>OY744516.1:201847404-201861634 GCA_963556195.1 Sepiola atlantica | reverse complement strand
ACACTGTTTTGGGAATATATATATATATATATATATATATATATATATATATATATATATATATATATATATATATATATATATATATGGCGGCAACGTGTCGCTATTTACAGTTAAAGTTACTCTATATTTACTAACTAATTGACCGACTACGAATCAGTGGCGATTTGTGTTCGGGGTTCGCGCCCACCGACCGTCGGGAATTAGTTCCTAGACTGAAGATTGCGTTAGCATGAAACATCGATGTCTCTAGGTATTTAAATATTTAATATTTATTTATTCAAAAATATTATTGTTTATCAGCCCCCCCTCCCCACAAAAAATATTTTTGTTATATATATATATATATATATATATATATATATATATATATATATGTGTGTGTGTGTGTGTGTGTGTGTGTGTGTGTGTGTGTGTGTTTGATAAACAATGAAATTATACTTTGTTGCCATTTTGTATTTTTATTTTTCCTTATGTTTGCTAGGAGCATTATATAATTGTGAAAAAACTGCATACAATACGTTGTTAAAGCAAAAACATTTGCTTTGGACTATTAAAATGATTTCTAACGCTATTGGTAATGTCTAGCGATTCATTTATTTATTTTTTATTATTATGTCGGTATGAATTCATGTTTTGAAACATGACGTAAATCATAAATCTATAACATCATGCCAAAGCTATAATTATTTTGCTACGGTAATGTTTTAAGCTCTATCAATAAGAAAGTCCAAATAGGTCAGTTGGTAGAATCTCAGAGTGAAGATCTCAAGGTTTCGGTTTCGATTTCCAGTTATGCCGTCCGCTTTATTTGTTGGGAATTTATTATTTACTATCCATGCAATATTCTTTATTTCCAAAACTAGTTAAGATCTCTGATATTTCGAAATGAGACCAATTCCGCAATGTATTTAGCATGTTGTTAAAAAATTGTGAGGGACGGACAAACGGACAAAATCTCTATATAAGATTAATCTATTTATCGAAAAATATATCTTGCAGAAGCTTCTATTTATCTATCTCCCCCAAAAGACTGGGTGTGACACGAAGTCAGCTTAACGTGTATGCATGTGGATGGAGGTCAGCTCTGTCCAAAAGAAAGCACTCTAGACTTTTGCAAAATTTGTCAGGATTGGTTCCGTCGACATTCTCTGGTAAGCGCACCTCAGGCGACCGACAATAAAACAACCCCCTCTCTCAAAAAAGTAATGCCTGGATGGATCGTTTCCAGAAACCGAACAGAACCACATTCCACTTTGATACAAACCAGAGGAACAGTGCCACGAAGGTATTCCTCAGATGTGCTGCCTTCATAGCGAGTTTTGCGTTTTTAAACATGAAATAAGCTGAAACAGCAATGCGGTCTTGCTTTGATCGAAGACACCTCAAAAGCGACGCATTACATAATTAAATGCCATGTCAAGCTTTTGTGCTCTTGTTCCTATAAATGGGGAGGAGGACCGACGCTCGGAGTGGTTGAGCCGTGTGAGGTGGTTCGTGACCTCGTATCACCTTTAACACTACATAGCTATACTATTGCATCACTCTTTATTGTCTTAATTTACTTGTATCGTTTTAAATTGCTGTGCAGGGATACGCCTTCCAAATGTCACCACAGAATCGTGAATAACATTCACAATCCTTTCTGCAGCAATCCGACAATAATTTGATCGCCCCAGACAAGGCATGAAGCCATTTGATGTAAGGAGCTAAAAAGAAAAATGCTACTTCAAGGTGAAAAAACTCGTCAACGATAAGTGTTAGATGGATAGATTCCAGCCCAATTCTTCCTTCTTTGTTAGAAACATCGCTCATGGAATATGAAGATTAAATAACAAAAGAAGAGAGGTGCGAATTACGAGGTTGCTGAAACTAAACCCAAAGTGCACTTTCTACTCTTCTACATGAAACATTTGTCTAACCCTAACCCAAGGTGCACTTTTTACTCTTCTACATAAAATAATTGTCTTTTGTCTAACCCTAACCCAAGGTGCACTTTTTACTCTTCTACATAAAATAATTGTCTTTTGTCTAACCCTAACCCAAGGTGCACTTTCTACTCTTCTACATGAATTATTTGTCTTTTGTCTAACCCTAACCCAAGGTGAACTTTCTACTCTTCTACATGAAACATTTGTCTAACCCTAACCCAAGGTGCACTTTCTACTCTTCTACATGAAACATTTGTCTTTTGGCTGTGGTAACTATCTTCAGTTCAGTAATAGTGTGAGAATTGATTTGATATATATCATCTTTGAGATAACCCCACAGATAAAAATTTTAGGAGGTTACGGTCCGGTGAGTGTGAAGCCCATTTAAGATCACACCTACTGAATCGGATGATCAAAGTGTTCCAGCATATTATTGAACGAAGACAAAACAAAGATTGTTGGAAATCAACGACTGAAACTTCGTGGACAAGTCAGGCCTTTTAATTGTTTAGAATTTCACCAAAGTTGGTATAAAAAGCCCTTGACATTAAAAAAAGATCACTGATCCGAATTTTATTGTCAGTATTGTGTTTAGTGACGTAAATTATATTTGATTGTGATGTAGTCAGCAACTTGCTGTGGCAAAAGAAAGGGGGCATGACTGTCTTGGTTAAACCCCGGTTTTTACATTCAGCAACAAAGGAAGAAGTATCTCGTTAATCCTACAGACTAAGCATATAGTATACACTATAGTACAACATCCGAGACTAAGTGTATATTTTATAGCCCGGGAAGACAATACGCTAGACTTCACCATTTAGAGCGGCTGTCTCAAAATTGCGACAAGTCTACCACCTATACTAGCAGACGATACTACATGCGTATTGGCGGTTGAAAACTGCCCTGTTACCTCGCATTTTGTTCAGTAATTGACTAATATGAGTATCAGAAAATGACAATTTTCCATGAGCGGATGCTCAACATCATTATAAATTCAAGATGGCCGCCATCACAATATGCAAATTAGTCAAATGTTACAATTTATTTTGATAGCCCTACGTATATGATACAAATGTAAGCGTAACCTTTCATTGTATACCCAAACCATGAAACGTTAAGCTTACAGAGTCATTTTAAATTAAGTGTTAAAAGATCATTTTTCTTTAAAAAAAAAAAAAAAAAAAAAAAACGCTCAGAAGTGGTTAGATTAATGAATTTCTTAAAAATAAACAAAAAAAAAACACAAATTCTTTTCAGCACGCTTTCGTTTGCGCATGTGCGTTGCGTTATATTATTATACAGCCGATTTCGCAGCGGCATAATAGATTTTCTATTTATTTGTCATTAAATTATTATTTTTTTATATGGGCCCCGAATACGCCTGAGGATTGTCAACTGGCGAGAAAGTACAGTAATGTTAAGCGTATGTAATTTTCCTCGCCGTCGATTTTTAACGTTTATCATAGTTACAAATCGAGTGATGTGATGAACACAAATCGAAAAAATGTCAGCAGCCTTAAGCAGTTGATTCTATGTTAAATTAAACTTAGATTTACATACACTATATCACCGATATTGAGCACTCTCTAATTTAAAACAACTAATACAACTGTATTAATACCAAGCTATATTTTATTTGGGGAGAGGCAAGGGGTTATTTTCTAGTATGTATTTCAATAGTAAACAGTGCTTGGTAATATATCACTTTTTGAAATTGAACATTGGGTTGAAATTACATAAATAAACAGGTTCTGTGATAAATATTAACTTTGAAGTTTGAGGATAAAGAAACTAAAACAAAATAAGGTAAGCGGTGAAGGTACAGAGTAGTTAACAAAACGTATCCTCCCCCATCTTTAGAATGTGCTTCTGAATAATAACGTTATTATTTAGAAAACCTTTCTTATCATGAGGAGAACACAAGGGGTGGAGGGGGCTTTGTTAACTATTCTGTACCTTCACTGAATAAGCAATACATTTTTTTGAAAGCTAACGTCGATAGATTATTATGCGTACTATGAAAAAAGGTGCATTGGATACTTTAAATGACACTATATTTTACCAAGAATTTGTAGTCTCAGTCTGCAAAATAGAAGACACCCCCCCCAAAAAAAAAAGTTAAATAAGTATAACTAGAAATATATCTAGCCATAAAAAAAACGTTAATTTTATAGAATCACTCTGGTTTCAAATTGGGTTGTATTGTTTTTTCGAGTGTCCTCAAAATGATTTTGGCATTGACCTTAATTCGAGCCCGGTTTGAAGACGGAAGTGATTCTATAAAAATACCTAAAAAACCTGCAATAAAAATATCAGTCCTGTTAGAATATTTCTCAACTTGTAAAAAGTGAAACAAAAACTCACCCTGTAATCCCTTAAGAACAGACGTACATCGACTGAAGAAAACCTCCCCCTCGCTACAAATCTAAAATAAGCAGAAAAATCCCACCGCGTATCACTACTAAATTCGCAATTCTTAATTACAAAAATCTAATCGGACCAGTTCAAATTATTTTTTTTTAAATAAAGTAAAAAAATTGTACTGATAAAATGAATTAAAAATAACATAACATAAACATCACTGAAGAACGTCTTAATGGATTCCATTCGACAAATATAAACCCGATTATATTGTAGCTGTCAGAACACACACACCAAACTATCCTATTTGGTATGTCGTAACTCAGATTCCTAACCTGTACACTAACTTTAAAAGATGCTCGACAACTTCACTGCGCCATATTTACACAAAAATAACATCGTAAACTCATAAGAATTACTAGACATCCGCCATTTTTTCAAACGAAATAACTAAATCATAGAGTCTCTTCACGCAAAACATTTATTCACTAACATCCCGATGAACAAAATCATTTCTATCGCCATAGAGAATATTTTTTCTTTCCCGCCCCTCAGAATAAACCTTAACACACTACGTACACTTGTATTTGCAAGAAAAAAAATCTACACCATTTCCGTACATGTTGATTAAAGTTCTTCCACCTCCATTTTCATTCTCGGTATGCCCCTCTCCGCGGCTGACAGCATTTTTCAGCCAGTGTCGTCTTGTCGCCAGGGCGACGAATTCGCCGACTGAAACCTCACGCAGATGGGCACCCCCCGAAAATGGGACCACCTGTAGGTCGTGTGTGATGCCTGAGGACGGGATCTTGGTGGTTCAACCATTCTTCCAGTTCAGCTCTTACTTCGGCTAGACGAGAAGTCGGAGAGGCTCGATCCGATCAATCGGCTGTTCACGTTATGCCCTAATATATATAAGTTCACCCCTAAACGTATTATTCAATCTAATGTTTAAAAAAAATCAAAACCTTATTTCTCCTTGTTATTTTCCACAAATATACACTAAAAGGCGTTGGCTGAGGGTCAGTCATGTTGAGAACAAAGAAAATGCCAAGGAGAAATGTTTTCAAAGAGAAATTTAAAAAAAAGTAATGTTTAAAAAAAGTAATGTTTAAAAAAAGTAATGTTTTCAAAGAGTAGTGTTTTTAAAAAGTAATGTTTTAAAAGAGTAATGTTTTTAAAAAAGTAATGTTTTCAAAGAGTAATGTTTTCAAAGAGTAATGTTTTAAAAAGTAATGTTTTTAAAAAAGTAATGTTTTCAAAGAGTAATGTTTTCAAAGAGTAATGTTTTCAAAGAGTAATGTTTTTAAAAAAGTGATGTTTTTAAAAAAGTGATGTTTTTAAAAAAGTAATGTTTTCAAATGTTTTCTTCTTGGAGTGGTGTTTTCAGAGAGTAATGCTCTTACCCTCGCTGTAAAATTTTCTTTCTAACAATAGACTTTTCTGGGAGTAATGTTTTCGAAGATTAATGTTTTATACAATAAGTGTTCCCATTCTCACTGTGGAATGTCCTTCCAAGAGTAATATTTTCTTAAGAACAATGTATTCTGAGGGTAATGTATTCTAAGAATATAAATAATTATCCTACTTATAGAATTACATTTGAACACTTTATTCGGCATTAAATAACCCATAAATGGTTGATATGCAGTAAAACACACCAAACCATCTCAACCAGTGTTTTAGCTGCAGAATGGAAGCCTCACAAATGTTACTATGGGGGAGGTATTCAGAAAATTGGTAGAGTCTTCAATGTCTTTTGGTCCAATTTGATCCCTCAAATTGGACCAAAAGGAGATCAACTCTGAAGATTATCCGATTTATAGCTTGCACACCCCTTGCTTCATCACGAACTCATCATCGCGCAGAGGCCCAGTCAAGGGGGAGTCTCACTCACGTAAAGCAATATTCTTCGGTAATGAATAGCTTTCTGTGCTTCTCGGAGAGGTGTAATAAAAATATATGTGCAAACAGAGAGATTACATATATAATACTTGGATTTCTTCGACAGTCAGTGTACGGAGTTAGGTACTTGGACTGTTTGTACGCATTAATATGTTACCGATGGTTCAGATTTCGGCGTACATACACTCGCTATTTCTAGCCATGCTGATGACTCGTATACAACAAAACAGCTGTCTGTGAATGACTGTTATACAGGGTGGGCCAAAATAAGGGTCTTATCTTTAAATTTGAATAACTTGAATTTGAATAACTTCCACAAAATAAAAGTTAAACTCACCAAACTTTATGTGTGTGTAGACTGACCCTTCCGAGATTTTTTGAAATAAACAAAACAAATTTTAGCTGAAAAACACTTCTTAAAACTTACAAAAACTAAAGTATTGTTTTTTACACTGTTTTGAGTTTTTTAAGCAAAAATAATGTTTTCTAAATGAGGGTACGTTCCTTAGGGCTAATACGGCTCATGCTTGCTTCGGAAGGGGTCCTTTACTTATTCTAAAAAAAAAAAATAAAAAAAAAAAAAAATCAATAAATAAAAAAGTTATGAATTTTTAAAAATAGGACCCTTATTTTTGCCCACCCTGTATATATATATATATATATATAACACGGTAGATCCGCGTTTGGTATATTGTCTTTGACAGGAATCACTTCTGTTAGAGAGCTCAATATAGAAATAAGGTTAGAATTAAAACTCCCGAATTTTAGAACGGAACGCTTTAATTTAATTCAAGTGTGTATATTGTCCTCGTTCTGTCAGTCATGACCGGATAGAAGTCTTAAGATTCTCAGAATATAATGAAGAATTACTTAAGACTTCTACGTGGCCGACGAGACGAGAACAGTCTACACCTGTGGATTCAATAAAAGGGTTACGTTCGAAATTCAGGACAGATACCCGAGTTCGACAAGACGAATCTGAAGAATGTTAGACGTTACATCGGCCAAAACGTTGTGCGAATAACATCCAAGATGAGAACAGTCGTCTGAATAACCCAAAATATCATTGACACTGGTAAAATACTCTTCCAATATTCATTTTGATATTAACAATGGCAATTATTGTTATGTTATTGTTATATTGTGATTTTGTCATTTGCTAAGATAGGAATTCGTGTTTTTATAATATTTCCTAAAGGACGCCTAGTGGCTTCATTTAACCCCACGTGTAGACAGCGTAGCCATCTTAGAAGCTATCCATCGTAGTTGGTAGATGAATTGAAATGGATAATTAAAACATACACACTGAAGATTCAGGATTCTAATTCTATTCATCACCATACAAATTTCCAGGACTAGCTGATGAGTCGAAGAATATATCCCTGGAACCTTTACATTCATATGTCTCGTAGTTTAGTCACAAGGACGGAGGCTTGAACGCGTGCCTCTGTACGCCCTCACTCGTCGATACCAATGTCTTTATTTCAAACAAGCCACCTCTTCTTCACGTGACCTACCTCAACCAATCAGAACATTTTTTTTTGTCTGTAAGTCGCACGTCTTTATGTAACAGATCATTGAGCAGCCACTGGTACGTGAAGATTTAAGAGTGGCGTATCCTTTTGAGATATCTTGAACTGTTCGAAGTGTATGAGTCAAATGTTTTTAAGAGGCGGCTTATTATCCCGATTGCAATTGAGTCACGCCTTGTGAAAAAGTCAATTGGCATAAAATTCGTCAAGATGGCGGCATGGTCTTAAAAATGTAGTTGAGAGCTTCAAGTGCAAGGCGCCATTTCCTTGCTGTGCATGTCTCAGTCATTGGAGAGATAGACATATTGAAGTAGGAAAATGAGGGCGAAAGAAATACGTTGACAGAGACGGGGAGGGGAGGAATATATATAGAGAGAGAGAAAGAGGGGGGAGGGATAAAGAACGAGAGAGAGAGAGAGAGAAAGAAAGAGGGACAGAGAAAGAAAGAGAAAGAGGAGGAAAATGGTAGTAAAGGAAGCGAGGACAAAACAATATTATTGATAAAGATACGTCCAGTTAGAAAGTTGAATCGAAAATCTTGTTTCAAAGATATAATGAATATATTAAGTCCGATCTTCTTACGTGTGAATCAGGTGATTCTGGTGTTAGCATTAGTATCCCCGATGTTTTACTTACGGGAAGGACCACGAGAAGGTTGCCAACACCCCTAAGTGACAGTGGTACTGTGGAACCGATTAGATTCGAACTTGGAACACCCAAGTCTTCAGTCTTAACAACTGTCACCTCCCATTAAGTCCGATACTCAATAATAATTATATTTATTTTAAGTTCATTCATTAAAACAACGAAGCGGATAGTTAGCGTTCATCTGCCATAATTAGTCTGTCTGAAAAAACAAAAATGTTAAAAAAAACTCTAAGATTAATAAACAGTTTGGCAATTGTGCAGTATAGTTAACAAGAAAAAAGGGGTGAAAATAAAACAAAGCAAAATATAGACAACAAATAACTGTCACCAAACGATAGACACTTTAATATTCTATCGACCTGTTAGTTTCAGAAAGTTTAAAACTATACGTATCGTTAGTTCAAAATCTGTTTTTTACTTTTACTTAACCGATTTCGTAAAAAGAACATGGCGTCGAATTTTTCATTTTTGGCAGATCGTTTATTTAAGGCTTAAAACATATAAACATATAAACAAGTAGGTTTATAATACCATTAACCCTAAGTTCGAGGCGATTTCCAGTCGGATTAGGGAAAATATTTTTTATTGTTTTGTATGTTTTAAGCCTACAATAAGCGAACAGCTAAAAAAGCAAAATTCGACGTCATTTTTTTTTTACGAAATCGGTTAAGTGAAAGTAACACACAATTTTTTAAATAACAAAACTTACAAATAGTTTTAAACTTTTCGAAACTAACAGGTCGATAGAATATTACATTTTCTATTGTTTGGTAACAGTTATTTATTGTCTATTTGTTATTTTCACCTTTTTCTTGTTAACTATACTGCACAGTCGCCAATATTTTATTTTAATCACATAAATTTAAACACATTTTCCTTTCGCATATGGCGAAAAAAGGTAATCTTTTTATTAACTATAGAACACAATACTACAGGGTTGCTTTATAGCTGACTACAGGATGATCGTTTTCAAGTTCAATGTTAACATATTTTTGTCATCAAATTCTGCCCAGTCCACCCATCGCTTCCAATTCTCTCGTACTATTTGTAATCATCCAACTGACAATCTCATTTACCCTTATCCTCGAGTGGCCTTTGGTCTTGGTAAGTTGTCACACTATAGTATAAAAATATAATTGTTTATAAAACAAGAACCCCATTCCATCTAAATGAAATAACTGCATTTTCTAAATTCAGTCGTATTCGTTCGTGAATAAAGAAAACAAAAACAATCAGCAGCAGCTGAACAGATCTACTCGTTTTTCAAGATGATGGTTAAAGGCAAAACAAACCACTTATAAATGTGACCGACCAACGGACATGGCTAGTTGTAGAAATAGTATGTCCGCTTCTATAAAATGTTGATGTGACTCCGCTTGAGCATTGAGTTACGGTGATTTAAATAAAACATAAAAATGATCCTCCCTGTACAGAGATTGAACTCACATCATTTGGTTTAATTGATCACAAAGACGAGTTCTCAAGGTAGAGTGCAAATTCTGGATCTCTACTGTTTTAAATGAAGATCAATGTTAAATGCAAAGTTATGTGGGTCCGCCCGACGGACTGAGTCGATTATAGAAATGCGATGTCTGCATCTAAAAAATTAAACATTACATTCTGGTGATGGTGCCACGATAAAAACACCGGTTTCTAGTCGACTACTTTACCAGTTGAGGGGTAACATTTTCGTCAGCCAGCCTTGTAACCCATTCCCTTTCATGGCTGACTTTTTTGGCTGGAGTTCAGAGGATTGAACGCTAGTGGTGGGTTTCTTTGAGGCTTGGTTTGTTTTGAAGTGATTGTGCCTTCCTCTCCCTTTTTTATTATTATGATTAGCTCTTGACATCAAGTGGCTTCATACCTTGTTTGGATCGACTTACAGAAAAAAAGAAAAAGGTTGATAACGAACTGTCATGATAGCAAATAATAATAAAAAAAGTATAATAATACTTTCTTTTTTATGGAAATCCCTCCAGACAAGACACGAATTCACTTGATGTAAGAAAAAAGAAATACTGCTTCAAGGTGAAAAATAAGTATTAGATTGATAGATTCCGACACAGAAAACAGCAATCATTACCCCCTTTGTCAGAAACATCGCTCATGGAATATGAGGACTAAAGGACAAAATAAGGGAAGCGAAAGTTACAAGGCTGCTGAAAGTAAACCCAACAGTCACTTTCTACTCTCGCGTGTACCTTCGTTTGTACGCACGTTCCCTGGCCTGGCAAGGTACGCACCATAAGCAGGTTCATCCGAAAGAGGAAGTTTCTTTAGAATATCAAATTCACAAGCAATTCCCAGTCGGATTTGTATCTCTTTCAGACGAGATCATTTTAATGATGTTTGTCTTTGCAATTTTTTTTTTGCAGGGAGGTGTAGTCTTCCTTCCACATACAGCGCCTGGTATTTCCAAATGGTCACCCATCTGGTACTGTCCAGGTTCAACGTCGCTTAACTTCGGTGATCTAAAGAGAACCTATGTGTTAATGTGATTATGCCTTATTGCATTACCACCTTACATACCCGTTTTATACAAATGAAATCGTCCAAGCATCAAAGAGGAAATGCTAAAAGTAATTGTGGACTCTATGATGTCACTATCGGACAAAAATTAAGATTTTACACATTTTAAAATGAATTGTTCGAAAATCAAATATAACGACATAAATAGAATTTTATCTTCGTGGTCGACTTTAAACAGTTTTTTTTTAAAACCTACACTTTGCATTCCTTTTAATGTAATTTTAATGCATACATGCAATGGCTGGATCCTTAGAAAATGACCCTCAGTGTGTAGTGGCATAGGGGTCATCAATGGATGGTTACATTTAATGCTACAAAGACAAAGCTCTTTTTCTTTTAATAATTATAAGAAAACTTACAAACCATTAATTTCCACCCTTTCCGAGAGTCCAACATTCAATCTCCTCGGCCTAACAATCACAGGTAACATGAATTGAAATAAATACATGACTATACTGTTAAGTCTTCTGTAAAGTTGGTGGACTCCATCTACTAGGCTAGAAAACTTCTCAAACCTGCCAGTATCCTATATCTCTACAAAGCCACCATTCGCCTGTGCATGCAGTATTATTGCCACGTCTGTGCTGGTGCACCAACCACTAGTTTCCCCGTCTTCAACAGGCTAAAAAAATGTTTCTAACCTATTAGATCCCACACTGTCTACCACGCCCCAGCTACTGTCTAATCACCGCAATGTGGCATTGCTGTGCTTGTTTTACACATACTTCAACGAGATGTGCTTCGATGAACCTGCTGCATTTGTACCCCATCAACGTAAATTACCCCCAAACCAACCTGATGAGCAGCAAAATCACACCCCTTCTCTGTAGATGTCCCCAGATGCGGGAAGGTATTTTACTATAATAGCTTCTTTTCTCGAACCGCGTGCTTTTAGATCACCCTCCCTGTTCTTCCGTTCCCTGACTGCAGCAACATTAAATGTTATGTGAACAAGCATCTCGCTGCAAACACTTCACTTAGGATACCCCTATAAATCTATTCTCTAATTCACAGTAGCCCCTTACGTCTTAGTGGCAGTGTGACTTGTTTGGGGTGAATTTAAGTTAAAAAAAAGTCTTAACTAATTGTTATAATAGTAAATACATTTTTAAAAAGTTGCATTCGTTTTATTTATTTACATAATATTTAGCTGACGATTATTATACGGCAAGAAGAAAGAGACTATTTGTGTTAAAATATTTCAATAATTAAAATAAATTAAAAAAATCAAAAGGTTAAACGTTTTATTCATTTAGAATATATTTAGCTGACAATTATTATACGGCAAGAAGAAAGAGACTATTTGTGTTAAAATATTTCAATAATTAAAATAAATAAAAAAAATCAAAAGGTTAAACGTTTTATTCATTTAGAATATATTAAGCTTACAATTATTATACGGCAAGAAGAAAGAGACTATTTGTGTTAAAATATTTCAATAATTAAAATAAATAAAGAAATCAAAAGGTTAAACGTTTAATTCATTTAGAATATATTAAGCTTACAATTATTATACGGCAAGAAGAAAGAGACTATTTGTGTTAAAATATTTCAATAATTAAAATAAATAAATAAAGCAAAAGGTTAAACGTTTTATTCATTTAGAATATATTAAGCTTACAATTATTATACGGCAAGAAGAAAGAGACTATTTGTGTTAAAATATTTCAATAATTAAAATAAATAAAGAAATCAAAAGGTTAAACGTTTTATTCATTTAGAATATATTAAGCTTACAATTATTATACGGCAAGAAGAAAGAGACTATTTGTGTTAAAATATTTCAATAATTAAAATAAATAAATAAAGCAAAAATTTAAACGTTTTATTCATTTAGAATATATTAAGCTTACAATTATTATACGGCAAGAAGAAAGAGACTATTTGTGTTAAAATATTTCAATAATTTAAATAAATAAATAAAGCAAAAGGTTAAACGTTTTATTCATTTAGAATATATTAAGCTTACAATTATTATACGGCAAGAAGAAAGAGACTATTTGTGTTAAAATATTTCTATAATTAAAATAAATAAAGAAATCAAAAGGTTAAACGTTTCATTCATTTAGAATATATTAAGCTTACAATTATTATACGGCAAGAAGAAAGAGATTATTTGTGTTTAAATATTTCAATAATTAAAATAAATAAAGAAATCAAAAGGTTAAACGTTTTATTCATTTAGAATATATTAAGCTTACAATTATTATACGGCAAGAAGAAAGAGACTATTTGTGTTAAAATATTTCAATAATTTAAATAAATAAATAAATCAAAAGGTTAAACGTTTTATTCATTTAGAATATATTTAGCTGACAATTATTAAACGGCAAGAAGAAAGAGACTATTTGTGTTAAAATATTTCAATAATTAAAATAAATAAAGAAATCAAAAGGTTAAACGTTTAATTCATTTAGGATATATTAAGCTGACAATTATTATACGGCAAGAAGAAAGAGACGATTTGTGTTAAAATATTTCAATAATTAAAATAAATAAAGAAATCAAAAGGTTAAACGTTTTATTCATTTAGAATATATTAAGCTGACAATTATTATACGGCAAGAAGAAAGAGACTATTTGTGTTAAAATATTTCAATAATTTAAATAAATAAAGAAATCAAAAGGTTAAACGTTTTATTCATTTAGAATATATTAAGCTGACCATTATTATACGGCAAGAAGAAAGAGACTATTTGTGTTAAAATATTTCAATAATTAAAATAAATAAATAAAGCAAAAGGTTAAACGTTTTATTCATTTAGAATATATTAAGCTTACAATTATTATACGGCAAGAAGAAAGAGACTATTTGTGTTAAAATATTTCAATAATTAAAATAAATAAAGAAATCAAAAGGTTAAACTTTTTATTCATTTAGAATATATTAAGCTTACAATTATTATACGGCAAGAAGAAAGAGACTATTTGTGTTAAAATATTTCAATAATTAAAATAAATAAAGAAATCAAAAGGTTAAACGTTTTATTCATTTAGAATATATTAAGCTTACAATTATTATACGGCAAGAAGAAAGAGACTATTTGTGTTAAAATATTTCAATAATTAAAATAAATAAAGAAATCAAAAGGTTAAACGTTTTATTCATTTAGAATATATTAAGCTTACAATTATTATACGGCAAGAAGAAAGAGACTATTTGTGTTAAAATATTTCAATAATTTAAATAAATAAATAAAGCAAAAGGTTAAACGTTGTATTCATTTAGAATATATTAAGCTTACAATTATTATACGGCAATAAGAAAGAGGGCTATTTGTGTTAAAATATTTCAATAATTAAAATAAATAAAGAAATCAAAAG
>OY744516.1:201822404-201842404 GCA_963556195.1 Sepiola atlantica | reverse complement strand
AGCAAGCTACCCCGCGTATTAAATAAAGTGTTCTGTTCTAAATTCCGCACAGATTCCAGAATTTGACATAAAATTCCCGAATTCGATCAGATAAACCTTGAAAAAGGTCGGAGGTTACACTGGCCGACGCGTTGTAAGAATAACGTTATCACCAAGAATATCTGCTCAAATGTTGAGAGAGAACCGCTATTGGCTACATGGTGGAACAACTGCGTATGTATTATCAACTGCTCATGATACTGATTTTAAACCGTGCTGAATCAGTAAAAAGCAGGATTTGCAACGCATTTCCCCGAGAATTACTGGCAGAACGCAACTCATGTAGGGCAATCTGTTTGTAACAACGCCTGTACACGTTGGAACTGATAAAGGTATACACATTGTTCCCATGATGCCTTCTAAACAATTGAATAAAGAATAGCAATTTGCCTTGTCACCTGTCGTGTACTAGCTCTATCGAATATTTCTTCCTCTTGTTGTGACTTCGTTGACCTTGCTTGGCCTATATTGCCGCTAAGCGGTTTTAAGGTCCAATATTCACGCAGGGAATGCATTTTTCGAATTCTATCAGCATAAACCATCCAACAAACTATACACGAATGGATATCTGCTCTCTCTCTCCTGATTTGAGTCCATGCCACCTTGCAGCACTCGTTCGAACGCAATAAACCAACGAGAGACAGTTATTAATCAGTAGAAAATGCAGGATTTCTGCCTACACAGTGGCCATCTGTGGGGAAAAGAATGTTGATCAGTATTTGTTTAAATATCCTATGATTTGGAAACTAACCGTTTCCGGACCGATGTTTATAGGAACATTTTTGTATTACTTACACGCATAGAACATAATTCAGAAGTTATGCAATCGATTTTCCAAACAATCTGTGCTGAGAATTTGTCAAACAAAACCTGCAGTAGCTTGGCTGCTATTGGTTAGTTTAAATTATACGTTTGAATTTCTTCTGTGCATAAATGATGTATTTTGGCGACAACAGACGCAAGACAAAGTGACAATAAGTTATAGAGTATCGTCTGCACCGACGATGGACCGTGTAAATATTATTTTTCCCTAAGAAAATTATGCAAGTCAAAAGAGACTTAAAAAAAAAGGCAAAAGTGAAATCTAGTGAATTTAAAAGCATTTATCAAAATTTGTTTATAGATGAAAGATTCCGGGAGGGTATCGCTTCAACGAATGAATCAGAAAGACTAGCTTTATGATGTGACAGGGTGCATTGCTCGAGTAAAAAGGAAACTTATGCGTAATGCAAAGTTCCGTCCAACTAGAGGATTGTTAAACATTGTTATGACAATTTACTAAAATATGTCCGCTTGTATAGACATCAATAAACTTTAATTTTTCCCTTTGGTAGGTTAGCAACATAAGTAGAGGTTTAGACTTTGAAGTAAAAAAGTGAATTGGGTCTGGGGTTCGAATCGTGCGACCGGCAGAACAGTCACACTGATGATTCATGGAAAAGGATGAAACTCAATGTATGTGGATCAGAATTAAAAGAACATTTATCATAATATTGTATATATATATATGTATGTATATATATATTATATATATGTATATATATATTATATATATCTATATATATTATATATATATGTATATATATATATTATATATATATTATATATATGTATATATATATTATATATATATATATTATATATATGTATATATATATTGTATATATATATATTATATATATGTATATATATATTATATATATATGTATATATATATTATATATGTATATATATTATATATGTATATATATTATATATATGTATATATATTATATATATGTATATATGTATATATATATATATATATATATATATATATATATATATATATATACAAAAAATGTTATCCGATTGTTCGCATCAGGAAAATGTGAGTTTGCAAACGCAGTTAAATATAAAACGTAAAAAGACAAAATTTGACCTTCGTTTTTCTGTTTGCTGTATTTCCATCTTTTTCTGTTCCAACTTCTCTCTCTGTTAATCCCTCTTTTAATTACTCTTTTTCTTGCCAGCTGTGGCTTAGATAATGATAATGTTTTGGATAATATTCACTATTGTTAATAATGGACTATACCAATCTTCTGTATTATACCTAGTTTTGTTACCTTTAAATGTTAATAAACAAAGATAGAGAGAGAAAGACAAAGACAGGGGCGGCAGCGATTGTGATAGACATTGTATAAAATAAGAAAGGTCCCAAACACACACAGAAACTCAGTGAAACACTTGGTTAGTTAATTGCCGATTACAGCTTATTAGAACAATTAGAATGATTTTTCTTTCAAACAACTTAACTGATTCTGAAAACAAAGGTATATTTTGATATGATTAAAATATATAGAAAAAAAAACTTGAAAAACAAACGGTGATTAATATAGCTTTAGTATAATATATATATTCGAATCGTGCCACCAGTTTGAACAGTTATCTTTACACTGATGATTCCGCAAGGATAAAAGGCATACGTATGTAGATAAGAATTAAATATTTATTCTTAAATAATTATATATATATATATATATATATATATATATATATATATATATAATTATTTAATAGTATATATATATATAATTATTTAATAGTATATATATATATATATAATTATTTAATAGTATATATATATATATAATTATTTAATAGTATATATATATATATATAATTATTTAATAGTATATATATATAATTATTTAATAGTATATATATATATATAATTATTTAATAGTATATATATATATAATTATTTAATAGTATATATATATATACATACACTTCTGATAAAAAATGTAAGACCACGTGAAATTTTTTTTAAATAAACCTTTTTTAAGGATAGATTTTAAACTTAAGGTTACGAATACTACAATCTAAAAGGTTATGGAAACAAAAAGCTACGTTCCAAACATTTTATTCAGAAATGTACATTTTTATAAAATGATGCATTTTACACTTGATCAAAATTATAAGACCAATGGTATAAATTGTTAGATCTATGGTAATTCCAATGTTTTTAGTTCAGTTAGAGATTAGCAATCACTGCGTAAATGTGTCACCATGCCCAAAGCAAACAAACTTACCGAAGTTGAACGTGCTCGAATTCTAGATTTCCATAAGCAAGGTTTGTCACAGCGGGCGATAGCAGCTAAAGTAAATCGCAGTAAAACTGTGATTTGCAACTTTCTAAAGAACAGTGAGAATTATGAAAAAGCAAAATCCACTGGTAGCCCCCCCCCCAAAAAAAATTCTTCTGCATTTAGAAGAATAAGACAGGTTGTAGTGAAAGACAGTGGACTCTCTTCTAGTCAAATTAAGGCAGTCACAGTTGCTGATTGCAGTCCAGTAACCATCAGACAACACTTACGACAAAAAGGCATGGTAAATAAAAAGCGTACACAAATTCCTCGGCTGCTTTCACGTCACAAGGTGGACCGCTTAAGGTTTGGTCGTTGAGAAGCGGAAGAAAATCCTGTTTTCTGATGAGAAAAAATTTAATCTAGATGGTCCTGATGGCTTCCAACGATATTGGCATAACAAAAACATGCCTCCTGAAATTTTCTCCACACGTCATAGTGGTGGAGACTCTCTAATGGTATGGGTGTCTTTTCTTACAGAGGAACGATTGAGCTCCAGGTGGTGTATGGTCGTCAGACAGCGGCTGGTCATGTTAACATGCTACAAAAAGCATCGTTGATGACGGAGGCCCATCGTTTGTGTGGGGATTAAGTGTTATTCCAACAGGATAATGCTGCAATCCACGCTGCGCGACGGACCTTGACCTTTCTACAAGAGAATGGGGCACATCTCTTGAGACATCCTGCATGCTCACCGGACTTGAACCCAATTGAACATGTTTGGGGATGGATGACAAGAGATGCTTATCGAAATGACACACAATATTAAACAAAAAATGAACTTCGTGAAGCCATCTTCAGAATCTGGAGCAACATCCCCCGCACCTTAATGGAAACGCTTATTTCTAGCATGCCCCAAATGATTTCTGAAGTCATCAAAACCAGTCGAACTCATTATTAAATTTGGTGTTGAATGTTTTCATACACTTTTCGTTCAATTTCGTAGAATTTTTGTCCCTGGTCTTATAATTTTGATCAAGTGCAAAATACCTTATTTTATAAAAATGTAAATCTCTGAATAAAATGTTTGGAATGTAACTTTTTGTTTCCATAACCTTTTAGATTATAGTATTGGTAACTTTAGGTTGGAGGAGTTTAAAATCTATCCTTAAAAAAGGTTTCTTTTAAAAGATTTTCGGGTGGTCTTAAATTTTTGATCAAGAGTGCATATGTATTATACATTTCTTTTAATAAACACAAAAGTTTATGTTGTAGCCCAATAGTGTACGATTAAAGCGTTTAATTTAACATAATTTAAAACCTTAGCAACATTCCATATATACTCCCCAAACACTTTTATTTGCAAACAATTGTTTCTGTCCATATCAAGAACATACATTATCATGATATACAAAGTATCACTAATTTTAATTGGGAGGCTTCATCAGTGCATAAATAATTCGCGAGTCAGGCTGAAAATAATCAAAATTCATCCGATATTCATTCACTCTTTTCATATTCTTTTTTTCTCCCAATTTTACAAAGGGAAATGCTTATTTTACCCTATTTTTGTAATGGGCCTATGTTTTACCGTGTTTATATTCAATCGATACAAACAAATGAAAATCACTAAAAACAGACTTCAAAAGTAAACACATACGTAATAAGTTTTTTCCACTAACCACCATCATTTGAATAAAATCCATGTTTTCATTTTTCTTCTTTATCCTTTTAAAATATTTTACCTCTTTTTTACTCCACATCTTACGCATAAAGGCATCCAAATTTAACTACTTGTTACTCCGTCTATCTCACATTTTTTATGCACTGATGAAGCCTCCCCATTAAAGTCGGTGATATTTCGTATATCTTGAAAATGTATATTCTTGAGGTGTGCAGAAAAATTGTTTGCAAATAAAAGTATTTTGGAAGAATAGATAGAAAGTTGTTCCCTGAGGTTTTACATGATGTAATATATATATATATATATATATATATATATATATATATATATATATATATATATATATATATATATATATATATATATATATAGAGAGAGAGAGAGAGAGAGAGAGAGAGAGAGAGAGAGAGAGAGCGGGGGCGAAAGAGAGATAAAAATGATGGGTGGTGGAGAGAGATTCCAGCGTATATTTTTATGTCAATTATTGAGTATGTTTCCCTGAAATAAATATATGTTTACCAAATATTTTTGACACATTTTTCATTCGTACATCAAATTTTCTTGTGAAGTTCTTGTAAAAAAACATGGGAACTAATAAAAGATTTGAAAGAATAATTGGCTTCGATCGATACTAAATAACTCAAGGCAGTAAATTTATTCGCAGAACGCCGTTTCTTCAATTCCGGAAATTGGTAAACCTTTTGCTTCCTTTTTGATTCTATATACGGCTATGAATTTGGCACCACGTTCAAGGGAAGTACTAACCTGCCTGATATTGAACCAATTGTCGACTGTGTAGGCTAACATATGCATCATATTCATAAATGGCGGTTTTATTATTGATACTATTTAAAGTTCTGTTGAACCAAATTCTTAGTTCTGTATCTTTATATAGTTAGGTATGCGTATATATTTATATATTTGTATATACAGAGTTAACTTATAAACTAATGAACTGATAATTATGAATTTGGTACACATCTGCTAGGCGTAAGGATGTGTAATTTAGTTTAATTTCATTCAATGCAAAGGGGGTAAGAAGCCCTTCGTAAAAATTCAAATGGATCCAATTTTTGTGAAATTATAATAAGTATTAAATATCAATTAATAAATATTTCTCAAATTTGAGTTTCTTTGGAGCATTTTAAAAGAGTTATAAGGGTCAAAATATGAGCAGAACTTCCCATTTGAAAATTCAAATATTTCAGATTTGCATTAAATCTAATCCATAATCATTAGACAACAATTAAACAATCTTCCCTGAATTTCAATTTATTCTTAAGACCCCTTAAATTTGAGACATTTTCTAGAATAAAAATGATATATTCGATTTTGATAAAAAATAAGGATTTTAGACATAAGGTTTAGTAGAATTATATGTTTATTTTAATCTTCGCAAGCGAACATAAGAGTGGTGCAAAACTGTCTTATTCTGGTAAATAATGTTACCCCTTTTCTAGCTCCCGAACGAAACCATTTAATGTGTTGACGGAAAGCGAGAAAGCAAATAGCAAGAGAACCATCTCAGACTTACACCGCCATCTGAAAGGAATTCGAAAGAAATCCATCACTCTATTAAAAAAAGTCAATGGTGGGTGCTTTTCTTTCTTATTTAGGTCATCAGAAATGATAATAATAATTTATATTTAAAATTAGATTACTGACGCAATTCTATAATATATATGAATATTTTATTAATATATCTAGATAAATAGTATATATATATATATATATATATATATCTAGATAAATAGTATATATATATATATATATATATATATATATATATATATCATGAATAAAATATTTCCACTTTTTGAATGCATTTAAATTTGTAATTTAAAAAGACCCTTTAAGTTGAGCACCGTTCAGAGATATTCAAAAACAGACTGTGACTTAGGCATAAGCAAGATTCCGACAACGTTTGTTGAACCGTCTAGATTGTCTGCTGTTTATAGCCCGCATTATTTAGACACAAATAGAACTTAATTCCTACTGTATCACGTGATAATTTCTGATAGCCTTGGGATAGAGCGAAAGTGTGTTGAGTCTAGGTTGACTTTGTGAACCGGGTTCGCGCCCTGTTACCGCCTGACATTGTCACTTCCTACACTGATGAGAGCGAAAGCTTGAAACGCCCGCGTATATAGGAAAAAATAATTCGATATCTATTATTTTTCTTCTTATTATTAATATTGTTTAATGTAACTGTTGTTTATATTTTAATTTTAATTTTAATTTTATTTATTGTTGTATTTTTTTCCCTTATTTATTTTGTCTTTTATGTAATTTCTTCTTGATTCAACCTATATGGTGAATGCTTTGAATGTTTTAAATGTTTGATTTGTTATTCAGTTTGCTGTCTCTTTGCTATTTCTGGTGTTCTTTGACTCGTGTTATCTTTTACTACTGGAATCTGATATTTTTTCTCAAGACACTTTAGCATGTGATGTTATAAAAGGCGCTGCCGATGTGACGTTTTGGAATCTGCAAAAATAATGAAAAATAAAATATTTCTAAAAAAGTTCTAGAAACGATCGTATGTTTTTCAATTCTTACAACAATGTTCAAATTTTATTGATCTCAACTAACTTCACACACACACACACACACACACACACACACATATATATATATATATATATATATATATATATAGAGAGAGAGAGAGAGAGAGAGAGCGAGAGATAGAAGAAAAAAGAGTGATAAATATGCGACGATTGTTCAAATTTATTTCAATTGTTCAATGCAAGGTGTATTCAGTAATAAACTAGTGTTTATTATTATTTCCTTAAGCCAAGGCTGCCTTGTTTGGTCCAGGAAGTATATAAAAAATGGCCAGCTTTTTCTTTTCAATCCCTTTTAAGTGCGTTTGGATTTACTTGTAATTTTAAGCACTTTCTCCACACTGCTCCCACGCAAAGAGTTTTTTTCACGTCCTACAATTCATCAGACTTCTTTTCAACGGAAATTTGCCACCCGGACAATCTGCATATCTTTTTTACGGAACTTTTCTTTTCATTCACTGCGTTTTTTTTTAACAAAAATTCTTTTTAAAATAATTTTCATATTTTTCAAATATTTGAACTTTGTTTTTTTCGAAAGCCAACTTATCCATCTGTATTTCTCCTCTGATGATAAGATCTCGATCTTTGAAAAGCCTTGGCTTAAGGAAAGAATAATAAACACTAGTTTACTACTGAATACACCTTGCATTGAATAATTTAAATTTGAAATAAATTTGGACAATCGTCGCATATTTATCACTCTTTTTTCTTCTATCTCTACAATTGCTCTATCTCGTATATTGAGGTAATCCTCTTCACAATAGGTTCCATCTACTAAAAGTTTTAATTTGGTTAATATTTGATCCTTAACATTTGCACTTTCACACACAAACATCAGTCAACTAGAAAGAGACACAATACTGCAAGCAAGACAAACCCTTCTCTTCTTCGAGGGAAGGGCTTGGGTTAAAAAATCAAACCCAGAGGACCCATTTGATGTTGCAATGGGGGCCTACGACAGTGCAGACATCTGTGACTTAGTCGGCTTGCTTATATTAAATACACTCCAAAATAAATTTCCAGACCATTTCTTTGGTCTCTATAGAGATGACAGACTTTGTCTGTCACGCAACCACAACGGAAACACATTAGATAGATTTAGAAAAGAATTAACAAACACCTTCCATAATCTCGGCTTCAAAATTACCATTAAAACAAATTTAGACCAAGTAAACTTCCTAGATACCACACTGAACCTTAAAAACAATACACACAAACCTTTCCACAAACCCAATGAAACACTCCAATACATACACAAGGGATCCTGCCACCCCCCACCATCTTTAAAAATTTAATCAATAATATTAGCCAAAGAATCTCAAACCTTTCATCCAGTCCCGAAATTTTCAACCAAGCAGCACCATATTACAACAAAGCGCTCCGCGACAGCGGGTTCAGAGAAGAAATCTCATACACCCCCAACCGAGACCAACCACGGGGGACCCGCAATAGAAGGAGATCGGTGATCTGGTTTTCCCCACCCTATTCGACCAATACCAAAACAAAGGTAGGCCAACTTTTCCTCAAGTTGCTCGACAAACACTTCCCACCCACAAATGAATTACACAAACTTTTTAACAGAAATTCTGTTAAGATCAGCTATTCCACTGCCCCTTCAATAAGAAAAATTATCTCTGCAGAACCCAAAACAATTACAAACGCAGGCTGCTCATGCCAAGACAAAAACAACTGCCCCCTGGAGGGAAATTGCAAAATCAATTCAATCATTTATGAAGCAACCGTCACAGACCAGAATACCAGTAATGCAGAAAAATATATTGGGATGACGAAGGGAAATTTCAAACAAAGGCTATATGCACACAGAAACTCCTTCAGATACAAAAACAAGGCTAATACGGCACTCGCGACCCGAATATGGCAGCTTAAAGAAGAAAACACACCCTTCACCATCAAATGGAAAATAATTGAGAGAAAACCATCCTTCTCTCCAGCCATAAACAGATGTCCTCTATGTGACGCTGAAAAATACCACATTTCAAAAGCCATCATCGATCCGAATACAGCCTGTTTAAATGTCCGCGATGAAATATTCAAGGGATGTGTACACAAGAGGCAAGCATTGCTTATAAACTGGTCTGGCCGATTCACATAATGTCTAACTACCCCCCCTCTACTAATATAAACACAATAAAAACGAACAAACACCTCATCAACCTATATCCACTTAAACTTCAAGAGCAAAAACTCCGACCTTCACAAAAATACAAAAATATTTAATTTAATTATCAATCACTAGATTACTCAAAAAATTATATCCACATAAATTCCAAGAGCAAAAACTTCGACTTTCACCAAAATGCAAAAATATTTAATTTTTTATTTTTTTATCTTTTATCAACCACCAGATTAATTTACAAACCCATTTTAACAAACTCAAATATTTCATATTTCCATCTTAGTTACCTCCCTTAGATCCGAATTCCTTCATTAAAAATCACTCCAATCTGGAGATTCTTACACATCAACGATTTTTAGAACGCATACCTTCAAAAATATAACGGCTAATGATACAAATTCACAATTTGGCTCACGGGAATTTCAGAGAAACCCTTTCTTTATTTTTATTATTTTTGTTTTTAATCTTTAATTTTTAATTTTTAATTTTTAATTTTTATTTTTTATTATTATTATTTTTATATTTATATATTTTATTTATATATTTTTATTCTTTCTATTTTTATTCTTTCTTTCTCTCTCGCTCTTTTTTATTCTCTACAATTTATTCTCTATATATATATATATTTTTTAACCCATTTTTTATACTCTTTTTCTCTTTTTCTTCTTTTTTTATTTTTTTATTCCTTTATTCTTAGTATTAAAATGTTTTTATATATATATATGTTTTTTTTATATTTATTTATATATATATATATATATATATTTTTTCATATATATATTTTTTTATTTTTTACCCCCCTTTTTTATTCCCCTTTTTATTCCCTTTAATCTTGAATTCTCTTTCTTCTCCCGTGTTTTAAATCTCAACGGTCTTATGACACTAAATTCAAATTTAAACAAACACACACAACACACTGAGCAAATAACGCGTCCCAACAAGAGTGTCATGTGACCTCACATTTCCAAAACAGATGACAACAGAAGCTGAAGAGAGCCGGATGGGTAAGACCTTCCGTGCTTGAAACCGACGGTACGAATGTTGTACTAATTTTTCTGTACCAGAATAAATAAATATATATATATATATATATATATATAATCACGCTTAAGTTAAGGTCCCTTGTTTTTGTTTCACTGTTAGATACTTGAATTCCCTTTTTTTTTATTCATGAATTTTCCAACGAATGCTAAGTCTGTGATATCTTTGATTTATTTAGTTTCTCTGGGAATTTAAACTGCATTTTCCTATTTTTGCTTCTTTTGTTTAAAATTACTCAAAGCTTAAAAAAAACTATATATATATATATATATATATATATATATATATATATATATATATATATATATATATATATATATATATATATAGACCCTCCCCCATATAATACATTTTTTTATAAGGAGTTTTTCTCCCCCTAAAATGAACCGTTGTCCATACCTTCCCATCTGACCTCCCCCCTCCCCTAATCATCTCCCTGCGAGATGTTTCCTTAAAATAACTCTAGAAAATGAGCCTTGGCAATATTCAACTTTGGTTCGAAACTTGTATATGCTTCCATCTTATTTTTATTTATAGTTCTAAGTTCTTAATTCATACTATTATTATTGATTATTTCTTTTATATTTATCCTATATCCTCATTGTGTATTTCTAAATTGTATTATCATCTCCTTATTAGTAACTCTGATATTTAGCCTTATCTTTATTTTTTTATCTTTAATTATACCTTCATTATTTCTAATCTTGCCTTAATTCTAAATTATTAGTTAACTATTTTATTTTATTTCTTTATTTTTATTTACTTATTTATAATTTTATTAATTTTATTTATTTTATAACTATTTAATATATTCTTTATATATATGTATATATATATACATATATATTTCATTTCCCTATATTTCTATTATTATACTTAATTTTATTACTTATTTCTTATTATATTTTTTATATTTTATTTATTTATTTATTTTTTAATTTTTAAATTTATTTTTTAATTTTTTATTGTTATTTTTTATTATTTTTTATTTTTTATATATTTTTTATTTTTCTATATTTTAGGTTTTATTTTATTTTAATTTTAATTTTATTTTTATTATTTATTGTTTTATTATTCTTTTACTTTATTTTATTTTACCCTACTATACTTTCGTTTTATTTTATTTTTGATATATCTTTGTTTTTTGCTTATTTATAATTCTATTATTTTTTATATTATTATATTTTTATAGTTTTTTCCTTTTTATTGTATATTTTATTTTTTTAATTTTTATCTCTAACTCCTTTTTTCCTTTATATACTCTATTAGTATTTTTATATTTTACATTATATTTTACTTAATTTTATTACTTATTTTATTTTTATTTTTATTTTCATTTCATCTTTATAATTTTGATAATGTTTATAATGTTTGTTTATCATTATTATCGGTTTATCTTTATATTTTTATTTTATATTTGTAAATTATTCCTTTTTCTAATATTTGTCCCTGCATCTTCCCCTGTCAATAGATGTTCCTCTAAGACGAACTTGTTATTTTCTTCCTTTAATTTTCTGTAAGATGTGCTGCTAAAGGCGCTTATGAAGACGCGTTCTGGAGTGACTTTGTAAAAATATTTTTTACATTGAAAAGTTAAAAAATAAAAATTAAAGTATTTCCAGAATGTTTTGGAAACGACCGTACGCCATACTAGACTTGTTGTTCAAATTTTTTGTACAATTGGAATGTTCTGATCCATTAAATAATCTTAAAAAATTTCAAAAAGCAATCGACCACGCGCATTGTAGGTCAGTTAGACGTGAAAAAAAACAAACCGGTGCAGTTTCAGAAGAAACGTTAACAATTTAAATTCCGTGACGCCAGAATTAGCGTCACAGCATCAATTGTATGACGTTAAGAATTTTAAAATATTGTTACTTATTTCATACTTAATGTTATTAATTATAGGTTGCTGGGTTTTTATAAAGATAGCGTCGAGTATTAAAATTTTTAAAATTGGTTTCAGAATGTGTCATCTTCGTGTTATTAACTAACATTTTTCTTAAAACAGAGGGGGCAGTTATATTTTCTGAATTTTTGAGATTATAATTTGTATTTGTATAATTTGGATTATTCGGACTACTATTATACTCACAACGTTTCGGCCCCCGTAACCTCCGGTCTTCTTCAGGTGTATCCTTTCAAACACGGAAATATTGCTCTCGAACTGGGGAATTTGGACGGAATTTCGAACGGAACCTTCTGATGATTATCATATAAAACTAAATTTTACTTAGTACTATATTCACTGCGCCACTTGCGGACAATTCTAGCATAAATCTTCGGAGTCTTAACCCTAATGTGCAATCTTACTACTTATCACTATATATCACTACTTTTATTACTACATATCACTGTATATATATATATATATATATATATATATATATATATATATATATATATATATAACAACTGATGATCCCTTAAAATAGTGTTAGAAACAAACTAATATAATAACTGTAAAAAATAAATTGACTTACATGAGTGATTTTCCACTTAAAGACTTGGGACCATAAGTTTTTTTTTTAATATAGTTTTTATGGTTGAGAAACTTCCGAGACTATATATATATATATATAATAAAATGTAGCAACACGAAATTACATAATCATCGATGCAATAATTTATTTAAACCTTGTGGTATTGTAAAGCATCCAATTTAGATGATTACATTTTTGAAACTGAAAAAAGGAGAGATTCACACTCGACAATTCAAATATAATTAGAGAGAGAGAGAGAGAGAGAGAGAGAGAGAGAGAGAGAGAGAGAGAGAGAGTGAGAGTAACAACCTATTTAATACATATTTAGAGAGAGGGGGAAATTTGAAGCATATTTAATCTATAATTATGTAGTGAGGGGGGAATTACATAATTTATGACAGAGAGGGAGGAGGAGTCCGTATATATGAATAGAAATTGTTAAAGTGGACATGGGGGGTCAATGTCTCTCAAGAAATCATGTCGTGTCAAAAATCACCAGTTCTCACCTTGCCCCTGCCATTTAGTAAATGACATTTACAGTCTGGCGACTAAAAGTATATTGGGGTGGGAGGGATCTAAGAAAAGATTTGAAAATAGACACTAGATATCCAAGGTCAGAGACCACATCATGCACATACACAGCCAGGAATATACACGTATGCACCATATGTACATACATATATACACACTCATATATATATATATATATATATATATATATATACACGCACACATACATACATACATATATACACACATATACACACATATCTATATAAACATACATATGCACACATATATACACACATACATATATATATACACATTTACCGACACACACACACACACGCACACGTATATATATGCAGTCCATATCCATCTACAAATAAGGCAATTTAATTAACGTGTTATTAACGTGTTATCTGCAGAAAACACCCGTAACACCATATTATTTTCAGTAAATTATCTGATTATATGACCATAATAAAATCTAAGAAATTAACTGGTAACATTGTAAACAATATCCCAAATCACCTATTAAAATAAATATCAGATTATAGGACAATAACAATATTAATATTAATACCAATCTTAATAGTACCATATAACATGATAGCCCACTCGATTACCTAAAATACGTCACACGGCCATAACAACACAACAATAATAATACCATTATTAATAATAATCACAATAATATCCAAGAAAGTATCGGCAATATTAATAGTATCTATAAAAGCTACAATAGAATACATATACATATACAATACATATACATATACGCATACACACACATACATACATATATATATGCATACATATTCATACATACATACATACATACATACATGTACATACATACAAATAACCATATACATATCAGCCACAAAGATATATACACATATATATACATGCATACATCAGTCATAAAACATATATACATAAGAAATATATAGTCATTACATACCTATGCGTACAACACACACATGCACAATATACCTATTACCCCATACATACACATATACCCATACATGCATATATATGCATATATATGCATATATACATATATACGCATATACAACTACATACACACAACACATGCATACATATGCATATACACATACATACATACATACATACATACAACTACATACACACATACACATGCATACAATAATATATACATACATACACAACATATACATACATGTGCGCATATATATATATATACATATATACAAATATACATATAAATACATACATACCATACCAAATATCTGTAAACATACACATACACACTCACACACACATGTACCCATACATACACACATGTATACGCAAACACACGAATATACACATATATACAAGTAGATAATCATGTGCCCATAATGAGATACATAGATAAAGAATTAGGAAGGCGATTAAAGGGAAAAAAACAATCTAGTCATATCCAATTCAGTATCTCGACCGCTACTGATCTAAATGTTTACTTTGTCCCATAAGAGTAGATGGTTTCCATTTTCCCTCGATATGTGTTCAGACATACATCAACGTTGTGAGAATAGCACTCAAGATGAGAACAGTAGTCCGAATAATCAAAATTATACATAATTAGCAATATAGAAAGAACATTACGCGAATCTAAGAAATTCAATTTTCAGGTGAAGACATTGTTGTGCACCGATGCAAACCATATGACCGTACTCATTTTTATAAACAAAGCTGAATCGCAAATCGTCCATTTCGAATGACAAAACTGAAAAAAAAAACTTTTTCTACACTTCTCGCTCAAAATTGTGTTGACCCCTATTTCTTTTAACACATTGTTGACTATTACTTTAACTTAATGCAATCGACTAATATCTCACCAGTAAGATACACCATCGTGTCACATATTTAAGTAACCTTTTATACTAGTGTTCATCCTCCGTTAAAAATGGCAGAAAATATTATGCTCGCTATTTATCTAGATATATTACTAAAACTTAATATTCACATAAAATCATAGAATTACGTCAGTAATTTAATTTTTCATATATAAATTATCATTTCTGATGACCTAAATGAAAGGAAACCACCGTTGGTCTTTTATTATAGAGTGGACAATTTATTTCCTAATACATTTATGGAGGCAGGGGAAGTCTGAAGTGGTTGTCTGATTTGCTATTTGTTTTCTCACTACTTCTCACCACTTAAAATGGTTTCGCCCGGAGGCTAGAAAAAGACAAGTGTTTTATTTTCTAATTTTTGCATGACGGGATGGAAGTATATATATATATATATATATATATATATATATATATATATATATATATATATATACTAGGAACTATTCGAGTTGACTTACTAAAATAATTATTATATTCTTATGGCTGAAAATTACCTATATATGAGGCGCTTAGGGGAGTAATGTGTTATGCGCCATACATATTGAAATCCGTTTTATTAAAGCATTATACTCTCCTGAGATCCCACTACCCCGAGAGCTTCTCGGGTGGCCGATTTAGAACTGAAAAGGTCGAAATTCGCTTTATGTAGAGGGGTATGTTCGATCGCATGGATGCGAGAGTTTGTGTTTACGAAGAGTAAGTCGACTATTCGCCAGACATACTGGTTGGGCGCGTGGACTTCCGGGCCAATGAAGATGCGTGTACCATCCCGCCAATGCGGGAGGAAATTAAATTTTTTTCAAATAATCAGAATGCTGCTTTCCGTAGCATCTCCAGTTCAGCTAATCCCCGCCGCCTTTAACACTCACCATTGAGATTGCTCCTGTTTATTGTTGAATATCATGGATTATTACCGTCATAGTAGTGATAGAGGTGACAGTGATTATAGTGATATTGGTGATCGTGCTAGTCTCAGCCGTGGGAGGAAGAGATTAAGGCATTTATGACATGTACCAGGTCATCGAGTTGGTGAGGAATGACATCTTGGATTTTGATAAACTGAAGCCGTACGTTTTTCAGCGCAAATCTCGTAACCCTTACACATTCCAAAATGCACGAAAGTTTGTGTTCCATCTCGGCTATCCTGAAGGGTATCTCCTGGGCATGGAATACCGTGACGATGACTCCCTTAGCAGTATTCGCTTGATGCCTGGGTAGTGTGCCTACAGAATGTCTAAGTTTACTCTTAGTAATGCTGCCCTTCCCCCAAAATATGACAGGCAAGATAGCTGACTTCAAGATCCTTGCAACCTACACCAGTGAACCTCACTGTGAGTATCTGCAGCAGCTTTTTCGTAAGCAAGAGGAGCTACAACAACAGCAGGATGTTTCAGCTACGGCACAGGCTTCCCAACAGCTTCAGGACGACCCAGACAACGATTTATTGGGCTACGACGATGAATGACTACCACAACCACGTAAGTGTTACTCGTAGTTTGCTAATCTAGTCGCTTCCTCCTCTTTCCCTTACTGTCATTGTTTTACTCTGACCTTTTATTCATTATTATTCATTTTCGTAAAATGTTATTATTATCATTGATGCATTAATAACCATCGTCGGTTTGGACATGGCAGTATGTAACAAGAAAGTATATGCTTTCCGCTCCATTAAAAACACTAAAATATCTTTATTCGTTCGATAGTTATGGCAGTTTTAATATTGAGATACTTCACAGGTGGTTTATTCACTTTTTTAAAAGTGTCACTTGACACGTTACTCATCTAGGTGCTTTATGAAAAAAATATACATATATAATTCAATACCTATGTGTTTTTTTTTCAATACTGCAGTTAACATAAGCTCAATAAATAATAGGTTATATGAATTACAGCTTTTATTTAATAATAAGGTAAACTTCAAATATATTCAAAACATATTCAATAGAATTTTAAATATTCTAACCAAGTGCCGGAAATATTCTAACAAGTCCTCTGCATGCACTCACATTTCCGAGAATCCAACTTTATTCAGTACACACACTTTTTAAAAGTTACAAAAATGTAATTTCATACTCAATAAAGTTGAATTTTCGGAAACGTACGTACATGTAGATGACGTGTTAGAGCATTTATTTTCTGAATTTGGTTTGAATATTTGACATTCTAGTGAATATATTTTGACTATATTTAATTTTACTCTATTAATATATAAATATACAAATCAATACACAGTGATCTTTATTATAGAGTGAAAGATTTGACAATCATTCTAAATTTAACATAGACATATTACTACTACGTTTTTCGATATTTTCACTTGCATGTGTCTGTTTTGCTGTGATAGTTTCATCGATAAATCAGGTACTCAATGTAGGGACCACCTGGAGGTTGTTAACATTTCTAATGAAAGTGATGCTATGGACACTGCAAAATTCCAACACGGCATGTCGAGTCGTCAGTTGATATTCCTTTTACAATCTCCCCCGCTAAATTATATGGAACATTAAAACATAGTTTTGGTTGCGGATAGACAACGCCTCTCTATTATAATACCAGATGAAGTAGTCATCTATGCCGGGTTTCTCACTTAAAAAAAAATTATTGCTAAGAATACAAAGTTTAAAAAATCTATCAACTATTTTTCAGCCATTATTTTATTAAAAAAAATCAGGATAGATATCGGCTAGGAAATAACTGGAACGTTATAATATATATAGTGTGAGATTCGAACGCACGATGGCATCAAACATTTCATCCGAAGGCGAGCGTTTTATCAACACGGTTACCGATCAAGCAAAAATATTCGGCGTAGAGATTTATTTTAGCTGTCTGCAAAGATCTAAAATAGTTCAATTGTCTAAAATAAAAGAAAAGAGACGTAAAGAAACATAAATATAAAATTTAAAAAAACGTCTTATTAAAGTAAAATATATTAGTAAAGATTCATCAAATGTTTTTTATATATTAAAAAAAGGATAAATATGTTTCTCTTCAAAGTAAACAATACGTCAAATACGTACAATGATTTGATGCGAAAAGTATAAACAGTTATTGTAAGCATGTAGTTCGGTCGGCTAAAATGAAGACGCTAAAAATGTCGGAACATTTGTTTCTAATGTTATTTTTACGTACATTTAATTTTGAATAATTAGTTTTAAAAAAAGGTCAAAGAACTCCTGACATCGACGAGGAGATCGGATCGAAGGTGCTGATTCAAAACTCTCGGTTAGTTTTTGCAACCGTTTAACTGTGATTCCGTGACATACATGCAGACAGTTGTGTTTATTATATATAGATTTATTTGATGTCTTATTACACAAAGATGATTAAGAAAATGTAGCAAAAGCATGCCCATGGCGAAAACAAACATTTTAAAGGGGTATTTGTTTATCTCCCTTTAAAAGATAGCAAAAGCTGAATTAAAAGAAAGTGAAACACTTGAAGCGGAAGAAAGGGGTCGATTGAATGGAATTGGCAAATCGAAATCGTTCGTATTTCAAACTGACCAATCACCGTGGCGAGGAAGAGGAGGAGGGGTCTGAGTGTCTTTCTTCGATTCTTGTTGAACATGGCGAGGGGAGGAGGGGGGGGAACTAACTTAAAAGCCAGTATGTCACATTACATGTCACTGTGGCCCCTCAGCAGATTTTACGTCTTCGAAGTTGTCATAACGCATCTCGTACGCTGAATGAAAATCGAACAATGACATGAGTTTATTTCGATTGGACAACAATTGTGCCACTATCGATCACTGAAGGTTGCCTTGTTTGACGGCATATCAACCCTTATCGGGCCGTTTAATGCCGACTCCAGTGATTTCGGTAAAAGATTCATGTCCTGGTCACGACAGATTTTATTTAACCCATCTATTATATAAAGGGCAGTTGTATGTGTGTGTGTCCAGCTAAAATTCATAAACTACACAAGACACTCACACACAAAGCTGATATATCCTTTTTCAGCATTGCCTCGGATGGAATATTGACAGATTTGTTTTGCAATATTCATTCTTTTTTGGTATAAGTGGGACCAACATTAATCAGGAGAGTGTCGATATTTAAGGCGATTTTTTTCAATTGACCTTTGGTGTGAAACCTGAACTAAAATACACTTTCTTTGCTTTCGGGCTAGGATCGAAGTGTAGTATCTGTTCTGTCAGCGGTTGGAGGAGTTTAAATCTTTTTTGACTGGAGAGAGAGGGAAAGTGGGCGAATAAGGGGAGAGGAGGGAGGGAGTGACGTGGGAGGGGACGTGAGAGGAAGAAAGGGGAGAGGGGTGGGAAAAGATAGATATATAGAAGTTTTAAAAGAAAGATATTGCACATACTTTCTAACTCTTCTATTTTGTTGTTCATGCTCCCGGGCAACGCCGGGTAGCCATGCTAATCTTATATAAATGTCTAATTTAAAATTTAGTGCGTTCGTTACATGTTTTAGTGCAGTTACTAAACTAAAGTGGAAGTTATATCCCCCCACTACACACGGCGGCGCGATTTGACATAAAGTCGTTTTTTTTTTACAGTGGGCTGACCGGTGCCTTTTAATGTCAAGGGACATTTATTATAAAAAAATTATCTTCCACGACACTCCTA
>OY744516.1:201724904-201817404 GCA_963556195.1 Sepiola atlantica | reverse complement strand
ATTACACCTGCACTAAAGTTTAATTCGCAAATGAAATAAAATTCAAATCTTCGTCATGCCCCATGATGAAGCTAACTAATGATATAAGACCGAAGCTGCGCCCCCCCCCCCCAAAAAAAAACAGCCACCAATCCTTCATAATAACCGCTTGCATTTCAGAACTATCTACATTTAATCTAAAAGCTTCGAACTCAACCCTTTATTTAATTCACTCGGGTAGATTGTTCTCGTTCCGTCAGTTATGACCGAATAGAAGCGTTAATTAATTGTTATATTATTCTTAGTTATTATTGTTCATTTATAATTATTATATTACGAGTGTACACCCTCCGTCAAAAAATGACGGAAAAGTTATGCTTCGCCAGTGTTTGCACTAATATTCATGCTAAAAAGTTTATAAAAAGAAAAAAGGAAAAAAACAAAAACGTATAGATCGGTAAAGAATGTAAAAAAGAAAAACGAAAAAAAAAAGAATAACACGTTTCATTATGAAAATAGATTTGCTGTCTCAATTCCCCTTAATACTTTAAATAGATTCGTCCGGCAGATTTTTACTCGCTATTTTTGACTGTGACGGGACGGATATATATATATATATATATATATATATATATATATATATATATATTTGAATTTCTGTTGAATACATATTGTGTTAAGATTATTTATTTTTTCGTTGATCCTTTCAAGATGGCTGATTAATGTTCGCGGTTCAGGCTGGAACCGGCAGATAAATTTATTGTACTGACGATAGCTCCGGAAGGAACCGAAAGTACTAGGCTATCTAACGAGTACGGCAAATTTATCTGCCATTTCCAGCCTGAAACTCGAACATTAATCATGCATCTAGAAACGAGCAAAGAAAAAAGAAAAATGCAGACACTAATCATCCGTAATATATATATATATATATATATATATATATATTAAAATAGGAGAGTTCATATTTTGTTTGCTTTTTAAACATCTTTTTAAGAATTTAATGATAAATTAGGCTAAAAAGCCTTTAAAATCATGCTTAGATGCGATATTTAAAAATAAAGTCAAATCAGAACATTTTTTCTTTTTCATTTTTTACTTTGATCTTTTGACTAATAATTTCGCATGTGCGTTACCTCATATTTGAAAAGTGAATGAACTGTTATAACAACACTACGCCTATTTTCCATCCTTACGAACTGCTACAAACATACGGAACTATTACTACTTCTCCTTAAACTCTGAAGATGCTAGGTATCTAGCGAAAGTATTAGTAAAAAAATCAAAGTAAAAATGAAAAGAAATCTGTTCTGATTTTATTTTATTAATAAATATCTAAACTTGCTTTTAAATGCTTTTTAGCCTCATTTATTATTAAATCTCTCTCTCTCTCTCTCTCTCTCTCTCTCTCTATATATATATATATATATATATATATATATATACACATACAAATAAATACACATTGTACCTTATTTTAGAGTGAAAGATTCTTATTGTTCAGTCTATTTATGTTTTCAATCTTCTCATAATATTCTTTATCATTAAATCGAAAATCAATAAATCTCATTAACCCTTATCTTTGAGTTTGTTAGTGGTGAATCATTCGTAAAAAACTGTAACATTTGTATACAAAATTTCGAAATAAATACTAATTTGTCCACCCTCAACAGGTGATTCTATAAAAGATGAAGACTTTTATAATGCTGTCATCGAATGTCGAATGGTTGCCAACAAGAAAACAACTTTCCATTTTGTTTTTAGAATGTTTCGATTATACTTACATCCTGATAATTGATGTTTTCATCGAATGGCAGTGCCATTTCGGTGCGCACAGGCCAATAACTACATCTGAGCTTTCATTTTTTTGCAACCATTTGTTTTTGAACGCAAAACGAAACTCAGTAAGAATACCTCTTACCTATTCTAATTACGTTAAAAACTAAACACGCAAACGCCAATCTGCAATGATAAAAATAAACTACCGTATTCTTATTTAATTTGCAGAAAAAAAACATTTTTCTGAATAATAAGATTGAAACGGATCGCACTCATTATTTTATTGCTGAATGTGTTACCGTACGTTTTGCAAGTATTTTTGAAAAATCTTTATTCATTTATTAACGTTTTTATAAGGTAATTGCAAACATCCGCATGCAGTCTTATATAGATAGGGAGACCCAAAAATGTATACACACCGTTACAGGGCATACACTACTATAGATTCGATTTTTTTGAAGTATGACTCATTTGTAATAATGTTGTGATAAAAGGAACATTTGTAACATGGTTAGCTTCATTTATTTGCTGGAGCCAACGTTACATAAGATTACAAAAGAAAACACTCCTCGCATTTCTGGAATATGCTTTTAGTCGCAGGTTGGTTTACAATTGAAGACTCGAAAACACAAAAGGGATTTGCATTGCATACTTCAATTGATGTTACAATGTCTTCTCACACTTTTGTATTTCATGTAACGTGAGGGGATCCGAACCCCCTTCCCTTGCGGGAGCAAGTGCAGAAGATGTCCTTTCTATCTGATTCCCTAGGTATTTTTTATTCTTTTTATATCTATTGTGTCGGCTGTTGACTCCAAAGGACATTACTCTGTTTTCTAAAATACATTTTATCTCAAGAGAGATAACATAAGGCAAAGAGTTACTTCGTTTTTGAATATAAATTGTTTAATTATTATTTGCAGGTGGTATGTAGCCACCTAACAGGCATTATAATAGAAAAGAAAAAAGAAAGAATCAGTAGCAGCTGATTGATGGTTTAACCTAGTTTCTTTGTCGTGTTTGTAAAAAATATCAGTAAAGGAGGGCTACCTTATATAAAACTAAAAGGGAGTCACTTGTCCTTCTGTTAGAGAATACTCCTCGCATTTTTAATTATCTTTTCATCGCAGGCTGGTTTACAATTGAAGACTCCGAAAACATCAAAAGGAATTTTCATCGCTTAGTTTATGTTACAGTGTTTTCTCACACTCTTCCATGTACTTGTAAGAGCCAGAGTAGAAGACGTCTTCTTTATTCAGTCATGAAATCCGCGTCGACATTTTCTCGTTTCCTAGCTATGTAATTGTTCTGTTTTTGTATCAATTCTATTGTTTGATTTCTATGCAGACCCAAACTAACTCAGAAATAAAACTAGGCAACTTCAACCGGCAGATAACTTCACATTTACAGTATTTCTTCTCTTTCACTACAAGTGACGGTGGTTAACTGGATAACAACCTGGGTGTGCCAAGTTCGAATCCAGTCGATTCCATGATACCACTTTCACTTTCAACCATTATGTGGTCCCTACTGCAAGAATGCCGACGACAGAATCAAACCGGTAAACAAAGTTGTGCCATTCTGATTCATATGAATTTACTTTTTTACCGTTGCTGGCAGAACTCAATGAGTCCTTCGGGAGATGCAAATTGATTGGTTAATAGTTTCGTCAACTCTCGGGTGCTTCCGAGACCTGTCCGAACGTTGATGACGCGGAGTTACGGAAACGCGGTGTGTTCTCTATAAGAGTACCCACTAATTTATCCATGTACAGCGAAGCAAAGCACAGGACGTCATCGCTTTCTGAAATCAAGTATACTCCAATCAGCTCACCTTATCTTTTATTTTTACACATTCTTTTCTAGGGAGGTTGCTACGTGGTTAACGACGCAGACTGATAACCTGGGTGTGCCAAGTTCGAATCCAGTTCGTCTCACAGGAACACTTTCACTTCAGATGTTGGCAACCTTCACGTGGTCCCCCCGTAAGTATTCGAGATCCTTCTAGAAAGAAATTCCAACTAAAAAGATATTAGGGAAACAAAAACCAAGAATAAATAATTTAACCCATAAGAAATAAATGAATTATTCCTTTCCAAAAAACAGAGCACAAACATTTATTTTAATAATTACCTTCTGACTTTCAGACGTCACACATTGTCAAAACACCTCAGCCATGGGATTACAGATGTGGCCAAATCAAACCTGACACATCCGAACCGCTAACCTATACATTGCGTTCTACTAACGTTAAATATTGTAACAATTATATAGGTAATTGGCTATTTGTTTGTTCAGCCTTTTTATGAAATTGGATAACTTATTTTCCAAATAACTCATCTGGTGGGTGGAAATGATTCTCTCATTAAACGTTAAAAACAGTTTATTAGTGTAATGTAACGTTACATTAGGGACACATTTAGCATTATAGACTTCGATGATTATACCAAAAGTGTCAAGCTTAATGTTCATTAATATTATATCAGTTGTGTCAAGCTCAAAATCAATTAATATAATATTAGTAGTATAAACCTCAATGTTCATTAATATTATATCAGTTGTGTCAAGCTCAAAATCAATTAATATTATATAAGTAGTATCAGGCTCAATGTTCATTAATATTATATCAGTTGTATCAAGCTCAGTGTTCATTAATATTATATCAGTTGTATCAAGCTCAATGTTCATTAATATTATATCAGTTGTATCAAGCTCAATGTTCATTAATATGATATCAGTTGTGTCAAGCTCAATGTTCAGTTATATTATATCAGTAGTATCAAGCTCAATGTTCATTGATATTATATCAGTTGTGTAAAGCTACATGTTCATTAAAATTATATCAGTTGTATCGAGCTCAATGTTCATTAATATTATATCAGTTCTGTCAAACTCAATGTTCATTAATATTATATCAGTAGTATAAAGCTCAATGTTTATTTATATTATATCAGTAGTATCAAGCTCAATGTTCAACTTATATATCATATCAGTAGTATCAGGCTATATGTTTATTCATCTTATATCAGTTGTGTCTAGCTCAATGTTCATTAATATTATATCAGTAGTATCAAGCTCAATGTTCATTAATATTATATCAGCACTATTAAGCTCAATATGCATTTCTATTATATCAGTAGTGTCAGGCTAAATGTTCATTAATATTATATCAGTTGTGTCAAGCTCAATGTTAATTAATATGATATCAGTTGTTTCAAGCTCAATGTTCGTTATATATATTATTATATATGTATATCAGTAGTATTAGGCTCAATGTTCATTTATATTTAATCAGTTGTATCAAGCTCACTGTTTATTAATATTATATCAGTAGTATCAAGTTAAATGTTTATTAATATTATATCAGTTGTGTAAAGATCAATGTTCATTTACATTATATCAGAAGTATCAAGCTCAATGTTCATTAATATTATATCAGAAGTATCAAGCTCAATGTTCATTAATATTATATCAGAAGTATCAAGCTCAATGTTCATTAATATTATATCAGAAGTATCAAGCTCAATGTTCATTAATATTATATCAGTTGTGTAAAGATCAATGTTCATTTACATTATATCAGAAGTATCAAGCTCAATGTTCATTAATATTATATCAGTTGTGTAAAGATCAATGTTCATTTACATTATATCAGAAGTATCAAGCTCAATGTTCATTAATATTATATCAGTTGTGTAAAGATCAATGTTCATTTACATTATATCAGAAGTATCAAGCTCAATGTTCATTAATATTATATCAGTTTTGTAAAGATCAATGTTCATTTACATTATATCAGAAGTATCAAGCTCAATGTTCATTAATATTATATCAGTTGTGTAAAGATCAATGTTCATTTACATTATATCAGAAGTATCAAGCTCAATGTTCATTAATATTATATCAGAAGTATCAAGCTCAATGTTCATTAATATTATATTAGAAGTATCAAGCTCAATGTTCATTAATATTATATCAGTTGTGTAAAGATCAATGTTCATTTACATTATATCAGAAGTATCAAGCTCAATGTGCATTAATATTATATCAGTTGTGTAAAGATCAATGTTCATTAATATTATATCAGAAGTATCAAGCTCAATGTTCATTAATATTATATCAGTTGTGTAAAGATCAATGTTGATTTACATTATATCAGAAGTATCAAGCTCAATGTTCATTAATATTATATCAGTTGTGTTAAGATCAATGTTCATTTACATTATATCAGAAGTATCAAGCTCAATGTTCATTAATATTATGTCAGTTGTGTAAAGATCAATGTTCATTTACATTATATCAGAAGTATCAAGCTCAATGTTCATTAATATTATATCAGTTTTGTGAAGCTCAATGGTTATTAATATTATTTCAGTATTATCAAATTCAATGTTAATTAATATTATATCAGTTGTTCATTTATATTTTATCAGAAGTATCAAGCTCAATGTTCATTAATATTATATCAGAAGTATCAAGCTCAATGTTCATTAATATTATATCAGAAGTATCAAGCTCAATGTTCATTAATATTATATTAGAAGTATCAAGCTCAATGTTCATTAATATTATATCAGTTGTGTAAAGATCAATGTTCATTTACATTATATCAGAAGTATCAAGCTCAATGTGCATTAATATTATATCAGTTGTGTAAAGATCAATGTTAATTAATATGATATCAGTTGTTTCAAGCTCAATGTTCGTTATATATATTATTATATATGTATATCAGTAGTATTAGGCTCAATGTTCATTTATATTTAATCAGTTGTATCAAGCTCACTGTTTATTAATATTATATCAGTAGTATCAAGTTAAATGTTTATTAATATTATATCAGTTGTGTAAAGATCAATGTTCATTTACATTATATCAGAAGTATCAAGCTCAATGTTCATTAATATCATATCAGAAGTATCAAGCTCAATGTTCATTAATATTATATCAGAAGTATCAAGCTCAATGTTCATTAATATTATATCAGAAGTATCAAGCTCAATGTTCATTAATATTATATCAGTTGTGTAAAGATCAATGTTCATTTACATTATATCAGAAGTATCAAGCTCAATGTTCATTAATATTATATCAGTTGTGTAAAGATCAATGTTCATTTACATTATATCAGAAGTATCAAGCTCAATGTTCATTAATATTATATCAGTTGTGTAAAGATCAATGTTCATTTACATTATATCAGAAGTATCAAGCTCAATGTTCATTAATATTATATCAGTTTTGTAAAGATCAATGTTCATTTACATTATATCAGAAGTATCAAGCTCAATGTTCATTAATATTATATCAGTTGTGTAAAGATCAATGTTCATTTACATTATATCAGAAGTATCAAGCTCAATGTTCATTAATATTATATCAGAAGTATCAAGCTCAATGTTCATTAATATTATATTAGAAGTATCAAGCTCAATGTTCATTAATATTATATCAGTTGTGTAAAGATCAATGTTCATTTACATTATATCAGAAGTATCAAGCTCAATGTGCATTAATATTATATCAGTTGTGTAAAGATCAATGTTCATTAATATTATATCAGAAGTATCAAGCTCAATGTTCATTAATATTATATCAGTTGTGTAAAGATCAATGTTGATTTACATTATATCAGAAGTATCAAGCTCAATGTTCATTAATATTATATCAGTTGTGTAAAGATCAATGTTCATTTACATTATATCAGAAGTATCAAGCTCAATGTTCATTAATATTATATCAGTTGTGTAAAGATCAATGTTCATTAATATTATGTCAGTTGTGTAAAGATCAATGTTCATTTACATTATATCAGAAGTATCAAGCTCAATGTTCATTAATATTATATCAGTTTTGTGAAGCTCAATGGTTATTAATATTATTTCAGTATTATCAAATTCAATGTTAATTAATATTATATCAGTTGTTCATTTATATTTTATCAGAAGTATCAAGCTCAATGTTCATTAATATTATATCAGAAGTATCAAGCTCAATGTTCATTAATATTATATCAGAAGTATCAAGCTCAATGTTCATTAATATTATATTAGAAGTATCAAGCTCAATGTTCATTAATATTATATCAGTTGTGTAAAGATCAATGTTCATTTACATTATATCAGAAGTATCAAGCTCAATGTGCATTAATATTATATCAGTTGTGTAAAGATCAATGTTAATTAATATGATATCAGTTGTTTCAAGCTCAATGTTCGTTATATATATTATTATATATGTATATCAGTAGTATTAGGCTCAATGTTCATTTATATTTAATCAGTTGTATCAAGCTCACTGTTTATTAATATTATATCAGTAGTATCAAGTTAAATGTTTATTAATATTATATCAGTTGTGTAAAGATCAATGTTCATTTACATTATATCAGAAGTATCAAGCTCAATGTTCATTAATATCATATCAGAAGTATCAAGCTCAATGTTCATTAATATTATATCAGAAGTATCAAGCTCAATGTTCATTAATATTATATCAGAAGTATCAAGCTCAATGTTCATTAATATTATATCAGTTGTGTAAAGATCAATGTTCATTTACATTATATCAGAAGTATCAAGCTCAATGTTCATTAATATTATATCAGTTGTGTAAAGATCAATGTTCATTTACATTATATCAGAAGTATCAAGCTCAATGTTCATTAATATTATATCAGTTGTGTAAAGATCAATGTTCATTTACATTATATCAGAAGTATCAAGCTCAATGTTCATTAATATTATATCAGTTTTGTAAAGATCAATGTTCATTTACATTATATCAGAAGTATCAAGCTCAATGTTCATTAATATTATATCAGTTGTGTAAAGATCAATGTTCATTTACATTATATCAGAAGTATCAAGCTCAATGTTCATTAATATTATATCAGAAGTATCAAGCTCAATGTTCATTAATATTATATTAGAAGTATCAAGCTCAATGTTCATTAATATTATATCAGTTGTGTAAAGATCAATGTTCATTTACATTATATCAGAAGTATCAAGCTCAATGTGCATTAATATTATATCAGTTGTGTAAAGATCAATGTTCATTAATATTATATCAGAAGTATCAAGCTCAATGTTCATTAATATTATATCAGTTGTGTAAAGATCAATGTTGATTTACATTATATCAGAAGTATCAAGCTCAATGTTCATTAATATTATATCAGTTGTGTAAAGATCAATGTTCATTTACATTATATCAGAAGTATCAAGCTCAATGTTCATTAATATTATATCAGTTGTGTAAAGATCAATGTTCATTTACATTATATCAGAAGTATGAAGCTCAATGTTCATTAATATTATATCAGAAGTATCAAGCTCAATGTTCATTAATATTATATCAGTTTTGTGAAGCTCAATGGTTATTAATATTATTTCAGTATTATCAAATTCAATGTTAATTAATATTATATCAGTTGTTCATTTATATTTTATCAGAAGTATCAAGCTCAATGTTCATTTATATTATATCAGTAGTATCAAGCTCAATGTTCATTAATATTATATCAGAAGTATCAAGTTCAATGTTTATTAATATTATATTAGTTGTGTCAAGTCAATGTTAATTAATATTATATCAGTTTTGTGAAGCTCAATGGTTATTAATATTATTTCAGTATTATCAAGCTCAATGTTAATTAATATTATATCAGTTGTTCATTTATATTTTATCAGTAGTATCAAGCTCAATGTTCATTAATATTATATCAGGTGTTGTCTACCTTAATGTTCATCAATATTATATCAGTTGTGTCAAGCTCAATGTTCATTAATATTATATCAGTTGTGTCAAGCTCAATGTTCATTAATATTATATCAGTTTTGTGAAGCTCAATGGTTATTAATATTATTTCAGTATTATCAAATTCAATGTTAATTAATATTATATCAGTTGTTCATTTATATTTTATCAGAAGTATCAAGCTCAATGTTCATTTATATTATATCAGTAGTATCAAGCTCAATGTTCATTAATATTATATCAGAAGTATCAAGTTCAATGTTTATTAATATTATATTAGTTGTGTCAAGTCAATGTTAATTAATATTATATCAGTTTTGTGAAGCTCAATGGTTATTAATATTATTTCAGTATTATCAAGCTCAATGTTAATTAATATTATATCAGTTGTTCATTTATATTTCATCAGTAGTATCAAGCTCAATGTTCATTAATATTATATCAGGTGTTGTCTACTTTAATGTTCATCAATATTATATCAGTTGTGTCAAGCTCAATGTTCATTAATATTATATCAGTAGTATTACGTTCAATGTCCATTTATATTATATCAGTTGTGTCAGGCTCAATGTTCATTAATATTATATCAGCAGTATCAAGCTTATTGTTCATTAATATTATATCAGTAGTGTCAAGCTCACTGTTCATTTATATTATATCAGTTCTGTCAAGCTCAACGTTCATTGATATTATATCAGTAGTATTAAGCTCAATGTTCATTTATATTATATCAGTAATATCAAGCTGAATGTTGATTATTATTGTATCAGTTATGTCAAGCTCAATGTTCATAAATATTATATTAGTAGTATCAAGCTCAATGCTCATTTATATTATATCAGTTGTGTCAAGCTCAATGTTCATTAATATTATATCAATAGTATTAAGCTCAATGTTCATTTATATTATATAAGTAATGTCAAGCTCAATGTTCATTGATATTATATCAGTTGTGTCAAGCTCAATTTTGATTAATATGATTTCAGTTGTTTCAAGCTCAATGTCCATCATATATATAATTATATATGTATATCAGTAGTATTAAGCTCAATGTTCATTTATATTATATTAGTTGTGTCAAGCTCAATGTTTATTAATATTATATCAGAAGTATCAAGCTCAATCTTTATTTATATTATATCAGTACTATCAAGCTCAATGTTCATTAATATTATATCAGTTGTGTCAAGCTTAATGTTCATTAATTTTATATCAGTTGTGTCAAGCTCAATGTTCATTAATATTATATCAGTAGTATCAAGCTCAATGTTCATTTATATTATATCAGTAGTATCAACCTTAATGTTCATTAATATTATATCAGTTGTGTCAAGCTGAATGTTCATTAATGTTATATCAGTTGTGTCAAGCTCAATGTTCATTAATATTATATCAGTAGTGTCAAACTTTATGTTCATTAATATGATATCAGTTGTGTCAAGCTTAATGTTCATTAATATTATATCAGTAGTATCAAGCTCAATGTTCATTTATATTATATCAGTAGTATCAAGCTCAATGTTCATTATTAGTAAAGCTCAATCTACATTAATATTATATCAGTAGGTCAAGCTCATTGCTCATTGATTCAGTCTATCTTGTTCCATTCAGCTTTTCTCTTCATTTTTTATTATTTTCTACTGTAAAATTTTTTTTAATCCACTGAAATTTATCGACAAGTAATAATTGCGTAAATCTATTGGTACCTTTTAAATGTTTGACCTCAAACTATTATTCGTGTATGTTAACAGACACAAGAATTGTAAAGCCAAAAACTATCTTGTGAGATCAAAAAAATATGCAATGTCAGTTTTGAGTAATATTGAGAAGTTATATAAAAGGCTTACTTCCCCTTTTCTACTACGATAAATATCTCCATTTTTTTCTTTATGACAATGAATAAGCTCCCTTGTACCTTGAAACAACCGTATCAGATTGGCCAAGACAATTCAACTTGACCACTAAACAGAAACTTGATTTTGGCGGGCTGAATACAAAAAGCCTTTGTACTTTGTCTTTTTGAATGTGATTGCAGTTCAGTCAACACTTAAGGATCTTTCTCCTTATTTTAAATGCGACTTACGTGTATCTTATTAATTCAGGGAGATATCTATTTCAATGTAAAAGGGACTCTTTGATTTAGCGGTTAACTTCTAGTCAAGCCACAAAATACAATTAGTTTTGTAAAAGACATTTCTTGTAATATTGTTTAATATAATAATATTGATACACGTATAAGGTTTTATCTATTTCTTGTTTCTACACTTTTTCGCAGCATTTTTCAACTTTGGCAAACGACAACTTAACCATTATCTTATCAGAAGCACTTCAAAGTGAGTTAACTATTGACCAAAATACACTTCTAAATCGCGATGATATAGCTGTTAGAATAGTCACTCTCTACGTACGATAAAATAATCACTATTAGAAAGATAAAACTGATATATTTTGTATTTTATCTTTAAGTTTATCTTTGTGTATCTGGTTCAAGCTAAGGAGACTTTCTTGGCGTTGGTTTTTGATGTTTTTTTTGTCGAATGTCGTGGGAGAAAAAAAGCTTATACAATTTGTTCTTTACTTCTACTTTCTTGAATCACCACGTGTAATCATTGTAACTTTTTAAATCGCCCGGTCCTTGCCCTGCACATTAAACTGCACATCTATACCCTGTCTTTAAGGTCCATCTCATTTGAATTCATTTTGTGGGAAGGCAGAGATGCGATGCGAGCGAACGTAAAAAGTTATTAGCTTGTATAAGCTACTCTTTTACTTTCTCCGTTCGTTTAGCTTTCTCTTTCTTGTTCATTTTTTTTTTGCATCGAGGAAAATTGAATGCAGTCAAATAAATAACTTTGTAATACGTTCACTCTCGAAATAAAGAAAGACATGATTTCACATAAATGTGCGAATTCTACATATTTCAACCAATGAAAATCCCCGCTTCATCGAAACGATCAACTTAGTGAGCCGGTGTGAAATACCAATTTCTAATAAAAGCAGAAAACTCGACAACCAAAAACCGATGAGAAAACAGATTCCTAAAGAGTCGAGAACAAGACAGTAAACGAACACAACATTACGTTTAGCACCGCCGCCTTTCGAGGTCCAGGGGTTCGAATGACTACTCAACTCTGATTCACTGATAAAGGCCGCATACGTACAATGAATACTCAACTCACACACACATATTCACACACTGATAAAGGCCGCATACGTACAATGAATACTGAACTCACACACACATATTCACACACTGACAAAGGCCGCATACGTACAATGAATACTGAACTCACACACACATATTCACACACTGACAAAGGCCGCATACGCACAATGCCTTCTAAACTCACACACATATTCACACACTGACAAAGGCCGCATACGCACAATGACTCCTGAAGTAACCCACGCATACTCACACTGACAACAAACAAACACATCGACATATGCACTTCTAAAACTCGTGTCTTCTTACACAATACAAGAATTCTACAAACACGAGAACATCAACCTTTTTCTAACGAACTACTTACTTACTCAAAATAGCATTTACACCACTCTAAATGTATAGATATATAAATACGTAAGCTGTTCGTTCACCGTGTTTTGCTATTTTTCATTCTTTCATTCACAACACCCCGTTGGTGAATTTAGCACTTGCTAAATGGTGACCCATTTTCAACAGTCACGTTTTTATCGATTACCAACATCTATAACATTTTAAATGTTCAGCGTTGGTCTTTGTACATTTACAAAGACGCAACCGTTGTCTATACTATATCCAAGCCGGGATCCACGCTACAATTTCACGTTTCGCACCTGCGCCAGTCTGGCACAAGAAGGCCGGCATCGATCGCTCTCATAGGCGGATGCATTTCATAACCCGATGAAAGAAAATTCGAGAACCTGTGGCGACCTCATCATCCGTCTCTACGCTAATCTAGCTCGGTTCATACAGCGATCCTTATCAGCCTCACGACAAGGTGCCATTCTGTTGCTAATATGGATATAAGTCGCCCCCTCCTCCTCTTGTGAGCTGACTAATGTGCTGTAAAATAGATGTCTCTATTTACGCATTTGCATGCGTACGTGTATTAATTTCTACCAATACGTATTACTTCCGAATTATATACCGATTAAACATCCAATAATAGCCTGTATCCATTAAGTCCTTACTTTTCTCTTTTTTTATTATTCGTTTATACTTATCTCTTTTTTTTTCTCTTGCCGATTTTCAACAGGGATTCCTTTCCACTCTATTTCCACACAACAGTTGTTTATTCAGCTCTTTTTACCCTGCCCCCTTTTTTATCGTTATTATTATCCCATAGCCATGCCTCTTCGGCTTTAATGGTTCTGAGGGGGACAGAGCTGTTCCTAGCAACAGTCGCAGAACAACAACAACAACAACAACAACAAAACAGCATGTGTCCATCGACCGGCACATCCGACGTGAGTATTCGCCTCTATTTACACTAGAAATTGTCAGCTCGTGCGAATAAAGGGCGAACCGGGAGTAAAGGGCTGCGAGTGTTTAAAGGGACACAAACTTCCACCCTCATCTGCTCCTATCAACATGCAGATTCACTTGCTATATTACAAGCATATGCGTACATCCTCAATCGTACAAACACGCACGCGACCGGACAGACATAGGCGCACGCCCCGGCACACACACACGCATACACATTCTAATATACATATATAAAATGAAAGTGGGTATGACTATCTGTTGAGTAATTACTCACAGGCTATTTAGATCTACCCACAGTTTATGGGTCCCGATTCCACTGGAAAAGAATAAAGTAAAAGTAAAATAGTCGACCGTAGTAGAGGGCGACTTGAAGGTTCACCTTTCATTGGCTACTAAACCGAGATATAGGGGATGGTACCAACTCTTTTTACCCTGGATTAACCACTAAACTTTCATCCTCACTTTATAATGCTGAATATTTAGCAAGGAAGCATCAAGTATCATTTTTCTTGTATCTAGTATAACTCCAGCGAGGATTGACCATCGATCCCTCGGTCCATGAGCGAACACTCTAACCAAAATGCAGAATTAGCCAGTAAATGAATGGATCGATTGTAGTCGAAGGTGACCCGAAAGCTTCTTTTTCATTGGTTACTACACCGAGATGTAAGGGAGAGTACCACTTCTTTCCATGGCTTGCCACATTTACCTTTCATTCTCACCTTATAATGTATTAAGTATTGAGCATGGAGGCACGAGCAATTATTTGAGTCTTTACTATGACTCGACCGAGGAGTGAACTGTCTACACGGTCTGTATTTATTTGCGAAATGTAAATGCAGACTGTGTAGAGACTTTATCGATTTATCGGATTACACAACATAATATGCACTATGATGTGTATATAATTTTATATTTTACTGAGGTACTTAACGTTAGTTTTACACTTTAAGTTAACTTTTTATTTTGGTTTAGAGGAACGTTTTCACGGACATTGTTATTATTTTTTCCTGTGTTCAAATGAGGCTGTTCCAGATCACCTGTTCTGTTGAAAACGGTTTTTGCCAGCAGTTTTGTGTTATTTTGTATAACTAAAATAAACATCGTCTGGACACAGCTGTAAACGTCTGGAATGCCATTGTGTGGTCTGTATTTGGGTTGAGTTGAAAACAATTAAACCCTTTAATATATATATATATATATATATATATATATATATATATATATATATATATATATATATATATATATATATATATATATAATTAGTAAGCTATGAAAATATATTCATGGCAATTAAGCTACACAGAGGCTCCCGCGTTTCATCCCCGGAGGACTCTTCAGGCTAAAATGCATACATAAAAAATGATATCTCCTTATAAAATTTTATGTGGATACATGAAATAGTAATATATATATATATATATATATATATATATATATATATATATGTGCGTGTTTTTGTGTGTGTATGAAAGGTTAGTGAAAGAGAACTCCAGAAGAGTGCTCGATTATTAATAAAATTAAAACATTAGAGCGTAATATTTATTTATATATGTATTACAAAAGATCAGAACATCGGTACCGTCGGTTTCAATTCCAAACAAAGAGGATTGGTCTCTTATACTGGACTCTCTTAGAGGATGAATAGAGTCCGGCATAGGAGACTATAAATCCCCTTTGTTTAGATTCGAAACCGACAGTACCGATGTTTTTCTGATCTTCTGTAATACACACACACACACACACACACACACACACATTATATATATATATATATATATATATATATATATATATATATATATATATATATATCCGCGCAAAAGGTAAGAGGCGAATGATAGAAAAGGAGGATTGCACATATGACTGTAAATGTCTATACGTATATATATAGCTATATATATATATATATATATATATATATATATATATATATATATATATATATATATATATATATATATATATATATATATATATAATTATTAATCGTAGTACACTTAGATGCCCTACCAATTTCCCCAACATATCAAAATAATTCATAACATAACATCTATATATCAATATCTATCAATAATAAAGTACAACAAGGTGACATTTCAACTCCGACTTTATATTCTGTATATTATGCCATAGCTCCCACATATCTTGGAAAATAATATTGTCGGTATGTATCTGCGTTTTAGCGTCACGACTGAGTGTTTTACAGTGTTTAACAATACGCGAGTTAATACAGACGGGACATATAGAATCTATTTTACAACCTTTTACATTGTACTAAAACTTTTAAATTTGCAATCAATGATGGCATGCCCCACATTAAGGACTGTGCTTAGTTTAAAAAAATGTTGCAGTCTTGTTATGCATTAATAGCGGCTTTCAACGCATCAGAATACAGCTTTTCGTTGCCCTTCGCTTGATTCGTTCGGCAGCGTGTAGTACCGGTTTTTGAATTATGCATCTTCTTTCAATCACTCTCTCATCACTATTTGTTTTGGAATGGTTTTACTTGCATTATTCTGGTTTTGAAACTCATAAGTAATAACATGGAAAATGTGTTCTTTGCTTGGGTTGAAAATGGTGACAATGCAACAACTCCAATTAAAATAAACTTTAAAAAATACTGCAATAATCATATATATTTTTTCATAATAAAACCCCCTGATGATCCCTACAATAATATTAAGTCTAGCGTACATTCTTGGAAGCGTAAATTCGTGGAAGCGTACATTCTTGGAAGTCAACTAATACAGTGATTACAAGAGATTAATTGACTTACAAGCAAAGGAATTTTCTAATGATATACTTGCAAGTAAACGTTTTGTTTTTCATATGGTTTTAAAAGGTGTACAAACTTCCAAGACTATATATATATAAATATATATATATATATATATATATATATATATATATATATATATATATATATATATATATATATATATATATATATCCCCAAGTAATTTATTAGAAAATTAATTTAAGTCAATTTATCTCGTGTAATCACTGAATTAATTAGCTTGTTAACTAACAAATTCTTGTTGAGCCGACCTCTCAAATAATCAAATTCTGCCCAGTTTCAACCATCGTTAACAATCGTCAAGGTGTTGCCTCGAGTTGCCTTTGGGCCTTGATAAACAGTGACTCGTTAGTACATAAAAACTACTTTCATTACAATCTGATATTAATTGTAGTACAATGATCTCGGAGAACCATTTTTTAATTTTGCCATGTTTACTTCTTTCTTTCTTGCTTTCTTTCTGTATCTCTTTCTTCCATAGTTACAGTCCTTCCTTTCTTACCTTGCGTCTATGGCTTTACTTCTCCTCTCTTTCCTCTCTTTATTTTGTATTCTGTAGCATTTTGTACTTATTCATTTATTCATTTATTCATTTATATATGTATTTATTTATTTATTTATTTCTCGTTTCCCTTCTTTAACTTCTCTCTTATTTTGTCACTTTCTTCTTTCATTTATTTTTTCATTAATTCCTGACGTCCTTTCTTTCTTTCCTTCATTCTTTTTCTCTTTCTTTTTTCAGTCTTTCTTCCTTATCGTTCATTCCTCTTTTATTTCGTTCTTGTTTTTGCCTTTATTCTATTTCCTTTTATCTTCTTTCCTTCCCTTTTGTCTTCTTTCCTTTCCCTTTGTCTTCCCTGTTCCTTTACTGGTGCTACCAGATACCGGCATCCTGACCAAAACTGCGTTAAACATTGATGGTATTGTTTTTCCATTCACTTTGCAAAACTCAATCATGTTTAGCAAAGCTAAAAGAAGCTAACAATTTTTCTCTTCAAAACAACCAAACCAAACACCATAAATAAATATTTGAAGCATAATTTTTTTTTACCGAAATGACTGGATTCGGAGTTAAATTACCCAAAAAGGGTTGATATGCCATAAAACAAAACAACAACACCAAGAACCACCAATAAATATTTTAAAATATAAATAATTTTACCAAAATGTACGGATTCGGCATTAAATAACCCGAAAAGGGTTGATATGCCATAAAACAAAACAACTAAACCTAACCCTTTTCTATTACTTCCCTTCTTTATTTTTAATTTCTATTTTTTTGTCTTTCTTGTTTTCTCTTTTCTTTCCTTTTCTCATACTTTTTTGCCGTTGGCTTCTTCCTTTCCGTCTCTTGGACCCATCTACCATGTTTCCCAGTTCGCTACAATCTGTTCCCAAAGTCTTTCAACATTCTACTACGTCTCGGTATCTTTATATACTTTTCCCGAACGTTTGAGAATATATTCTTTTCAGAACTACTTCCATTTTTTTCTTCATTTTTAACCATAGCAACAGGCATTCACTAAAAGCTCCCAGCAAACGCCGATCGCTGAAACTGTAGAATAACAAATGGATTATTTGAGTCTAACGCCAGGGGAAATGACAAAAACAAATCGAATGAAATTACCGAAAGACACATGCGCATGGAATCCTCTCTCGCTCTGCTTTTCTCTCACCCCCTTCCTTCTCCTTCCTCCGCGCACACATGTATACAATGTACACACAAAACATCACAAGACACATGTTAAGTCTCCCAGGAAAAAGCTTCCAGCTAATCGGTATTCGAAATACACTACTAATTCTCCATAAAACATTTAATAAGATGGTCATCCGTCGATTTTCATGGTAATTCTACAAAATTTCCGTTTTACAAAGATGCGCGGCCAATATATATTTTAAAAGAAATGTGTCAATCATGAATTGAGGGAATTCTTTTTAAAGAATTAAAAGAAATATTCCATTTAATTAAAAAAATTCCTGCAAAGAGGTACGGACAAAATGTTTTAAAGAGAAATTTGGTTATCAGAAAATATGGTGTTTCTTCAAACTTTCATTTATTTTTTCTAATTGGCCGTAATTTGCAATTAACTCATAAAGTACCCAACATCTTACTAACTTTCTACTTATCACTTTCACCCTCTTTCACTGTATATTGTTTTAACTCACACTCTCATTTTATACGTCGTCTATTACTCTCGCTTCTGTCTCTCTCTCTGTTTATTAACAGTTGAAGTTAATAAGGAAAAAAAAAACAAGATTTTAATAGTCCAGTATAAACAAAAGAGAATATCACCACAATTAGTAATAGTATTAACCCCGTATCTGTAGAGGGAAAGATAGATAGAGAGATAATTGAAAGTTGTCTTTTTTAGCGTGGCCCACCGCGGGAGCTACTCACGGATAATGACATAGCCTTTCGCAGCAGGGAATTCAGGATTTTCGCAGATGAGTAGGGCGTGAACCTGAGATTCCGTTGCGCATATGCCCCGACCGGGAATTGAGTAGCAGGGCGGTGCCACCGTACCGTAAAACGGGTTACGGCTAGAATGTGATACTCCATACAAGAGGCTGTCTACTGGCACAACGTGCCCTTAAAAGACGATTACTCACATTTGACTGCACCAGCCAATGCGATCTACCGTTACGAAGTGAGGGTAAAAGGGGGCATTTACAGACGGCGCGTTCACAGCCTATAGAAAGTTGACCACTGTTAGATGGGCTGGCGAGCAGGTGGACGTTTACGCGAACAACATCAGACGGTTGATCGGACTAGCCGTTGGACTGAAGAGACTTGTCAAACTGGCTTTTGTCACGGGATTTCCTGAGAGAGAGAGAGAGAGAGAGAGAGGGGGAAAGAGAGAGAGAGAGAGAGAGAGGAGGATATATCGAGTAGAAAAAACAGTGATTTTTAAATCTGTCTTTATATTTTAATATTTAACTGGCTTTTCAACCTCACTTTTTCCTAATACAAACAATCTAATCGGAACAATAGCTGACCAAACAGATCACATTTTTCGAGTACATATTTAAAAATGATGCGGTCCCATAAAAAAAAGACTATTTCCTTTAATTTAAAAAAAATGTTACTCCTTTTCCCACGGAAAAGACGTTGCTAGTCTTTCTCTACCCTATCTGTATTTCCATGGTAGATGTTCGACTGGTTCAAATCTCTGTAAAAATATTTACAGCAAGAATGAATCTTTTTACACATACTGAAAATACCGTTTATTTCTTCATCTATGCACCTAAAACCAAATGGAATTCCATGAACAGGGTTTCTTTCCAAGAATTTCACAGCTATAGAATACAATACCGCGCAATTGCTTCCCATCTGACTGCAACATGGTCATTTTCAAGTCAAATGTCAACAAATACATGTCGAATTCTGTTCAGTCAAACAATCCTTCCTAATACTCGCATAGTCTGACAATCTCATTAATTCTTATCTACAAGTGGCCTTTGACCTTGGTAAGTGATGATTTATTAGCATTTAAAATAAACTTACAGAAATAGTGCGTTGACCATTTGTACCCAGTACTGCTTAATTGTGATAAAAATGTGATAAATTTTAAACTATGACCTCAACCCTAACTCTAACACGAAAGTAAATTATTTAAAAATTAAAGGTAAACGAACATCTTTCTTTCTTAGTAAATAAATTAAGCTTTCGTACAAACCAAAATTAGAAAATTTCGCAGTTGACTTTTGTGGTCGGCCATTTTTTCAACAAAAATGGCCGACCTACTGTAAGTATTAAATTTTAACTTAAAGAAGAGAAAAAACCCTAAAACATAAACTACTCGTTTGTATTTCAAATTATTTTTCTTCGGGTTATTCTCCTCATCAATGTTGATATTTCTATTTCTACTACGTTTCGGCCGATGTTCCTCCGGCCTTCATAAAATAGATTGTTCATTTGGGGTGATTATTGATAACATTAAACTTAATCTCTATTTATATCAAGTTAGGTATATGTTTCTATATTTGTATGTACAGGATTCAATCATAAACTAATTAACCGATCATTATGAATTTTTGCACACAGCTGCTAGGCATTAAGGTGAATATATTTAGTTTAATTTAGTTTTATGGAAAGGGGTTGAAAGGGTGGAGTGAATCCATTCCCCAAAATTCAGATACCTCCGATTTGTGTAAAAATTTTACAATAGTTAGTCATTAGATATCAATTAATAAATATTCGCCAAATTTTAGTTTTTTTTAGTAATTAAAAAAATGTTTTTAGGGGGAATAATATTTGGAAATATAAATATTTCATATTTGCGTTTATTTTGATTCATCGTCATTAGACACCAATTAAGCAGGATTCGCTGAATTTCTATTTCTTTTTAAAACCTCTCAAGCTTAATTCTTAAATTTGAGACATTTTCTAGAATAAAAATATTGAATGGCTATTGATGAAAATTGGCATAAGTATTCTAGATATAAAGTTGAATATCATTATATCTTGGTTTTAATCATCATAAGAGAACATAAAAGTGGTTAAAAACTGTTCTGTTGGAGGAACTAATTTCATTCGTCCTGGGGCGAGTATTCTTCTAGTATAAATAAAAATATAAATATCAACCATTGTGATGACACTAGTCGGTAGAAAACGAGTATAAATTATAATCACTCATTAACTCCTCAAATCAGAGAAGAATTACTCTTTCATAATTACATCGGGTTTAGATTTAGCTTTTTCATCATAAGAGAAGAACACGAAAAGAAGTCTCTGAAAAATGCGTGATATACGGCGCCCTTAAAGTGCAGTATTACCGAACAATCATTTCTTTTCAGAACAAAGGTAATTATTTTTCTAATAGTTTATGCTGCTGCTTGAGCTGTGTTAGTACCTGGATAAGTCAATGTCCAAACAATGCAATTTTGCCAGTGAAGCATAAGGAGCTACTGTGAAATGGCCATATTCATAACAGCTAGATTTTTGTTTACATTGCATTCAAATTTCTTTATGTTGGTACTCTCGGAGAAACAGGGAGCAGGAAGTGAATTCTAAAGGCGAGCGATCTGCGGAAAGGAGCTATAAAAGTAGAAAATCTTCCAATATCTAGGGACCTCTTCAATTGAGTTGAAGTTATTCCGGTCGGTCGGGAGTATTTTCGTTTAGGGCTACACGTGCAGTAAGTTTATCATAGCACATTTTGTGGGGGTACTTAAAATAAAACAAGCACAGGGATTCAACACTGCGATGATGTGACAGGCGCTGGAGTTTGACAGAGAGTGCCGAACCTATTAGGTTATAAATTCTTTTTTCACTCTGAGAGGATAGTGGCATCAGTCCAGATGTGACAGAACTACTCCATATATATTATGGATGCCAGTGAGAGACATCACGGATTTTTTATCCCTTATTTCAATGGAGAGTGCAGTCTGAATAGAATATTTCTAGGACCAAGACACTTTAAGAAGCATTTACTTTAGAGCCGATAACTGGAAAGGTACGTAGTAGGTGTAATACTAGTCAAGGATAGGTCCTTGACAATCAGTTCGACAGTGTCCCAGTCATTTTTGAGAGGGTAATGACCTTGCATCTGTCGGTTTTAGATATGGTTTTGTGCTTTTCTAGGATGTCCAACCTCCAAGGCTTTATATTCTTTCTTTGAGATGGGGGTTGTTTATTGCTAATCGCCTGAGGTGCTCCTACCGGGGAATGCTTACGAGGCTGCTGATGCATATTTTGTCGGCCAGAGTGCACTTTTTCTAGTGCGCTGACTTTTCAAAACCTGGTCTGACCATTGTGTGTATACTTACTTTAGAAGCAATAATGTTTCAGAATGTTTTGTGACGTGTCATCGTGACATCGAGAAAGTCTGTGACGCTGATTGTGATTGATTTGATTTGCAGCATACACCAAGCATTCTTTATTAGCATTTGATTCCAGTTGTCAATTCCATCGCGAAATCCTCTATTACGTTCTTAATAAGCTCCATTAATGACCGTTTCCTCCATTATTGAACTCATCCCACATGTATTGACAATCGCTTTGCGTACATGACAATAGTCGTTTACCTCTTCTAAGATTTCCGGTCAAGAAAATACCTTCTAATAATAATAATACTAGATATTTTCTTATTGGTTCGAATCTCAAAGAATTAATATCAGTTCTAAGGATTCGGATCGTTTATGATAGTAATTTTTATTCTCTAAAAAATATAAGCTCCACTCGGTCGCATATTTTTTGTGAGTATATATAATGTAAGTATAAAGTTTGCTAATAGTGGGACGTCTAAATGCAAAACTGCAATAGAATCGTGCAAATGCCACACAGCTACAGCTCCTGCTGGCGGCCATCTTGAAAAATGGCGGCTATATTGGATTTTGAGGTGGCTAGTCGGACAGATATGTTTAGTATACGTTATGGAGTCATCATGCCAATTTTGGTGCTTGTATCATAAAATGCATGATTTTTCGACTAGCCGCCCCACTATAATGTATAGCCGATTGTGACAATTTATTGACGTACACTACCCCTCCCCCAAAGGAGAAGGTAATATATGGGAGGATAGTCGCACGACAGCACAATAGATACAGCAACGCATGAAATGAAACATTCTTGGTGACCCGGACCTTCATGAACACCCTTGGGGTTCCATGAAGAAACTCATCCACACATTACCCATGAAAATGTGTCATAAGTAAGTTAACTGAAGAAAGCAAGTTCCAGTATCCAACTTTGAATCGTGTCGTTTTAAATGTTTGTCATTTTACGGCCTTTTAATAAGATTTAGAATAGGACGATCAACAACACTATGAGAAGATTGAAAATGATGGATGGAAAAGAAAGACTTTTATTACTTAAGATGATAGCTTGACAAGTATTTATTGACACTGCACTTGAAGACAACCATAGTGTAGTCACTAGGAAAGCAGTCACGTTGTATTGTATTTCCCAGATAAATATTGGGGAGTGGGAGTGGATCACACCTCTTACTGATGAGACGATCACCAAAGTGTTCCCGCATATCATTGAACAGCGATAATACAAAGAGGGTTATACATTAGATCAAATCAAACACAAAAAAAGAGACAAGAAAGAGAATGCTGTTTGACGACCGTGAAAAGCAGTTATATTTGAAAAGTTCAAGTATGGTAGCATGCAGTGGCAATAATAAAATAAACATTTGTTTCTATTTTTGCTGTTATTTATTATTTCTTCTTCGTCTTCATCGTTTACGTTAATGTTTTCTTTTCGGGTGTATTCGTTGTTGGGTTTGACGGCATTTCAACCGTCGTCATGTTGGTCCGAAATCGTCGTACATGCATGGTTCGTATAGGATTGGTTTGTAGATCAATTGGTTTTGTAGATCAATTGGTTTTGTAGAAGACGCACACATGATATTTCCTATTTAAATTATAGATGGGACCATAACAGGTACTACCACTCCTCGAAAGCTCACAAATTGACGTCCGACCACCTACCTGGTGTCGCATTCTTTGGAGAATCTATCCATGGCGTGTACAAATTGTTGTAAAGGATGACCTGAAAGCCCACAAGAAACGAATGTGTGAACATTTACACTGAACTTGACGCATTTCTCTTACGCAACATTGAAACAATGGTCAACAATGTTGCGAAATATCAAGTATTGTCTATCTTATACTTTCATAACACCAAGAAACACTCTGACAATGTTGTTTGAAACGACGTGTAATGTATATACTTATTTAACTTCCATCCTTAAAACGCATACAACTTCCTGAACGATCGAATATATCCGGTGTCTGTTAACCACACGCCATGGACCAGGTGTATGTGAATGACGTGAGGGGATATACTTTTAAGAAAGTGAAATTGTTTGCAACCCTCCTTTTGGAAGACGTATTTGGGAGAAGTAGAAATCTCGGAATTAATGTAATAATATTTGTATATCGAAGAAATGGTCGAATATGTTAACCACCTACATCATTAAGAAGTGCTGTAGGTGGCTAATGAGAAAGATTAGCATAGTAAATGTTCGGATATTTTCCTATAGTGACTGAAGTTGCAAGGAAAAAAATGAGTTTACTTTATTAATATAGAGAAGAGAAATAATAGGCATTGCCTGTGGTGGCTATACACTACAGAATGTAGGTAAGTAGCTGCAGTTTAGAAATTTACATAAATAACCATTTATTAATGATGAGTTTTTCATTGCCTTACTTTTACAGATAAAATTTCGCAATATCATTCAATGTTTTTTGTATAGTTGAGACATAATAACCAAAGTGGTCTTAATAATGGCATGTTGACGAATACTAAATCTTGTGGAATGTGTTGTCTTACCTTTGTAACGAGTTAAACAACACGTTCGAACTACTACATGATCAAATAAATGTGTTATGCAATGCATTCGCCTAAGAGAATGTTCGGGTCCGGTGACCTTTGTTCTAGACTGGCGTATGTGAGAAACAAATAATACACCAATATAAATTTACCTTTAAAACAGGATACAGACATGCAGATCGCAAAGTACACAAGTAGGCACTGAAATAATTTAAAATGTCAAATGGTTACAAGTTATAGCATGTGCTCAAATTGAAGCAGGCTTTTTTATCCGGCGTCAAAGAGATCGGACACTGAAATCAAAAAGCTCCACAGTTATATCTTAGCTTGAGTCCAAACTATTAAGTGCCAGCCAAGGGAAGCAATTCCTGCTCGAGAAATGTGGAGTTGTCTGCCCCTGCCCCTGCAAATGGCGGAATAAAAACAAGTTTTGTTTATTCAGTCGCGGTCCCCTCTTTTATCTTTTTTTATTAATTGATGTCTAATGCATTTAGTTTAAATTTCACAAAAATTAGAGGTATCTGAATTTTCACGAAGGGCAGCCCCCCGTTTTAGGCCTTTGCATAAGACTAAATAAACCTAAACATAGCTCACATTACCCACCATAACGTCTAGCATCTGTGTTAACAAATTATAATGATCGGTTAATTAGTTTAGGAGTGAATCTTGTACATACAAATGCATAAATATATACATGTCTTTATAAGGATAGAGATATTCACTCCGCATCCTAACATCACCGATGATACACATGACCAACCATTCTCTTTTAGTTAATCACACTCTTTATCTTGCGGTGGAAATGTTAAAAGACAGAAATTGTCTGTTTTTGAAAACAAACAGATTGATTTTACCATGACAACGTAACGATTTCCTAATCATTAATATTCATATTAAATAAATATGTTCATGATAAACCCGTATTGCTTTAATGTTTATATACACCGACTATTTCAGTATAGACTTGGTTGGTTAGTGTCTTCACTTAAACTATGAAGGTGGAAGTCAGTTGTATTGTACTAGGGTGGTCACCGTAAAATCAATCCGAATACAAATCTACTAGAAAAATGAAAGTCAGAATGAGGCAGTTGAAATAGATCTTTCATTGTTTCGAATTATTTGCATACACGTTGGATAAGACAAACGACAACCAAAAAGGTTTGACCGTAAAGCAACCTATTCAACATATGGCGCACACTATCGTGGTTGAGACTTCGGGCTACTTTTAAAAGGGCGACCCTGTATTGTACATAATTAATATTCATATAAAATAAATATTTTCATGATTCAACCCGCATTGTCATTAAACAGCTATTTAAGTCTAGACTAGGTTGGTTGATTTCTTCAGTTCTCGAATCTAATAGGTCTCGCACTGTCAACCAAGTTTCAACCCCTGTCCCATCGCCGCAATGTTGCATCCCTGTGTTTGTTTTACAAGTACTTTAATGGAATGTACTCTGACGAACTGGTGACCCCTCGACTTAAATACCCCGAATAACACTTATAGGCAGCAAAATCCCACCCCTTCACTGTAGAGGTCCTCAAATGCCAAAAAGCTTTCTACTCTAATAGTTCCTTCCCTCAAACTGCTAGATTTGTAATTCCCTCCCTGTTTCCTGCTTGCCGTACTGTACTAACATGCAATCCCGTTCCCATGCGATGGCCTTTGTCCCCCGCTCCCAATGGAACGGAAAAACAGAATAATGGGTCAACGGAATAACGGAATAATAAACTAACGGAATAATAAACTAACTGGCTAATGGACTAACAAAGTAACATACTAACGGACTAACGAATAACGGAAAAACGGAATAGCAGACTAACGGAATAACAAACTAACGGAATAACGAACTAACGGATAGTGATAAAAACATAAATTCTTGCGGAGTAACATCGGAAACCAAAAAAAGAAACTCGTTACGTGAAATTGTGCGGTCGACTCGGTTGTTCTTTGATACAACAAGAGCGCGTGACCAAATTAATGTTTAAATTTGGCTTAGGGACAAAATGAGTCATACAACTTTATGTTTTGTCTTTTAAGCCAAAAATTAATTTCTATCAGTCAGTTTAAAGACTTCAACATTACTTTCGTAAACACGTCAACCATTTTTTTATCTAAAACAATTGAAATAATGAAACTTTGAACTTCGCAACTTCTTTTCAAGCAATTAAATCAACGAACGGAAATTAATTGCTCGTTTGAATTAAAACTGAACAAAGGAACATGATAATTTAATCACGCATCCCTATCAGTAATGGGACGATTCCAATATTTTTCCCGATTCCGATACAATTACCGATTACGTTCTAAATTCCCGATTCCGATACAATTTCCGATTCTATTTAAATCTCTTAATACTTAGCTATAGAGTTGGTTTTTTTTTTCGGATTACCTTAAAACCCCCATGTAATATGTGCATATATTTTTCGCAAATGTAATAATACACTTGTGGGGATGATCTATAGATTTTAGCTTTACTGGTAGTTTAAAATCAATAAATATTTATCATTTTATCATTAGTGTCAGCAATGCACAATTATGGTTTAAACAAAAACACACAAACAACAACAATTAGAAGAATCGTTTTTGGCATCAGAAAATAGGCACACATTTTTCCGATTCCGATACTGCAAAAAGTTCCGATTTTTCCAATCCCCGATTCCGATTCAGATTAATCGTCTCAACACTAATCCCTATCAGAGCAAATAACACATTCGACTTTTGGACAGCATTTATCAAAGAATCCTCTCTGTACACAGATATGTACAAAGGACTGTTTCACAATTCTAAGTTGGGCAAGATTCAATTTACACGAGAGAGTCTTGGAATTGATTGACAATCATACCAGAAAGCCTAACTTATGTAAACATTGTTGGCAGCCGGTTTGGTCTCTGTGCCCCCACCACATAATGAACTGCGTCGCCGGCTTAAATAGACCTCAAGCTCGCGAGTTTGCAAACTCAGCAATCAGCGCTTAATACTGCTAATGCCCAGTTGTCAATTAACTAATCTTAAGTTAACATTATCAAGGATAATTTAATAAAACAAAAGCTAGTTGTCCACCGCAATCGATAATGTCCGGCCAATGACATATACAACTTATCGGAATCAGAACTGATAGAATCGATCCAAGAGAGCAGATATTGCACATACAAAGGGATCGAAATCCTTTCAGACACTACTACTACTACTACTACTACTACTACTACTACTACTACTACTACTACTACTAAATCCTCATCATCCTCATTATCCTCATCATCATTCTCCTCATCATCCTCATCGGTTAAATGACCGTTTTATAGGATGACATGCAATTGACAGCTTCAAGAAATTGACTTCCAAAATAACATATATTTTGCCATCATCATCATCATCATCATCATCATCATCATCATCATCATCATCATCATCATCATCATCATCATCATCATCATCATCATCATCATCATCATCATCATCATCATCATCATCATCATCATCATCATCATCATCATCATCATCATCATCATCATCATCATCATCATCATCATCATCATCATCATCATCATTTTAACGACCGTTTTATTTGCTGGCATGCATTGTACGGCTTTAAGAAATTGACTTCCAAACTAACCTATCTCTGACCAGGTCTTAATTTATACCCCTTTTTATCAAGTCCTTTTTATGAATTTCATGATGTATCCGATCGTCAGAACTGTATGCTTATCTCACACGTTTCTATACATTTGCATGCGATCTCACATTTTTGAATTCCTATTCAAATGTATACAGATTTGAATGCACTTCTGACGATTGGATCTACCGAAAAACTGCAATAAAGTGTGAAGATAATTCCCTTTTAATTACCTATTGTTATTATATATCTACCGATTATTATACTAAATGTGAGTTAATCAACGTTTGTTTCCCTAAGGTTTGTTTTTAAATATACTTTAATAACACAAAATACATATAAAATATATCTTAGTTCTGCGATTGAGTTATAATTGAAACAATAATTCCGTTTTAATTGTTCGAATTAACAGTGGGGAGGTGACTGTGGTTAGGTGAATAACGGCACGGACTGAAGACCTAGGTATGCTGAGTTCGAACCCAGTCGTTGCGACAGCACGACGATCACTTAGGCAACTTTCGTGTAATCCTACTCGATGCCAACAACAGAATAAAACTGGTCTACGAGTTTGATTTATACGAATTTACATTTTACTAATTAGCAGTAATTTAAAATTAATTGAACAATCAAACCCATCTTTCTCTTAGCTATCGATGTATTTCTCTGGCCCCTCTCACTCTATATAGTTCTTAACATCTATGTGAGAATTTACAGAAAGAGCGATTCCCTCTTTTCAGCATCGCCAAAGATGAAAACAAAACAATACAAAATTAGTAATCAATATACTACAATATCCTAACCCAAAACAAAAAATCTTTCTTGTTAATTTTTCGACGCGGCGAGCGATTTGGTCGTTTTTTTTGGGTTTTGATGGAGTATGGCATCTAACGTTGTATCGTGGGCCATTCCTCTAGCGCTTTCGGTCTCTCGACCTTCTTTAGGAGGCTGTGTCTTATTGTTACTAAGAGCCGTATTTATAGTTATATTATTAGATATATATCTATTAATTTACATATGCATATATATATATCCTTATTCATTTTTTTAAAAATTTATTTTTTATTTCCATTATTATTATTATTATTATTATTATTATTATTATTATTATTATTATTATTATTATTATTATTATTATTATTATTATGCTGCATCGTGTTTAAAAGTGTTATATTTAATGATTAACAGTGGTACCATGTGTGCTTTATCTTAACTTCATGTGCGTTTGGTAGGGAAGGGCGTTAACTCGTATGGATTAAATTGCGCTTGTCGGAGTTATTCTCCCTGAAATTATTTACTAATTTTGACTCATCTCATGAATTTATTCATTTATTTATTTCCTTCCATTCTTTGTTTTATTCAGCACTTAAACACCTCAGCAACGACACCCTTTACACACCCATCACAGATGTCTCTCCCACTGACATAGAAAATCAGATCAACACAGCATGGACCCTTATATGCAAGAAAAGGAGCCTCCCCAACATATACAAACGAAACCTCACCCCAAGAAACAGCAGACTCCTTACATTCTACCAACTAATAAAACACACACAAAAACAATCTCATAACACAAATTAGGTCCATAGTCTCAAGCATAAAAAGACCTCTCTACAGAATCTCCTGGCTACTCTCCCAACTGATCAAGTCCCTACTCCCCACCTACCCTGGCCACGTTAGAAGCTAAGATGAAGTCATAAACAGACTGCACTCATTGCAACCCCAGCAACTACAACAAAACAGATACGCGTTCAGCCTCGATATTGTATCACTCTACACGTCCGTGCCGGCTCACCCAGCTGTAGACCTCATCTCCGATTTCATCTCATCTAACGCCCTCTACTGCTTTGGTCTCACGTCCACCGACATACACCAGCTACTACACATAATAGTCGACAACACACACTTCACATACAAAGAACAGACCTACAAACACAGAACAGTCCTACCTATGCGATCCAGCCTATCAACATTGAAATAATTAAAAAATACTGTTGGAATTATCAAATTATTTAATGAGACAGTTGTTCAAAAGTATACGTACTTTCAAATAATAATATCATCAATTATGCATTTTTTAAGATGTTTTATATTTTCCGCTTGGCAATAAATGTTTCTTGCAGAATTAGTAACTAAAGTTTTCCAAAAGCAAAACAAAACAAAGCAAACAAAAAAAACAAAACAACAACATATCAATTGACTTGTGGAGTACCTTCTTCCCCGCCAGAGTAGAGCGGACACAATTCAGAAGCGGATGTAGAAATAGAATTACTTCACATTTAAACCAAGCGAAAATTCAACAGACTTAAGCCAAACCAGTCGAATACTCTGAGTCGAGATCTCGCGGGTCATTCGTGTAGTCACGTCTGCTTCCGAGAACGTCCGTGACTTTATCTCGTTCGCGCACAGATTCTGGCTCATCTCATCACTTTTTGTACCAGCACGGATTCGTTATTTTATTTGTTATTATTTTTTGTGTTTGTTTTATGGTCGTTTCTATCGTGTTTTTTGTTTGTCGTTGTTTTGTTCAGAATTTGTAGTGCGTGTGTGTGCGGGCGGGGGCGCCTCTCGTTCAGCGTCTTCAGATTGTAACCGTGATCCTCAGGGGGTCGGACGAGATGTGAGGCGAGATCAAAGGAGAAGAATTGGCAGATCAATGAGATCTGTGAGTGTGCATGATACCGATCAAGACACGAATGGAGTTTATTCAAAATAAGTGTAAGGGAGGGGGAGGGGTAGAGGGAAAACAAGATGCAGTCCAACAACAAGACACAAGGAGAAAGAGGAAGAGAAATGCAGAAAGAAGAAAGATTGGTTAGAGACGTTTAGAGAGAAAAATAATGTGGACCATGAAAGATATCAGTAACAATACTAATAGTGCAGAGAGGTAGAAAAATATAGAGGCACACTTAAAAAGATTCACCTTAAGATAATATAAATATATGAGAGAGAGAGAGAGATATTTCTGGCTAAGTGTAGTATCTGTTCTGTCTTCACTAAAGAGGAAGAGGAAATCCTCCTAGACAGCGTGATTTTTATAACCCACCTCGTGCCTAATTTATGTCATCGTAGGGAGGAAAATAGAGTCAGAGGAAGGAGAGGAGAAGAGATAGATAGAGTGATATATATATATATATATATATATATATATATATATAGAGAGAGAGAGAGAGAGAGAGAGAGAAAGAGAGAGAGAGAGAGATTTTTCGCGAAATGTAGTATTTGTTCTGAAAGATCAACTAGATTGCTGAAATAAACAGAATTCGATGAAAAATGATGTATAGGCGATAATAATTGTTGTCTTTTTAAATATTATGAGGAACCATGTCGAGGTAAAAGCTACTTAGGATTACGCATGTACTCGTTCCGAAAAAACGCGTTTGAAGTGTGTAAATATGCTAGATTAATCGAGATTTTAACAAAAAGGAACCGACGCCATGTTTTTTTGTATCGCTCAAGACGAAAAAGTATTCAAAGTGTTTTTCCCATATTACTACGTCATACTAAATTGATTTTAACTCCAAAACGTTCTTTATAACATAATTTTTAAAAACAATATATAGTATCGCCTATACACTAACTTTATTCAACTTTTTAAAGAAACTGTTCATGTCGTCAATCTGAACCTTTACCCTGTTCTGTCCGCAGTCAGAGGAGGAGAAATACTCATACATAGTGTTCTTTTTATGGAAGCTGGTAAAAAAAAAACGACGTTGTGCCAATTTTTTTGTCATCATGGGGAGGCTGATAAATAGAATCATACAGAGAGAGAGAGAGAGAGAGAGAGAGAGAGAGAGAGAGAGAGAGACAGACAGACAGACAGACAGACAGACAGACACAGACGGACGGACGGACGGACGGACGGACGGACGGACGGACAAACCAGACAAAGAACTCAAATTATATACAAGCCGCGCGTGCATGGTCCACCTCTGTATGTGACTCGATGTGGCGGGTGTAAAATGCAATAAATTTGGGCAATTTGGGGCATTTTTGACCCCCCCCCTTTGACCCCCTGGGGGCGCGAACCAGAATTTTTCTGAAGTCAAGAATGCTCATTTTTTATCCAGAACAATTGCCTCTATATTTTGGCCAAGTTTTAAAAAATTGAATGGATGGATCAAACGTTATAGGAGAAAAGGGTAATTTTTTGCCATTTGGGGGCTTTTGACTTATTTTCTATTAGGAACAATTGCCTCCACATTTTGGCCAAGTTTCAGAGAAATTGAATGGATGGATGAAAGGTTATGGGGCAACAAATGTCATTTTTTGGTATTTCGGGGTCCTTTTGACCCCCTGGAGGGCTAACCAGATTTTTTTTTCAAAAACAATCGGAGAATAGCACTTTCTAACCTGACCAAAGTTACAACTTCATGCAAAATTTCAGAGAAATTCAATGGATGGTTGCGGAGAAAAATCCGGACAGACGGACATGCCTCAAAACATAAGTGTGATAGAGGGTGAAGGAGAATATGAGGAAGAATACATTTATATAGAGTAATCACTCATAAAGCCCCCCCCCCCCCGAAATGCCACTCATGGAATCGTTGATAAAATTCAAACCCTGTTTGCAATCCAACCATATTTTGTACAAATAAACTCCAGTCTATGCCTGAATTGTTTACCAATGTTCAAAACTCATTGTTTTATCGTCATTCAATCATATGCGAGGACGCTTTGTTGATTGTTTTATCAGTAGAAAAAACGATCTTGTATAAGCTTCACACTCATCGGACCTTAACCCTCCCATGATTTTCATCAACGATAATATCTATCACCTCAATTCCACGACAATTCTTGAACAGAAGATGGGCAACACTGCCCAAACCAAGACAGTGCCAAGATAGGAGGGTGTCAAAGTTATTGACCATTTTGCACGTCGTATCCAGGTGTTCTTATTATTGAACAGCGATAAAACAAAGACTGTTGGGCATTTATAACTGAAACTTGGTGGACAGGTCAAGATAAACTGAAGTTTATTTGTACGAAATATGGTTTGATAACAGAAAGAATTGTGAATTTTATAAACGCTTCCATGAGTAGCATTCGACCTGTATAACGATTCCGTACAAGGTAACATATAAGGCAGAGGAAAAGAGGGAGAAAAAAGAAAAAAGGGGAAAAGAAAGAAAAGGTAGAGAGAAAAGGAGAGAAAGAGAAGGGGAGAGGGAAGGGGGGAGTAGGGAGATGGACAGAGCGATAGGGGAAGAGAAAGAGAGAGAGAGAGGGAGAGGAGAGGGAGAATGATGGAAATGTAAAAATGGTAAAATAAAGATGGGTTTAACGGTTTTGTGGCATATACACTATTCTTTGATTATTCAATCATAGACAGAATATCTATACGAAACAATTAATTGAACACGCGTTGCTATTTCACACAACTCTTGGAATGTATAATCATACCGAAAATGAGTGTTATATATATATATATATATATATATATATATGTAAGTAAATTACGTGTACAACAGAATGGTAGGATTAATTTTAGAGGAAGCATTATTAAAATCAATGAAACAGACGAGTGGGGAAAAAAAAGGAAAATTGTTAAAATTACCTTAAGGCCTTGTCGTCTGACCCTCTGAGAGGAAACGTCAGAATGGTAAATTAAAAACTAAAAGTCGAATGAGAAATGAAGGGGAAAAAAAAAAAATAATAAAACTTATTTCAGTTGGAGGAAACGAATGAGAAGGGGGAAAAAAAAAAAAAAAAAAAAAGTAAATCTCTCAACGTTATGGTGGCTTTGAATCATTAAAGATCTCCAACTGATGTTTCAAAATCTTTTGTCTACACAGGCTAGGTCGATAGTTGTTAATGACTAACGCCTCAAGAATATTGAGATGGTAGTTCGACCTGGCACTGTGTAAAACAGAAAACCACCCATCGGAATACCTGTCAGAACAACTATTTGTACTAACGAGGTGATTACCGATGGCTGATTCCTGTGCCTGGAAGTTCCCGGATGATCTCGAAACCTTGTGTAGGCGAATATCACGTGGTATGTGTTGGGATATTCTAAATTCTAATCTTTGGGATGTCTTGCCAACGTTAGTCATTAACAACTATCGACCTAGCCTGTGTAGACAAAAGATTTTGAAACATCAGTTGGAGATCTTTAATGATTCAAAGCCACCATAACGTTGAGAGATTTACTTTTTTTTTTTTTTTTTTTTTTTTCCCCTTCTCATTCGTTTCCTCCAACTGAAATAAGTTTTATTATTTTTTTTCCCCCCCTTCATTTCTCATTCGACTTTTAGTTTTTAATTTACCATTCTGACGTTTCCTCTCAGAGGGTCAGACGACAAGGCCTTAAGGTAATTTTAACAATTTTCCTTTTTTTTCCCCCACTCGTCTGTTTCATTGATTTTAATAATGCTTCCTCTAAAAATATATATATATATATATGAAGTAATCCAACAAAAGATATAAGCGTCAACTAATATCTTATAATTAGTGAAACATCCGGATAAAAACTGAAGCTCAATATACTGGATAGAGCATTAATATTATAATATAAAATGAAGTAATAAAATAAGGTGTCAATCAAATTTTATTAGAATTCAAAGTTCAAGCAAAGTATCTTAAAGTTTTTAGCTCATGAGTGAGTTTATTGAACTTACTATATATTTGATTTGATTTATTTGTCGTTGTAATAATTAACATAAACATTGGATACTTTTCACTTCATCGATTATTGACACATTTCGCGACTGGATAACTTTGTCAGCTCCTTCAATTTCTCGTATTTGGACTGCTATTTATAACCTGGATTAGTCTTCAGTCAACCTTCTGGATGTCTTTCTTGATTATGTTTTTCAAATTGTATTACCTGGATGGATTGTATAGATTCAACAAAAAAGTATGTTTTTGGGTTGATATATTATGTATTTGTGTATATATTTTTATATATTTAAAAAGTTTAATTTTATTACCTGTAGTGGTATAACTGCGGTAATGGTCTTCTGAAGAGAAGAATTATCTTTGAAAACTCATGAGCTAAGGACTTTAAGATACTTTGCTTGAACTTTGAATTCTAATAAAATTTGATTGACACTTTATTTTATTACTTCATTTTATATTATAATATATATATATATATATATATATATATATATATATATATATACACACACACACACACACACACACACACACACATATATATATATATATATATAGTAAGTTATGAAATTATATTTATGGTAATTAAGCTATACAGATTCGCCCGCGTTTCATCTTTGTAGGACATCATCAGACTAAAATGCCCTCTGTGTAGCTTAATTGCCATAAATGTATTTCTAAAACTTACTCTATTCAGGTATTGAGCACTGTTGAAGTAAATACTGAACACTGATAAATAATATATTATATCTCCTTATATGGTCATTATACCGAATATATATATATATATATATATATATATATATATATATATATATATATATACACACCGAATATATATATATATAAATTTTATTTTGTTTCAGTATAAAAATAACAATGAATTCCCCATGAAAACTTGTTATATAATGAAATGAATAAACATAAGGGTAGAACGTCGATTGATAAAAAAAAACGATTTCATATTACTGAATTATTCAAAATGGGTCTTTTGTACTTTTCCCATTTATTATAAAAGAAAAAAATACGTACAGAATATTAAAGAAAATACTTCTTTTTGTAATTCATCATCATCATCATCATCATCATCATCATCATCATCATCATCATCATCATCATCACTATCATCATCATCATCATCATCATCATCATCACTACCAATATGTTAACTCTATGGTGTTTTGGCTAGGAGACAAAATGTAGTATCTGTACTGAATTTGCACTTATTTCTTATATTCTCTGTCAGTGAAGAAGAAACCTTTTTAGACCGAGCCAATTAAATATTAGGCTCCAATTCAGAGTGCCCAATTTTGGGGAGCTTAATTCTCCCCTCATTAAATATTGACATTGTGCCTTACTCTGCTCTCGTTGGAAAAAGTAAATAGGGACAACAAAAACAACAACAACAGCAGCAACAAATTTATTTAAAAAATAATAAACGCATGTATTGAATTATTAACAGATTAGAAAATATTAATTCATTAGAAACTTAAAAATAAATGAATATGCAAATGAGAGGCTGAGAAGATGATATGATGTACGACCTACATACACTGCCCCCCAAGGAGAGGTTAATGCCTGAGAGGATGATATAACAACAGAATAGATAGTACACTACCCCCCACCCCTACACACACAAAACTGGTAATCCTGAAGGAAATGGTATCGTGAGGAACGAATGTATACTGTACGGCCTTCTCCTCCGAAGAGAAGGTAATGCCTGGGAGGAATGTATCATAGCGAATGAAAATATACTACAGAGAATTAAATAAGCATAAACCGTTTTAATGTCAATATAGTTAAAATAGGTTGAAAATACTTTTGCATCTATTTATTTAGATATATTAAAAAACATGGCAAGTTTCATTGTCCACGTGAAACGCCTAATTGAAAATTTTCTGGAAAAGTATAGTCGCCATCTTTATAAACAAATATTAATATGCTAGCGGAGAAAGAACAATAACTTTCATAATTTTCTAGTTAAAACACATGTTTATTATAAACTTGAGTGTTCGTACTTCCTTAGCTACTATTATGGTGAATGAACATATACTACACTGACCCCCTCTGACAGGATAATATCATGATGAACGAACACTACTTTCTTTCTACCCAAAAAGGAGGAAGTCATTCTTGAGTGTACGGTCTTATGAGAACAGAACCGATACTACACCCCCCCCCCCTTTAAAGATATTCTTACTAAATCTAGTCTAAGTTTTTTTTCATTCTGGAAAGATTAGCCCCCCCCCCCCAACGCAACCTAAAAAACGGAGGAGGTTATTTCTGGGAGGACAATCTTATGACAATATACTACCGATACCGATACTACACTACACCGCCCATTAAGAATATTCCAATTTAATCAATTTTTTGTTTTTTTTAATTTGAAGAATCCAATTTACAAAAAAAAATATTCTTGGCATTTTGACTAAGTTCAAAGTGTAGTATCTGTTCTCGACATCACAGCGATATTTGACACTTTACTAAAGCCAAAAGTAAATTATCTCCCTTGAAAATGAAAAATTTTAAATAAGTTTTTAAACGCTATCATTCTTTTTATAAAATGTCTTTATCTTATTTTATTTATAATTACAATAATAGTACTATCGATGAAACAATTGCGCATGTAGAAGAAAATATGACAATACAAAGTAGAAAGGTATGTTACATAATATTAACAGCAGATACTGCAGCAAATTTATTTTAAAAATAATAAACGCATGTATTGAATTATTAACAGATTAGAAAATATTAATTTATTAAAAACTTAAAAATAAATAAATATGCAAATGAGCAAAATCGAGATTTGTTTGAGTGAGATGGAGATGCCTATATATACGGTATTTCAACATACATAAATATCATTAGAATTAAATCAGCCTAACGTGTTTTGATGTTAATATAATTAGCATAGATGGAAAAAAACTTTCGCATTTATTCATTTATATATATATATATATATATATATATATATATATATATATAACATATATATATGCTGTTGATTTCCTATCTTGACAGATGATTGCTGTTTCGTTGTCCCTAACTATTGTCAGTACCATTACCGTCTTTCCTTGTTGTATGAAGTAGAAGATGAAAGATAGAGCTTCGACTGCATTGATATGCTTGATTGGTGGAATTTGTTTTTAGTGTACTGCCATGAGCATTTTAAAACCTCGTACTCATTTACACATTACCTACGACAGAATGTTTGGCTTTGGATAGAGGGTAAATAGTGACCCTGATCTGGCATGAGATTTCAAATGATTGACATAGCCAGCCTTTGAAAGAAGAATACGGTCACATTTGTCACATCTCCAACTTACTGTGCACAATCTACGTTTCAGTCTTTTATGCTCTTTGCGATTATTCTTAAAGATTGCGCAACCCTTTTCATATGTGTTTTCCATGCCACTCTTTACAATGCCAATGTTTCCCAATACTTAGAGCGCATATCTAGTCTATTCAGGTTTTCCTTCATACAGTTTTCTGCCTTCTTCTGGGCTTGTGTTGTTATATATATATATATATATATATATATATATATATATTAGTAAGCTATGAAAATATATTTATGATTTATGGCAATTAAGCTACACAGAGGCTCCCTCGTTTCATCCCCGGGAGCCTCTGTGTAGTTTAATTGCCATAAATATATTTTCATAGCTTACTACCTAGCTCTACTTACGTATCGAGCACTGTTGAAGTAAATACTGAAAATTGATACATACAAAATTATATCTCCTTATAAAATTTTATGTGGACAAATGAAATACTAATATATATATATATATATATATATATATATATATATATATTTGATAGAAATTGCCTTATGTGTGTTGAAGTGGTGGCCGGATGAGATCATATGAGTGCATAGTGCATTTGAGGTATCACCGTTTTTTTTATTTTTACCTAAAATGCACTATGCACTCATATGATCTCTTCCGGCCACCACTTCAATACACATAAGGAAATTTCTATCAAAATATATATATATATATATATATATATATATATATATATATATATATATAGAGAGAGAGAGAGAGAGAGAGAGAGAGAGAGGAATATTAGTGTTTTTTTTATAGAAATGCTTACTTGATTAGGCAAGACTTCTACACAGTGATCTAATGTGTTTGATCGTGTTTCATAATGTATTTCGAGGAAAGACCTCTTTATCAAATGGTAGGTGTTTCACATCACTAAAATCCGTGCGGAATGGAAATATTGTTGTATGGTTATAAAGCAATAAATTATTTACTACGGTATAAGCATATAACAATATTACCATTCTGCACGGATTTTAGAGATTTGAAACACTTACCATTTGATAAAGAGGTCTTTCCTAGAAATATATTATGAAACACGATCATACACATGAGATCACTGTATAAATATCTTGCCTAATCAAGTAAGATTTACTATAAAAATAAACACTTGCTTTTGTCTTACTTCTCAACGTCAACATATTTGCATTGTGATAGCCTTCTAATACCCCTCTATATATGTATTACACACAATGCTTTAAGAAAACTACTTCTCCTTATATATATATATAAAGTTTAGATAAACAAAATTAGAACATTATTCATGTCAGTTCAAAGAATTCAAACGCCACGAATATTTGGCGTACGATCGTTTCTAAAACAATTTGTAAAATTTTATTTTCTATTATATTTTAGATGATTCCAAATGGTCTTTTCATCAGCACCTATTATAACATCACATACAAAAGTTAAGCAAGAAAAACCTTAAATTTTAGCATTATTAAGAAATATATATCCAGTCAATATGGGAAACAAAACGTCTTATCATGCAATTTCACATTACTTCATTTGTAAGATCAATAGTAATGATAATAGTAATGAAGATAAGACAACAAATTAAAATATTTAAATACATAACGAACGAAGTTGAATATATATATATATATATATATATATATATATATATATATATATATATGTATGTATAGAGAGAGAGAGAGAGAGAGAGAGAGAATAAGTAGAATAAAATATGAAACTAAAATTAAACTTTTAGTAGATAGAACCTATAGTGAATTGGTTAAAGCTCAATATACGAGATAGAGTCTTACTCCGGCCCAGGAAGTTTTTGTAAAATGACCCGATTTCTCATAATTAATTCCGATTAAGTGCGCTCCACCTACGATTTGAACTCAACATCTCACTATTGGTGTTACTTCATTTTTTAACGCTTCTTCATCCAATTGGACACCTTATCAACGGACAACTACCAACTGGACTAACCCCATATCTTTTTTACACGATCTTTTTTTCAGTCTCCATTACTTAATATTTTTCAAATGTTGAATTTTGGCTTTTCCACTGCCAACTTATCTATCTATGTAATTCCTCTGATGATAAGATTTCGATCTTTGAAAAACCTTAGCTTACGGAAAGAATAATTAACATAATTTTATTACCGAATATACCTTGCATTGAACAATCGAAGTTGAAATAAATCTGGACATTCGTACATGTTTATCACTCTTCTTTCACACACACGCACACACACACACACACACATATATATATATATATATATATATATATAGTCTCGGAAGATTTTTTAGCCTTCAAAACTGGAAAACAAAATTTGTTGAAAGATTTTTGTCTAGTAAGTCAATCAATCTACTGCAATCATTATATTAGTTAACTTCCAAGAATTTACTGTAATATAGATATATTTTTATATACGTTTTTTTTATATAAGGGATCGTCAGTTGTTTACCATGAAAACTGTTTCGGGATTTTAAAAACAAAACAGTATTTCTTTATCATGGCATCCCAGCAGTGTTGATCAGACACCACCTACCTATTTAATAATTATTTTTTAGTTAAAAAGCTTACAAATATTTGATTTAGTTTTGCCTATATATCAAATCTTTTCTCTTCAATATGTTTATTAAAGTAGTTGTTGACGCGCAGAAGTCCGAAGCTCAAAATATCAATGCCGACATACCTCAGGGATCCATTCTTGGCCCTACCCTCTTCCTGATCTTCATAAATGATCTTCCAAATCGTATCCTGAGATCATTCGTTGATATCTACACAGACAACACAACTATCTATGGCAGCACGCCGAAAGGGACTGATTTCCAAGATTTTTCTGATTCTCTCTCTATCCGTCTCTCTTCCGATTTGGAGCAGTAGTACAATGGGGGGAAAATGGCGTCTAAAACCAAGCTTCTCTCTTTTCACCATCAACGCTCTGATCCTCAATTCTACCCAGTTGAAATAAATGGTTCTTTCCTTAAGAAAATCCCCTTCTTTGATAAACTGAAATGGAAGACTTACATCAAATCTGTTGCCAAGGTCGCTGGAAAAATGGTTGGATCATTCTATCGCTCCAGTAAGTACCTCAATCGTGATGCAATCTTCTACCTGTATAAGAGTTAAATCCGTACTAAGATGGAGTACTTCTGTCATATCTGGGTAAGTTCCGCTCGGGGCACTCTTTCTTGCTATGGCAGGGTACAATATCGACTTCGCAATTTAGTAGGAGATTACCTCTTCTCTTCTCTGGAGCCCCCTTCGCACGAAAGAGATGTTGCTAACCTCTCTCTAGTGTATCAATATGTTCATGGTAGTTGTTCGACTGAGTGCCAATCCCTCATCCCCCCTGTAAAACATTCACAGCGTGAACCCGCCTGGCTACAACCAGAGCAGACAAATTTTCTTTCTCTCTCTCTATACCAAATACCAAGGGCAACTTCCATGAACAAAGTTTATTTCCTAGAGCGTCCCGTCTCTGGAACAAAATACAACGAAGCTGCTTCCCAGCCGATTACAACATGGTCATCTTCAAGTCTAATGCAAACTAATACTTGTTGAGCTCTCTTCTTGGATAATCAATTCCTCGTAAGAAATTTTCTGCCCATTCCACTGTTGTTTCCAATCCTCGCGTGGTGGAACACAACGTCCATCCGACGGTCTTTTTAACTGTTATGTTCGAGTGGCTGCCGGGCCTTGATAAGCAGTGATACATTAGGCAACAAAGATAAATATATAGAAGGATAGAGAAAATAGACAGAGATGAAGAGGGGTCGGAGAGAGGAAGATAATTGAAAGGAGAAAAACAAGGAGACATTGTCAAAGTATAAAAAATAGACATGAAGAAGAGAAGTCTGGCACAAGATCAATTGTGTTGAACGTCCAGTGTGAATCAAAATCGATATATATTATTGTTTACTTACTAGGAGTTCTCACGCAGGTTATAATCAATGATTGTTGTGTAATAATGAATGACAACCAGTCATCCCAGATTTCCAATACTCTCCAACTTTTTTTCCATAACCATTGTAAATCACTTTGCGTTATCTCAAAAGCCGATTACCATTTATTTATTTATTGCCGGCAAAGACTATTGATCTTCTCTGGAATTTAGGTGGCAATAAGCATCTACAAGGTTCTAGTACTCTCTGCACCTTTCCAGTGGAGGTCTGATTAGTGATCTTTCTCCTCACTCTTTCTATCCTCTTTGATCCTTCACAACTATGATGCCGTTTATTATCATTTTTTGAGGGGGGGGGCAGTAAGATTTCTTATGGTTTCAGTTCCTACGGGTTCACGTGGTTTTCCTTCCATGTTTTTGTTTTATTTCAGCTGCAACTTATTATTATTATTATCATTATTATTATTATTAGTAGTAGTAGTAGTTGTTGTAGTAGTAGTTGTAGTAGTAGTAGTAGTTGTTGTAATTGTAGTAGTAGTAGTAGTAGTGATCTGCAATAGCAATTTACGAACTCTTCATTGTATGTCGAGATTTTCAAAAGAGACAATAAAAAGAAGCGAAATATTGACGAAGCGAGAAAGCAACTAAAATGATTTCGGAATGTTAGAGACATCAGTTTCGGGTGTGTTAAACTGTGCAATCTATAAAAGTTATCGCTTACGAAAACATTGTAGTGCATGTGCTAGTCTGCAGCGAGCTTATGAATAGGCGAAGTGTATCGAGAAGAATAAACCACGAGTAGAATACTTACAAAACGGGGCATAACACAGGCGTAACAGTTCTCGACTGTTGAAAAGGCAGTCGGGTTTCGAATCTAACGACACTAAAAAGACCACACTGCGTAAATGCTCTTCGTAAAAATGTATATCTGAACATTATAGATTCCCTTTACTTCGTGGCGGCTGTAAGACTGCTGACGAAGCGGTCAGGTTTCGAATCTTAGCTTGATCATTCATCCATTCTAGCCACACTGAAGAACCGTGATGCGGCGAAACAGATTGTCTATGGATGAACAAATATTTTTAATTCTCTCTCTCTCTCTCTCTCTCACACACACACACACACACACACACACACACATATATATATATATATATATATATATATATATATATATATATATATATATATATATATGTGATTAACAATAAAAATACACTTAGCTATGACAATTTACTTCAGTTTCACGGTTTAACCGATCATCAGAAGTGGTGTGTCATTTGGCATCATATACATAAATTTGATCAAAGTCAATTACATAATTTTTATTTTAGAAAATATCTCAAATTTAAGACTTAAGCTTAAGCGGTCATAAGAGAATACTGAAAATCAGGGAATCATGTTCAATTTGCGTCTAACAACTTTGGATAAAATTCAATGCAAATCTGAAATATTTGAACTTTCAAATGGAAGGTTGTGCAAATATTATTCCCCCTAAACCCCCTTTAAAATACCCTAAAGAAACTGAAATTTAGGGAAATTTTTTTTGATTGACATTAAATATCTATTATTAAAATTTTACAAAAATCGGAGATATGTAAATTTTCACAAAAGGCTTCCAATCCCATTTTTTTCCTTTGCATGAATATTTCGTCAAGGTTTACTTGTAGAGTGAAGTATCCTCATGTCAGGTTGTCCTGACAAACCCTTATAGAGAGAGACCTTTGGCACCCGAGGATGGTGTCTAGTAGATGATTCAAACTCTCATAAGTAATTCAAACTTTGTTTAACAGATATAGAATATGGTGTGTTACTTAACTGCACGTAGACCTGAAGTGATTTCACAGATCACATTGTAGAACCAGGTGTTCATGAAACAGTAAGTGTTCCCCGCTACCCATTGATAATCCGCCATATCTTACAAAATAGCTATTGTCTCTGACTTTATCTTTGACTTGAGCACTACCATTTCTAATCAAAATTCATCAACTTTCCACGTTTTTTCGTTCAGTTCAACCCGAGTTTTCATTCTCTGGAACAACCTATGTACTATTGGAATTACATTATCAATACTAGAAGAGCATCAATCAATTCCGAGAAACTCAATAAAAATCGATCCATAAAATAAATATAAGTGAAGGTATATTGCTGTCTAAGTATGGTATTCGAACAATATAGAAATTATATAAATATATATATATATATATATATATATATATATATATATATATATATATGTAAATGAAAACACATTTTAATATTTAAAAATATTTATAGTTAAAAGCCTTTTTAAAGATGTCATAGTCTTAAAAGTAAGGCACTGTGAAATTGAGGAAGTTTGTTGTCATTTGCAATAAGCGAGTTCCGCACAGGCGTTGAACACTGTAGGCAGCAGTAACGTTTCCCCATGCCTCCCTGAGTAAGTGTATCTTACTTTCAATCACTGTCTGTGGCGATTGCCGACAGCTTTGTAGTTCTAAGCTTTGGTCTCATGATTCTAGCCTGAATCTACGTATAGTATATCTTTGTTCTGGTCTCTTGATCTTGCCGGATTCCAGGATAAAGAATTTATCTGACCTCCTACAACCGCAACTTCTGCACTGATGAAAGTAAAAAAAAAACGAAACGATATCGTCTGTAAGTGAAAAAAACACTTTAATACTTAAAAATATTTATAGTATATATATATATATATATATATCTATATCTATATCTATATCTATATATATATATATATATATATATATATATATATATATATATATATATATATATATTTATACAAGTCTTGTTGAATATTAAAGAAACTTATGTCTGGATAATATTGTGTGGATCCTTTCTATTTGCCGAATCAGGGTCTTTGTTTCGGTGGGAAACTGACTGTCATAACTGTAGGTGTTCTAAGTACTTTCAGGCCCATCTGGTCCTTACCTGATTCCCCTGGACATGGATCCGGATGGGCCTGAAAGTACTTAGGACACCTACAGTTATGGCAGATTCAACAGTTAATTCCTCACCGAAACAAAAACCCTGATTTGGCAAATGGAAAAGATCTACACAAGGATATCCAGACATAAGTTGTCTGTCATATTCAACAACACTTGTATTACAGAGAAAATGCTGCCTATATATATATATATATATATATATATATATATATATATATATATATATATATATATATATATATATATATATATATATATAATATATATATATATAATATATATATATATATATATAATATATATATATATATATATAAATAAATCCATAGGCATACATATACATACATACGTATCCATATAAGGCATTTACTGGTAGTGCTATTAAGTAAACAAGCAGAATAAATACCGATGTTGCGTACAGCCTGGCGGTATGATGACAATACAGATTCGTGCCTCGTAATGGAGCTTGGGGGATTATTCTAGGGGAGAGGATATAATCTCTCCCTATTGCTAACAATTAAATGTCTTAGAAAAGAGAATCTCATTTATGTGAGTGAGAGAGAAGGAGACAGAAAGAGAGAGAGAATGAAAAAGAGCGAGAGTTACGAATGCATGGACAATGTGAAGATATAGATAGATAGATAGATAGATAGATAGATAGAGAGAGAGAGAGAGAGAGAGAGAGAGAGAGCGGGTGAGAGAGAGTAACAAAGACACATACAGACGGAGGTGGGTGCGAAAGAGTTAAACTAAGTGCATATAAATGTTAAATGCTAATAAGGAGTAACCGCATATTTAAAAGAACGAATAGGCTATATTGCCGGTCCAGGCAAAATAACGATTCCTGCGTTATTTTGCCGATTCATGTATATTTAACTAAATTGTTAAACATACAGTGACGCCCGGCACAATAATGAGTATTACGTTATTTTGCCGGCTCGTGTTTATTTAACTATATATTACTTTTTTTTTATTATTTAAATCATTTTTTTTGTATTATTTAAAACTTTATCAAACGAAATTTTATTTATAATTTAAAACTTTGCCTGATTGTTTTTTTTTTAGTTTTTTTTATTTAAAACTTTGCCTGATTGATTTTTTTTGTTTGTTTTTAATTAATCTTTGCCTGATTGATTTTTTGTATAATTTAAAACTTTATTAAGCGACAATATATTTTAAAATAACGATAAAATTAATTTTTACTTCCGGTGTATTCGATTAGGAATGAACTCTTCAAAATTACGACTTATTTTATGATTTCATTGAAAGAACATTTTAAAATAGAAACTGTTTAAATCCAGTGATTTTCTGTATATTTTAACATTATCGAAGTTTTTCTTCATAAAGAAAATCAGAATTTTACATTAAAATCTTTCCTTTGTAAAGCACATTTTTAACAAGTAAAAGTTACCAAAGGCAACATAAATTATTGTTCTACCTGTATAAGTTTATTTGTTTATTTGATTGTTTATTTTTATAAAAAAAATCATTTATCAAAATAAATAATAAAATAAACAAATAAACTTATACAGGTAGGTAGAATAATAATTTATGTTGCCTTTGGTAACATTTATTTGTTGCTTATTTTTTTCTTTATATATAACTTATATATAACTTAAGGAAAATTTCAATTACTTAAATCGAGAGCAGACTTAGTAATGTTGGGAAAATTCATCAACATTAATTCTATTATGAAAAGTAAGCAGATATTTCTTTAACCGACACAATAGGGCAGGTCGATTTTTTTTTTATTTCTTTAACCGACACAACTGATGATGAAAACAAATTGTTTTTAAATATTTGCCCTTATTTATTTAATTACCTTTTCTTTCGCAAGTCCATAACAATTAGGTTTTTAAAAATAATGAACCGGCATAATAACGATCCCTTTACATTAGTAAATAATTATTGTGCCGGGCGTCACTGTATGTTTAACAATTTAGTTAAATATACATGAACCGGCAAAATAACGCAGGAATCGTTATTTTGCCGGGACCGGCAATATAGCCTCTTCCTTAAAAGAAAGCGAAAATAAAGTGATGAAAAGTGACGGACGAACAACACGTGTGGAAAACGAAGCAAAAAAAAAAAACGAGAATCAACGCATTGAATCGGTAGCGATGAGCGTTTTGATAGTCAAAGTAACATTTTAAGACATCTGAATTGAGATGGAAAAATACACCTTGACAATTTGAAGAATTATACACAGACAGTTATATAAACAACGCAAGCTATATAAACATAGCCATAGAGACGATCCTAATTAAGTATTATGAGACATACATACATACATACATACAAATATATATATATATATATATATATATATATATATATATATATTTACACACACACACATATATATATATATATATATATATATATATATATATATATATATATATATGTGTGTGTGTGTAAATATATATATATATATATATATATATATATATATATATTTACACGTAGCTTTTGTTATTGTTTTTATTGGTTATAGAAACAGCTGTTTTCTAAGTATTTTTCAACTTCCTAAGCGGTACAGAACATTGCATCAAGTTGCCATTTTTAATAAGACGTATAATTTTTATTTTTATTTCATATATATATATATATATATATATATATATATATATATATATATATATATATATATATACATACAGTATCTATAATATGTGAGTACACCCAACGAATTTTTTACTTTTTACTTCATAGAACTTTAATTTTTCGTAGGATTTAAATGAAACTCGATGTGAAAATAGCCATGTAGTGGTTTAATAGCTTTATAAACTATGAAGGAACAAATATCTCTTCAATGCAAAAAAATTGAACAAAAACATTTGGAACAAGTAACAAAAAGTGAGAACACATGAGCATTTTAAACACATAATCTTATTTTTAATACTTTGTATGGCTTCCATTGTTATCAATAACAGCAGACAACCTCCTAGGTATTGATTCGACTAGTTTATGACATGTGTCCGCTGGAATTGCGTTCCATTCACACTTGATGACCTCCTTCAGTTCGTTATTATTTCTCGGATGTTTCCCTTCAATTATCCGTTTCAGATGCTCCCACAAATGCTCTATTGGGTTCAAGTCAGGTGACATACTCGGCCATGGTAAGGTATTCACCCGTTTACTGTCTAAGAACGCCTTCGTAGCCCGAGACGTGTGCTTAGGGTCGTTATCTTGCTGGAAAACTCCACGTCTGCCAACACTTGTTAGACTTGGTAACATCTTTTCCTCCAATATCTGGCAATAGAGTTTGTAATCCATTTTTCCTTCGAACAAAAAAGGCAGTCGTCGCAATGGAAGTTTCCCGAGTCTCCAATGCCAAAAAAAAAAGCGCGACAGGTGCGAAGCAAAATCAATGTGATGCCAACTGTCTTTTTTGATATCCGTGAAATTGTGCATCACGAATACGCACCGGAAGGACAAACAGTGACAAAGGAGTACTATCAAGATGTTCTCCGGCGTCTCCGTGACGCAGTTCGGCGCAAAAGACCAGACCAGACATGTGGACGGCGAAAAATTGGCAACTGCCTCACGACAACCCCCCCGCACATTCATCCCAATTGATCCAACATTTCTTGGCCAAATATGGAATTCAAGTCGTTCGCCAACCTTCCTACCTTCCAGACATGGCTCCTAGCGACTTCTGCCACGTATTTGAAAAAATGTTTTTGGTCGGATACTTTTTAGACAGGCATCGTATATATATATATATATATATATATATATATATATATATATATATATATATATATACTGTCTGTGTTTTTATGAACACGGTGTTTTAACAAGGCCTGGTACCTGTTTTCAAAAGATAAAAATTATTGGTTGGTTGTAATAATATTCTAAGGCTTTTTAATATATCTTTTATTTTAATTTTCTTATCTTTTTGTTTTTGGTGGGGATGAGGCATCCTACCGGATGCCAAACATTGACTAGCTATATCAGACACTTCAGCCGAGATATCTTTTTAGGATTCTAACAGTTCCTTTAATTGCAATTGTTTGTATTTCTCTTTCACTCGTTTCACCGGGTATATTCGCTTTCGAAATTCTTTTTCATTAGTCCTGTTGCTCCTATAATTACTGTGATGATGTAGATTTTCATAAGATTCCAGTTTCTTTTCATGTCGTACATAAGACCTTGGTATTTCGTGTTCTTTAAAATTTCGAGATAAACTTCTTTTTGTTTATTTTCCACGCCCCTCTTTCTTTATCTCTCCAATTGTGGTTTTCGTAATTTCATTCAAATGCTTACTTTTCGTCTTTGGTGACATTTTATATTAAATATTAAGAAAGGTTTAGCATCTCAGACACAAACCTGAAAAAAAAAAAGATCTGATATCAATAAAATTACTTAGAAAACACAATATTAAAAAAAAATATTTTAAAAATTAGCTCTGAAGTGCATAAGGACCGCTTTTAGTCCTGGGAAACGCCGGCTGTCTCTGCTAGTAAAAACTGAATAAAACATGTGAATGTGTTGAAGAAAAAATGACGTTCAAAATTATGGTCATAAAACGGAAAGGAATGGCCAAGTAGAATGTACTAAAATAAATAGTTTGCTTCGAAAACAATAAAGAAAACACGGCCATAAAACGCAAACAATTAAACTGAAACATACTTTTAAAAGCAGAAATGAAAAAAAGTATTTACAGAAATTTATCGGTAAATTCGCAGCAATTGGAACACAAAAATATAAACTCAGCAGAATTTCATGTTTAATCATGAAATCATGTTTACCAAAATGACAATTGTTGGATTCAGACAAACACATTCTCATATCTCTATCTATATAAACTTAGGTACGTTTAAATGTTAATATATTTGTACGTACAGAGTTCACTCCTAAACTAATTAACTGATCATTATGGAGTTTGGAACACAGCTGCTAGGCGCAAGGGGTCGAAAGATGTGCTATATTTTGTTTAATCTAGTTTCATGCAAAGGAAATAAAAAGGCAGTGAAAGCCATTCTGGAAATTTTAATACCTTCGATTTTTGTAAAATTTTAAAAATAGGTAGAGACATCAATTAATAAATATTCACCAAATTTCAGTTTATTTAAGGTATTTTAAAGGGTTTTTAGGGGGCATAAATACAAAACCTCCCATTTTTAAATTGACATATATCAGATTTGCATGAATTTTATCCATAGTCATTAAACACCAATTACGAAGATTCATTGCATTTCCATTTCTTCTTAAGATCACTTAAGCTTAAGTCTTACACTTTAGACATTTGAATCAAAATTGTCTACTTGGTTTTGATCAAAATTAGAATAAGATTTAGTATTATTATATCTTGATTTTAACCTTCGTAAGGGCATTAAGTGGTACAAAATTGTTCTTTTAGAGGGATTAATTTGATCTGTCCTGGGACGAGTATTCGTCTAGTATATATATATATATATATATATATATATATATATATATATAATAGTAAGCTCAATAACAACGAGCTGAATATCACCTATAAAAATAATTACATAGAAATACATTAAATACTTGGGTGATAAAAATCGTACATATTTCTACACAGAGCGTCTTGGCCCAGTGGTAGGACACATCAACATCGAGGGTTCGATCTCTGTGTAAGTTAGCCATGCTGATGATGGCTGTGAGCCAGAAACACGTGTCCATGGATTACTTTTATGTACGTATAAAATTAATATATATATATAGTTTTCTGCATCTTAATCACTTAGGAAGTGAAACAATTGAAATAATAGTAAGCTCAATAACAACGAGCTGAAAATCACCTATTCAGTATTTACTCCAACAGTGCTCAATACGTGAGCAGAGCTTATGAAAATATATTTATTCTAAGTAAACTACACAGAAACGTATATGTTTATTTACCGAAGAACATCATCAGGTTAATTGCGTGGATGTATGGGTTGCGATTATTTTATATCTAAGTAATGTTTACTCTATAGCTAACTAACCAATCAGATTCGTTTGTTTTATTACTTTCTAATCATAACCCGATAGAGGTTAACATTTGTTTTTTTTTACTTTAATGTAAACTTAGTGCGTTATCCTGTTGTTTTTTAGATTGGTTTTCCCTTTTTTTTGTTTATTTGGCCGCTGTTGACATTGATCCTTGCCCCCTTTTCTTTTCGTTTTCGTTCTTTCAAACATAATGCCATTTCTGATATTGTTATTGTTTGCTGTTGTTGTTATTTTTTCAACCTCGTCTGCTTCCGTTTCTCCTGCCATTTCCTTTGTCTTCCGGTTATGGGTTGGCTGGCAGATTTCGTGTTTCAAACTCACAATGTCGACTATTTCGATCGATTTTATTGGATGGAAATGAACCAACAGCGACACACGAATGGCAGGTATCGGCTGCCTGGACAGCGACTGGCACGACACGCCGAGGTGTTTCTATTTCGATCGTGTAAAAGTTAAAGGAATTAGAAAACGAACAAACAAAAACAAACAAAAGAAAATAGAATTCAAAGAGTAACATCTCGTCTAGAGACAAAAAAGTTTATATATTGCGTAAATATACACCAAGAAGAACCGCCGCTACTTACACTCGAACCCCTCTTCGCCGGGAAAAGAATACTTTCATCGGAAAACTAGAACTCAAATCGCTGTTTTTATTTGCAAAAATTCAAAGCAAGAACTCGTCCAGTTACCACCGCTACAAAATACTTTCTGTTTTTCGTCTTTGTACCTGAAAGCGAGCAGAACTTCCATGGAAAGAGTAAGCATCGGCGACATCATAGTTCCAAGAATAGTTCCCACCCATGTTACAATAATAACTGTTTTATGTTTTAGACTCTTTTGTCAGACATTATTGTCAGCACATAGACAAATATACATAAATATATTCGCTTTGATTAATATCAACTAGCAGAGACTGGGTGCTGCCTTGGCTTGTTATCTACAAAGAAAAGATATCTACACCGCACGCCTCCCATTTTATTTTCAATATACGAATCTTCACGGCAAGCCATGATTTTTCAATTCCTTGTGTATGTGCTCTGGTTTCGAGATCGACGAAATTTTGCTGATGATTTACGGGAAAATGACGAAAACTGAGTCGGTTTAAATTAGCGTAAGCTCTCTATTTGTCTGAATACATTACCGAGCCATCAGCGACTTCTCGTTGAATAATTTTGTGAAGTGTAACACGGTCACTTCTTTGAACATTAGGGTTAGAGTTTCGGACTCAATAACCACACATTGTTTCGAAATCGGTTAAGAGAAAGGTTTCCTTTGTTCTTGTACCGTGTTGATTGCAATATGAAGTTTATATAGCATAACAAAGTGTAGATATCACACGAAAGTAGATTAATGATACGTAGATAACAAGCCAAAGCAGCACTGGAGACTTAATTACTGGGTTTAAGGTAAAAAGATAAAAAGAAAATGACACAAACTAATAAAATCATTCAACACGCTGATTCGCTTTTTTTAAATATATATATGATATCCGTCTTTGAAGTTTTTACACCTCACTTCACCCGTTCAATAAATACATGCTTGGTTTTCTTTTTATTAGTATTATTAAAATCAGTTTGTTGCTTTAGCATTTCACATAAGTCCTTTTTTATTTTTTCCCATCGTATTCACTGTCGAAATTCTTCTTTTTTTTTAACCCTTTCGTTCTGATTGAAACAACCATTCGTATTCGTCGAATCGCAATTACACACATTCATACTCTTTAACACAAAGAGCTGTCATTATAATTGGGGACGGAAACGCTTGGCTTCGATTGGGATCAAGTCGTTTGGTGCTTCATCAAAATCTCGAATGACTATAACAGATTTCCGAGATAATAAAAAAAAATAAACGCTTGAACTGCTGCGATAATAACCAATCGTCGAGACTTTTCTCATTATCCGAGTCTTGATTACATTATGTGATTAGTTTAAATCATCATCATCATCATCATCATCATCATCATCATCATCATCATCATCATCGTCATCGTCATCGTCGTCGTCGTCGTCATCATCATCATCATCATCATCATCATCATCATCATCATCACCACCGCCATCATCATCATCATCATCATCATCATCATCATCATCATCATCATCATCACCACCACCACCACCACCACCACCACCACCACCACCACCATCATCATCATCATCATCATCATCATCATCATCATCATCATCATCATCATCATCATCATCATCACCATCATCATTATAATCTTCTTGTAACTGTTGGTGCTATTGTTTTGTTGTTGTAGGTCGAAGGAGTTGAAGCAGCAGGAGGAAGATGTTGATACTCCAGCAGTTATTGGTGGTTTACCACAGTATTTAAGTGACTACGATTCTCCCCAATACTCCAGAACTCTCCAGTGTTTTGTCATTTTTATTCTTTCTACTAGTTGATACCGGCCCCATTGAGCGGTGTTTGTACAGTACCTGGGTATGTCAATTTCTACTTTACCTAGCTTGAACCGCTTTATAGCTAATACGCCGAAAATATCTGTGAAATGTCTTGGCATTTTCACGAGAGAATGAAGTAACTACGATGAATGTATGTATTTACGTATTGCTTTTACTGGCTAAAAAATATTAGAAATCACAATAATAAAGAGAATATTAAAAAAAAATTTTTTTTAAGCTAAACAACGCAGAAATTTGTTTTTTTTAAATAAATTATTTATTTATCTTCAAAACTTTTTTTGGTTTAAACTTGAGTACTTTCGGTACTAGATACCTTCTTCGGAAGTATAGTCATTTTCTTTTTTCTCTTTTCTTTCTCCCTGACTAAGACATTTTCCCAGTCAAGTTGAAATTCGTCTGGTGTTGTTGACGGCGAAAGTTAAAATGTCTATTTTGTGCAGCACGCGGACACATGGATAGCGTATTTCGAGAGGTCGCACATTGAAGCGTTGATGAAATCACAATAATAAAGAGAATATCTCAGTCAGGGAGAAAAAAAAAGAAGAGAAAAAAGAAAATGACTATACTTCCGAAGAAGGTATCTAGTACCGAAAGTACTCAAGTTTAAACAAAAAATAGAGAAAAAGTTTTGAAGATAAATAAATAATTTATTTAAAAAACAAATTTCTGCGTTGTTCAGGCTTCAAAAAATAATATTCTCGTTATTATTGTGATTTCATCAACGCTTCAATGTGCGACCTCTCAAAATACATTAGAAATTATGTTTTAAGCAAAAAAAATTCGCTTTAAACTAAAGTCGCTATGTTTATTGTTTGCGGATTATCAAAAAAAGATCACTTAATTTAATACTTTTAATACTTTTATGAAATTATGTTATGTCAATTTCTTTTAAATTAATAAAACACGTATCCAGTTTAAAAAAAATCCTTTAGACTTACATATGATTCGATTGTATTAACACCGTAAAAACTACTGCCTTGATAATGTGTATTCTGCCTATTACACTTATGTCAACCAATCATATGTTTCTATTAGCGTACGGACAGATAAAATCCAAAATGACCATATCTTTTTAATAGTATATAGATTATTGCTTTTGTTTTTTTGTTGTTGATGGCATAACTATTTGTTTATATGGTTCTCTTGGTGATATACCCGAGATAATACAGGTGCCATTTGGCTTGAAAACAGCAAGCGGGGTCAGTCGTGGGCGCACGGTCTTCTATGCTGACTGCGTACCGAGTAGTTAACGGAGCACCTTCGACTAGAACAGGTTGCCACTCTCACAATATGATTATGTAGCCAGACCGATACGAATGTTCTATTATTAGGATCACACCCGACCTCCTTTTCTCTCGCAAAGTATTATCTATATAACAACTCTAGATGTTTCCCATTTAGTTTGTCAACCTGACTATATCGCTACCAATAAGCGTGCGCTAAACTCATCCACACTTGATGTATTAGTATTGTAAATACAGCTTTATTTGTAACTTTAAACAAGAAGAAGACAATAACTGATTTTTCCAATTTAATTTACTTACAAAAGTTTTAGCTGAGAAAGTGATTAACCAACATTTGTAGAACATGTACAAACAGCAATAGAAAACAGTTCTACAGATAAAAAAATGTTCTTTTTATTAAGGGGAATATTTTTTATTGAGAAATACGATGAAAAATAATTTATTCAAAATAAAGCAAAAAATGAATATTTTCCTTGATCTTTTACAAGAAAATAAATCTATCATTAGAAAGGATTATATTTCATAGTATTTGGTTTGGTTTGGTTGTTTTGTTTTACGGCATATCAACCCTTTTCGGATTATTTTATGCTAAATCCAGATATTTTAATAAAAGTTATTATGCTTCAAGTTCTTTACATCTTTAAATGTTTATTCATGGTGCTTGGTTTGGTTGTTTCTTTTTTACGGCATATCAACCTTTTTCGGGTTATTTTATGCTGAATACGGTCATTTTGGTAAAAGTTTTAGGGAAGGGGTAGAGAGGAGAAAGTGAGTAAAAGAGGGGAGGGAAATTGTTGTTTTTTGTTTTTGGCTTTGCAGAAGATAATTGAGTTTTGCAAAGAGAAAAACACAATAAAACATCAATGTTTGGTGCATTTTGGGTCAGGAAGCCGATATCTTCAAGCAGCTTGATCTGGTAGCATCAGCTCATAGTATTTGAATCTGCTTTATTAATAATTTAACGTAGAAGCCGTTGCAGTTTGAAACATACTAGAAAACATACGACTCGTTGGGTCACCCATTGAGCTCGGGTTACATTGTCGAATTCTGGAAAAAGACAACCGGCGATAAACTAATTCCACTCCCGAAGGAGAAAGTAATACTGGGAGGATGGCCTCATAAAACCGAAGATAACCATACTTAATTGAAACACAAAGGTCAGGCCCCTTGTGTACAACACTCTCGAATCCAAACGTGCCAAGAATTCGCCAGTTGGTATGAAAAGAATAGCCGAAAATGCCCTTTATTTACGTGCCTCCCACGACTGCAAGTTGTGACACAACGTTAGTTTAATGTGAAGAAAATCAGCTCCCCCAAGAGTGCTTCTTGGAAGAGTAGCAATAGATGTGAGCGGAGCCGTCGGAATTCCCAGTAGAAGCGCCCCAGGCGACAGGCAATACACCACTGCTTGCGAGGATTGCCTCTTAGGTGCAAATCGTACTATAACTCATTCTGAAAAAGCAAGAAACAAGACAGTGCCTACGTTGCCAGAATGGTTCCAAGAATGTCCATAGTTGGTATGAAATAATATGAGTTTGCAAAGCCAGTTAATTAAAAAATATATAAAAAGACAAAATCGTAAATTAGTCCTTCTGTTCATTAACCCCTCTCTATTTATTTCTCGTTTTCTCTCAGGCTACGGGTCAAATAATATCAATAATTGTGGCGATATTCCCTATTATTTATAATGAACTATTCTGTCTTTTATTTGATAGTTAACACAGAGAGAAAGAGAGAGAGAGGGGAGAGGATAGACACCATCTAAAATAAGAGCTTGGGTTAAAAAGTAAGAATGAGAGAGGGTGATAGTAATAGGCTGGGGCTTAGTAAGAGATTGGAGGACTTGGTGAGTAAATCGCAATTTACGGCTACTTCTATCAATTAAAATCGATTATAAAAAAACATAACTCAATCCCCAAATCAAGGAATATTCTAACATGTGCTTTGCGTGATTAAACTATATAGGAAATAGTCTTTTGTACATTTAATAGATACTATAAAGCCCGTGAATTTTCTTTACCGTTTCTGCCTTTGCGGAAAACAAGGGAGATGTCCGCACTTCTTTAGTATCCACTGTTGGATAACCGGGTGTACGTGTCTATTTTAGCATAGGCGAATGGATGCGAATGCAGGCGACCTTGTTCGTGTGTGGGACGGAGAAAGTTGAAAGGTTGTATTGAGAATAACCTGTCACCAGGGAGAGATTGACGGGTGAGGTCACAGAGACAAGACTCAAAGCCATATGCGGATGAGATCCCACGGATGTGACGTCAAGTGGGACCAGGGGCAACGAACAACGGTTGGATTTTCAATCAAACCGGTTTGGATTTGTACGCGGCAGGTCGCTGAAACAATGTCTTAAGGTGATATAACTGAGTCTCGCACGCGGCCACGAGCGCATCTGTCTGTCTCTCTATCTATCTATCTTCTATCTGACATACCAGGTTAGTATGTTTTTCTCTTTTATACTTAGTAAATTGTGAATTGTACTTGTGAGTTTTTAAACCTTCTCTTAATAAAGATCCATTTTCGAAGCTATTTCTTCTCTCAATTATTCTTACTCTAATTCAACGAAGACGTTATATGCACAAACATGAACAACGGGGTCTAACCAGAGACGACACGACGTCTAGAAGATGTTGATTACAAGATCTGAAACGACAGCGTAACGAGAAAGAAAGAACCACGACAAGGATTCGAGCGTAATACTATGGACTACCCCTTCCAAAGGCGATCGGAGAATAAGATGGGTAGTCAGCTGGGGAGTGAACGAGGAGACAAAAGACCGGACATAGGATTTCCGGTATGACTAATTATATTTAGGAGTTGACGTTAGTTTAAGTCAGTTGACGAGTTTTACTTAGTGTGACAGTTGGCGACTCGGAGCGGAGACGATCAGATGGGGCAGAGCCTTAGCAGATGATGAGATGAGATGATGACTTCGAGTACCGACAATGAAGACCTCAAGAGTCCGAAACGGTGTCACACACAACCAGAGTAAAACTGACTTATACATAAGGTATTGGAGTTTGTGTTCTTTCTTGTGAGTCTGTGTTGTTTTGTTTTCCTCAACATAAACCAGTGCTCGCGCTCTCGGCGATCGTTAGTAAAATGGACGAAAGATGAAGACGAACCACAGAAAACCACGGCACACACAACATTGAGGTCGATAATCGTCGAGATGGCAGCATATGGCCTTACACGAGGAAGAAAAGACGACAACGCAAAACCTACAATGTTTCTCTACTTGAGATTTTTAAATGAATCAGATATTTTCGACCAACCCACAATGAGGGTCTCTGCTGCAGAACATCAACAGACACACATTGGTTTCATATAGATTTGTTCTCTGTCATCTATAATCTAATATATAAACTTGAGCGTGTATATTTCATAAAGTGTATTGCTGTGTGATTGTTTGTAGACTACAGACATCGAAACCGCTGGGCATAGAAAGTTGAAATTTCGTAGTAATGAGTACATTTTAATACACATTGTTAGTATAGGGTATATCTACACTATAATACGTTAGTATAATTACACCGAATCATCTTAGTTTTGCAGGGACTTTGTAAGTAATACACCGGGTACTTCCTGTTCTGACATTTTTCAATCTGCTGGAACCCATTTGACTTATCGAAAATGTATCCCTTAATAATTAAAAATGTTTAGCCTTATCAATGATATGTAAAAGTTTAAATGTATGATGATTGTGTTATAACTTTTTTTATTAAGATTTTTAAATATTGACTGTTATTTACTAAAAAATTGCGATTGCAGATAACCTGTTTGAAAACAGTTTTTTTGTGAGTAAAATTTTCAGTTTTTAATTTTTTCTAACAAAGTATTTAGTTTAATTTTCTAATTACGAATCTAGCATCGCCATTATTCCAAGGAACACTTTCAGTCTATTCTTGACCTGTCGAACCAGCAGGACATCCAATGAAACTTCCTGATGTTCCGGATATGGACTTTTTAAATTTGGTGGTTGACAAAGACTTTCAAGAACTTTAAATTTAAATCTAATCTTCATATTTTGTCAAATGTTGAATTATGTATATAAATACATGATTTACATAATAAGTATACATTATATAATATTCTTTCATGTGTTTATATATACTAATTTAAATTAAATAAACTCACGTTGTTTCATGTATTTAAAAACTAAAAAAACTAAAAAAATCAGACAGTGTATAGAAAGAACAAAAATTATTGAATAAATTGAAATGTTTTTATTTATAAAAAATACTAACTTTAACTTTATACGCTTTAAATTTCTTCGCATGAATAATCCTTTAAGAAAATCTATTTATTGAAATATTTTTTTGCATAGTACGTTACACACAAAATTATGAAACCCAATTTTATGTAATACATCAACCCGTGCAACATTGGGTTACCCGGCTAGTTATTAATACGGACTTATCAAAGACACGTCGCCATTATTATCTTAACTGTTTAAGTTCTTAGCCGGTTTGTTTCACTTCTATTGTCTCGTAGCCTTTCAAAACGATGACCGTTGTTACTAGTAGACATGAACGGGCCCCTGTGTTTTTAGATCGTCTGTCGACCCGCCAATCAAGTCGCTAAGCAAATATCTTTAATCCTCGTTCACAAACATCCTCCTGTTGAAACGACACACTCGACTTCCGTAAACAGTTTTCAAAAAATAAATATATATAACAAAATAAAATGTGATATTTTTATTTTTTTTAAAATTTATTTATTCTCTTTTCTAAAACATATCTTGAAGACAGAAGAAAAAAATGTGAACCTGCATTGAAACTAGGTCGGCAACCATTGTCCCGGAAGCAGCTAGCACCGACTATCGACCAAACAGGGAATTGTGATACACGAGGTTGGTCACACGCTATCGTGCATAATATATGAAATAAAACAACAAAAGGTATTCCTGCGTTCATTTAACTTACAAGTTTAGCGATGAAAATCCTGTCTATAAAATGGATTTTACATCGTCAGAGTTGAATATCTGTCACTTTAATAATTTTTAAAGAGACTGAAACAGGTGAAGATCAGAAGGCTTAAGGGCGAATATGACGTCAGTTCCGTTTATATTAATTTCTACAGTGTAGTAAATCTAACCTCGAGTTAAGCAATTCGACCCCGACTGAACTTTAATTTCCTATTATTTTCATCTAACCAATTTATATACTTGTGCAATATTGAACGTATGTAGATGATGACAGTTGCATTAACTTTGTTATTTGAAAACAAATCTCAATATTTAAGGTTTAAAAAGCTCGTATAGAGTATGAAGTCATGTTTTGTAGAATTTGATTCAGTTTCGCTTACAGACACAAAGTCTAAATTATATATGAGCAGAAACCTATTTTGATTTCTTCTCTCACGCAAATTGAATTAGGAACATAATACGCTAAAAATGGTCTAATGTTAAAATTTCGGAATATAAAGTTTCGCGATATAAAATTTTAGTACGCAAATGCCTAAACTCCTTAAGTTGTAATTTGAGACAAACATCAGTAACCAACTCTGGCCAAGAATTAGATGCCCAATTATTGGCATTTCAGAAATGTTAGATACAGCCACGCCTTTCAATAAAAAGGTCCGTCACTGCATTAAAAATTAATTTTATTAATGGCTGGCTTTTTGTTTTTTGTTTTTTGTTTTTATATGTACGGTTTCTAGTAATTGTAATTTTTGTTTATGTTCGTGTTCTAATATGGTGGTGTTATCTACGAAAAAAATTCGGAACTTAGAGGAAGGGCCGAGATGTTTACACAAGCTCAATATTCCAACACCTTAAAAGTAAACATTTTGGACATAATTAAAATTGATGGTCAATACAGTGAAAGGGTTTCTAAAAAAACTGACGCTCTCTATATAGTATGATTAATCATAACTGTGCCGTCATAATCTCCATTGAAACATGTAAGAACATACGGTCTTTTCTGGATACCCACCCCTGATAGTGGTTCCACAGTGAACAGAGAGTATTAGCAACTGGGACCCAAAATTCATAATGATATGTTAATTAGTTTAGGAGTGAATCCTATTGCATACAAATATATAAGCACACACACATACCTCACTTATTTATATATATATATATATATATATATATATATATATATATATATATATATATGTATAGCTATATACCTAACTTTCTAAACACATATATATATATATATATATTATATATATATATATATAACATAAAAGGATTTAAAAAATTCGACGGCATGAGTCAAAAAGGAAAACCGGAAACGTTTTGTCCAGCTGTTGAGTGGGCTTTATCAGGAGATAAAAAGCTGAAAATGGTAAAAAAAACACTTTTTGTCACTTTTAGCTTTTTCTCTCTTGATAAAGCCCACCCAACAACTGGGCGAAACGTTGAGTTTTAAGTCTTTTTTCTTTTCCTTTATATATATATATATATATATATATACTGGAAATTAGGTTATTATTGTATTGCGTTCGAAGAAATAAGAAAAACTATGCTATGACTATAATAACGGGGAAATGGAAAGTTTGCAATTAGGTGCAATAGATTATAATACAGGGAATCAATAATTAATGTGTATTTACTTATTCATTAAATTTAATGTTTTCAAATAATTATGTTACTTAAGAATATTGATGTATTATAAGAGCCTGCTTAACTTTTACTATAATTTGATTTTTAAATTATAGCGGATTCGATCATTTTTCAAATAGATTAAACATTGATGTGACCTTAGATGGAAACAGGACAACACTAGCCTTGATGAGATCACGTGGTACTTGACATCATACATATGAGACATGATGGCGTTTGACTCCGACAGGATCAGATGTATAAACACAGGATGCTGACAACCAAGTCGATCTCAGCCGATGACTGGTATAAAATATCGTTATCGACCTCTTTAATTCACGCTTAAGTTCATAGACAAAAATCAACCGAAGTCTTTAACCGAACAACGATTGGAGGCCTCCAACAGCTATTAGAGGCTTTCTCCATGTACTCACTGAAACGTAGGTGGCTGAGTGGCGTCTTCATCATTGCCTTTAATATCACACTTGTCAACTACAATGTGCTTTGTGACCTCTTGTTCACGCCAGCTCCACAGAGATGACTTCGTAGAAACTCAGAGAAGCTGCATCAGAGAGGAGTTTGGCGTAATCGTCGGAAGGCTTCTTTTTCGATTCGGGTTGCTGCAATTTGAAACAAGCTGCCCAGAGCCATTGTCAGCCATCAGACGTCAAAACGTTTCAAAGCTTCTGATCTTTGGTCATTATTCTTCACTTGAGTAGCGGAGGACGTGAGAGGAATGGCGCAATTCTAGCGCACACCATCATCAAAGGGAATTCAAATTTACCAAATTTTTCACCACAGAGCAAAGCCGTGGTCTCAGCGGGGCCCAACGAAAGATTACGATAAGCCATTTTCGTTTCAACATAAGAATGACCATATTCGCTGTTCGTGCTTCGAGAATAGTCTACCAGAGGAGATAGTGGCAATGCCTATTCAGGTTTAAAGTCGTCTTGGACAAGCATTCAGACGCTATATAGACGTACATATCTTCGTTTTTTTATTACATGACGTGCTGCGGTTTGCTATTTATTTAAATAAATTTTATTTGGTTTGATTTTTATATGTTTATTTGCCCCCCCCTCCCCCGAGAATCAAACTCGATCACATGCTGACTCAATTAAAGTGTCCGATTGACCATGCCAGCGGACGACGACAGCGCAAAAGTTGATGAATTTAACTCAATAATTGATTTAAAGTGTATAAAGATGGCGCCATGTCTATGCCGGCAAGCTTTTCAGTTTGTCCAGCAAGTCATTATTATCGGATAGCAATTTCCTGCGCGATATTAAATCAATTTGATCTTAATCAGGAATCTTTGAGATCAGTAATTATAATTTACATCATCTACTATTGTACTATGCTGAAAGCATTTATTCATGAAAAGCAGATGTGTATAATTACGGATGGCTCAAAGAGCCTACCATTTTCTCCATCTCTCCTAAACAAGAGCCCAGTCTATTAATACTAAACCATTAATTGGAGTACAAGCATAGAATATAAAATATTGATTTTGATATGGCACGCTAAGACAAGCGTCCGTAATTGCATTAGATAGTGAAAATAAGAAAACAAATAATGAGCGCCAAGAAGTAGCCTGCAAATAAAATAGCAAAGATAAAAATAGTTAAAAAATGAACAAGTGTAGAATACAAGACTATGCCATTGAAAGTATACATATATGCCACTGTAAACTGCTGGTTTGATATTATGAAACGTGGCTAGTATACAGGAGAAATGTACAATATTATAAGTTATTGGGACTTTCCTTGACAAAAACATTTGTGTTTTTTATACATAAACAAGAATAATGACCATTTCAAGATGAGTAAAATGAATTCCCCGAACAGAACAGTTTTGCACCACTTTTATGTTCCTTATGAAGATTAAAATCAAGATATAATGCTACTAAAACTTATATCTAGAATCCTTATTCCAATTTTGATCAAAATCTATTACATAATTTTGATTCAAGAAAATGTTTAAAATTTAAGTGTTAAGCTTAAGTGGCCTTAAGAAAAAAATGAACTTCAGGAAATCTATCTTAAGTGGTGTCTAATGACTGGGTCAAATTCAATGAACCCCCTTTTTACTCCTTTGCATAAAACTAAATGAAACTAAATATAGCACACATTACGACCCATTACACTTAATAGCTATGTATAAAAATTATAATAATATAATTATGGGCACTACGGCCCCAAATTCTAGCATATATTAAATTTCAATGTTTTTAAACGCCAATACGTACTTAAAGCAAAATAAATTGTTTTGGACTATTACATTCTATTTTATTATTTAATAATTAAACAGATATATTTATTGGTAAAATAGAAAGTACCCACTTGCTCATGGCTGCCGTTTTTTCTAAATCGGAAAGGGAGATTCGGTGTTTATCCATTCTAAGATTGCTTAGTTTATCTGTTCCAGTAGCAAGTGTTGCTGTTAACTTTCAGCATGTTATCTTTACGGAAATAATCAACCAAATTAAGAGTTGAAAATCGTTAATTAATCTGATCAATAAAATATAAGAAAAAATATTTATTCATAAAATCCACTATAGTTACAATTAACAAAGTTACAGGTGTGAAAAGTAGAAATGAAGTAACAAGTGTAAAAAGTAGGAATGAAGTCAGAGGTGTGAAAAGTAGGAATGAAGTAACAAGTGTAAAAAGTAGAAATGAAGTCACAGGTGTGAAAAGTAGAAATGAAATCACAGGTGTGAAAAGTAGGTATGAAGTCAGAGGTGTGAAAAGTAGGAATGTAGTCAGAAGTGTGAAAAGTAGGAATGAAGTCACAGGTGTGAAAAGTAGGAATGAAGTCAGAGGTGTGAAAAGTAGAAATGAAGTACCAGGTGTAAAAGTAGAAATGAAGTCACAGGTGTTAAAAGTAGGTATGAAGTCAGAGGTGTGAAAAGTAGGAATGTAGTCAGAGGTGTGAAAAGTAGGAATGTAGTCAGAGGAGGGAAAAGTAGAAATGAAGTCAGAGGTGTGAACAGTAGAAATGAAGTAAGAGGTGTAAAAAGTAAGAATGAAGTCAGAGGAGGGAAAAATAGGAATGAAGTACCCTAAGTTTTAGATGCATTTTTGTCAAATAAAACTTTAAAAGAAAAATAGAAATGATTTTAGTCTAGAAATAATACAAATGAAAATAAATCCGTAAATAAAAAATAGAATAACAGTTTATTTTAGTTTGTAACTTTATTTTATTTCAAACTAGCGGGGCTACCCGGCGTTGCTCGGGGTCATAAAAACATAATTGAAGAAAAATTGCGTGTGTAACATCTTTATATTAAAACTTCTATTTCTCTCCTTCTCTCTCTATAGCTGTCTCTTTATCTTTCTACTTTTCTCTACCCTGATCGCTACTTTTAAATTTTGCCTTTTGCGAAAGCTGTTTCTTCCCCACCATTTCATCCTACGTTTCACAGGGCAATAGTATGACTTATTTCTATAAAATGTATCACCACTGTCTGCGCCTTCTATATAGGTACTTATAACCGCCCCGGTGTTCATACTATATATTTTGAATCCCCTCATGATATCCTTCATCATTTTAACTCCCCTCGTTGTATTCATTATTTTCGATCTCCTCATACTATTAATCATTTTCAATCCCCTCATAATATTCTTCATCATTTTCAATCTCCTCATACTATTAATCATTTTCAATCCCCTCATAATATTCTTCATCATTTTCAATCCTCTCGTAATATTCCTCATCATTTTCAATCCGCTCATGATATTCTTAATAATTTTCAATCCTCTCATGATATTCTTCATTTTTTCAATCCTCTCATGATATTCTTCATTATTTTCAATCCCCTCATGATATTCTTCATCATTTTCAATACCCTCATGATATTCTTCATCATTTTCAATCCTCTCATGGTATATTTCATCATTTTCGATCCCCTCATGATATTCTTCTCATTTTCAATCCCCTCATGATATTATTCATCATTTTCAATCCTCTCATGGTATTCTTCATCATTTATAATCCTGTCAGTCTATTCTTCATAATTTTCAATGCTCTCATGACATTCTTCATCATTTTCAATCCTCTCATGACATTCTTCATCATTTTCAATCCCCTCATGATAGTCTTCCTCATTTTCAATTCCCTCATGATAGTCTTCATCATTTTCAGTCCTCTCATGATAGTCTTCATCATTTTCAATCCTCTCATGTCAGTCTTCATCATTTTCAATCCTCTCATGATAGTTTTCATCATTTTCAATCCTCTCATGATAGTCTTCATCATTTTCAATCCTCTCATGATATTCTTCATCATTTTCAATCCCCTCATGATATTATTCATCATTTTAAATCCCCTCATGGTATTCTTCATCATTTCCAATCCTGTCAGTCTATTCTTCATCATTTTCAATCCTCTCATGACATTCTTCATCATTTTCAATCCTCTCATGACATTCTTCATCATTTTCAATCCCCTTATGATCGTCTTCATCATTTTCAATCCCCTCATGATAGTCTTCATCATTTTCAATCCCCTCATGATAGTCTTCATCATTTTCAATCCCCTCATTATAGTCTTCATCATTTTCAATCCTCTCATGATAGTCTTCATCATTTTCAATCCTCTCATGATAGTCTTCATCATTTTCAATCCTCTCATGATAGTCTTTATCATAGCTCTATCTAGGATATTGAGCACTTTTCTCCCGGACAACGCCGAGTACTTTGAAAATCAAGGAGGCCTCATGAGCACAACTGAAATCACTTAGGTATCCTCTCTCCTTCTGATCTGCGAAATAGTCCAAAGGGGAACAAAGATGGCGTTAAAATATTTTCCAAACCTATCACTACAGTAGCTCTATCTAGGACATTGAGCACTTTTCTCCCGGACAACGCCGAGTACTTTAATAATAAAGGAAGCCTCCTGAGGACTACTGAAATCACTTAGGTATCCTCTCTCCTACTGATCTGCGAAATAGTCCAAAAGAGAACGAAGATGGCGTTAAAATATTATCCAAACCTATCACTACAGTAGCTCTATATAGGACATTGAGCACTTTTCTCCCGGACAACGCCGAGTACTTTGAAAATCGAGGAGGCTTCGTGAGCACTACTGAAATCACTTAGGTAACCTTTCTCCTACTGATTTGCGAAATAGTCCAATAGGGAACGAAGATGGCGTTAAAATATTTTCCAAACCTATCACTACAGTAGCTCTATCTAGGATATTGAGCACTTTTCTCCCGGACAACGCCGAGTACTTTGATAATCCAGGAGGCCTCCTAGGGGACTACTGAAATCACTTAGGTATTCTCTCTCCTTCTGATCTGCGAAATAGTCCAAAGGGGAACAAAGATAGCGGTAAAATATTTTCCAAACCTATCACTACAGTAGCTCTATCTAGAACATTGAGCACTTTTCTCCCGGAAAACGCCGAGTACTTCAAAATCAAAGAGGCCTCCTGAGCACTACTGAAATAACTCTTATCGATTCCCCATCCTTTTCAGCGTAGATGCTGTTAAAATATTATCCAAACCTATCACTACAGTAGCTCTATCTAAGACATTGAGCACTTTTTTCCCGGACAACGCCGGGTACTTTGAAAATCAAAGAGGCCTCCTGGGGACTACTGAAATCAGTTAGGTATCCTCCCTCCTTTTCATCTGCAAAATTGTCCAAAGGGGAACGAAGATGGCGTTACAATATGTTCCAAACCTATCACTACAGTAGCTCTATCTAGGATATTGAGCACTTTTCTCCCGGACAACGCCGAGTACTTTGAAAATCGAGGAGGCTTCATGAGCACTCCTGAAATCCCTTAGGTATTCTCTCTCCTTCTGATCTGCGAAATAGTCCAAAGGGGAACGAAGATGGCGTTAAAATATTTTCTAAACGTATCACTACAGTAGCTCTATCTAGGATATTGAGCACTTTTCTCCCGGACAACGCCGAGTACTTTGAAAATCGAGGAGGCTTATGAGCACTCCTGAAATCACTTAGGTATCCTCTCTCCTTCTGATCTGCGAAATAGTCCAAAGGGGAACGAAGATGGCGTTAAAATATTTTCCAAATCTATCACTACAGTAGCTCTATCCAGAACATTGAGCACTTTTCTCCCGGACAACGCCGCGTACTTTGATAATCAAGGATGCCTCCTGGGGACTACTGAAATCACTTAGGTATCCTCTCTCCTTCTGATCTGCGAAATAGTCCAAAGAGGAACGAAGATGGCGTTAAAATATTTTCCAAACCTATCACAACAGTAGCTTTATCTAGGATATTGAGCAATCTTCTCCCGGACAACGCCGAGTATTTCAAAATCAAAGAGGCCTCCTGGGGACTACTGAAATAACTCTTATCGATTACCCCATCCTTTTCAACGTAGATGCTGTTAAAATATTATCCAAACCTATCACTACAGTAGCTCTATCTAGGACATTGAGCACTTTTTTCCCGGACAACGCCGAGTACTTTGAAAATCAAAGAGGCCTCCTGGGGACTACTGAAATCAGTTAGGTATCCTCCCTCCTTTTCATCTGCAAAATTGTCCAAAGGGGAACGAAGATGGCGTTAAAATATGTTCTAAACCTATCACTACAGTAGCTCTATCTAGGATATTGAGCACTTTTCTCCCGGACAACGCCGAGTACTTTGAAAATCGAGGAGGCTTCATGAGCACTCCTGAAATCCCTTAGGTATCCTCTCTCTTTCTGATCTGCGAAATAGTCCAAAGGGGAACGAAGATGGCGTTAAAATATTTTCCTAACCTATCACTACAGTAGCTCTATCTAGGATATTGAGCACTTTTCTCCCGGACAACGCCGAGTATTTCAAAATCAAAGAGGCCTGTTGTACACTACTGAAATAACTCTTATCGATTACTCCATCCTTTTCAGCGTAGATGCTGTTAAAATATTATCCAAACCTATCACTACAGTAGCTCTATCTAGGACATTGAGCACTTTTTTCCCGGACAACGCCGAGTACTTTGAAAATCAAAGAGGCCTCCTGGGGACTACTGAAATCAGTTAGGTATCCTCCCTCCTTTTCATCTGCAAAATTGTCCAAAGGGGAACGAAGATGGCGTTAAAATATTTTCTAAACCTATCACTACAGTAGCTCTATCTAAGATATTGAGCACTTTTCTCCCGGACAACGCTGAGTACTTTGAAAATCGAGGAGGCTTCATGAGCACTCCTGAAATCCCTTAGGTATCCTCTCTCCTTCTGATCTGCGAAATAGTCCAAAGGGGAACGAACATGGCGTTAAAATATTTTCCTAACCTATCACTACAGTAGCTCTATCTAGGATATTAAGCACTTTTCTCCCGGACAACGCCGAGTATTTCAAAATCAAAGAGGCCTGTTGTACACTACTGAAATAACTCTTATCGATTACCCCATCCTTTTCAGTGTAGATGCTGTTTAAATATTATCCAAACCTATCACTACAGTAGCTCTATCTAGAACATTGAGCACTTTTCTCCCGGACAACGCCGAGTACTTTGATAATCAAGGAGGCCTCCTGGGGACTACTGAAATCACTTAGGTCTCCTCTCTGTTTCTGATCTGCGAAATAGTCCAAAGGGGAACGAAGATGGCATTAAAATATTTTCCAAACCTATCACTACAGTAGCTCTATCTAGGATATTGAGCACTTTTCTCCCGGACAACGCCGAGTATTTCAAAATCAAAGAGGCCTCCTGGGGACTACTGAAATAACTCTTATCAATTCCCCCATCCTTTTCAGCGTAGATGTTGTTAAAATATTATCCAAACCTATCACTATAGTAGCTCTATCTAGGACATTGAGCACTTTTTTCCCGGACAACGCCGAGTACTTTGAAAATCAAAGAGGCCTCCTGGGGACTACTGAAATCAGTTAGGTATCCTCCTTCCTTTTCATCTGCAAAATTGTCCAAAGGAGAACGAAAATGGCGTTAAAATATTTTCTAAACCTATCACTATAGTAGCTCTATCTAGGATATTGAGCACTTTTCTCCCGGACAACGCCGAGTACTTTGAAAATCGAGGAGGCTTCATGAGCACTCCTGAAATCCCTTAGGTATCCTCTCTCCTACTGATCTGCGAAATAGTCCAAAGGGGAACGAAGATGGCGTTAAAATATGTTCCAAACCTATCACTACAGTAGCTCTATCTAGAACATTGAGCACTTTTCTCCCGGACAACGCCGCGTACTTTGATAATCAAGGAGGCCTCCTGGGGACTACTGAAATCACTTTGGTATCCTCTCTCCTTCTGATTTGCGAAATAGTCCAAAGAGGAACGAAGATGGCGTTAAAATATTTTCCAAACCTATCACTACAGTAGCTCTATCTAGGATATTGAGCAATCTTCTCCCGGACAACGCCGAGTATTTCAAAATCAAAGAGGCCTCCTGGGGACTACTGAAATAACTCTTATCGATTACCCCATCCTTTTCAACGTAGATGCTGTTAAAATATTATCCAAACCTTTCACTACAGTAGCTCTATCTAGGACATTGAGCACTTTTTTCCCGGACAACGCCGAGTACTTTGAAAATCAAAGAGGCCTCTTGGGGACTACTGAAATCAGTTAGGTATCCTCCCTCATTTTCATCTGCAAAATTGTCCAAAGGGGAACGAAGATGGCGTTAAAATATGTTCTAAACCTATCACTACAGTAGCTCTATCTAGGATATTGAGCACTTTTCTCCCGGACAACGCCGAGTACTTTGAAAATCGAGGAGGCTTTATGAGCACTCCTGAAATCCCTTAGGTATCCTCTCTCCTTCTGATCTGCGAAATAGTCCAAAGGGGAACGAAGATGGCGTTAAAATATTTTCATAACCTATCACTACAGTAGCTCTATCTAGGATATTGAGAACTTTTCTCCCGGACAACGCCGAGTATTTCAAAATCTAAGAGGCCTGTTGTACACTACTGAAATAACTCTTATCGATTACCCCATCCTTTTCAGCGTAGATGCTGTTAAAATATTATCCAAACCTATCACTACAGTGGCTCTATCTAGGACATTAGGCACTTTTTTCCCGGACAACGCCTAGTACTTCGAAAATCAAAGAGGCCTCCTGGGGACTACTGAAATCAGTTAGGTATCCTCCATCCTTTTCATCTGCAAAATTGTCCAAAGGGGAACGAAGATGGCGTTAAAATATTTTCTAAACCTATCACTACAGTAGCTCTATCTAAGATATTGAGCACTTTTCTCCCGGACAACGCCGAGTACTTTGAAAATCGAGGAGGCTTCATGAGCACTCCTGAAATCCCTTAGGTATCCTCTCTCCTTCTGATCTGTGAAATAGTCCAAAGGGGAACGAACATGGCGTTAAAATATTTTCCTAACCTATCACTACAGTAGCTCTATCTAGGATATTGAGCACTTTTCTCCCGGACAACGCCAAGTATTTCAAAATCAAAGAGGCCTGTTGTACACTACTGAAATAACCATTATCGATTATTCCAACCTTTTCAGCGTAGATGCTGTTAAAATATTATCCAAACCTATCACTACAGTATCTCTATCTAGAACATTGAGCACTTTTCTCCCGGACAACGCCGAGTACTTTGATAATCAAGGAGGCCTCCTGGGGACTACTGAAATCACTTAGGTCTCCTCTCTTCTTCTGATCTGCAAAATAGTCTAAAGGGGAACGAAGATGGCGTTAAAATATTTTCCAAACCTATCACTACAGTAGCTCTATCTAAGATATTGAGCACTTTTCTCCCGGACAACGCCGAGTATTTCAAAATCAAAGAGGCCACCTGGGGACTACTGAAATAACTCTTATCCATTCCCCCATCCTTTTGAGCGTAGATGCTGTTAAAATATTATCCAAACCTATCACTACAGTAGCTCTATCTAGGACATTGAGCACTTTTTTCCCGGACAACGCCGAGTACTTTGAAAATCAAAGAGGCCTCCTGGGGACTACTGAAATCAGTTAGGTATCCTGCCGCCTTTTCATCTGCAAAATTGTCCAAAGGGGAACGAAGATGGCGTTAAAATATTTTCTAAACCTATCACTATAGTAGCTCTATCTAGGATATTGAGCACTTTTCTCCCGGACAACGCCGAGTACTTTGAAAATCGAGGAGGCTTCATGAGCACTCCTGAAATCCCTTAGGTATCCTTTCTCCTTCTGATCTGCGAAATAGTCCAAAGGGGAACGAAGATGGCGTTAAAATATTTTCAAAACCTATCACTACAGTAGCTCTATCTAGGATATTGAGCACTTTTCTCCCGGACAACGCCGAGTATTTCAAAATCTAAGAGGCTTGTTGTACACTACTGAAATAACTCTTATCGATTCCCCCATCCTTTTCAGCGTAGATGCTGTTAAAATATTATCCAAACCTATCACTACAGTAGCTCTATCTAGGACATTGAGCACTTTTTTCCCGGACAACGCCGAGTACTTTGAAAATCAAAGAGGCCTCCTGGGGACTACTGAAATCAGTTAGGTATCCTCCCTCCTTTTCATCTGCAAAATTGTCCAAAGGGGAACGAAGATGGCGTTAAAATATGTTCTAAACCTATCACTACAGTAGCTCTATCTAGGATATTGAGCACTTTTCTCCCGGACAACGCCGAGTACTTTGAAAATCGAGGAGGCTTCATGAGCACTCCTGAAATCCCTTAGGTATCCTCTCTCTTTCTGATCTGCGAAATAGTCCAAAGGGGAACGAAGATGGCGTTAAAATATTTTCCTAACCTATCACTACAGTAGCTCTATCTAGGATATTGAGCACTTTTCTCCCGGACAACGCCGAGTATTTCAAAATCAAAGAGGCCTGTTGTACACTACTGAAATAACTCTTATCCATTACCCCATCCTTTTCAGCGTAGATGCTGTTAAAATATTATCCAAACCTATCACTACAGTAGCTCTATCCAGAACATTGAGCACTTTTCTCCCGGACAACGCCGAGTACTTTGATAATCAAGGAGGCCTCCTGGGGACTACTGAAATCACTTAGGTTTCCTCTCTTCTTCTGATCTGCAAAATAGTCCAAAGGGGAACGAAGATAGCGTTAAAATATTTTCCAAACCTATCACTACAGTAGCTCTATCTAGGATATTGAGCACTTTTCTCCCGGACAACGCCGAGTATTTCAAAATCAAAGAGGCCTCCTGGGGACTACTAAAATAACTCTTATCCATTCCCCCATCCTTTTCAGCGTAGATGCTGTTAAAATATTATCCAAATCTATCACTACAGTAGCTCTATCTAGGACATTGAGCACTTTTTTCCCGGACAACGCCGAGTACTTTGAAAATCAAAGAGGCCTCCTGGGGACTACTGAAATCAGTTAGGTATCCTCCCTCCTTTTCATCTGCAAAATTGTCCAAAGGGGAACGAAGATGGCGTTAAAATATTTTCTAAACCTATCACTATAGTAGCTCTATCTAGGATATTGAGCACTTTTCTCCCGGACAACGCCGAGTACTTTGAAAATCGAGGAGGCTTCATGAGCACTCCTGAAATCCCTTAGGTATCCTCTCTCCTTCTGATCTGCGAAATAGTCCAAAGGGGAACGAAGATGGCGTTAAAATATTTTCCAAACCTATCACTACAGTAGCTCTATCTAGGATATTGAGCACTTTTCTCCCGGACAACGCCGAGTATTTCAAAAGCAAAGAGGCCTGTTGTACACTACTGAAATAACTCTTATCGATTACCCCATCCTTTTCAGCGTAGATGCTGTTAAAATATTATCCAAACCTATCACTACAGTAGCTCTATCTAGGACATTGAGCACTTTTTTCCCGGACAACGCCGAGTACTTTGAAAATCAAAGAGGCCTCCTGGGGACTACTGAAATCAGTTAGGTATCCTCCCTCCTTTTCATCTGCAAAATTGTCCAAAGGGGAACGAAGATGGCGTTAAAATATGTTCTAAACCTATCACTACAGTAGCTCTATCTAGGACATTGAGCACTTTTCTCCCGGACAACGCCGAGTACTTTGAAAATCGAGGAGGCTTCATGAGCACTCCTGAAATCCCTTAGGTATCCTCTCTCTTTCTGATCTGCGAAATAGTCCAAAGGGGAACGAAGATGGCGTTAAAATATTTTCCAAACCTATCACTACAGTAGCTCTATCTAGGACATTGAGCACTTTTCTCCCGGACAACGCCGAGTACTTTGATAATCAAAGAGGCCTCCTGGGGACTACTGAAATCAGTTAGGTATCCTCCCTCATTTTCATCTGCAAAATTGTCCAAAGGGGAACGAAGATGGCGTTAAAATATTTTCTGACGTCATGATGACCTGATATAACCGGACACAATTTAGGTCAAGACCGGGTACATCCGGCAAGGGATTATGGGACAAGTGCGGATGTGATTGAGCAACCCTTGTTTCACTACACACTCTTAACGTAGGATTCCTATGTTGTTATTGATGCATCCGGACAGAAGTTATTGGATGATCTGATACAACCAGACACAATTTAGGGCAAGACCGGGTACATCCGGCATAGGATTATGGGATGTTTACAGTGACACTGCATTTTTATCGGATTAGTACATAAATACATTAGATTATATCGAATTTACTACATATTAACGTGTAAACAGTCGGTGAAAATACGAAAAAACTGCTACCTTTTGTCGGAAAGTGGTCCGGTTGACTGTCACCGAGTGAATCGTTATTTGCGATTTTGAGATATTATGATCCCAGGATATGTACGGTGCTGAAGATATAAACTTTTTGACATGTCGTCGCGTAGTTTTTGAGGAGAAGCTTCACATACAGACATACATACATACATACATACATACATACAGACAAGTGCCCTTTATATAAGAGATAAAAACTAACGGACGCCAATAAAGAGAACAAAAAATGACTCTTGAGTGTCGTGGTACAAATGAACAATTATATACACGTTTAACGCTTTCTTTAATGAAGTTGTACATTTCTACAAGTATTTCATTAATAAAATAAATTTTAGTAGTAACACTGTTTTACTACAATTTATTTTATTAAATATATAATTGTAAAAAATCAACTTTTTCCTCATTAGCCTTTTACTAAAATACTAACGATGAAAACTGGGATTTTATACTAAACTCTTTGTTTCTTCCTTCTTAGTGGTTTGAATTGTTTTTTCTTATTTGTTTTCAAATAAATCTCAAATGTAAATGTCTGTCATGCAAATCGGCAAGTCATGAAGAGTGCAATTCAATCATACATTTTGTCTTCAAACAAAACGAGACCGATGACACTCCATCCAAAATTGTCTCTTAGGTCTTCCGTAGTCTTTGATGGTTGCCTCTCTGTAGGGGAGGACCATTCTTGCTCTGGAATCAAAGTCGACACAATAACACGAAAGAAAAGAACTGTATCTCGATTTTGAAAAAGGACCATTTTATCCGGAAGTTGGCGTCGTCTCCATCTTTGCTAGCGGCGGGGAGAAAAAAAAAATTGGAAGCTGCAGATTTGGGGATTCGCCCTTTATTTTTCATTTACCATTGATTCTTAAGTCATTTTGTTTGCGCCCAATCGCCTCGACCTTCCGAGTCTGACTTCTAACTTTACACTCTCGTTCCTATCTTATCTGACGTCACATCCTCCTACTATTGTTTCCACATAAAAAAAACGAAGAGCTCAAAAGTTTACAGTTTTACCCCTTGCTGACCCTTACATCCTGCTTCACTTAACAATCTCTCGGCGAACATAATTCTATGAATGTTTACTAGATGACGTACACATGATGTTTAATACACTTCGTATCGTTTACTGATACTACGGAACTAAAATCAGCAGAGAAAAAAACGGAGAATGGAAGACACAGGTATTCGCAAGCTAAAAGTGCAAACAGTAAGGAGTTTGAATTCAGTAATGCAAACGAGAAGTGACAATATGGCGCATGATTAATCACAAGAAAAGAATTGTGTAAACATTCCAAGAAAATCTTCAGAATAGAAAAAATGACCGGCAATAAGAATGAAAAATGTAATGTCAGTTCGCATAGAATGTCTATTTAAAACCTGATCAAACATTTTATTATAAAAAGAAACGAATCATTAACCTTTTTAATTTTTCTATTTTCAAATGGGGACTTTTTAGTGCGAAGTTGGAACAAGTTGCTGACTGGGTGGCAGCTTGTCTGCTTTATTAATCGCTTGAAAATGTCGTGGCTGTCCGTCAAGAACGTATTGATAATCCTACCGACCATCATCCCCAAGTTCTGTTTATTTGTTTTATTGTTTTTATTAAATAGCGAATTATCTCGTCTCTTCGCGGATGTATAACAGTCGCATTACACTGATGTTGACGTATCAAAATTAATGCGCACTGATTTACCCCAAAGTGAAAACCATTCAAAAACTATCTTACGTTTTCATTTTATATCGTCAAGAATTTTTATTTTATTTTATTTGTTGGGTTGCTCTTCTTTTATTTCGGTCTTTTTATTTGGACTTGGCAGCACCCAACAAACAAATAAATAAACAAACTACCAAACACGATAAAGTAAAATAGAAAAAATACTAAGATCTGAAACGTCTGACGTATATTTACGCTTTATTTATTTTTTAAACTTTTAAACATTTGCACTCAAATTAAGCGACGCTTTGAGCCCGAGACTAAAAAAAAAAAAAATAAATAAAACAAATAAAATAAAATGCGCTTGGTTTTATTGAGTTTTTGAATGGGAAAGGTTAACACGGTCATAGTAATCGATCGGATTTGACAGTGAAAAGTTTACGGATTTCGTTGACGGAAGATAAACGGAAAAATCGCTGACATACCGATTCCCGTCAAATTACCGAAGTGACGCCGAGCCTGGTCTTGTGCGAAGATGAGTAACGATTTCGAAATACCAGGTGCTGTATACATTGCCATTACACGATTTTGATTATAGAACATGTATAACATTTTAGGCTCAAGCTTAAGGGGTCTTTAAAAAAAAATAAAATTAGGGGAATCTTGCTTTGTTGGTCTCTAATTATTATGGATCAAATTTAATGCAAATCTGAAATATTTGCATTTTCAAACGAGAGGTTGTGCCTATATGACGCCCTCTCCCATCCGAAAACTTTTAAAATACACCAAAGAAACTGAATATGTATTATTTGATATCTAATAACTATTGTTTAAATTTAACAAAATCAGAGTTATCTGAATATCGTGAAGGTCTTCCCCACTCTCTTTTCCTATTTGCATACACTAAACTAAATATAGCACATATTATGGCCATCACGTATATCAGCTGCGTTCTAAAATTCATAATGATCGGTTAATTTGTTTAGGAGTGAATGTTGTAATTCAAATATATAAACATTTGAACACAAAATACATAAATATTTATAAACTTTTATTTAACACAGTATTAACCATTGCAGTATGTTTTTGATGGATTTGGATACGTTTGGGTTCGACATGGCGTTGTATACTACAGGGTTATCAACGGTGCAGGCGACACATCTGACTGGAGGCCTATTGACAAATGTTAATAAGAAGGAGCAACTAAGAGAAAAGTTTGTTTCCATTATAATTTATTATAGTTGTCTTCGTATTATGAACGCGTTCTTAGACAGGTTAACCTAACTATTAATAATAGTAATATTATTCTCAATAAAGCTCTATAAAAAGTATTTGAGAAATGGTTTTTATTTAACCCTTAAATGCTTTTTGTTTCAAATATGACAGATTCGAACAGAGTGTCTATTTAATCTAATATCTAACGAACATGTGTCAAACTGCAACTTGTTTCACATCTGCAACGAGCCTGTTGGCAAGTGTACGTAGGTATTAGTATGATGTTGCATCAGCACACCCGCTAAATAGGTAATCAGTATATTCGATGTCACGAGCCAGTGTCATCGGTGTGTCATCTGTCTAATTCAAGAGCCTAAACTTTTAAATCTGGTCATTATAATAGTAAGTAAAATTTATTTCATGATTCTCTAGTGTATTATGATTATTTAAATGCATATATTGTTATGTTTTGTTATACATGTAAAAGTTTATGCTATTTGTTGCAAATTTGCAACATCATTTATTTTACTTCAATAAATACATATTTTTTCCAAAAATCATTTATGCTATTTTATAGTACACCTATGTTACGTTTTTCACTTGATAAAACTTTTTCAAACCAATATAAAAAAATAAATCACTCAAGGGTGAAGTAGGTTTTAGCTATAGAGTGAATGTGGTATTTTGGTGATCGAAACTAGTTTAGAGAATAGACTGAGAGCACAACAGCCGAACCACACCCCATCCACCCAATTTCGGCCTTGTGCCACATCTTATTTCATAAAGAAAATTTACTATATTGTGAACTTGTTGGTCCCCCGATTTATAAAATCGGGAGACTTATGTTTTGAGGCATGTCCGTCCGTCCGTCCGTCCGGATTTTTCTCCGCAACCATCCATTGAATTTCTTTGAAATTTTGCATGAAGTTGTAAATTTGGTCAGGTTAGAAAGTGACATTCTCCGATTTTTGAAAAAAAATCTGGTCCTGAAATAGCAAAAAAATGACATTTTTTACCCCATAACTTTTCATCCATCCATTCAATTTCTCTGAAACTTGGCCAAAATGTGGAGGCAAAGTATCGCTGACCTTGGAAAAAATCTGGTTCGCGCCACCAAGGGGGTGAAAAGCCCCCAAAATGGCAAAAAATGACCCTTTTCTCCCATAACGTTTGATCCATCCATTCAATTTTTCTGAAACTTGGCCAAAATGTAGATGCAATTGTTCTGGATACAAAATGAGCATCCTTGACCTCAGAAACATTCTGGTTCGCGCCCCAGGGAGTCAAAGGGGGGTCAAAAATGCCCCAAATTGCCCAAATTTATTGCATTTTACACTCGCCACATCGAGTCACATACAGAGGGGGACCACGCACGCGTGGCTTGTTTGAATTTTTTTCAAAGATGAATAAAATCAGACTGGCCCCACGTGAATGATCCAACCAGAGTTGATCACAACTCGATTCTCCTTTCGCAAAGCCATCACTTACACGAGCATCCTTTATTGTGAAAAATAGGAGCACGACAAATCCAGTAAACGGATTGAAAATCGTCGAATTAATAATCATCCGGACAAAAATGAATAGGTGAGTAGCAGCGTATGTTGGACGACGAACATCTCTACCTATTTACATTCACGAGAGGTTATAGGCGATACATGTATAAACTAATGCACACTTTTCCAACGTTGACCTAACGAGTCGCGGGTCGGTTAATGATATCTATATAATAAAAGTGAACCTACGTGTGTCCGGCTCGCTTCAGTAATCACGTATGCAAATTTAATTTTTATGAGTAAAAGTTGGGGGAGACCTAATATTATAACTCATGATAATTAAAAGATAAAGAAATAATAATTACGCATGCAAATTATTTTTTATGAAGGGGAGGGGGACTTCAATGTATTTCGTTATAGTTTGTATACTAGTCAAGAAATTCTGAGTTGCTCGGTCATAATAATTTAAAAACTTAAACCCTGACTAGATTTCTTATATTTTTATCATTTTTAATACATTAAAACAAGAAATGGAAATGGGCAAGGGAGGGGGGGGAAAGAAAGAGAGAGATAGGACGTAAAAATAATGATGGTATATATATATATATATATATATATATATATATATATATATATATATATATATATATATATAATGTTGGTGTTATTATTTTTGACAAATAATCTTTTTGACAATAATAAACACCAAAGGAAAAATCCGTCTGTGTTGGTCAATTCTCTACACAGACGGGTTTTTTCCTTTGGTGTTTATTATTTTTGTACAAAGGGAATATTTACCCGAAATATTAAATAAATGATTTTTAATAATCATCCTGACAACACACACAGCCAAGACCACACTTGCTGTTATGTACAGTTTTAAGAAAAAATAAATAGTAAGTCCCATTTCCATTTATTACTTTTGTTCCTTCCAGCTTACTACCTACCCGGCACTTTGCATTGCCTTACTCTATATACTACTACTACTACTACTACTACTACTACTACTACTACTACTACTACTACTACTACTACTAATAATAATAATAATACGATATATATAAATATATATATAATATATATAAATATATATAAATATAAATATATATATATATATATATATAAATATATATATACATATGTGTGTGTGTGTGTGTGTGTGTGTGTATACGTATGTAGATAATTAAATATTTATTATTAAATAATTATTTGTAAGCCTCATTTGGGCTCAAGCGAGAAGTAATAGTACAGCCGACAAATCATAGCTATAAATGCATGTTCTTTCTTGTTGAACACTGTTAAGACGGCTGACTATAGTTGCCTGCTCGGCATCATAGGGGTTATTTATCACCAATTTATATAGTCATTCAGAATGGCCGCATCAGTTAAGGCGTCGGAATTTGAATCGTCCAACCGGTTTGAATTATTATCTCTACATTGATGATTTCGAAAGGATGAAACGTATACGTCTGTAGAGAATTAATTACTATATAAAGTAAGGTCGTCGACTCCTCTTGTCAATGTTTACACTGTAATTTAAACTCTCCGTACAATTTGAAATAGCGGATAGGGCGAAAGCGTGCAGATCCAAACCGGGTTCGCGCCTTATAACCGCCTTCCCTACCCTGAAGAGAGCAATAAGCTCGAAACGACGTCGTAGGTAAATATAATTTATTATTTGTTTATAAATATTATTATTACGCCCCTTTAAATACAATTAAAGTTGAACACATAGACATTCACTCGGTGTTAACATTGTAATGGCATAACTATAACTTACATTCTCCGTACCACGTTTTAATTTGAAATGGCTGTGTAGTTAGAGTAAAAGCGTGCACATCCAAAGGTGACTTTGTGAACCAGGTTCGCGCCTTATGATCGTCTGAAATAATCACTTCCCTGCACCGAAGAGAGCAATAACGACAGAGAGAAAAAGAAAGAAAGAAACAAGCTTTAGAAAAAAGACGTTACACACACTTTCGTCATTTATTTATTTATTTATTTAATTTTTTTTACTAACGAGTCACCGTCCATCAATGCCGAAAAGGCCACTCAAAGACAAGGATTAATGATTTGTGTCAGGTGAATAAGTACTCAGAGTGTAAAATATTTTCTTTTTTCGTTAAAATCTTTAAGAATAAATATTTGTGTGTGAAATTTTTGTCTTTAAGATTTCGGTCGTTAAAAAAATCGAAGTAGATTCGTGCGATCATGAGCGAACCACATTCTTTCTTTTAATAGTCTCAATCTGAGGAGACGCGCATAGTATAATTCAGACTCAGTTCTTGTTTCAAGAAAGTCCCCACCTCACGCCCGCCTTTCTTTGTAGACACTCGAAGTCTTAATAAGCTAACAACTCACTGTCTCCGCTCATGTCAACATTTTAAAACCTTAAATTCTTCATCGATCGCTTTTTGATCCACGTTGTTTTTATTTTCCGTTTCAAAGGATTAATTATTTTATTCTAGCTTAAAAAGCATTCTCTTTGCCAACCATTTTCATCATCTCTGGCTCGCTTTCTTTTCTTCTTAATTGTCTTCGCCTCCTCATTCTCTTTTCTCCTCCTCTACCTTTTATATTTGTTCAATTCTTGTTTTTACTATTGGGACACCCCCAGAGTAAGGGTTCTTCTTCTTCTTCTTAGCGTGTCTTTGAATCATGTGATCATAACACAGATTCTCACTTTTTACGCAGTCCTTTGCATTATTGCTGCACCAAGCAAGATCTTTCGAACTGCACTGAGGATTAAGCGATCAAACAGCTTAAAGAAGCGGCACAGGGAGATTGGGCGGAAACTCTTTGTATGCGCTAGATCTTTGCGAAGTTTGAGAAGAGCGATTATTTAGGGGTTTTCTCCAGATCTTTAAGATGTTTCTTGTTAGCCCATTTTGTTGGCCCATTTTCGAGTCAGAGGTCCAAAGTGCTTGATCTCCTCTGTGAAAATATCATTTAGATTGATGGATTTACAAGCCTTAAGGACACCGATGCCAATATCGATCTCTTCAAGTAAAAATAGATCAGTCAGTTAAGTTCTCTGTGAGTATTGAAGTCGGTCTTTGTTTGGTATTTGCTGTTTGGTAGTGCAATTCCATTGGCAGTGATTGTGTGCTGCTGGTGTATTGGAATTGATGGGTTGTTGCTAATTTTTCAGCTTAGACTCCCTGCCCTTTTACTATTCTTCGTCATATCAGTTTTCTCCAACAGATTTTGCCATTTCCGCTTGCAGCCTTCTGATAGGTAGGTCATGAGTCTCTCACCTACTTCGATGGTACTTTCAGCAAAGTGGTCAGATTCATAGAGCTGTTGATATTGCTCATATAATTTGCTGCTTTAAGCATCACGTTCAGGTATGTATTGAGTGCGACAGCCTATTGGGATGTTTTTCTTTGCTGCTTGCCGCACGAACCTGGTGGAACTGTCATAGTTTTTTTTAATCTGCTAAGAGATGAACACAATGGTATAGTTAACAAAAGTTTATTAACAAAAATATGTTACAGAAGTACGCGTTATGATTCTGGGGCTATAAGTACCACTAATTGCGGTATTTACTTCCTTCCCACTACAGAAAGATGTAGTACAAAGCCCGCGCCCCTAAATAAGGAGCACTCTGGCCTTTTAAAAATTTCCCTGGCAGCCATGTCTACATTCTCCGGTCGGGGGCCTCGGGCAGTAAGTTAGTCCACCCAAAGAGGGAAGGCAAGGCACGAGAAGGTGGACCCGTTAGGTCTACCCAGGAAGAATACCCAGCCCGATAGATAAAACGCCACCGAAATGGCCCAGTTTCTGCCGCACTGATTGTCGAAATAAGAACCTCGACTGGTATGCAACCGCAATCGCAACCTTATAGTTATATAATGATGGACGTAACTTGTGGGATTATAAAAAACTTTTATGGGAATGTTATATAATGATGGACGTAACTTGTGGGATTATAAAAACCTCTATGAGAATGTTATATGATAATGGACGTCTGTGGTGGAGAACGGGTGTGGGGTCGTTGGTTTGGCTTGTGCGATTTAGTGCGTGCCGCCGAGTGCATAGAGTGCGATGCTGTTTCCGGGAATCGAAACGTGACAAGTGACGAGACAATGGATGACCCTAGTTCAAAAGGTCATCCTGCACCTGTGTGGTGATCACGTGATATTACGTCACAGTTTTGACATGTGAGAAAATTGGAGTTTTTAAACTAGTTCGGACTTAGGAGGCGCAGAAGTCGGACGAAGGAATTACGATGTAGCCAAGTCAGAACGGGAAATGTATTTCCCTAAGAAAGAATATTGGCATAAAAGATGTCCTTCTCCCCCCTGTCTCCTCAAATAACAAAGGACTGATTAGACAATAAGCTAGCTAAGAATTAACCACGATATTCGTATATCTCTCTCTCCCTCTCTCTCTCTCTCAACGATAGCAAAATATCTCCACGGTCAATAGAAACTGACGCCGAATAAAAAGTAATTAAAATGAAAAGATTGTTGTCTTATGAAGCGGGTGAGAAAGGTCTTTTGTTACAGACAACTCACGGAGATGGCCACTACAGTGCAGAGGCGAGGAAAGTACTCAGCCACTAGACGACAGAGCAAACCAAGAAGAAATGAAGGTATGAATTATTAAGGGGCTATGCAACAATATGGCAAATGAATGCCACCAATTGCTACCACGACGTTTTGTCGTAACTGTATTTATTGTCTATTTCAGTTCATTTATTCTTGTAATAAGTAGATCAGCTTACACAATAACCAAAAGTAAGCGATGGAAATTACCTTTTTGTGTTTTCGGATATTCATTTATAAACCCACCTGTTACATAAATAAATGTTTATTTTAAATTAAAAAAGCATATATCGTTCTTGATTTTCTCACCATTTAATATCCAAATACAAAACGATAAATATAAAAAAGTGCCAATATTTCTTATAACATTTTCACGCGAGCCACATGGGGGCACTAGAGACTACCAAATCGTCTAGTCAACACCTCAACGGATATTCACGAGAGATTTCTAAATATCCAGGGAAAATAAAACAATTATTTATAAAAAAATATTGCTTGAAAATGTTTTTTAAAACCGAATGCTTACATGAATACTTTAAGGTAAATAAATGTTTATTTTAAAGAAAAAGAAACATATATCGTTTGTGACTTTCTCAAAATTTAATATTAAAATACGAAACGATACTTATAAAAAATTGTCAATATTTCCTGTTGATATTTGTTATCTTACTCTCTAATTACTGCTATTTGTTATTTTAAATTTGTTCGTTTATATATTTGTTTCTATATATATTTATTTTTATTCATTTAAATTTGTGTAAATCATCATATGTGCTTTTTTTTCAGGCAGTATGTCATTTAGAATTGAAGAGCGAATTTTTATTGTTATTCATATGGTCAAATTTGATGAATCTCCCACACTTGTTGAAAGGCAATGACGACCTCAAATCAAAAATCACTGCCGAGTTTGTTAAAATTAATCAATCAAATAAGCTACAAAGAGTCGTAAATTCATTGCAAAAAAGAATGGAGCTAAGCATGCAGAACGAAGGTGGACATTTTGAATATTTGCTGTAATTTTAAACTCCCTTAAATGAATTTGTTGAATACACTTTCTGTTTTGTATTACCGTATTTTTTAACTTTAGAATTTCAAAAATAAATAGCTAAGTGACTTATGAGTGACACTGTATATATATATATATATATATGTTTTCTTATCTCCTAATATTCTATTTTAGATTCATATCCAATATAGACCTTATCGATTTGATATGTGTTAACTTCAACTTTTACTATTATTATCACTAATTATATAATTGTTACTATAATCATTGTTATCTTTATTATAAGTATGATTACAATTATTATTATTATTATTGTTATCATCATCATCATTATTATTAATAGTGTAATTATTATTAATATACTTATTGTTATGATTACTAATATGATTATTATTCCTATTATTTATAATTACTATTATTACTGATTTTATTTCTATAGTCATTATTAGTATTACTATAATTACCATTGTAATTACTACTATTACTATGACTATTAGTATAATTATTATTACCTTTACTAAGATAAATATTATTATTATGATTTGTATTTATATTAACTAATGATGAAACTGACATAATGTATGTTTCATGTGTTTCCTGTTTTTTTTTTGTAAATTATGTTAAAGATGTTGATGTTTTCACTATTTTCATTCGTAACCTTAGTATAAGACGCTGAAGAAAGACATATTTGAAAATTATATATAAAAAATAATTAATTAAGTATGATTCCAAAACGTTTCTTACACGATCGTCCACCTTGTTGACATTGCATTCTTGGAACATAGAAATAATGTTAGAAATCTTGTAATTTATTTTTTTAATCTATCACTAGTCATTCTAATATAGCTCTGTGTGATCTTAGAGTCGAATCATTGAACTCATCCCAATATTTATATACCCACTCAGTAGCCACCTTCATACATGAACTAAATACTAACAACATAATCCCCTTCCTAAAAGTAATCCTCAACTCTAACAACCCAGCACAATACACAGCATCCACATATAAAAAACCCACGAACAATAACCCCAATCTGCTTAACTACTATAGCGAATGCCCCCAAGAATATAAAACCGCCTTAATAAAACAACTCGTCCACTGCGCGCACACAATATCTTCATCCCAAAAAGTTTCTATAAAGAACTAACCAACATCAAACAAACCCTAGTAAATAACAATTTCCCCAATAGAATTGTCGACCAACTAATAAAACTATATCTAACCTCCCCACACCAAAAGAATCAGACAAAAAGGCACAATAAAAATGACACTCTTTTCTTATACTATAAAAACCTAATACACTCGAACTACACACTTGACGAAAAAGCTATAACTAACATAATAAACCGATACACTAAACCCACCGACTAACAACAAAAACTAAAACTAATAATTTGCTACACAAAATTTAAAACCTCTAATTTAATAATCAAAAATAATAACACTACTAACTCCGCCCCTAAACTAAACAACCGTACTGTTCCAATGCCCATTCGAGAAATGTTTCCCCAAGAACCAAATAGACAAACACAGTACTTAGCTTAGCCACACGACTACAACCCTCTCCCGACGCCTTACGCACCTCCTAAACATTCAGCGACACATCACCTCACGATAAAAAAACTATAAAATCAACAGAACTAAGAAAAATATTAACAACAAACACCAGGATACTACATACGAGAAATTGTGCAAACCGACTCAAAATCTTCGAAGCCTTACACATAAAAAATACAACCCATGATCTATAAAATAGCATTCACCACCGGTACTAATGCCCTATATGTATTTAACAATTAATATATAGACCAAACAATTATAAATAATAAACGAATAATAAATAAATAAATAAATAAAGATGTATACGTATATATACAGGGTGGGCCAAAATAAGGGTCCTATCTTTAAATTTGAATAACTTGAATTTGAATAACTTCCACAAAATAAAAGTTAAACTCACCAAACTTTATGTGTGTGTAGACTGACCCTTCCGAGATTTTTTGAAATAAACAAAACAAATTTTAGCCGAAAAACACTTCTTAAAACTTACAAAAACTAAAGTATTGTTTTTTACACTGTTTTGAGTTTTTTAAGCAAAAATAATGTTTTCTAAATGAGGGTACGTTCCTTAGGGCTAATACGGCTCATGCTTGCTTCGGAAGGGGTCCTTTACTTATTCTAAAAAATAATAAAAAAATCAATAAATAAAAAAGTTATGAATTTTTAAAAATAGGACCCTTATTTTTGCCCACCCTGTATATATATATATATATATATATATATATATATATATATATATATATATATATATATGTTAATGAATAAGTATATGGATGAATAAATAAAATTTATAAAAAGGCTGATACTAACGATAAGACACGACCTCCTGAAGACGGTTGAGAGACCGAAAGCGCTTGAGGGATGGTTCATGACACAACGCTCAGTGCCACATTATAGCAATTAACACCCGAGAACCGCAAAATTGCTCGCTGCGTCGAGAGATGAACGAGAAAGATTGCAAAACGATAGAGCTGCGTGGTCTTTAAGGAATCTTGTAACTATATATATATATACAATAATATTTTAATGAATAAATATTAATTATTTATATACCTAGACATCGATGTTTAATGCTAACGTAATCTTCAGTCTAGGAACTAATTCTCAACGGTCGGTAGGCGCGAACCCCGATCACAAATCGCCACTGATTCGTAGTCGGGGATCTTATCCATCAGCCATGGCCAATTAGTTAGTAAATATAGAGGAACTTTAAATGTAAATAGCGGAATCGGCGGCTATCTACCAGGCAGTTAGAGTGATCTACGAAACTGTGTTCGGATCGTGCATATAGCTATTTGTACTGCTTTTTATTAAAGCTACTCGAGAGTGCCCAGTTACAAGTTCACCACGTCAAAACGTCTGTTCTCATTGGATCACAGAAATGAAACAACGTTGAGTCTGGTCAGTACATCGATAGATGACTGCTTGGGAACACCACTGGTCGTAAATTATGAAGTAGGAGTGATGTAATGACACCTTCCTTTTTAGATTGTTTTCTTTTTCAAATTAAATTCAATTCGTAAAATCACTTTCTCTAATAAGCTTGTATGCATCTTTCCTTCTCCCTTCTAGGTTAATGTGTCATAATAGAGTGAACGAGACTCTCACGCCTTGGTATGCTAAGTTGTCCAGGAGAAGGAAAACTGCGAAATAACGCCAGCCATTCTTCGCGTATCCCACCATTGCTTCCATTCTAATTGGATTTTTTCCTGCCACTAGACTTAAGCAATAACGAATCAGGAAAAATGCGGACGGGTGTATGCAGTCCTTGCTTTAGTATAAATTCTTTATTGGACATAAATCCAATCCTTTCAGAGGGTATCCATTGTTTTTATAGATTGAATCAAACCAATACGTTGTTCTATCTATCTATCTATCTATCTATCTATCTATCTATCTATCTATCTATCTCTCTCTTTCTCTCTCTCTCTCTCTCTCTCTCTCTCTCTATATATATATATATATATATATATATATATATATAATTATAATATAAAATGAAGTAATAAAATAAGGTGTCAATCAAATTTTATTATATATATATATATATATATATATATATATATATATATATATATATATATATAATTATAATATAAAATGAAGTAATAAAATAAGGTGTCAATCAAATTTTATTAGAATTCAAAGTTCATGCAAAGCATCCTTAAGTCCTTAGCTCATGAGTTTTTAAAGATAATTCTTCTCTTCAGAGGACCATTACCTGAAGAGAAGAATTATCTTTGAAAACTCATGAGCTAAGGACTTAAGGATGCTTTGCATGAACTTTGAATTCTAATAAAATTTGATTGACACCTTATTTTATTACTTCATTTTATATTATAATATTAATGCTCTATCCAGTATATTGAGCTTCAGTTTTTTTATCCGGATGTTTCACTAATTATAAGATATTAGTTGACGCTTATATCTTTTGTTGGATTGCTTCATATATATATATATATATATATATATATATATATATATTAAATACTGACAAAATTGAAACTTCTAATCAAGGTGTTACGATTTTCTCTTACTGCATGTTTCGGCGGTAAATATTTCGGTTATTCATTTTGAAGTTCGCCGTTGATGTTTGAACTTCTGGTAAAAAAAACGTACTGTGTCTTGAAGCGTTTTATGAAAATAAGTAGCCATTTCTGTTGCCTAAAGTGTATATAGATACAACATTTCGATCTCACCAATTCCACTCCGCGTTAAATAAAAAGTGCAACAATGGCTCAATCCTGATAACTATTTGTCTCGGAGCAGAACAATATATTCACACAGGTGCGAATGAAAGTTAAACAAAGAGATACTTCCATTACATTTTTCATACTAATTGTTCACCACTTATCAAGGTAAAAAATTACTCGAGGATGAGGGTCAATGAAATTTTCAGTTGGACGATAGAACAGTACTATGAAAGGATTGAGAACTACATGACAGATATTTGTGACATTGAAAACGACCATGTGGTAGTTTGTAGAGAAACATTTCCGCGGTAACGTGTTTCTCAGGGGGGATCTCTTGGAACTAAACTCTGTTCATGTAAGTTCCGTTTGATTTTAGCTACAATCATGAAAAAAGAAGAGTACTTTACACTGTTGGTAGCAAGGTGAGTCGTTGCTGAGAAGGTTTTACGGGAGGAACAAGACTCTGAAGCTCAGTCGAGCACCTACTATATATAATAGTTTTCACTTCCTAAATGACTACGAAGGAATCACCACGCAAGGCATGATGTAGACTGCTACTATAGAGTGACTCCACCTAAAAATACCACAGAATCGTGTAAATAAAATTCACAATCCTTTCTGTAATCTAACCATATTTAGCACAAATGAACTCCAGTCACTGTTGGACTTGCCCCCCAAGTGTCAGTCATGAATATTCAACAGTTTTTATTTTATCCCTGTTCGATAATATGCGGGGACATTTTGGCGATCGTTTCATTTATAGGTGTGAGTCTGAATGGGCTTCACACTCACCAGACCGTAACCCCCCTGTTTTTTTTCTGTGGGGTTATCGCAAACGTAATGTCTATCAAACCGATCCCCTGAACTGAAAAGGCCATCGCAGTCAAAATCAGTCGTATCAAGGTATGCTTGCTACGCAGAGATTCACATTTGGAGTGTATTTTTGAACGGCTATAAAACAAAGACTGTTGGACATTTGAGACTGAAACTTAGTGGACAAGTCAGGCATATATTGAAGCTTATTTGTACCAGATATGATTGGATTGCAAACAGAATTGTGAAATTAATTAACGATCTCATGGGTGAGTCGCATTTATTTTGGGTTACTCTATAACTGTAACAAGAACGGATATTTTTAAGATGAGTCCATTCAACTTACGCGTTCAGCGCTGAAAATTATATTTTAAACTTAAGTTTGACAGATCGACGAACTGATGGACGAATAGAGACTCTTAGAACGGTAGTTGGCCGCATCTAAAACTGCTTAACTATTGCTGTAAAATGTGTTTGCTCCTTTCGGGATTCGAACCCGCAACCTAGACACTTGAATAGGAAACTACTACAACTAGACAATCCGGGTTCTTACTTAGTAGGGAATGTCCTCTTCTCTTCTATACAGCCACTTACTCACAGAAGAGATGTTGCTAGTCTTTCTCTGCTCTATCGGTATTTTCATGGTGGGTGCTTGACTCAGCTGAAACCTATGTCCCCTGTAAAATATTCACAAGAAAATCACGTCTAGTTACAACCACTGTCAATAATTTCTCCTTCTCCCTCTTTCCAAGAACTACCCGTCTGCGGAACACACTACCGCGGGACTGCTTGCCAGCTGATTACAACATAGTCGTTTTCAAGTCCAATGTAAACAAATTATTGTTGGGTCGTCCTCTTAAATAATCAAATTCTGCCCAGTTTCAACCATCGTTACCAATCAACAAGGTGTTTGTTTCACCGTCCATCTGACAAACTCATTAACCTTTATCCTCGAGTGGCCTTTGGACCTTGATAAGTGGTGACTCACTAGTAAAAAAGGGGTCTAAGTTGGGTATTTTATTCCAAAACATGTGAACTCTTGTTTATATTTCACGGTGTATGAACCTTTTTTTAGGAAACTTAATGCTGAACATAATCCCTATAGCAAACGATTAATTATATAGGTTAATTGAATTCAGATAGTTGTTTACTCATATCAATTGCGTGTTTGTACCTTTCTTGCTAATGTTAGTACGTAATTGTCCACAGTAGATCCGGGAAAAAATCCAATCGTGTCTCTATTTACTTGCCTCTTCACCGGGGCAGAGTTAGACACAAAAATTAGTGAGTAAAAAACGTACCATTTTTCTAGTCCCCGGACAGAACCATTTCAAGTGGTGAACGGGAGCAGGAAAGCAAATAGCAAGTCAGACAACCACCTCATACTTACCCTGCCGCTTGAAATCCTTTACTCTAAATAAAAAAGTCAACAGTAGAAAGTTTTTTTTTAGGTTAGCAGAAATTATAACAATAATTCGTCTACGAAAAATTAAGTTACTGACGTAATTCTATGATTTTATATGAATATTAGTGCAAACACTCGCGAAGCATACCTTTTTCCGGTCATTTTTTACGCAGCGTGTACATTAGTAGGAAATAAACAGTTAACTCAACCGGAAGACAGACCAAACTCAATTGTAATCTAGATTTTAGTCTCTTTATCATGCAAAACCAATTTTAGATGCGTCTAAGCTTCGATATAGGAGGCTCTTTTTATTGGCCGGTCGGTATGTCACGGTTAAATCTGAAATAATATCGTCGTCGGTCTGTCACGCTTAAATTTGACAGCATGTTTAGATGCGCCCAAGAATGAGTATAACAGGCTTTGTCCGTCAGACTGTTTATTGGTCTGTCACGCTGTCACCTTTCAAAGTTTGAAATAAATTCATTAGATACGAACATGCATATCTATAAGAAGATATGTCTCTCTGTCTGTCACACTTAAACTTTAAATAGCATTTTATTCGCTAAACGCGAAGATTGAATGGACATATTGTAAGGATATCTGCTATGCTTATTGTCATGACCTTGAAGGACCGATAATAAATAAGACAACAAGGTGGTATATTTACAAGAGTGTGTATTTACACAAGTACAGAATAGTATGATACAGACAGACTTCTCCGAGATTGCCTCTAGACTTAGTCGTAAACTCATCTATACATAGTGTCTCACAAAGTTGGCCAAGCATTTTGGACAGGGCTGTTATATAGATGAGACAGAAACACTACACAATCCTTCCACAGAGATAGGCCAAAAGAGCTGGAAGAGATACACCCAGACTTTTAAGAACAGGTGCATTGATGAGTGGTCAGGACAGAAACGCGCCACATACTTCCTCGATGAACTATCTAAGGACTATATTGATAAGGAAGGGTCTTTGGACTGGCTAAAAAGGGGAGCCCTGCACTACGACCAGGAGAGGCTTATAATAGCCTCACAAGACCAGATGCGTTTAAAAAGATGGTTGGTCTCAGTCAGGACAACAAGTGCAGGTTTTGCCACACTGAAGTGGATAGTGTGAGCCACCTGATATCGAGTTGCCAAATCATGTTGGCAGATGGCTCGTATACAGCACGACATAATGGAGTGTGCAGGTACCTCCACTGGACCATCTGTAAGAAACTGAATATCAGATGTAGCAGCAAACACTGGTAACATCTACCTGAGAGAACTGTGGGGAATGAGACATACACCATCCATTATGACCATGAAATCCCCACAGCTAACTATCTGGAAAACGCAACTGTCAAACGTGACATTGTCATATGGAACAAGGGAAAGAGAGTGGCAACTTTGGTTGAGGTCAGTGTCCCTAATGATGGGGGCCTAAACAAAGCTGAAAGGGAGAAAATGACAAAATATCAAGGTCTAATGTATGATATGAAAAGAAACTAGAACCTCAAAGAGATCCCCATCATTCCAGTTATCATAGGAGCCACTGGACTCATGAAGAAGAACTTGAAAAAGTATTTAGCAAGTATATCTGGTGAACTAAGTGCAAAAGAAATCCAAACAACTGCACTCAAGGGAACAGCCAGAATCCTGGAAAGAGCTCTCGGTTGGAATCTGTAAATAACGGGTGATCGTATGGCATTTTACAGAATGCCCCGTCCTCAGCAAATGAATGAAAATAAAAATAAAAATAAAAAATAAAATCTAGAAGAGTCCCTGTTGTTACGAAATAGGGTAGATCGCCATCACACCATAACATTTATATTTTTAGGTAACGTTCATGTGTTTTTAACTACTACTACTACTACT
>OY744516.1:201707404-201722404 GCA_963556195.1 Sepiola atlantica | reverse complement strand
TGTGTTGGGATATTCTAAATTCTAATCTTTGGGATGTCTTGCCAACGTAGTCAGCTCCACACTGACACATGAATTTATAAACTACAGAATTCTTTTGAATGGCTGGCAAAACATCCTTACGAAAAGAAGAGAAAAAGGTTCGAGTCGTGTAAACTACCCTCAACATGGTTGCCGGAAAACAACGTTGAGTAGAAGAAGAAATCCTTTTAACAATGTCAAGGCCGTCAGAACCCAACCAAGGGAGTTTCAAATAAATAGGGCAACGTGACGGGCCAATAAATTTACCACCATTAAATAAAGCAACTTTACGTGCAATGGTGCCTTTTATAGTATTGATGGGATATCCATTGGCAAGAAAAATATTAGTAATCTCACCAAGTTCTGCATCGAGTCGTGTTGGTGAACAAATCATAAGAGCTCGATGAGTGAGAGTACCAATAAGATTTATTTTTCTTGCTCTTGGGGCGAAGGAAAACCAATTTAGATAAAGGCCTGTAAATGTTGGTTTTCTATACACACAGGTTTCAAATGATAAACCAGATTTAGACACCAAAACATCGAGGAATGGTAAGGAACCACAATCCTCGACTTCCATAGTGAATTGCAACGATGGATGCAAGTCACAAAGAAGAAGGAGAAACTGTTCAGCATCACTCCGAGAGGGAAAACAAGCAAAAGTGTCATCAACGTAACGTGTGTAGAAAGCCGGCTTGGTCACTTTGGAAAATAATTGGTTTTCCAAAAATCCAACGAAAATGTTGGCTAACGATGGACCAAGAGGGCTGCCCATGGATATACCATCAATTTGCCGATACATTATATTATTGAAACTGAAGGAAACTGATTTAGTAGCAAGTTCCATCAGTTCAACAAAAATTCGTTCAGGAAACTGTGGAGACTTTAAGGGGCCGCGGTAAAGATAATCTGCACATATACCAATGGTTTCATCCAAAGGTACATTGGTAAACAGACTACTAATGTCAAAGGAAGCCAAGAACTCGGTGTCCTTTGAGAGAGATAATTTGTGTATAGAAGACACAAATTGGAAGGAATCAGAGATACAATAGTCCGAATAAAAAGTAAGTACGGGCTTAAGAATATCAACTAACCATTTACCAAGTGCATGTTGTGCAGAACCCAACATTGATAGAATAGGCCGTAAAGGAACGTTAGGTTTATGAACCTTGGGTAAGCCGTACATTCTAGGCCTTTGAGAGCCGATAGGTCGTATTCCTTCATATATCTCTTTAGAAATAAACTTGCTTTTATAAAGTTGAAGAAGCCTTTTCTGGATTTTTATTTCCATACGAAAAGTGTCATCGTGGCTTAAACCACCCATCTTGAAAAATTTATGTTTATCATCCAAAATGTTACACATTTTGGAGATATAATCTACTTGGTTCAGGATTACAACGCCTGAACCTTTGTCTGGACGAGTGATATAAATATCAGAGTTCGACTTAAGTAATTTCGCAGTTTCAAAATGATTTTTCTGCCAAATACAATCGCTAGATTTAGTACGTATAGCAGAAAACCTCCGACCTAATTCACCCAACTGGATTTTAACGCTCGTTAATTCATCAGTGGAAATAGGCGAATGTCTTTTTAGTTGAGAATATAATAGTTCAATCTCACTAAATATGTTGATTTTATCAACGCGGAGGGGAGGAATGCAAAATTCTAAGCCGGCAGACAAGACAAATTTTTCAGTATTTGATAGAGCATAAGACGAATAATTAAATATATGTTTATCCGAATATGCTCTAGTGCCGAACTTTTTGGTAATCAAATTCTGCAAATATTTATTATATGAAGAATTGGTTTTGTTGAGGGTGAAAATATCGCCATTAGACAGAAACTTTGAAAAGCGAAGTTTGTCAAAGAAAGAAAATTCCTTCCAAACCATAGCCCAAAGTATAAGATATTTACTTCGTAACGAACTATAAGAATCGGAGTTAAATAGGATTTCGTCTTGTAAAAATACACGTTGAACTGCCAACGAATTTCTACATTTAATTTTAGAAATTCGGTGACAGATATAACCGGGAGCTACATGATTTAAGCGGCAAGATTTGAGAAAATTTATCCTACACCTCAAAACGATTAATTTATTTTTAATGCGTATGACGTTATTTAACGTTTTGATGAATTGGGGGTTGTACCGACCTCGAAAATATGTAAGTAAATTACGTGTACAACAGAATGGTAGGATTAATTTTAGAGGTAGCATATTATTTTTTTCCCACTCGTCTGTTTATTGATTTTAATAATGCTACCTCTAATATATATATATATATATATATATATATATAAATATATATTTATATTAACGAAGATATTTTTTTTTAAATATTTAGAAAACCTTGCACAACGCAGATTATTTGTTTTTAAAAATAAATTATTTATTCATCTTAAAAACATTTTTTTTTTTATAAACTTGAGTACTTTCGGTAAATCTACCATCTTCAGAAGAATATTTCTTCTTTTTCTTTTTTTCTTTTTTCCTCTTGGTTGAGACATTCTCGTGGTCAAGTTGAAAATCCGTCTAGGTGTTTTGACGAAGAAAGAAAAATGTTGATATGGCTGTGTGTCACGTGGTCGGCGTGGAAGAGTATATTGAAAAGTCACACAATTTGAAGCGTTGGGTGGGTGGCAATAATAACGAAGATATTTTTTTATAAAATATTTAGAAAACCTTGCACAACGCAGATTATTTGTTTTTTAAAATAAATTATTTATTCATCTTAAAAACATTTTTTTTTTTTTATAAACTTGAGTACTTTCGGTAAATCTACCATCTTTTCAATATACTCTTCCACGCCGACCACGTGACACACAGCCATATCAACATTTTTCTTTCTTCGTCAAAACACCTAGACGGATTTTCAACTTGACCACGAGAATGTCTCAACCAAGAGGAAAAAAGAAAAAAAGAAAAAGAAGAAATATTCTTCTGAAGATGGTAGATTTACCGAAAGTACTCAAGTTTATATTAAAAAAAAAATGTTTTTAAGATGAATAAATAATTTATTTTTAAAAACAAATAATCTGCGTTGTGCAAGGTTTTCTAAATATTTTATAAAAAAATATCTTCGTTATTATTGCCACCCACCCAACGCTTCAAATTGTGTGACTTTTCAATATACTCTTCCACGCCGACCACGTGACACACAGCCATATCAACATTTTTCTTTCTTCGTCAAAACACCTAGACGGATTTTCAACTTGACCACGAGAATGTCTCAACCAAGAGGAAAAAAGAAAAAAAAAGAAAAAGAAGAAATATTCTTCTGAAGATGGTAGATTTACCGAAAGTACTCAAGTTTATAAAAAAAAAAATGTTTTTAAGATGAATAAATAATTTATTTTTAAAAACAAATAATCTGCGTTGTGCAAGGTTTTCTAAATATTTTATAAAAAAATATCTTCGTTATTATTGCCACCCACCCAACGCTTCAAATTGTGTGACTTTTCAATATATATTTATATATATGTATAGTAAGCTATGAAAATATATTTATGGTTATTAAGCTACACAGAGGCTCCCGCGTTTCATCCCCGGGGAATCTTCAGGTTAAAATGGAGATTCACCCCGGGAATGAAACACGGGAGCCTCTGTGTAGTTTAATTACCATAAATATATTTTCATAACTTACTACCTAGCTCTACTTACGTATCGAGCACTGTTGAAGTAAATACTGAAAATTGATACATAAAAAATATATCTTCTTATACAATTTTATGTGGATACATGAAATAGTAATATATATATATATATATATATATATATATATATATATATATATATATATATATATATATATATAAATCATATATATAATATATCATATATATATTATATATATATATCATATATAATATATATATATTATCTATATATCATATATTTTATATATATTATATATATTATATATATTATATATATATATTGTATATATATTATATATATTATATATATATATGTGTATATATATATATGTATATATATATATATATATCTATGTATAACCATATGACTTTATGAAGAGTCTTATACATTCGCATAAAACGTAATGTATATTCGAAACACAGATTTATGTCACGTTATACAATAAATCAGCAACGTGCAACTCCATTAATCAGATAATGTCTTCTACTAAAGTCTCGTATGCTTTATGAGGTGCCGATGTTTCTATCTCTCGAAAGGTAATATGAGAGGAGACATGAAGCCATCGGCACAAGAAAAACTACGATACTTGCAAGAACATTGAACAAAAAACAGGAGAGTGTTCTTTTTTGCAAAAAAATAAAAATGCCATCATTTTTGCAGATCTATGGATATGTTAGATAATAAGACGGTTGGCAGATACCGAACATTATTATTGGTCTAGCAGTATCACGTGTTTAGGAGAGAGGGTCTATTTGGAATAGTTAGCATTTAAGTTATTCGTATTTGCAAGGCCTTGTACGACGCATCAGGTTTACTCCCAGGTTTTACTTGTGACTAACCCGGATAGTAAAATATAATACAACATTCCTATAAACGTTTGATTTAACTCGGCCGGGAATAATGGTTTGAATAATTAAATTAACTAGCTTATATATGCACCCCCCCCCGGGTCGCATGTATTTGCTAGCTTATTTAATTAATTTAATTGCTCAGTGAAACGTGTTTTTTTTTTTTTTACAATAAAAACGAAAAAAAAAGAACCCCATCCTTTATTTTAATAAATAAAACACGGAATAATAAAAACATTGTTTTAAACAAAATGTACCCTTTACGGTGTATAATGTAAAACAAAAAAATCGAGGAAAATACTTTAAATACATCTGTAAATCTAAACAAAAAAACAATTATAGGTGTACATTTGCGAATATTAATTTATTAGAAGCTTTAAAACAAATTGAATATGTAAATTTGAAAGACGCGTGATGTTTGGTGAAGTTTTGGAATGGTATATATAGGAGCTGATAAATAGACATAACAAGAGAGCGATCAAAACTAGTAATATAGTTTAGTTCAATTATTAGAAGTTATAGTATATTTTTGTTCTTCAGGCAGACAGACATACATATACCAAATCTCCATTCGTAATAGAAGTACAATTGTACAGTTAATAGAAGTAATAATATAGTTTTGGCTTCAGACAGACAAATACCAAACCCCCATTAGTAATAGATATTATGGATATTCAGTGTTTTTTGTATTCATCCATTCATCCCAAACCAGCTTCTCCCTGGAGAAAACCAATATGGTAAATACTGTTAATGCCGTGGAGTTTTTTTTAATACTAATATGTAACCATTTATCAATTCTAAAAGCATAACATATAAGGTCTAATGAGATTGCCAGTAGGATGCTTAACTATACAATCAGAGGGTTGTAAACGATGGACGGAGTGGGTTACTGACGAGGACGGCTCGACAAGTATTTGTTGACATTGGACTTGAAGGTGACTATGTTTTAGTCTACAGGGAAGCAGTCTGTGGTAACGTGTTCCACATATAAAAGGTTCTTGTAAAGAAACTGTTAATGGAAACTTCGTTTGGTTATAGATACACAGAGGAAGAAAAGGAAGCTCTTTGCAGTGGCAGTAGTAGGTCGAGTTCTTTCTCGATACCAAATAACACACACACACACACACATGTATATATATATATATATATATATATATATAGAGAGAGAGATAGATAGATAGATAGATAGATAGATAGATAGATAGATAGATAGATAAGGAAGTGATGAAATTGATAAAATTTGCATAGTTTGCAAGTTTATTTACTCATAAAGTTTTCAAAGAAGGAATATAAATACAAAAAAGACCTTTAAGCCATGGCTTTTCAAATATAACGCTATTATCGGCAGAAGGTTTGACCAATTACAATTGAATATTAATTAATTATCAGAAGTGAATATCTTGAAAATGCAAAAGTGAAAAGACCTTTTTAAAAAAGCATTATACGTAAACAATGTCTCAATATAAGTCCTTAAACAGATGAAACACGATTCGAACTATGAGCAGAGAGTTGTATCAAATTTAAATGACACAAACTGTTTAAACAAAGAAGCCGAACAATGTTCTATTTTGTCTCGAAACTTTGAGTTCTCCAAGAGATGGTATTTTATGGTCGCAGATAATCTCGAACATTTAGGCCCGCTAACCCGGTTCACAAAGTCAGCCTAGAATCTGCAAGCAGTCTCCATATCCACTCGGGCAACGGAAACTGTCACGTAATTAAGGGAAATTAAGATCTATATGTACCTAGAAGCGGGCACAGATAGAAGACTAGTCGAGAGTGTTCTACGAACGTATTCTGAATTTTGCATTAGAGCTTTTTGACAGTCTATTTTTAACATCCACGATATAGTGGATATCCTATGACTGAACAAAGCTATACCACAGCCCGACAGCCACAAAGCCGCCGTCCGGCTTATTTGTATCATAATTATGATACAACATTGAATCATATCGATCATTTTCTGTGTTACTGTCTTGATTTGGTTCTATTCCGATTTTTGTACATATATATATATATGTGTGAATATATATATATATATATATATATATATATATATATATATATAGTAAGCAATGAAAATATATATGGCAATTAAGCTACACAGAGGCTCCCGCGTTTCATCCCCGGGGGAATCTTCAGGTTAAATACATGGAGTTATTTTTGTCAGGTGTTTTTATATACATGGCTTGCTAGTTAACCAATCAGATTATTTTTTAGTGGTGAAATAAATTCTTGTGAGAGTGCTCAACTGCTTGAGGAGCTAAATATTAGTACTTAATGTATCCACATAAAATATTATAAGGAGATATAATTTTTATGTATCAGTTTTCAGTATTTACTTCAACAGTGCTCTATACGTAAGTATGTGTAGCTTAATTGCCATATATATTTTCATTGCTTACTACCTAGCTCTACTTACGTATCGAGCACTGTTGAAGTAAACACTGAAAACTGATACATAAAAATTATATCTCCTTATAGCATTTTATGTGGATACATTAAGTACTAATATATATATATATATATATATATATATATATATATATATATATATATAGGATGTTCGAGAAAAAATTGATACTTTTGAAAAGTAAAGGAAAAACGTCTTATATTGGCCAATAATTGATGTATCTCAAAATCCAAAATGCATCTCTTAAAAGATCTTTTATCGAATACATTTCACTCGATGAAGTCATCCTGAGCCTCAATCATGCCCCCCGGGCGAAACCTGAACCTGTAACACGTGGCATTCATGGTGTTCTTTGAGAGACACCTGATCTTGGGAATTAGCTTGTACTGAGTGTTGCAGGCAGTGTATTTGGTGTCTTTCTTAACTGCACCCAACACAAAATAGTCTATGGAGTTGCAATCAGGCGAGTTGATGGTCCAGATGTTAGGGCTGGTGAAGTCGTAGAAGTTCTCAAACAGTCACTTCTTACTGTTCCTGGAAGTGTGACACGGAGCTGAGTCCAACTGTCACACGTATGACCTTAAGCAACCCCCCTCTACACCCACTGCTTGACGTCAGTGGACATCAACTCAATATAGCCAACTGAATTGAGTCTGCGTACCGTTTCGAAGATGTGGGTCGGCATACTGTTACTACTACTCATTACGCATATATACACAAACTCTGACATTTTCACGAGTACGAGTTCGCGTACACATACATACGGACCCTGACTCTGTCACGAGTACAACAAATTCGCCCAAACTAACACAATTACCCTCAACGTTTCATTTAAATAAATACCCTTGAATGATACGTCATTGTCTTAGTGTTTTTATGTTACTTGATTATTAATTATTATTTGTACTCATTAGGAGTTCTCAAACGGCTCCTCATCAGTGATTGCTCACCGACAACAACCGGTGGTATTCCCTGGAGTCTGAGTGACAACAAGTCTCCCCAGATTTCCAGTATTCTCTACCTCTTTTCGATAGCCACCGCAAATAATCTTGCAGTATCGCAACAGTCGTTTACCATTGATTTATCGCTGGTAAGGACCATTGGTCTTCTCTGAGATTTGGGTGGCAATAAGCCTTCCCAAGGTCCCAGCACTCTCTGCACTTCCAGTGGGGGTCTGGTTTTTGCTGTCCCTTCTCGGTCTTCTCATCCTTCTTGACCCTATGCAAATATTTTTATGGGGTCAACCTAGGCTGGCACAATTTCTTTTTTTTCTTTTCTTTTTTTTTGGGGGGGGGGAGGGGAACAGAAAGGGGAAGGGGAAGGGGGAGATTATTATCATTATTATTATTTTTAGTCATCTTGCGAGACCGCAACAGTTAGAAAATATTGGATTTAATTCCAGTAAGATCTTTAAAACATCTTAATTTACAATTTGGTCATTACCGATGTTTGATTCTAAACGGGCTTGGGGGCACCTTTCTCCTCGTGTTCGCATCTGATAAACGATACTCGCCTTCTTAAAATGACCCCTAATTATTTTTTTTTTATTCGCGTATCCTCATTTGTAGAGGTGATGCCGTCTTTCTTTTGTCTTCCTTGTAGATTGAAAACATAGAAAAAATAAACACAGAATAAGAATAACGTAGGGCGTGTCTAATTGTTAAATACATTACGGACACCTCGCCCTTGACCAAAGAGTACATCAGAGTGCATCCGTACTTTCATGACTCTCCACCATCGCCCACAAAATAGAAATGACACGAAGAAAAATATATAATCTTTTTTACGATGTGGTTCTGACAGGATTGTCTTCCTACAGTCCATAAAGCAAATTATGTCACCTCACAAGAAAAAAAATCGCTTTGTCACATTGAATTGGAACAAATAAAGTAATAAAAACAACTTGGGAATGATAAACAGAAAATATTTATGCTTTTGTCGTAGGCGGTTGGTTTTTGCTGACTCATAAAAAAGGATGAACGACGGAAAACGTGTTTACAAAGGAAAAATGGAGAATTTAGGGGAGAGTGGAATACGAGACAAAACGCAAGAAAAAAGACGAACGAGGACAAGATTAGTAAAAAGAAAGTAAATTGTACGAAAGACAGAACTAAAATAGAAAGAAAGGATAAACTGATTAGAGTTTTTATATTTAGAGATTGGTCATCCAAGGTTAAGGTTATGATCTATCTATCTATCTATCTATCTATCTATCTATCTATCTATCTATCTATCTCTGTTCGTATCTATCTATATATGTATCTGTTTAGCCGCCTTCCGGGTGGCTATTCCATACCAAAATCAGACAGACAGTCTTTCTGTCAGGTATGGCCGCGTGTAGTTCTAGGAGGTCCACCCTCCCATGCTTTACCTTCTTTTGTTAATTGCTAATCGCCTGAAGCGGCCTCTTGGGGAATGCCGACGGGGCTGCCTCGACAATCTTGTTTGGCCAGAGTGCTCTTCCTCTTCGGCGCTTCAAATCTCACTTTCCTGACTTTGTGTCTAATCTTTCCGCCGTGAGAGGGATATAAATATCCTCCTCCTCAAGAGGTGACGGTTGTTAAGAGGATAAGGAACCGGACTGAATGTGCAACGTTCGAATCTTTTGGGATGTTGGCAAACTCCACATGGTCCCCCCTTCAAGAATGTCAACACCAGAATTAAGCCGGTTGTTAGGATAACCGCCGTTGATCGATAACATCGACATGTCAGTGTCGCAGATTTTGTACCTGTCTGTATAAATAAAAATGATCATATACAGGGTGGGCAAAAATAAGGGTCCTATTTTTAAAAATTCATAACTTTTTTATTTATTGATTTTTTAAATTATTTTTTTTAGAATAAGTAAAGGACCCCTTCCGAAGCAAGCATGAGCCGTATTAGCACCAAGGAACGTACCCTCATTTAGAAAACATTATTTTTGCTTAAAAAACTCAAAACAGTGTAAAAAACAATACTTTAGTTTTTGTAAGTTTACAGAAGTGTTTTTCGGCTAAAATTTGTTTTGTTTATTTAAAAAAATCTCGGAAGGGTCAGTCTACACACACATAAAGTTTGGTGAGTTTAACTTTTATTTTGTGGAAGTTATTCAAATTCAAGTTATTCAAATTTAAAGATAGGACCCTTATTTTGGCCCACCCTGTATATAAAATCCCTATTATAGAGCACTTTTTTAGAAACCCCATTGATTTTTTGGGGATCCCTATCCTGTGGATCTGAAGTATTTTTAGAGCTTTTTGAACAGGTCTAACGTATGTGACAGAATTTATTGCCTTTATATATATATATATATATATATATATATAGTAATCCAGGTAAAGTACTTCAGATCCACAGGATAGGAATCCCCCCAAAAATCAATGGGGCTTCTAAAAAAGTGCTCAATAATAGAGATTTTATATATATGATTATTTTTATTTATACAGACATGTACAAAATCTGCGACACTGGCATGTCGATGTTATCGATCAACAGCTGTTAGAAACTGAGATCTCATTAGGCAGAATTAAAATCCGATCCTTACCTCAGATCATATTTGGGAAGGTTCTTTGTCGCACTAATTTTGGGCCCATGTAATTTCATATCTATCTTTAGTGGTGTTTATCAAGTGAAGACGGGAATTAAAAAAAAATATTCATTAATAGTTTGGGCGGGAACTGTGTGATAGTAGTAGTAGTATTGATAAGTTATTAGTAGTAGTAGTATTGATAAGTTATTAGTAGTAGTAGTATTGATAAGTTATTAGTAGTAGTAGTATTGATAAGTTATTAGTAGTAGTAGTATTGATAAGTTATTATTAGTAGTAGTATTGATAAGTTATTAGTAGTAGTAGTATTGATAAGTTATTAGTAGTAGTAGTATTGATAAGTTATTAGTAGTAGTAGTATTGATAAGTTATTATTAGTAGTAGTATTGATAAGTTATTAGTAGTACTATAAGCATTATAGAATGTTTTTTTCACTATTATTGAAATTAATTTTGTTAATGGATGGCTTTTTTGTTTGCTGTGCACATTATATTTACATTTCTGCATGTTGATACGGTCAAGAAAACAAGGAGCAAGGAGGGAATTCCAAATGCAAGCGATCAGAGGAAAGAATCTATTAGGGTATAACATTTTCCGGCATCTATGGACCTTTACAGTGAAAGATTGGTATTTTGATGCTAATCGATACGTAGGAGTGTTTTTGTTAAGGAGGTTCACTGCAGTAAGTTCATCGGAGCACATTCCGTAGAAGTACTTGTAAAACAAGCACATAGATGCAATACTGCGGTGATGCTACAGATAGGTAAGAAATTTTTTTTTCTTTAAACCCTGTCCACGAATGAGAGGCTAGTGATTAGTGCACCAGGCAAATACATGCACGGGAGGATATTAGCTTCGTAGAATTGAGATTTTAGCAATATGTTGTGAGTTCTGAACGACAACACGGCAAATTGCTGGTTGAAACAACAAAAAATACTATGTTGCGGCTTGTTCGCTGAGTAGACTGGACACTGATTCTCTCACCGTCTAACGCATTTTATCAATGAGGAGAGTGGTTTCAGGATACAACGTGACAATAAATGACACGTGGCATTTCTTTTCTTTTTCTTTTCTTGTAAATCTCGTCGCCTAAAAATATTTAGTTTTTATAGTTGAAATATAGGATACTGGCAGGCGTAAAGTGTTACGCACGCTACATTTTATCATCATTTATTGATGATATAGATTTATTCAATATCTATCTATCTATCTATCTATCTATCTATCTATCTATCTATCTATCTATCTATCTATCTATCTATCTATCTATCTATCAATGCTCCTTCCTTTATATGTATCTATGTAGATCAGTAGTTGCATTTTAAATGTTTTAAACGCTGATTAATCACATCCCTTACTAATCCCTTCTGTAGTGAATCTATGTAGTTTATCATGCGAAACAAAAATCCGTAAAAGAAGGAAAACACCGTTTGTAAACCGGCATAAAAGCTTTTTCCACCGAAATCAGTTCAGCACTTTAGAAAAATAGTTATAATGGAATGGACATCGATAGACGAATTCACTTACTTACTTTACGTCATTTCGAACATTTTCCAGCTGAGAACATAGCGCACGATATATATATATATATATATATATATATATATATATATATATATATATATATATATATATATATAGTCTCGGAAGTTTCTCAACCATTAAAACTATATAAAAAAAACAAAAAAAAACAAACTTATAGTCTCAAGTCTTCCAGTGGAAAATCACTCATGTTAGTTGTTGTTGTGGCAACCACTCATTTGCATATACGAATAACGTTACACTATAAATGGCAAGCCTAGGTTGGCCTTAGTGTGTGTAACCTAAATGCCACCGGAAGTGACGCCGAAGAGCGTACATGTCCTCCCACCAAGACTCTCTGACTCGACACCTTCATTTGTACATACTGTAACTATACCTTTTCTTTAATACACTTATTATTGCATTCTCCTTGTTGTTTGCGTCTTCATTGTATTCCTCACTAATTATTGTTCAACCTTGCAACCACAACATAAGTCAATTTATTTTTTACAGTTATTATATTAGTTAGTTTCTAACACTATTTTAAGGGATCATCAGTTGTTTACCATGAAAAACTGTTTCGGGAATTTAAAAACAAGACAGTATTTAATTTCATGGCTTCCCAGCAGAGTTGATCAGACCCCACTTCCCTTAAAAGACAAAAACATAAACGTTCCTTATACTAAATCTACGTTTTGTTCCATATAAATGTTTTGCTAACTTATATTAGTTATTTAAGACACAAAAAAAAAAAATTCTTTACCTGTGCTGTTCGTCTGTCTAATAAAATTTATCCGTTACTTACAAAAATGTTGCTGCATTTTAAAGTGTTTGGACGAATCCATGACACTATTATTTAAGTGATTAATGTATTATTTTTAGTTTTATATTATAAATATAAAAAACATCAACACATCAAAAAATAAAAGATAAATAAATAAATATGTATATATATATATATATATATATATATATATATATATATATATATATATATATATATATACATACACACATACACATATATACCTTTAGTTCCTCCTTTTCTCCCTCGTCCTTGTTTATATAATAGTGCTTAACAATAAATAAAGCTATTTATATAATAGTTTTATTTCGACAAACATCTGACTACACATCATGACACGTTTCAACGGAAGCTCTAGTAAACCCGGCATCACCAGGTTGATGAACCAAAAGCCTGAGGATGCCGGGAGAAACGTGTCCTAGGGTGTAGCCAGATGTTTGTGTAAATAAAACTATTATATATATATATATATATATATATATATATAAATATATAGATGCCAGCTTCATTGAAGACGGCAGAGCTCTCTCTTTTCACAATCTTTCGTTTCAATAACTCAACGCGGCGAGGAATTCTGCGGTTCTCAGGTGTTAACCGGTGGCGTATTGCACCTGATGTTGTGTCGTGGGCCATTCTTCAAGCGCTTTCGGTCTCACGAAAGATTGTGAAAAGAGAGAGCTCGGTGGTCTTCAATGAAGCTTGCATAAATAATGACTTGCTGCCGAACTATATATATATATATATATATATATATATATATATATATATATATATATATATATATATATATATATATTGATTTAGTACCACAAGTTAGGACAAAAATATGAACGTGATCGATCGTACACCATACAAGTGCTAATGTTAATTATTTTATTTAAATACTATACATTACTATCTACTTGGATGCAGGTTCCGTTCGTTTTATCAGCCTTCCACACTAAACAGAAGTAACGAGTCTATCTGGAATAAAAGTGTTGAGAGCTTGGATTTGTTTTACCCAATGAGGTTTGTCTTAAAGCTAGTGGCAGTTGGTGATTTCCTTACGAAAGCTTAACCCAAGACAGGGAGCTTATATAGTCATCAACATACAAACTGTTTCCCTGTATCACAGCTCTTCAGTGCGGCTAGACCAGCTAGTGCCTCAAGCTAGTATATATATACATATATATATATATATATATATATATAAAATATTTGTTATTGTTTATTATCTATGTATGTATACGTTTCGTCACAAAATTAAAAAGCCATAGAGTGTGTGAGGTCTAAGTTGTGGTTTTGTCTCTGAGTGTGGGCATAGTTATATATACTCATATCATTCTAGTCATCTTGTATTTTATTTATTTATTAATCTATATATAAATTATAGCTAAAATTTCCTATATTTCTTTGATCGGAATAGATTTCATAGCGAAAAGTTGGATAAAATAACTTTCTCACATTCAGATCCACTACCATCACCACCTACGTACACTGCGAAGACATTTGTAAGACAAGTACTTTTATAGTTATTATTTCATAGTTGAATCTTGCAATTGTACGTTACATACTCTATATTTTCAAACGAAACCAGAAACGCTTCTTTTCTTTTCATTTTTTTTAAACGCGTTTTGATTGGATAATCCACATAATTTCTTTTGCATTTGCATATTACCTACCGTTGATTTTTCTCGCTTATGAGAATAAAAAGTTAATATAATTTTATTAATCGAATACTATTTGCCTGTAGTTATTCTGAACATATTCAATCTTTCTCAAATACAAACGCCGGGGTTACGATTGGTTTTATCATTGATTTCACTTACAAATTTAAAAGAAACTTTCTAATATTATATTTCTCTTTGTTAATTCTGAAAAGGAGGATATCAGATTAACAGAATTACTTTTATCGAACACAATTGCTGGCTTTTTCATCAAGCATTGTAGCATAGCTGGATTAATTGCAACGTAAACAAGATGAACGGCGCGTCGTATATAATTTTCTGTGACGTCTGATGTAGTTGGAGTAGGGGTAAGAATAGTTGCATCTTGTAGTTGTAGGCGTAGTGTCTAGAGGTCATGGGTCTCTCTATCCCTTTCTTTGTAGCAGAAATTATGATGTTTTTCGTAGTAAAACTCACCCATTATAGTTTTGTAGTTTCAATATATTTTCATACTTTATATGCTTTACAGTATTTAATGTTACACAGTAAGTTTCCCCAGAGCATTACACCT
>OY744516.1:201634904-201704904 GCA_963556195.1 Sepiola atlantica | reverse complement strand
GTGCAGGCAAGAAATTGAAGCAAAATACAAAGTCGTGGGGAAACAAAGATGTGAGAGATTCTGTCACTCAAAACGAAGACTTAGTGTTTTCGCAGAAATGCAACAATCGTTAAAGACAAACGACTTTACTTGACTGCAATATCTATGATTTCGACGACAAGTAGTCGACAAAGAATATATATATATATATATATATATATATATATATATATATATATATATATTATTTCATATCATACTATACAATAATTCTCTTAGTCATTGATACCATAGGTTTCATGGATAACGGGAAAAACGTTTTGCAGGTCTTTCCAGCTCCTACGTCAGGCTAACTTGTGAACATATGATATCTTAGAGCTCTCTAGAACACGGAGAGAAAGACGGTCGTCAGGGTAAACATTATAAAGGAATAATTAGGATTATTAAAATGCATTAATTAATCAAGTGTTCACAGTAAGAACAGCTATTATCTAACTACCTCGAATGAATTGATCATTATAATGGGGAAAAATTACGCATCATGCTTAACTGTTTATATTAAATAATATAAAAAATGAAATTAAATATATACAGGGTGGGCAAAAATAAGGGTCCTATTTTTAAAAATTCATAACCTTTTTATTTATTGATTTTTTTTTTTTTTTTAGAATAAGTAAAGGACCCCTTCCGAAGCAAGCATGAGCCGTATTAGCCCTAAGGAACGTACCCTCATTTAGAAAACATTATTTTTGCTTAAAAAACTCAAAACAGTGTAAAAAACAATACTTTAGTTTTTGTAAGTTTTAAGAAGTGTTTTTCGGCTAAAATTTGTTTTGTTTATTTCAAAAAATCTCGGAAGGGTCAGTCTACGCACACATAAAGTTTGGTGAGTTTAACTTTTATTTTGTGGAAGTTATTCAAATTCAAGTTATTCAAATTTAAAGATAAGACCCTTATTTTGGCCTACCCTGTATAAGAACGTATATAAAATCTATAAAACTATCTAATATAACGAGATATTATAATAATTTGACATTTATATAGAACTAGCAGGGCTATCCGGCGTTTCCCGGGCCATAAAGACAAAATAGACGAAGTTAAATTATATTAAAACTTCTATCTATATCCCTCCCCTCTCTCTCTCTCTCTCTCTCTCTCTCTCTCTTTAGCCGTCTCTTTATCTTTATCCCTTTCTATTTCAATACTGTAATGTTAGTAAGGATACCTTCACAGAACGGTCAAAAGTATTGTTAAAATCAAAGTATGAAGATAAATAATGTTAATTATAGTCATTGATTCCGGTAAATGCAGACTCGAATAAATAGTATCGGTCTATTACTAATTTCTTGTCCCCTCAATTTCAGAATAATATGAAGATAAATGATGTTGATAAAGACAATAGTCCAAATAGATGTAATATATACTAGTTACCAAAAGAATACTTTAATCTTACAAGCAGAACAAATGGTTCCGTCACTTCCCAATTTCTTCCCCTTATCCATTTAAATATATTACTAAAATACGTAATGTTTATGAAGTCAATAGTCCGAAGAGATTTACTATATATCCTTTACCAACAGTAATACTGTAATCTTTCATTTTTTAAATCCTGTACAACGCCGAGAAAAACAAAAAGTGACGCTCAATTTCTAATTTCTTCCACCTTTCCATTTAAACATATTAAGAAGATACTAAAGATGTAAAGGATATTAAGCACTCTGGATTATGGCTCCCGGGGGTATACAACATTCTAAAAAAAACAAACAGAGAAGTTCTTTATCCAAGGCAACACTACGTTTAAACACACCTGCTCTATCTAGGATATCGAGCACTGTTATGAATACTTTTGGGTTACTACTGGCTCTATCCAAGATATTGAGTAATTATTTCCCGCGGTATACAACATTAAAAAGCAACAAAAAGTTTTTTTTTATACTGGGTAACACTGCGTTTAAACACACCTAGTCTATCTAGGATATTGAGCACTGTTATTAGCACTTTGGGGTTACTACATCTTCTATCTAACATAGTTATATCAATGAAAAAAATAATGTAAAATAAATGTAAATCTGAATGAAAATTTGAATGGAATAGTTAATGTAAAAAAATGAATGAAAACTGAATGCAAAATGAATGGGAAAATAATGATAAAATAAATTCATTTTTTATAATGAATGAAAAATATGAATAAGAAATGTGTGTATAAATATATGAAATACAATATGTATATATATATGTATGTATGTATGTATGTATGTATGTATATATATACATATACATATAACATATATGTATGCATTGTTATATTCTTATGAACTGATCAATATTTATTTTAAAAGAATAGATAAAGTAAAAAGATTATTATTATTATTATTATTATTATTATTATTATTATTATTATTATTATTATAATATGTGTCCGTATTATTTATTATTATTATTATTATTATTATTATTATTATTATTATTATTATTATTATTATTGGTAGCAATGGGGTTGAAATAGTTATAATTATAATAATTATTATTAATAATACTATTTGCTTATAATAATCAGTAAAATAGGATTTTAACTTTAATTATAATGTAAACCAAATTTATCTTTATTTAGGCTTAGATAAAAAATTAGAGAAACATTAACTTAATTGTCTTCTTTTACTTGTCAGACCCCCAGTTTACTACAAAAAAACAGACAGACAAATTTTGCTCTTCCTCCTTCATTTCCGCTAACCCCCCCCCATTTCGTTAAAACGTTTAAACCCGCCATAGAAACCAACCACCCCCTCTTTTCTCATCTAAGCTTACGATCTGAAACCTTGAAAATATGCTATAAATAGATTAACTTTCAATCTTATAATTCGTTAACATAAGTTAACAAACGTTTTATTAAATTGTTTTAAATTTGACCATGTGACCTCCCGGTTTTGAATTTGGCTTTTCTTTTTCGTTTTTTTTCATTTTTTGCCAATATAGATATCTGAGTCAAAGATCAGATTTGTTTCCGCCTAATGAGATCTTAGTTTCTGATAACTATTGATCTCTAACATCGACATGCCAATGTAGGGCCTTTTTGCACATGTCTGTATGAATAGAAATAATTATGTAAAGTGTCTAGCATCTAATTTTCAAGTGTCTAGCATAGTAATTAACGTTACCAAATTATTAGCCGATAAGAAATTATAAGTTTAAATCTTGAACGCACTTAGAACGTAATCACATTCTTAGCGGTTAAGCAATTCAAACTTTTGAATCTTGCACGCTCTTAGAACGTAATCACGGTATCATGTAACATCTCAATATCATAGAAGCTCTTTTTTAAGATGTAAATTACTTGCCGTTATAATATTAAAAACCTTAACGGTAAAGACATATTTGTAAACACACCAAGACTAACATCGTCTGAAAATGATTTGATAAATCAAATTGAAAGTACTCGCGAAAAAGTAAAGTAAATGGAACAAGAAACCCACGGAACTTACATACACTAATTTGACCGAAACACTAAATGGACCATTCGGAATATTAAAAAAAAAGTCTTATCAAACAAAAACACTCCGTGTTATTTAATAATATTTTCTTATATATATATATATATATATATATATGTGTGTGTGTTTGTGTGTGTGTGTGTGCATATAACTACAACTAAAGGAAGGTATACCGAGATGACCAGAAACCGCATTGAGTAACAGAAATTACGAACTCGCTATTTAATGCGGTAAATAATGAGCAATAAACAATTTCAACGCTATCAAACCACAATAATGTCTTTTGCACGGCAACTGATAAGGCTCAACTAGTTGGATAGCGGTTCACCTTAAACTCCACCTTGGACTCCGCAAACACCCTTGATTAGCTGATCAGCACCTCTTTCCAAGTCCGGAGTATCAAAAAATCTTGACACGTCTAAAACAGGTGGGCCTGATCTTATCCCTTTTATAGTAATCCAGAAGTGCTCTGCTGAGCTGCCTCCTATCTTCTCCAAACTATAACAAATACCTTGCCAAATCTGGCTTCCCTTATCGCTGAAAGATTTCCAGTGTTCTGATGAAAGAACTGAACCTCAAAATTATCGCCCCATAGAACTGATCCTCTAAACTACCGTCCAATCAGTCTACTCCCGATCTTCGCTAAAATCTTTGAATTCTTAATCAATCTAGCGATAGTCCGCCATCTCGTTAATGTTAAACTTCTTTCTAACCATCAGTATGGATTTAGGCAAGCACATTCTACTGCGGATATCTTAACATCAATCGCTTAACACATATACCATACATTGGAGAAACCATGTGAAGCTAGGGTGGTAGCGCTTGATATATCTAAAGCCTTCGACAAAGTTTGGTATGAGAGTTTTATCATGAAAATTAATATAATTATATACTTCCTAACCAAAAGAAAAATCCAGGTTGTCCTCAACATGACATTAACACGGGTGTACCCCAGGGGTCGATCCTAGGACCTTTATTGTTCCTGGTTTTTATAAACGACCTCCCTGATGAAATTATGTTCGAGATGGGTATATTTGCTGATAATGACACGCTCTATTCTCGATATGTGGGTAAAAAGATCATACACATATTCAAGGCAATTGCTGAATCCTTAGAAAATAACGCCAAGTCTATAGTTAATGGATGGTATTATTTAATTCTACTAAGACAAAGCTCATTTTCTTAAACAATTATATTAACTTTTTTCAGCTACAGATTACCATGGCAAATAGCACCCTACCCTAGAGTCTATCATTTAAACTCACCAGCCTAGCATTCGCAGGTAACCTGAATTGGAACCAATGCATATAAGTTACTGGCAAGGCTGCTGCAAAGAAATTGGGTTCCTCTACTGTGCTAAAAAAACATCTCTAACCTGCCAATATCTCATATCTTTACAAAGCCACTACCCACCCATGCGTGCAGTATTTTTGTCATATATCGGCTTGTGCAACAACCACAAGTCTCACCCTCTTTCACAGGGCCCTAAAAGAGTCTCTAATATAATAGGTCTCACACTGTCCACCAAGCTCCAGACTCTGTCCTATCGCTGCAAGGTTGCATCCCTGTATTTGTTTTACAAATACCTCAATGGGATATGCTCCGACGGACTGGTTGCTCTGCTGCCCCCGCGACGTAAATACATTCGACAAACCCGACAATCAGCAAAATCCGATCCCTTAATTATGCAGGTTCTCACATGCAGGAGGGCTTTCTACTCTGATATCTTGTTTTTCGAACTGCTATCATTTGAATTCCCTTCCTGCTCCTTGTTTCCATAACTTTACCATACAGAAATGTAAATGTTATACAAATAAACATCTCACTGTACATGGAGAGTAGAAAGTGGACTTTGGGTTCATTTTCGGCAGCCTCGTAACTCTCGCTTCTCTTATTTTGTCCTTTAGTCCTCACATTCCATGCGCGATGTTTCTGACAAAGGGGGAAGAATTGCTGTTTTCTGGGTCGGAATCTGTCCATCTAACACTTATCTCTGGCTAGTTTTTACCCTTGAAGTAGTATTTTTTAGCTCTTTATATCAAGTGCCTTCATATTTTGTCGGGAGCGATTTCCATGAAAAAAACTGCTTACTTAGGGTGCCCCTATAAATCTGGCCCCTAATTCACAGTAACCACTTACGTTTCAGTGGCAATATGCCTTGTTTGGGGTAAGTAGCATTTTATACAAAAGTAAATAAGTATAGGGTGAGTTTTTGTAAGGACTCTATATGCTTATAAAATTCAGACATTGTAATTAACAATGCTATGATTGTGTTGCGATGGAGATACAGCTGTACAATTTTTAATTAAAACTAATGTTGCTTGCTCCGAGATTTAGTTGTTATCGAAATCCGTTTCGGTTTATTATTGCTCTGTAATTAACTATTAATACTCTAGGCTCGCCATAATATCAATTGAGCTTAAATACTTCAGTTAGACTACATACGCTGCGCCCAAAATATAATGAAAACATATACATAAGTGTATTTATATATATATATATATATATATATATATATATATATATATAAATACACTTATGTATATTTATATATATATATATATATATATATATATATATATATATATATATATATACGGGTCTCTTGGTCTTACCGGATTCCAGGACAAGAATTCTTCTAGTCTGGTGAAGTATCCAGCTAAGTGTTGTTACTCCAGATAACATCACTAGGAGAAAGTGCACTATTACTCGTATAAGTCAGATCTTATTTGTACTGCGAATACTATGTTATTTTGAATATTTGGTCAGGGTTTACTTGTAGGGGGAAGTATCTTCATGTCAGGTTGTCTTGACAAACCCTTGTACAGAGAGAGCGAAGACACCCGAAGGTGGTGTCTAGTAAGTAATTCAAACTGCGTTTGTGTGTGTATGTCCATACAATCTGCTCGGCAAACCGTCCATTCGACGGAGCCTCGTATAGAAATATGTGGACGCATCTGCTCAATTATAACGTAACTACATTCACTGAATCGAATCAGATACACACATCCAAATAGTTACAAGACCTCGCGCTCTCGGATTCTCCTTATTTGATTAACACATGAAAAATAAACAAATCGAGTTAACAATCCCAATCCCCAATTGCATTTTTCAGTTATCCATGGCGACAGACAAAAAAAAGGCGATGTGAAAAGCTTTTATTCCTAGTGTAAACATCCAGCCCAACTCGCTCGGTTCGTTTTCAAAACTTGAACCCGAACCGGACAACACGTGCAAGGAAATTACATAAACAAGTTGGACGGCACGAGTTGCGTTAATGCCCCTTCCCATCTGCGCGTTCACAAATACGAAACGTAAATCCCATCTGCGCGAATAAACATTGACGCTTTTAATTAATTCATAGTAATTTGTTTTATTATTTAATTCACAAGGATCTGAAAAAAAAATGTAACATCGATTAATTTACGATAGAGATGGAACTTATGACCTTTGGCAGATTTTCTGTTCGTTGCTGTCGGATTTGCCATTTTCTATGTATTTGGCGGGAAGGTTTCAAAGAGGTCCTACATGTTTACATTATGGCATACATTCTTTCATTCTACCCCCAAGTGAAGTGTCGCCTCTTTTTTCAAGAGTCCGTCAAAAACCTAATGTTTTAAAGCGTCAACTTCCGAAGTTATTTAAAATCTAAACCATTTAATTCACGTGACAAATGAAAATTTATCTAAACCATTTAATTCACGTGACAAATGAAGATTTATCTACACCATTTAATTCACGTGACAAATGAAGATTTATCTAAACCATTTAATTCACGTGACAAATGAAGATTAATCCATCCTCACGCCTCCATTCAAGCCTTCACTTCTTAGCTTGACGTCTTGGGGGCGTGAATGTTTCCCATATGCACTACAACATGGTCGTTCTTCATGTCCAATGACAACAAATATCTGTTGAGTCATCCTGTGAATGAATCATAGTTTTCAATCCTTTCATAACATTGTTACATCATCCAACGGAAAGTCTCACTAACCTTTATCCTCGACTGACTTTCGGCGTTGATAATTGGTAGACCGTTAAAACGATAAATGGAATGAACAAAGTTTTATTACTTATGGAGACGGTTTATGACAGGTATTTGTTGACATTGCATTTGGAGACAGCCATATTTTAGTCTGCAGAGAAGCAGCCCCGTGATAATGAGTTCCACAAAAAAAAACTTATTTTTGAGTGGCTTCTGACCTTCGTAAGTGGTGAAACATTAGTATAAAAAAGTGAACCCAAACAAATGCAAAATCTCAATAGGCAACAAGCGTGAAAACACGCTTAGAAAACCTCCGAAGATTTTGTGTTTTGGGGGTCAGTGCTTCCAGGACCCTCATCTGACATTATCAAAAGAATAAAAATAACAACCTCTGTATTCAGCCGTCTAAAAGAAAAACTAATATGAAACAGGACGGACATATCAACGGCTCTAAAGTTAAGACCTTACAATACATTGATAGTTCTTATTGCTATATATGCAAGTAAAACATGGACTATACTGGCAGAGCATGAGAGGAAGCTATACGTCTTTGTAAATGAAATGTTTAAGAATTATTCGTGGAGTAACTTTGCGCGAAAGACAAAGAAATGCAGATATACGAAAGAGGATTAATGTTGACAGATCCATCAACATTATTCGGAAAGAGATATTAACATGTGTTGGACATGTTTCCCGGCTACCAGACTCCAGCTATGTAAAGAAAATCATATCAAGAAAATTTAATTCAAGAAAGATCAAGAGAACGACTAACGAAGAGAAGGACCGCCCAGGTAAGGATTGAAACCGGCATGTCACTATGGAGAGTTGAAAGACTGATCCAAGACCGTTATAAGTTGCAGAATTTTATTTTCTAATCAGGTGGCGAAGCTCTGTAGAATATCCACATAAGTCAGTAAGTCAGTTAGATGCTTAACTAAACAAGGAAACAGTCGAAACTATGAATTTGAGTGACAATCAACCTCCTCAAAATTCCAGTACTCTTCCTACCCTTCCAGTCGAGGTCTGTACGATGTTCTCACACGAGTCATAACGAGTGATCTTTCACTGATAAAAACAGGTGGTGTTCCCTGGAGTCTGAGGTGCAGCATGTTTACCCAGTCTTCCAGTACTCTCCGCTGTTTTGTTACTCACTTTGTGTTCTCGCATCAGCCGCTTACCCTTGAGCTTTGGCTAATTGGTTTTCCCTGGAATTTGAGTGACAATAAGCCTTCTCAGGACTCTAGTACTCTCTGTGCTATTCGAGGTGTAGGTCCAGATGGTGTTTTCCATGCTCCGTATTCCCATCTTCTCAAACCCTTTACAGTAACTTTCTGTGGTACCAACCGATTTTGGTGCAACTACATCTTTGGAGGCGAGTGTCAAAGCACAGTATCTTTCCCAGATTTTCAACCAAGCAGTCTCAGCGCCTCAAACTTTTCCTAATATACTCAATGCATACGTTTAGCTGTGCTTATGAGGTGCCATTCACATCTTGTTTATCAGTGTCACTTTGGTGTTTGCACTCTGAGATTTTTTAATGTCAGTTGTTTTCATAAATATCGTGTTTTACAGTGTCAATTCTCTTTTGGATTCCAGTTTCTCATTGTCTTTTCCCCGTTATTGCTAGACTATTCCTGGTGATCCTAAAATTATTGGTATTATTGTAGTTTTTTTTATTGAATCAGTGCTAAACCTTTTTACCAGTTTACTTAGAACTTAATAAACCGAGATAAAAACCCAGAAATTTGGTTTATAAGCAGGCAAATACATTCCACTATGCTTAAATGTGGAAGCCCGTTCTCTGAGTTCTGATTGGCTGCCAGTATATGAGTGGATAATCCATGCAAAAAATTTCCTTTATTTAAGCAATAATTTTTCTATCAACTAAGTGTCAATTTGATTCTACAGTTTTCTTGTTACATTGTCCCTTCAGATTCATGATATGTCAAGATATTTATTTACTTTTTCTGCCTCCTTCAGATCAACTCTCTGGTTTGCTGAGACGGCGAAATCTACAATTGTTGTTGTTTGTAGATATCACAGTGACTTGATTTTGATTTTAGTCTTAATGAAAATAATTTTCCCAAATATTTCACAACTTCATGAGATGAGATATTCTTATTTTTATTATTTACAAGTTTCGAGATTGTTTTCCTAATCTGTGTTGCTGTTATTTTCCCAACGTTTCGACCGTTGTAATCTCCTGAATTCTGTAGGTGTCTTTCGTTTAAGGCAGCTTCATAGACATTTGATGAGTATTAGATGCTTTAAAGACATGTAATGCGGAATGAACGTAATCTATCCCAATGGATTGAAAAGTAGTGTCGGCTGTCACGCTTAAGCTTGAAATAGAATTGTCATCAGTCTGCCACTCTAAAATTTCAAACATTATTTTGGTCTGTCATGAATAAATTTTAAACAACATTTCCGTCAGTCTGTTGTGCTAAAGCATGAAATATTGGTGTGCAACGCTGCAGTTTTAAAAAGGATTTTCGACAATATGTTTCGCTTAAGTTTCAACTTATATTTTTGGCTTATCACGGTTTAGCTTTAAAAAGCATTTTTGTCGGTGTGTCATGCTTAAGTTATAAATGGTATTTTCTTCGGTGTATTTCACTTCAGTTGGAAATGAAATCTTTATTGGTTTGTCATGCTTACGGTTCAAATAGTATTTGGACTTGACGAGTATTTGTATTTGGAGGGAATACATTTAAAGAGTAATAGTATTTGAAAGGGATTAAATATAGGCTACATTTAAAACTTTCCAAATACTGTAGCAAGATTAAATGAGAGATAACTAGGTTATGTAGAAATAAAATGTCAACTTCAAAGATAATATTATGAAAGTGAGTTAACGTGGCAAAGAAGTGACATAGTTCACAGGAAGTAGATAGGATACGTGGCAGAACGAGTAAGGGTTTTGTATGCAAAGAAAGAAGACGTGTTTCAGATGGACCGATTGGCGGAAGATTAATAATGTGTAATGCTCTAGGCGAACTTACTGAATACTAAAATTTTATTACCCCACCAAAAAAAAACAAAACGATAATAGTTGTTGTTTCTATTACTACAAAAACTATTACAACTACTCCTACGACAGAAAAAGAGAGAGAGGCAAACAACTCTAAATCCGCTGCTACTAAATATTGCGTTCTACTGCTATACGGCATGATACACGCGGCCAATCTATTTACGTGATAAAGATTCTTCTTTTTTGAACCTATATAATTAGGTGCATAGTACAATATTGTCGACTCCGATAAAAGGCACCCGAAGAAGACGGAGGTGTACAACGACCAAAACGCTGCGAAAATTGTAACAGGTAAGATAAGCAAAATAGTCCTAAAAATATTACTACTGGAGATATGGTATTTGTCGCCTGAAGCCGAAACTATAGTATTGCTTCTATTAATGCACTCTGGTACTATCTTTCAACGCTCAATTAAGGGGATGCGGCTAGTGTAGTATCTGTTCTGTTGTCATGCAATCCTCTTCCCAGGCATTAACTCTTCCATTGGGGAAGTAGTGTAATATATATTCGTTCGTCATGAGACGACTTTTCCAGGCATTACCTTCTTCCTTGGGGGAGCTGATAGCGTGCGTCAAAAAATTGTCACAATCGGCTGTTTATTAGCAAACTATTGCATATACTATACACACTATGTGACCGGAGGGAGCATATTATTAATAATATACATGATGTAAATTGCCGTTTATTTGTGTTGAAACAGAGCCCGTATGATGAGACTATTATTACTAATATACATGATGTAAATTGCCGTTTATTTTTGTTGAAAAAGAGCCCGTGTGATGAGACTATTATTACTAATATACATGATGTAAATTGTCGTTTATAAGTGTTGAAAAAGATACCGTATGATGAGACTATTATTACTAATATACATGATGTAAATTGCCGTTTATTAGTGTTGAAAAAAGGCCCGTATGACGAGACTGTTATTACTAATATACATGATGTAAATTGCCGTTTATTAGTGTTGAAAAAGAGCCCGTATGATGAGACTATTATTACTAATATACATGATGTAAATTGCCGTTTATTAGTGTTGAAAAAGATCCCGTATGATGAGACTATTATTACTAATATACATGATGTAAATTGCCGTTTATTAGTGTTGAAAAAGAGCCCGTATGATGAGACTATTATTACTAATATACATGATGTAAATTGCCGTTTATTAGTGTTGAAAAAGATACCGTATGATGAGACTATTATTACTAATATACATGATGTAAATTGCCGTTTATTAGTGTTGAAAAAGAGCCCGTATGATGAGACTATTATTACTAATATACATGATGTGAATTGCCGTTTATTAGTGTTGAAACAGAGCCCGTATGATGAGACTATTATTACTAATATACATGATGTAAATTGCCGTTTATTAGTGTTGAAAAAGATCCCGTATGATGAGACTAGTATTACTAATATACATGATGTAAATTGCCGTTTATTAGTGTTGAAAAAGAGCCCGTATGATGAGACTATTATTACTAATATACATGATGTAAATTGCCGTTTATTAGTGTTGAAAAAGAGCCCGTATGATGAGACTATTATTACTAATATACATGATGTAAATTGCCGTTTGTTAGTGTTGAAAAAGATCCCGTATGATGAGACTATTATTACTAATATACATGATGTAAATTGCCGTTTATTAGTGTTGAAAAAGAGCCCGTATGATGAGACTATTATTACTAATATACATGATGTAAATTGCCGTTTATTAGTGTTGAAAAAGAGCCCGTATGATGAGACTATTATAACTAATACACATGATGTAAATTGCCGTTTATTAGTGTTGAAAAAGATCCTGTATGATGAGACTATTATAACTAATATACATGATGTAAATTGCCGTTTATTAGTGTTGAAAAAGAGCCCGTGTGATGAGACTATTATTACTAATATACATGATGTAAATTGCCGTTTATTAGTGTTGAAAAAGAGCCCGTATGATGAGACTATTATTACTAATATACATGATGTAAATTGCCGTTTATTTGTGTTGAAAAAGAGCCCGTGTGATGAGACTATTATTACTAATATACATGATGTAAATTGCCGTTTATTAATGTTGAAAAAGAGCCCGTATGATGAGACTATTATTACTAATATACATGATGTAAATTGCCGTTTATTAGTGTTGAAAAAGAGCCCGTATGATGAGACTATTATTACTAATATACATGATGTAAATTGCCGTTTATTAGTGTTGAAAAAGAGCCCGTGTGATGAGACTATTATTACTAATATACATGATGTAAATTGCCGTTTATTAGTGTTGAAAAAGAGCCCGTATAATGAGACTATTATTACTAATATACATGATGTAAATTGCCGTTTATTAGTGTTGAAAAAGATCCTGTATGATGAGACTATTATAACTAATATACATGATGTAAATTGCCGTTTATTTGTGTTGAAAAAGAGCCCGTGTGATGAGACTATTATTACTAATATACATGATGTAAATTGCCGTTTATTTGTGTTGAAAAAGAGCCGGTGTGATGAGACTATTATTACTAATATACATGATGTAAATTGCCGTTTATTTGTGTTGAAAAAGAGCCCGTGTGATGAGACTATTATTACTAATATACATGATGTAAATTGCCGTTTATAAGTATTGACAAAGATACCGTATGATGAGACTATTATTACTAATATACATGATGTAAATTGCCGTTTATTTGTGTTGAAAAAGAGCCGGTGTGATGAGACTATTATTACTAATATACATGATGTAAATTGCCGTTTATAAGTGTTGAAAAAGATACCGTATGATGAGACTATTATTACTAATATACATGATGTAAATTGCCGTTTATTTTTGTTGAAAAAGAGCCCGTGTGATGAGACTATTATTACTAATATACATGATGTAAATTGCCGTTTATAAGTGTTGAAAAAGATACCGTATGATGAGACTATTATTACTAATATACATGATGTAAATTGCCGTTTATTAGTGTTGAAAAAGATCCTGTATGATGAGACTATTATAACTAATATACATGATGTAAATTGCCGTTTATTTGTGTTGAAAAAGAGCCCGTGTGATGAGACTATTATTACTAATATACATGATGTAAATTGCCGTTTATTAGTGTTGAAAAAGATCCTGTATGATGAGACTATTATAACTAATATACATGATGTAAATTGCCGTTTATTTGTGTTGAATAAGAGCCCGTGTGATGAGACTATTATTACTAATATACATGATGTAAATTGCCGTTTATTTGTGTTGAAAAAGAGCCGGTGTGATGAGACTATTATTACTAATATACATGATGTAAATTGCCGTTTATTTGTGTTGAAAAAGAGCCGGTGTGATGAGACTATTATTACTAATATACATGATGTAAATTGCCGTTTATTTTTGTTGAAAAAGAGCCCGTGTGATGAGACTATTATTACTAATATACATGATGTAAATTGCCGTTTATAAGTGTTGAAAAAGATACCGTATGATGAGACTATTATTACTAATATACATGATGTAAATTGCCGTTTATTAGTGTTGAAAAAAGGCCCGTATGACGAGACTATTATTACTAATATACATGATGTAAATTGCCGTTTATTAGTGTTGAAAAAAGGCCCGTATGACGAGACTGTTATTACTAATATACATGATGTAAATTGCCGTTTATTAGTGTTGAAAAAGAGCCTGTATGATGAGACTATTATTACTAATATACATGATGTAAATTGCCGTTTATTAGTGTTGAAAAAGAGCCCGTATGATGAGACTATTATTACTAATATACATGATGTAAATTGCCGTTTATTAGTGTTGAAAAAGAGCCCGTATGATGAGACTATTATTACTAATATACATGATGTGAATTGCCGTTTATTAGTGTTGAAAAAGAGCCCGTATGATGAGACTATTATAACTAATATACATGATGTAAATTGCCGTTTATTTGTGTTGAAAAAGAGCCCGTGTGATGAGACTATTATTACTAATATACATGATGTAAATTGCCGTTTATTAGTGTTGAAAAAGATCCTGTATGATGAGACTATTATAACTAATATACATGATGTAAATTGCCGTTTATTTGTGTTGAAAAAGAGCCCGTGTGATGAGACTATTATTACTAATATACATGATGTAAATTGCCGTTTATTAGTGTTGAAAAAGATCCTGTATGATGAGACTATTATAACTAATATACATGATGTAAATTGCCGTTTATTTGTGTTGAAAAAGAGCCCGTGTGATGAGACTATTATTACAAATATACATGATGTAAATTGCCGTTTATTTGTGTTGAAAAAGAGCCGGTGTGATGAGACTATTATTACTAATATACATGATGTAAATTGCCGTTTATTTGTGTTGAAAAAGAGCCGGTGTGATGAGACTATTATTACTAATATACATGATGTAAATTGCCGTTTATTTGTGTTGAAAAAGAGCCGGTGTGATGAGACTATTATTACTAATATACATGATGTAAATTGCCGTTTATTTTTGTTGAAAAAGAGCCCGTGTGATGAGACTATTATTACTAATATACCTGTATGTAAATTGCCGTTTATAAGTGTTGAAAAAGATACCGTATGATGAGACTATTATTACTAATATACATGATGTAAATTGCCGTTTATTAGTGTTGAAAAAGAGCCCGTATGATGAGACTATTATTACTAATATACATGATGTAAATTGCCGTTTATTAGTGTTGAAAAAGAGCCCGTATGATGAGACTATTATAACTAATACACATGATGTAAATTGCCGTTTATTAGTGTTGAAAAAGATCCTGTATGATGAGACTATTATAACTAATATACATGATGTAAATTGCCGTTTATTAGTGTTGAAAAAGAGCCCGTGTGATGAGACTATTATTACTAATATACATGATGTAAATTGCCGTTTATTTATGGTGTAAAAAGAGCCCGTATGATGAGACTATTATAACTATTACACATGATGTAAATTGCCGTTTATTAGTGTTGAAAAAGAGCCCGTATGATGAGACTATTATTACTAATATACATGATGTAAATTGCCGTTTATTTGTGTTGAAAAAGAGCCCGTGTGATGAGACTATTATTACTAATATACATGATGTAAATTGCCGTTTATTTGTGTTGAAAAAGAGCCGGTGTGATGAGACTATTATTACTAATATACATGATGTAAATTGCCGTTTATAAGTGTTGAAAAAGATACCGTATGATGAGACTATTATTACTAATATACATGATGTAAATTGCCGTTTATTAGTGTTGAAAAAAGGCCCGTATGACGAGACTGTTATTACTAATATACATGATGTAAATTGCCGTTTATTAGTGTTGAAAAAGAGCCCGTATGATGAGACTATTATTACAAATATATACATGATGTAAATTGCCGTTTATTTGTGTTGAAAAAGAGCCCGTGTGATGAGACTATTATTACTAATATACATGATGTAAATTGCCGTTTATTAGTGTTGAAAAAGAGCCCGTATGATGAGACTATTATTACTAATATACATGATGTAAATTGCCGTTTATTAGTGTTGAAAAAGAGCCCGTATGATGAGACTATTATAACTAATACACATGATGTAAATTGCCGTTTATTAGTGTTGAAAAAGAGCCCGTATGATGAGACTATTATTACTAATATACATGATGTAAATTGCCGTTTATTTGTGTTGAAAAAGAGCCCGTGTGATGAGACTATTATTACTAATATACATGATGTAAATTGCCGTTTATTTGTGTTGAAAAAGAGCCGGTGTGATGAGACTATTATTACTAATATACATGATGTAAATTGCCGTTTATAAGTGTTGAAAAAGATACCGTATGATGAGACTATTATTACTAATATACATGATGTTAATTGCCGTTTATTTTTGTTGAAAAAGAGCCCGTGTGATGAGACTATTATTACTAATATACATGATGTAAATTGCCGTTTATAAGTGTTGAAAAAGATACCGTATGATGAGACTATTATTACTAATATACATGATGTAAATTGCCGTTTATTAGTGTTGAAAAAAGGCCCGTATGACGAGACTGTTATTACTAATATACATGATGTAAATTGCCGTTTATTAGTGTTGAAAAAGAGCCCGTATGATGAGACTATTATTACTAATATACATGATGTAAATTGCCGTTTATTAGTGTTGAAAAAGATCCCGTATGATGAGACTATTATTACTAACATACATGATGTAAATTGCCGTTTATTAGTGTTGAAAAAGAGCCCGTATGATGAGACTATTATTACTAATATACATGATGTAAATTGCCGTTTATTAGTGTTGAAAAAGAGCCCGTATGATGAGACTATTATTACTAATATACATGATGTAAATTGCCGTTTATTAGTGTTGAAAAAGAGCCCGTATGATGAGACTATTATTACTAATATACATGATGTGAATTGCCGTTTATTAGTGTTGAAAAAGAGCCCGTATGATGAGACTATTATTACTAATATACATGATGTAAATTGCCGTTTATTAGTGTTGAAAAAGATCCCGTATGATGAGACTAGTATTACTAATATACATGATGTAAATTGCCGTTTATTAGTGTTGAAAAAGAGCCCGTATGATGAGACTATTATTACTAATATACATGATGTAAATTGCCGTTTATTAGTGTTGAAAACGAGCCCGTATGATGAGACTATTATTACTAATATACATGATGTAAATTGCCGTTTATTAGTGTTGAGAAAGAGCCCGTATGATGAGACTATTATTACTAATATACATGATGTAAATTGCCGTTTATTAGTGTTGAAAAAGAGCCCGTATGATGAGACTATGATAACTAATACACATGATGTAAATTGCCGTTTATTAGTGTTGAAAAAGAGCCCGTATGATGAGACTATTATTACTAATATACATGATGTAAATTGCCGTTTATTAGTGTTGAAAAAGAGCCCGTATGATGAGACTATTATTACTAATATACATGATGTAAATTGCCGTTTATTTGTGTTGAAAAAGAGCCGGTGTGATGAGACTATTATTACTAATATACATGATGTAAATTGCCGTTTATTTGTGTTGAAAAAGAGCCGGTGTGATGAGACTATTATTACTAATATACATGATGTAAATTGCCGTTTATTTGTGTTGAAAAAGAGCCGGTGTGATGAGACTATTATTACTAATATACATGATGTAAATTGCCGTTTATTTTTGTTGAAAAAGAGCCCGTGTGATGAGACTATTATTACTAATATACATGATGTAAATTGCCGTTTATAAGTGTTGAAAAAGATACCGTATGATGAGACTATTATTACTAATATACATGATGTAAATTGCCGTTTATTAGTGTTGAAAAAAGGCCCGTATGACGAGACTGTTATTACTAATATACATGATGTAAATTGCCGTTTATTAGTGTTGAAAAAGAGCCTGTATGATGAGACTATTATTACTAATATACATGATGTAAATTGCCGTTTATTAGTGTTGAAAAAGAGCCCGTATGATGAGACTATTATTACTAATATACATGATGTAAATTGCCGTTTATTTGTGTTGAAAAAGAGCCCGTGTGATGAGACTATTATTACTAATATACATGATGTAAATTGCCGTTTATTTGTGTTGAAAAAGAGCCGGTGTGATGAGACTATTATTACTAATATACATGATGTAAATTGCCGTTTATAAGTGTTGAAAAAGATACCGTATGATGAGACTATTATTACTAATATACATGATGTTAATTGCCGTTTATTTTTGTTGAAAAAGAGCCCGTGTGATGAGACTATTATTACTAATATACATGATGTAAATTGCCGTTTATAAGTGTTGAAAAAGATACCGTATGATGAGACTATTATTACTAATATACATGATGTAAATTGCCGTTTATTAGTGTTGAAAAAAGGCCCGTATGACGAGACTGTTATTACTAATATACATGATGTAAATTGCCGTTTATTAGTGTTGAAAAAGAGCCCGTATGATGAGACTATTATTACTAATATACATGATGTAAATTGCCGTTTATTAGTGTTGAAAAAGATCCCGTATGATGAGACTATTATTACTAACATACATGATGTAAATTGCCGTTTATTAGTGTTGAAAAAGAGCCCGTATGATGAGACTATTATTACTAATATACATGATGTAAATTGCCGTTTATTAGTGTTGAAAAAGAGCCCGTATGATGAGACTATTATTACTAATATACATGATGTAAATTGCCGTTTATTAGTGTTGAAAAAGAGCCCGTATGATGAGACTATTATTACTAATATACATGATGTGAATTGCCGTTTATTAGTGTTGAAAAAGAGCCCGTATGATGAGACTATTATTACTAATATACATGATGTAAATTGCCGTTTATTAGTGTTGAAAAAGATCCCGTATGATGAGACTAGTATTACTAATATACATGATGTAAATTGCCGTTTATTAGTGTTGAAAAAGAGCCCGTATGATGAGACTATTATTACTAATATACATGATGTAAATTGCCGTTTATTAGTGTTGAAAACGAGCCCGTATGATGAGACTATTATTACTAATATACATGATGTAAATTGCCGTTTATTAGTGTTGAGAAAGAGCCCGTATGATGAGACTATTATTACTAATATACATGATGTAAATTGCCGTTTATTAGTGTTGAAAAAGAGCCCGTATGATGAGACTATGATAACTAATACACATGATGTAAATTGCCGTTTATTAGTGTTGAAAAAGAGCCCGTATGATGAGACTATTATTACTAATATACATGATGTAAATTGCCGTTTATTAGTGTTGAAAAAGAGCCCGTATGATGAGACTATTATTACTAATATACATGATGTAAATTGCCGTTTATTTGTGTTGAAAAAGAGCCGGTGTGATGAGACTATTATTACTAATATACATGATGTAAATTGCCGTTTATTTGTGTTGAAAAAGAGCCGGTGTGATGAGACTATTATTACTAATATACATGATGTAAATTGCCGTTTATTTGTGTTGAAAAAGAGCCGGTGTGATGAGACTATTATTACTAATATACATGATGTAAATTGCCGTTTATTTTTGTTGAAAAAGAGCCCGTGTGATGAGACTATTATTACTAATATACATGATGTAAATTGCCGTTTATAAGTGTTGAAAAAGATACCGTATGATGAGACTATTATTACTAATATACATGATGTAAATTGCCGTTTATTAGTGTTGAAAAAAGGCCCGTATGACGAGACTGTTATTACTAATATACATGATGTAAATTGCCGTTTATTAGTGTTGAAAAAGAGCCTGTATGATGAGACTATTATTACTAATATACATGATGTAAATTGCCGTTTATTAGTGTTGAAAAAGAGCCCGTATGATGAGACTATTATTACTAATATACATGATGTAAATTGCCGTTTATTAGTGTTGAAAAAGAGCCCGTATGATGAGACTATTATTACTAATATACATGATGTGAATTGCCGTTTATTAGTGTTGAAAAAGAGCCCGTATGATGAGACTATTATAACTAATATACATGATGTAAATTGCCGTTTATTTGTGTTGAAAAAGAGCCCGTGTGATGAGACTATTATTACTAATATACATGATGTAAATTGCCGTTTATTAGTGTTGAAAAAGATCCTGTATGATGAGACTATTATAACTAATATACATGATGTAAATTGCCGTTTATTAATGTTGAAAAAGAGCCCGTGTGATGAGACTATTATTACTAATATACATGATGTAAATTGCCGTTTATTAGTGTTGAAAAAGATCCTGTATGATGAGACTATTATAACTAATATACATGATGTAAATTGCCGTTTATTTGTGTTGAAAAAGAGCCCGTGTGATGAGACTATTATTACTAATATACATGATGTAAATTGCCGTTTATTTGTGTTGAAAAAGAGCCGGTGTGATGAGACTATTATTACTAATATACATGATGTAAATTGCCGTTTATTTGTGTTGAAAAAGAGCCGGTGTGATGAGACTATTATTACTAATATACATGATGTAAATTGCCGTTTATTTGTGTTGAAAAAGAGCCGGTGTGATGAGACTATTATTACTAATATACATGATGTAAATTGCCGTTTATTTTTGTTGAAAAAGAGCCCGTGTGATGAGACTATTATTACTAATATACCTGTATGTAAATTGCCGTTTATAAGTGTTGAAAAAGATACCGTATGATGAGACTATTATTACTAATATACATGATGTAAATTGCCGTTTATTAGTGTTGAAAAAAGGCCCGTATGACGAGACTGTTATTACTAATATACATGATGTAAATTGCCGTTTATTAGTGTTGAAAAAGAGCCCGTATGATGAGACTATTATTACTAATATACATGATGTAAATTGCCGTTTATTAGTGTTGAAAAAGATCCCGTATGATGAGACTATTATTACTAACATACATGATGTAAATTGCCGTTTATTAGTGTTGAAAAAGAGCCCGTATGATGAGACTATTATTACTAATATACATGATGTAAATTGCCGTTTATTAGTGTTGAAAAAGAGCCCGTATGATGAGACTATTATTACTAATATACATGATGTAAATTGCCGTTTATTAGTGTTGAAAAAGAGCCCGTATGATGAGACTATTATTACTAATATACATGATGTGAATTGCCGTTTATTAGTGTTGAAAAAGAGCCCGTATGATGAGACTATTATTACTAATATACATGATGTAAATTGCCGTTTATTAGTGTTGAAAAAGATCCCGTATGATGAGACTAGTATTACTAATATACATGATGTAAATTGCCGTTTATTTGTGTTGAAAAAGAGCCGGTGTGATGAGACTATTATTACTAATATACATGATGTAAATTGCCGTTTATAAGTGTTGAAAAAGATACCGTATGATGAGACTATTATTACTAATATACATGATGTTAATTGCCGTTTATTTTTGTTGAAAAAGAGCCCGTGTGATGAGACTATTATTACTAATATACATGATGTAAATTGCCGTTTATAAGTGTTGAAAAAGATACCGTATGATGAGACTATTATTACTAATATACATGATGTAAATTGCCGTTTATTAGTGTTGAAAAAAGGCCCGTATGACGAGACTGTTATTACTAATATACATGATGTAAATTGCCGTTTATTAGTGTTGAAAAAGAGCCCGTATGATGAGACTATTATTACTAATATAGATGATGTAAATTGCCGTTTATTAGTGTTGAAAAAGATCCCGTATGATGAGACTATTATTACTAACATACATGATGTAAATTGCCGTTTATTAGTGTTGAAAAAGAGCCCGTATGATGAGACTATTATTACTAATATACATGATGTAAATTGCCGTTTATTAGTGTTGAAAAAGAGCCCGTATGATGAGACTATTATTACTAATATACATGATGTAAATTGCCGTTTATTAGTGTTGAAAAAGAGCCCGTATGATGAGACTATTATTACTAATATACATGATGTGAATTGCCGTTTATTAGTGTTGAAAAAGAGCCCGTATGATGAGACTATTATTACTAATATACATGATGTAAATTGCCGTTTATTAGTGTTGAAAAAGATCCCGTATGATGAGACTAGTATTACTAATATACATGATGTAAATTGCCGTTTATTAGTGTTGAAAAAGAGCCCGTATGATGAGACTATTATTACTAATATACATGATGTAAATTGCCGTTTATTAGTGTTGAAAACGAGCCCGTATGATGAGACTATTATTACTAATATACATGATGTAAATTGCCGTTTATTAGTGTTGAAAAAGAGCCCGTATGATGAGACTATTATTACTAATATATATGATGTAAATTGCCGTTTATTAGTGTTGAAAAAGAGCCCGTATGATGAGACTATTATAACTAATACACATGATGTAAATTGCCGTTTATTAGTGTTGAAAAAGAGCCCGTATGATGAGACTATTATTACTAATATACATGATGTAAATTGCCGTTTATTAGTGTTGAAAAAGAGCCCGTATGATTAGACTATTATAACTAATACACATGATGTAAATTGCCGTTTATTAGTGTTGAAAAAGAGCCCGTATGATGAGACTATTATTATTAATATACATGATGTAAATTGCCGTTTATTAGTGTTGAAAAAGATCCCGTATGATGAGACTAGTATTACTAATATACATGATGTAAATTGCCGTTTATTAGTGTTGAAAAAGAGCCCGTATGATGAGACTATTATTACTAATATACATGATGTAAATTGCCGTTTATTAGTGTTGAAAAAGAGCCCGTATGATGAGACTATTATTACTAATATACATGATGTAAATTGCCGTTTATTAGTGTTGAAAAAGAGCCCGTATGATGAGACTATTATTACTAATATACATGATGTAAATTGCCCTTTATTAGTGTTGAAAAAGAGCCCGTATGATGAGACTATTATTACTAATATACATGATGTAAATTGCCGTTTATTTGTGTTGAAAAAGAGCCCGTGTGATGAGACTATCATTACTAATATACATGATGTAAATTGCCGTTTATTTGTGTTGAAAAAGAGCCGGTGTGATGAGACTATTATTACTAATATACATGATGTAAATTGCCGTTTATAAGTGTTGAAAAAGATACCGTATGATGAGACTATTATTACTAATATACATGATGTTAATTGCCGTTTATTTTTGTTGAAAAAGAGCCCGTGTGATGAGACTATTATTACTAATATACATGATGTAAATTGCCGTTTATTAGTGTTGAAAAAGATCCTGTATGATGAGACTATTATAACTAATATACATGATGTAAATTGCCGTTTATTTGTGTTGAAAAAGAGCCCGTGTGATGAGACTATTATTACTAATATACATGATGTAAATTGCCGTTTATTTGTGTTGAAAAAGAGCCGGTGTGATGAGACTATTATTACTAATATACATGATGTAAATTGCCGTTTATTTGTGTTGAAAAAGAGCCGGTGTGATGAGACTATTATTACTAATATACATGATGTAAATTGCCGTTTATTTGTGTTGAAAAAGAGCCGGTGTGATGAGACTATTATTACTAATATACATGATGTTAATTGCCGTTTATTTTTGTTGAAAAAGAGCCCGTGTGATGAGACTATTATTACTAATATACATGATGTAAATTGCCGTTTATAAGTGTTGAAAAAGATACCGTATGATGAGACTATCATTACTAATATACATGATGTAAATTGCCGTTTATTAGTGTTGAAAAAAGGCCCGTATGACGAGACTGTTATTACTAATATACATGATGTAAATTGCCGTTTATTAGTGTTGAAAAAGAGCCCGTATGATGAGACTATTATTACTAATATACATGATGTAAATTGCCGTTTATTAGTGTTGAAAAAGATCCCGTATGATGAGACTATTATTACTAACATACATGATGTAAATTGCCGTTTATTAGTGTTGAAAAAGAGCCCGTATGATGAGACTATTATTACTAATATACATGATGTAAATTGCCGTTTATTAGTGTTGAAAAAGAGCCCGTATGATGAGACTATTATTACTAATATACATGATGTAAATTGCCGTTTATTAGTGTTGAAAAAGAGCCCGTATGATGAGACTATTATTACTAATATACATGATGTGAATTGCCGTTTATTAGTGTTGAAAAAGAGCCCGTATGATGAGACTATTATTACTAATATACATGATGTAAATTGCCGTTTATTAGTGTTGAAAAAGATCCCGTATGATGAGACTAGTATTACTAATATACATGATGTAAATTGCCGTTTATTAGTGTTGAAAAAGAGCCCGTATGATGAGACTATTATTACTAATATACATGATGTAAATTGCCGTTTATTAGTGTTGAAAACGAGCCCGTATGATGAGACTATTATTACTAATATACATGATGTAAATTGCCGTTTATTAGTGTTGAAAAAGAGCCCGTATGATGAGACTATTATTACTAATATATATGATGTAAATTGCCGTTTATTAGTGTTGAAAAAGAGCCCGTATGATGAGACTATTATAACTAATACACATGATGTAAATTGCCGTTTATTAGTGTTGAAACAGAGCCCGTATGATGAGACTATTATTACTAATATACATGATGTAAATTGCCGTTTATTAGTGTTGAAAAAGAGCCCGTATGATTAGACTATTATAACTAATACACATGATGTAAATTGCCGTTTATTAGTGTTGAAAAAGAGCCCGTATGATGAGACTATTATTATTAATATACATGATGTAAATTGCCGTTTATTAGTGTTGAAAAAGATCCCGTATGATGAGACTAGTATTACTAATATACATGATGTAAATTGCCGTTTATTAGTGTTGAAAAAGAGCCCGTATGATGAGACTATTATTACTAATATACATGATGTAAATTGCCGTTTATTAGTGTTGAAAAAGAGCCCGTATGATGAGACTATTATTACTAATATACATGATGTAAATTGCCGTTTATTAGTGTTGAAAAAGAGCCCGTATGATGAGACTATTATTACTAATATACATGATGTAAATTGCCCTTTATTAGTGTTGAAAAAGAGCCCGTATGATGAGACTATTATAACAAATACACATGATGTAAATTGCCGTTTATTAGTGTTGAAAAAGAGCCCGTATGATGAGACTATTATTACTAATATACATGATGTAAATTGCCGTTTATTAGTGTTGAAAAAGAGCCCGTATGATGAAACTATTATAACTAATACACATGATGTAAATTGCCGTTTATTAGTGTTGAAAAAGATCCTGTATGATGAGACTATTATAACTAATATACATGATGTAAATTGCCGTTTATTAGTGTTGAAAAAGAGCCCGTGTGATGAGACTATTATTACTAATATACATGATGTAAATTGCCGTTTATTTGTGTTGAAAAAGAGCCCGTATGATGAGACTATTATAACTAATATACATGATGTAAATTGCCGTTTATTTGTGTTGAAAAAGAGCCCGTGTGATGAGACTATTATTACTAATATACATGATGTAAATTGCCGTTTATTAATGTTGAAAAAAAGCCCGTATGATGAGACTATTATTACTAATATACATGATGTAAATTGCCGTTTATTAATGTTGAAAAAGAGCCCGTATGATGAGACTATTATTACTAATATACATGATGTAAATTGCCGTTTATTAGTGTTGAAAAAGAGCCCGTATGATGAGACTATTATTACTAATATACATGATGTAAATTGCCGTTTATTAGTGTTGAAAAAGAGCCCGTATGATGAGACTATTATAACTAATACACATGATGTAAATTGCCGTTTATTAGTGTTGAAAAAGAGCCCGTATGATGAGACTATTATTACTAATATACATGATGTAAATTGCCGTTTATTAGTGTTGAAAAAGAGCCCGTATGATGAGACTATTATTACTAATATACATGATGTAAATTGCCGTTTATTAATGTTGAAAAAGAGCCCGTATGATGAGACTATTATTACTAATATACATGATGTAAATTGCCGTTTATTAGTGTTAAAAAAGATCCTGTATGATGAGACTATTATAACTAATATACATGATGTAAATTGCCGTTTATTAGTGTTGAAAAAGAGCCCGTGTGATGAGACTATTATTACTAATATACATGATGTAAATTGCCGTTTATTAGTGTTGAAAAAGAGCCCGTATGATGAGACTATTATTACTAATATACATGATGTAAATTGCCGTTTATTAGTGTTGAAAAAGAGCCCGTATGATGAGACTATTATAACTAATACACATGATGTAAATTGCCGTTTATTAGTGTTGAAAAAGAGCCCGTATGATGAGACTATTATAACTAATACACATGATGTAAATTGCCGTTTATTAGTGTTGAAAAAGAGCCCGTATGATGAGACTATTATAACTAATATACATGATGTAAATTGCCGTTTATTAGTGTTGAAAAAGAGCCCGTGTGATGAGACTATTATTACTAATATACATGATGTAAATTGCCGTTTATTAGTGTTGAAAAAGAGCCCGTATGATGAGACTATTATTACTAATATACATGATGTAAATTGCCGTTTATTAGTGTTGAAAAAGAGCCCGTATGATGAGACTATTATTACTAATATACATGATGTAAATTGCCGTTTATTAGTGTTGAAAAAGAGCCCGTATGATGAGACTATTATAACTAATACACATGATGTAAATTGCCGTTTATTAGTGTTGAAAAAGAGCCCGTATGATGAGACTATTATTACTAATATACATGATGTAAATTGCCGTTTATTAGTGTTGAAAAAGAGCCCGTATGATGAGACTATTATAACTAATACACATGATGTAAATTGCCGTTTATTAGTGTTGAAAAAGACCATGTATGATGAGACTATTATAACTAATATACATGATGTAAATTGCCGTTTATTAGTGTTGAAAAAGAGCCCGTGTGATGAGACTATTATTACTAATATACATGATGTAAATTGCCGTTTATTTGTGTTGAAAAAGAGCCCGTATGATGAGACTATTATAACTAATATACATGATGTAAATTGCCGTTTATTTGTGTTGAAAAAGAGCCCGTGTGATGAGACTATTATTACTAATATACATGATGTAAATTGCCGTTTATTAATGTTGCAAAAAAGCCCGTATGATGAGACTATTATTACTAATATACATGATGTAAATTGCCGTTTATTAGTGTTGAAAAAGAGCCCGTGTGATGAGACTATTATAACTAATATACATGATGTAAATTGCCGTTTATTAGTGTTAAAAAAGATCCTGTATGATGAGACTATTATAACTAATATACATGATGTAAATTGCCGTTTATTAGTGTTGAAAAAGAGCCCGTATGATGAGACTAGTATTACTAATACACATGATGTAAATTGCCGTTTATTAGTGTTGAAAAAGAGCCCGTATGATGAGACTATTATTACTAATATACATGATGTAAATTGCCGTTTATTAGTGGTGAAAAAGAGCCCGTATGATGAGACTATTATAACTAATACACATGATGTAAATTGCCGTTTATTAGTGTTGAAAAAGATCCTGTATGATGAGACTATTATAACTAATATACATGATGTAAATTGCCGTTTATTAGTGTTGAAAAAGAGCCCGTGTGATGAGACTATTATTACTAATATACATGATGTAAATTGCCGTTTATTAGTGTTGAAAAAGAGCCCGTATGATGAGACTATTATTACTAATATACATGATGTAAATTGCCGTTTATTAGTGTTGAAAAAGGGCCCGTATGACGAGATTGTTATTACTAATATACATGATGTAAATTGCCGTTTATTAGTGTTGAAAAAAAGCCCGTATGATGAGACTTTTATTACTAATATACATGATGTAAATTGCCGTTTATTAGGGTTGAAAAAGAGCCCGTATGATGAGACTATTATTACTAATATACATGATGTAAATAGCCGTTTATTAATGTTGAAAAAAAGCCCGTATGATGAGACTATTATTACTAATATACATGATGTAAATTGCCGTTTATTAATGTTGAAAAAGAGCCCGTATGATGAGACTATTATTACTAATATACATGATGTAAATTGCCGTTTATTAGTGTTAAAAAAGATCCTGTATGATGAGACTATTATAACTAATATACATGATGTAAATTGCCGTTTATTAGTGTTGAAAAAGAGCCCGTGTGATGAGACTATTATTACTAATATACATGATGTAAATTGCCGTTTATTAGTGTTGAAAAAGAGCCCGTATGATGAGACTATTATTACTAATATACATGATGTAAATTGCCGTTTATTAGTGTTGAAAAAGGGCCCGTATGACGAGATTGTTATTACTAATATACATGATGTAAATTGCCGTTTATTAGTGTTGAAAAAAAGCCCGTATGATGAGACTTTTATTACTAATATACATGATGTAAATTGCCGTTTATTAGTGTTGAAAAAGAGCCCGTATGATGAGACTATTATTACTAATATACATGATGTAAATTGCCGTTTATTAGTGTTGACAAAGATCCCGTATGATCAGACTATTATAACTAATATACATGATGTAAATTGCCGTTTATTAGTGTTGAAAAAGAGCCCATATTATGAGACTATTATTACTAATATACATGATGTAAATTGCCGTTTATTAGTGTTGAAAAAGAGCCCGTATGATGAGACTATTATAACTAATACACATGATGTAAATTGCCGTTTATTAGTGTTGAAAAAGAGCCCGTATGATGAGACTATTATTACTAATATACATGATGTAAATTGCCGTTTATTAGTGTTGAAAAAGAGCCCGTATGATTAGACTATTATAACTAATACACATGATGTAAATTGCCGTTTATTAGTGTTGAAAAAGAGCCCGTATGATGAGACTATTATTATTAATATACATGATGTAAATTGCCGTTTATTAGTGTTGAAAAAGATCCCGTATGATGAGACTAGTATTACTAATATACATGATGTAAATTGCCGTTTATTAGTGTTGAAAAAGAGCCCGTATGATGAGACTATTATTACTAATATACATGATGTAAATTGCCGTTTATTAGTGTTGAAAAAGAGCCCGTATGATGAGACTATTATTACTAATATACATGATGTAAATTGCCGTTTATTAGTGTTGAAAAAGAGCCCGTATGATGAGACTATTATTACTAATATACATGATGTAAATTGCCGTTTATTAGTGTTGAAAAAGAGCCCGTATGATGAGACTATTATAACTAATACACATGATGTAAATTGCCGTTTATTAGTGTTGAAAAAGAGCCCGTATGATGAGACTATTATTACTAATATACATGATGTAAATTGCCGTTTATTAGTGTTGAAAAAGAGCCCGTATGATGAGACTATTATAACTAATACACGTGATGTAAATTGCCGTTTATTAGTGTTGAAAAAGATCCTGTATGATGAGACTATTATAACTAATATACATGATGTAAATTGCCGTTTATTAGTGTTGAAAAAGAGCCCGTGTGATGAGACTATTATTACTAATATACATGATGTAAATTGCCGTTTATTTGTGTTGAAAAAGAGCCCGTATGATGAGACTATTATAACTAATATACATGATGTAAATTGCCGTTTATTTGTGTTGAAAAAGAGCCCGTGTGATGAGACTATTATTACTAATATACATGATGTAAATTGCCGTTTATTAATGTTGAAAAAAAGCCCGTATGATGAGACTATTATTACTAATATACATGATGTAAATTGCCGTTTATTAATGTTGAAAAAGAGCCCGTATGATGAGACTATTATTACTAATATACATGATGTAAATTGCCGTTTATTAGTGTTAAAAAAGATCCTGTATGATGAGACTATTATAACTAATATACATGATGTAAATTGCCGTTTATTAGTGTTGAAAAAGAGCCCGTGTGATGAGACTATTATTACTAATATACATGATGTAAATTGCCGTTTATTAGTGTTGAAAAAGAGCCCGTATGATGAGACTATTATTACTAATATACATGATGTAAATTGCCGTTTATTAGTGTTGAAAAAGAGCCCGTATGATGAGACTATTATTACTAATATACATGATGTAAATTGCCGTTTATTAGTGTTGAAAAAGAGCCCGTATGATGAGACTATTATAACTAATACACATGATGTAAATTGCCGTTTATTAGTGTTGAAAAAGAGCCCGTATGATGAGACTATTATTACTAATATACATGATGTAAATTGCCGTTTATTAGTGTTGAAAAAGAGCCCGTATGATGAGACTATTATTACTAATATACATGATGTAAATTGCCGTTTATTAATGTTGAAAAAGAGCCCGTATGATGAGACTATTATTACTAATATACATGATGTAAATTGCCGTTTATTAGTGTTAAAAAAGATCCTGTATGATGAGACTATTATAACTAATATACATGATGTAAATTGCCGTTTATTAGTGTTGAAAAAGAGCCCGTGTGATGAGACTATTATTACTAATATACATGATGTAAATTGCCGTTTATTAGTGTTGAAAAAGAGCCCGTATGATGAGACTATTATTACTAATATACATGATGTAAATTGCCGTTTATTAGTGTTGAAAAAGAGCCCGTATGATGAGACTATTATAACTAATACACATGATGTAAATTGCCGTTTATTAGTGTTGAAAAAGAGCCCGTATGATGAGACTATTATAACTAATACACATGATGTAAATTGCCGTTTATTAGTGTTGAAAAAGAGCCCGTATGATGAGACTATTATAACTAATATACATGATGTAAATTGCCGTTTATTAGTGTTGAAAAAGAGCCCGTGTGATGAGACTATTATTACTAATATACATGATGTAAATTGCCGTTTATTAGTGTTGAAAAAGAGCCCGTATGATGAGACTATTATTACTAATATACATGATGTAAATTGCCGTTTATTAGTGTTGAAAAAGAGCCCGTATGATGAGACTATTATTACTAATATACATGATGTAAATTGCCGTTTATTAGTGTTGAAAAAGAGCCCGTATGATGAGACTATTATAACTAATACACATGATGTAAATTGCCGTTTATTAGTGTTGAAAAAGAGCCCGTATGATGAGACTATTATTACTAATATACATGATGTAAATTGCCGTTTATTAGTGTTGAAAAAGAGCCCGTATGATGAGACTATTATAACTAATACACATGATGTAAATTGCCGTTTATTAGTGTTGAAAAAGATCCTGTATGATGAGACTATTATAACTAATATACATGATGTAAATTGCCGTTTATTAGTGTTGAAAAAGAGCCCGTGTGATGAGACTATTATTACTAATATACATGATGTAAATTGCCGTTTATTTGTGTTGAAAAAGAGCCCGTATGATGAGACTATTATAACTAATATACATGATGTAAATTGCCGTTTATTTGTGTTGAAAAAGAGCCCGTGTGATGAGACTATTATTACTAATATACATGATGTAAATTGCCGTTTATTAATGTTGCAAAAAAGCCCGTATGATGAGACTATTATTACTAATATACATGATGTAAATTGCCGTTTATTAGTGTTGAAAAAGAGCCCGTGTGATGAGACTATTATAACTAATATACATGATGTAAATTGCCGTTTATTAGTGTTAAAAAAGATCCTGTATGATGAGACTATTATAACTAATATACATGATGTAAATTGCCGTTTATTAGTGTTGAAAAAGAGCCCATATTATGAGACTATTATTACTAATATACATGATGTAAATTGCCGTTTATTAGTGTTGAAAAAGAGCCCGTATGATGAGACTATTATAACTAATACACATGATGTAAATTGCCGTTTATTAGTGTTGAAAAAGAGCCCGTATGATGAGACTATTATTACTAATATACATGATGTAAATTGCCGTTTATTAGTGTTGAAAAAGAGCCCGTATGATTAGACTATTATAACTAATACACATGATGTAAATTGCCGTTTATTAGTGTTGAAAAAGAGCCCGTATGATGAGACTATTATTATTAATATACATGATGTAAATTGCCGTTTATTAGTGTTGACAAAGATCCCGTATGATGAGACTAGTATTACTAATATACATGATGTAAATTGCCGTTTATTAGTGTTGAAAAAGAGCCCGTATGATGAGACTATTATTACTAATATACATGATGTAAATTGCCGTTTATTAGTGTTGAAAAAGAGCCCGTATGATGAGACTATTATTACTAATATACATGATGTAAATTGCCGTTTATTAGTGTTGAAAAAGAGCCCGTATGATGAGACTATTATTACTAATATACATGATGTAAATTGCCGTTTATTAGTGTTGAAAAAGAGCCCGTATGATGAGACTATTATAACTAATACACATGATGTAAATTGCCGTTTATTAGTGTTGAAAAAGAGCCCGTATGATGAGACTATTATTACTAATATACATGATGTAAATTGCCGTTTATTAGTGTTGAAAAAGAGCCCGTATGATGAGACTATTATAACTAATACACGTGATGTAAATTGCCGTTTATTAGTGTTGAAAAAGATCCTGTATGATGAGACTATTATAACTAATATACATGATGTAAATTGCCGTTTATTAGTGTTGAAAAAGAGCCCGTGTGATGAGACTATTATTACTAATATACATGATGTAAATTGCCGTTTATTTGTGTTGAAAAAGAGCCCGTATGATGAGACTATTATAACTAATATACATGATGTAAATTGCCGTTTATTTGTGTTGAAAAAGAGCCCGTGTGATGAGACTATTATTACTAATATACATGATGTAAATTGCCGTTTATTAATGTTGAAAAAAAGCCCGTATGATGAGACTATTATTACTAATATACATGATGTAAATTGCCGTTTATTAATGTTGAAAAAGAGCCCGTATGATGAGACTATTATTACTAATATACATGATGTAAATTGCCGTTTATTAGTGTTAAAAAAGATCCTGTATGATGAGACTATTATAACTAATATACATGATGTAAATTGCCGTTTATTAGTGTTGAAAAAGAGCCCGTGTGATGAGACTATTATTACTAATATACATGATGTAAATTGCCGTTTATTAGTGTTGAAAAAGAGCCCGTATGATGAGACTATTATTACTAATATACATGATGTAAATTGCCGTTTATTAGTGTTGAAAAAGAGCCCGTATGATGAGACTATTATTACTAATATACATGATGTAAATTGCCGTTTATTAGTGTTGAAAAAGAGCCCGTATGATGAGACTATTATAACTAATACACATGATGTAAATTGCCGTTTATTAGTGTTGAAAACGAGCCCGTATGATGAGACTATTATTACTAATATACATGATGTAAATTGCCGTTTATTAGTGTTGAAAAAGAGCCCGTATGATGAGACTATTATTACTAATATACATGATGTAAATTGCCGTTTATTAATGTTGAAAAAGAGCCCGTATGATGAGACTATTATTACTAATATACATGATGTAAATTGCCGTTTATTAGTGTTAAAAAAGATCCTGTATGATGAGACTATTATAACTAATATACATGATGTAAATTGCCGTTTATTAGTGTTGAAAAAGAGCCCGTGTGATGAGACTATTATAACTAATATACATGATGTAAATTGCCGTTTATTAGTGTTGAAAAAGAGCCCGTGTGATGAGACTATTATTACTAATATACATGATGTAAATTGCCGTTTATTTGTGTTGAAAAAGAGCCCGTATGATGAGACTATTATAACTAATATACATGATGTAAATTGCCGTTTATTTGTGTTGAAAAAGAGCCCGTGTGATGAGACTATTATTACTAATATACATGATGTAAATTGCCGTTTATTAATGTTGAAAAAAAGCCCGTATGATGAGACTATTATTACTAATATACATGATGTAAATTGCCGTTTATTAATGTTGAAAAAGAGCCCGTATGATGAGACTATTATTACTAATATACATGATGTAAATTGCCGTTTATTAGTGTTAAAAAAGATCCTGTATGATGAGACTATTATAACTAATATACATGATGTAAATTGCCGTTTATTAGTGTTGAAAAAGAGCCCGTGTGATGAGACTATTATTACTAATATACATGATGTAAATTGCCGTTTATTAGTGTTGAAAAAGAGCCCGTATGATGAGACTATTATTACTAATATACATGATGTAAATTGCCGTTTATTAGTGTTGAAAAAGAGCCCGTATGATGAGACTATTATTACTAATATACATGATGTAAATTGCCGTTTATTAGTGTTGAAAAAGAGCCCGTATGATGAGACTATTATAACTAATACACATGATGTAAATTGCCGTTTATTAGTGTTGAAAACGAGCCCGTATGATGAGACTATTATTACTAATATACATGATGTAAATTGCCGTTTATTAGTGTTGAAAAAGAGCCCGTATGATGAGACTATTATTACTAATATACATGATGTAAATTGCCGTTTATTAATGTTGAAAAAGAGCCCGTATGATGAGACTATTATTACTAATATACATGATGTAAATTGCCGTTTATTAGTGTTAAAAAAGATCCTGTATGATGAGACTATTATAACTAATATACATGATGTAAATTGCCGTTTATTAGTGTTGAAAAAGAGCCCGTGTGATGAGACTATTATTACTAATATACATGATGTAAATTGCCGTTTATTAGTGTTGAAAAAGAGCCCGTATGATGAGACTATTATTACTAATATACATGATGTAAATTGCCGTTTATTAGTGTTGAAAAAGAGCCCGTATGATGAGACTATTATAACTAATACACATGATGTAAATTGCCGTTTATTAGTGTTGAAAAAGAGCCCGTATGATGAGACTATTATAACTAATACACATGATGTAAATTGCCGTTTATTAGTGTTGAAAAAGAGCCCGTATGATGAGACTATTATAACTAATATACATGATGTAAATTGCCGTTTATTAGTGTTGAAAAAGAGCCCGTGTGATGAGACTATTATTACTAATATACATGATGTAAATTGCCGTTTATTAGTGTTGAAAAAGAGCCCGTATGATGAGACTATTATTACTAATATACATGATGTAAATTGCCGTTTATTAGTGTTGAAAAAGAGCCCGTATGATGAGACTATTATAACTAATACACATGATGTAAATTGCCGTTTATTAGTGTTGAAAAAGATCCTGTATGATGAGACTATTATAACTAATATACATGATGTAAATTGCCGTTTATTAGTGTTGAAAAAGAGCCCGTGTGATGAGACTATTATTACTAATATACATGATGTAAATTGCCGTTTATTTGTGTTGAAAAAGAGCCCGTATGAAGACTATTATAACTAATATACATGATGTAAATTGCCGTTTATTTGTGTTGAAAAAGAGCCCGTGTGATGAGACTATTATTACTAATATACATGATGTAAATTGCCGTTTATTAATGTTGCAAAAAAGCCCGTATGATGAGACTATTATTACTAATATACATGATGTAAATTGCCGTTTATTAGTGTTGAAAAAGAGCCCGTGTGATGAGACTATTATAACTAATATACATGATGTAAATTGCCGTTTATTAGTGTTAAAAAAGATCCTGTATGATGAGACTATTATAACTAATATACATGATGTAAATTGCCGTTTATTAGTGTTGAAAAAGAGCCCGTATGATGAGATTATTATAACTAATACACATGATGTAAATTGCCGTTTATTAGTGTTGAAAAAGAGCCCGTATGATGAGACTATTATTACTAATATACATGATGTAAATTGCCGTTTATTAGTGGTGAAAAAGAGCCCGTATGATGAGACTATTATAACTAATACACATGATGTAAATTGCCGTTTATTAGTGTTGAAAAAGATCCTGTATGATGAGACTATTATAACTAATATACATGATGTAAATTGCCGTTTATTAGTGTTGAAAAAGAGCCCGTGTGAATAGACTATTATTACTAATATACATGATGTAAATTGCCGTTTATTAGTGTTGAAAAAGAGCCCGTATGATGAGACTATTATTACTAATATACATGATGTAAATTGCCGTTTATTAGTGTTGAAAAAGGGCCCGTATGACGAGATTGTTATTACTAATATACATGATGTAAATTGCCGTTTATTAGTGTTGAAAAAAAGCCCGTATGATGAGACTTTTATTACTAATATACATGATGTAAATTGCCGTTTATTAGGGTTGAAAAAGAGCCCGTATGATGAGACTATTATTACTAATATACATGATGTAAATTGCCGTTTATTAATGTTGAAAAAAAGCCCGTATGATGAGACTATTATTACTAATATACATGATGTAAATTGCCGTTTATTAATGTTGAAAAAGAGCCCGTATGATGAGACTATTATTACTAATATACATGATGTAAATTGCCGTTTATTAGTGTTAAAAAAGATCCTGTATGATGAGACTATTATAACTAATATACATGATGTAAATTGCCGTTTATTAGTGTTGAAAAAGAGCCCGTGTGATGAGACTATTATTACTAATATACATGATGTAAATTGCCGTTTATTAGTGTTGAAAAAGAGCCCGTATGATGAGACTATTATTACTAATATACGTGATGTAAATTGCCGTTTATTAGTGTTGAAAAAGGGCCCGTATGACGAGATTGTTATTACTAATATACATGATGTAAATTGCCGTTTATTAGTGTTGAAAAAAAGCCCGTATGATGAGACTTTTATTACTAATATACATGATGTAAATTGCCGTTTATTAGTGTTGAAAAAGAGCCCGTATGATGAGACTATTATTACTAATATACATGATGTAAATTGCCGTTTATTAGTGTTGACAAAGATCCCGTATGATCAGACTATTATAACTAATATACATGATGTAAATTGCCGTTTATTAGTGTTGAAAAAGAGCCCATATTATGAGACTATTATTACTAATATACATGATGTAAATTGCCGTTTATTAGTGTTGAAAAAGAGCCCGTATGATGAGACTATTATTATTAATATACATGATGTAAATTGCCGTTTATTAGTGTTGAAAAAGAGCCCGTATGATGAGACTATTATTACTAATATACATGATGTAAATTGCCGTTTATTAGTGTTGAAAAAGAGCCCGTATGATGAGACTATTATTACTAATATACATGATGTAAATTGCCGTTTATTAGTGTTGAAAAAGAGCCCGTATGATGAGACTATTATTACTAATATACATGATGTAAATTGCCGTTTATTAGTGTTGAAAAAGAGCCCGTATGATGAGACTATTATAACTAATACACATGATGTAAATTGCCGTTTATTAGTGTTGAAAAAGATCCTGTATGATGAGACTATTATAACTAATATACATGATGTAAATTGCCGTTTATTAGTGTTGAAAAAGAGCCCGTGTGATGAGACTATTATTACTAATATACATGATGTAAATTGCCGTTTATTTGTGTTGAAAAAGAGCCCGTATGAAGACTATTATAACTAATATACATGATGTAAATTGCCGTTTATTTGTGTTGAAAAAGAGCCCGTGTGATGAGACTATTATTACTAATATACATGATGTAAATTGCCGTTTATTAATGTTGCAAAAAAGCCCGTATGATGAGACTATTATTACTAATATACATGATGTAAATTGCCGTTTATTAGTGTTGAAAAAGAGCCCGTGTGATGAGACTATTATAACTAATATACATGATGTAAATTGCCGTTTATTAGTGTTAAAAAAGATCCTGTATGATGAGACTATTATAACTAATATACATGATGTAAATTGCCGTTTATTAGTGTTGAAAAAGAGCCCGTATGATGAGATTATTATAACTAATACACATGATGTAAATTGCCGTTTATTAGTGTTGAAAAAGAGCCCGTATGATGAGACTATTATTACTAATATACATGATGTAAATTGCCGTTTATTAGTGGTGAAAAAGAGCCCGTATGATGAGACTATTATAACTAATACACATGATGTAAATTGCCGTTTATTAGTGTTGAAAAAGATCCTGTATGATGAGACTATTATAACTAATATACATGATGTAAATTGCCGTTTATTAGTGTTGAAAAAGAGCCCGTGTGAATAGACTATTATTACTAATATACATGATGTAAATTGCCGTTTATTAGTGTTGAAAAAGAGCCCGTATGATGAGACTATTATTACTAATATACATGATGTAAATTGCCGTTTATTAGTGTTGAAAAAGGGCCCGTATGACGAGATTGTTATTACTAATATACATGATGTAAATTGCCGTTTATTAGTGTTGAAAAAAAGCCCGTATGATGAGACTTTTATTACTAATATACATGATGTAAATTGCCGTTTATTAGGGTTGAAAAAGAGCCCGTATGATGAGACTATTATTACTAATATACATGATGTAAATTGCCGTTTATTAATGTTGAAAAAAAGCCCGTATGATGAGACTATTATTACTAATATACATGATGTAAATTGCCGTTTATTAATGTTGAAAAAGAGCCCGTATGATGAGACTATTATTACTAATATACATGATGTAAATTGCCGTTTATTAGTGTTAAAAAAGATCCTGTATGATGAGACTATTATAACTAATATACATGATGTAAATTGCCGTTTATTAGTGTTGAAAAAGAGCCCGTGTGATGAGACTATTATTACTAATATACATGATGTAAATTGCCGTTTATTAGTGTTGAAAAAGAGCCCGTATGATGAGACTATTATTACTAATATACGTGATGTAAATTGCCGTTTATTAGTGTTGAAAAAGGGCCCGTATGACGAGATTGTTATTACTAATATACATGATGTAAATTGCCGTTTATTAGTGTTGAAAAAAAGCCCGTATGATGAGACTTTTATTACTAATATACATGATGTAAATTGCCGTTTATTAGTGTTGAAAAAGAGCCCGTATGATGAGACTATTATTACTAATATACATGATGTAAATTGCCGTTTATTAGTGTTGACAAAGATCCCGTATGATCAGACTATTATAACTAATATACATGATGTAAATTGCCGTTTATTAGTGTTGAAAAAGAGCCCATATTATGAGACTATTATTACTAATATACATGATGTAAATTGCCGTTTATTAGTGTTGAAAAAGAGCCCGTATGATGAGACTATTATTATTAATATACATGATGTAAATTGCCGTTTATTAGTGTTGAAAAAGAGCCCGTATGATGAGACTATTATTACTAATATACATGATGTAAATTGCCGTTTATTAGTGTTGAAAAAGAGCCCGTATGATGAGACTATTATTACTAATATACATGATGTAAATTGCCGTTTATTAGTGTTGAAAAAGAGCCCGTATGATGAGACTATTATTACTAATATACATGATGTAAATTGCCGTTCATTAGTGTTGAAAAAAAGCCCGTATGATGAGACTATTATTACTAATATACATGATGTAAATTGCCGTTTATTAGTGTTGAAAAAGAGCCCGTATGATGAGACTATTATTACTAATATACATGATGTAAATTGCCGTTTATTAGTGTTGAAAAAGAGCCCGTATGATGAGACTATTATTACTAATATACATGATGTAAATTGCCGTTTATTAGTGTTGAAAAAGAGCCCGTATGATGAGACTATTATTACTAATATACATGATGTAAATTGCCGTTTATTAGTGTTGAAAAAGAGCCCGTATTATGTAAGGTTTTTATGTTTTGAGGAATCAACCTTTAGTTTTGTCCGAATAGAGCAAACAGATGAGAGAAAACTTTACGGAATTTCCTAAGCAATTGGCACATGTATAGCTTGTTAAAGTAGCCTTTGTAAAATAGGTTTTTCTTGCCTGTATGTTTGTAACCAATACTTGGAATATTATTTAAAGGGAACAATGACACCGATCAACACTTAATATACCGGTAAATATTTATTTAAATTGAGATTTGGTGTTTGATTTTACAGTTTTCTTGTTTCATTGTCTCTTCAGGTCCATGATATACAAATTTCGATCTGTTACTGAAACTACGTCACATTTCCCCATCGTTGGTAACTTCTTCTTCAACACAGTTTTAGTTTGAAATTTCAAATAAAATAAATAGAAATAAGGGTATTTCTACAGAATTTAAACCAAACAAAACCGACTTTTGCCGAAGCAGATTTACGGAAACGGCCGGAAGAAGCCAAATCAAACAGCTAAAATAATTTTTGAAAAATCACTTACCTAGATGTATTTTTCTTTATGGACAAGGATTTATTTCGGTAAACAACGAAACAACTTTTCTATTTTTTTCCGACAAACAATAAATTAGTACGTAGTTTAATATTAGGTTTATGTTAAAGTTAGGTTATGGTTGGTTTAGGGTTTGGTTAGAGTAGGTTAGTGTTTGGTTAGGGTTAAGTTATGGGTTAGGTTAGGGTAAATAAAAAACAGTCAACCAGGCTGTCCTCTTTTTGACGTTGTCTTTATTTGTCGTCTGCATTATTTTTTTCTCAGCTTCCGATTGGATAAACGCTTCAGTGGTTTCCAGCTGCTTACGTAAATCTGCTTCGGAAAAGTCGGTTTTGATTTATTCAAATTATGTAGAAGTATTGAAATAACGTCATATATTATTTTTACGAGTCATGTAATGGATGCCAAAACGGATTATGGGAACCGGCGAAGCCGAGTAAAATACTATCGGATCTATCGCATTCATTTACAACTTCAAAGTCTAGGGAGTGGTCATCTCTTCTGTTCTTAGCAGTTCTTTTCTCACAGACTAGACGTTGTTAGTATGTCTCGATTCTATCGTTATTTGCATGGCTATTACTCATCTGTTCCTCTTTGTAAGGCATTCGCAACAAGAACTCGACTTCTACCACAATGAAAAAACATTTCTTCCTGCGCGTACTTAGCGTAAGTTTCCTTTCAAAAACTTCCTTTATGTGAAACACTTTACCACGGAACTTCTTCCCTGCAGACTACAACATGGCCGTCTTTAAATCCAATGTCAACAAATACTTGTCATAAAGCGTTCCTATAAATAATCCAACTTTATTTATTCTATTCATCATTTTCAATCGTCTCATAATATTCTTCGTCACACAAGCGACACTCCGACCATCTCATGAACCTTTATCCTCGATTAGATTTTTGCCGTGATAATTTGTGGGTCATTAGTAAAAACTAGTAGGCAACAATTTCTTTCTGTGTTTTATTTGGTAAATCCCTATAAATATTGACGTAACTGCGTATACATTGACTGTATATGTAAACAATAAGCTTGTATATACAACATCTACTATTTCTAACTATGATCAGACATCTATTACTTCACTAGGGGACTTAACGTCTATTTCCACTCTTTCCTATATATTGTAATTATACAAACTACATGCTAAAATCTACCTTGGTTTTGGGATTGAGTTACGTTTGAAAAAATCTATTTTAATTATTGTACTAATATGTCGTAATTTTCACCTAACTCACCAAATGACTGGTCTCTTATTAGGCTTCTCTGTCTATCATACTTTGTATGTGGGGTGAGCCCCGTCGCTCTTATTTTAGACCGTTTCTATCACTCTCGCTTTTCTCTCTCCTCTTTCTCCCTCTCTCCGTCCCTATATATATATATATATATATATATATATATATATATATATATATATATATATATATATATATATATATATATATATATATATATAGGGACGACGTCTGGGTAGACGTCTTAAGCACATAGTATCAACGCCGGCGTGCGTAAAGGATCAATTCTGGGCACAACCTTCATCCTGATTTTCATCAATGATCTTCCAAAATCACATTCTAAGATCATTCGTCGACATTTATTCAGATGACACAACCATTTATGGTAACACGTTGAAGAATATTTTTTGATCTTGATCTTTCTGATTACCTCTCTTCCGACCTGGAGCACGTGGTGCAATGGGGAAAAAGGTGGCTGATTACTTTTAATATGTCTTAAACCAGGGATCTCCCCTTCCACCACCAACGCTCAGATCCCCACGTTGTCCCAATTAAAATCAAAAAGCCCTCTTCACTTGAGGAATACCCATGTTTTAATAAACTTCTTGGACTAACCTTCATCTCAGACTTGAAATGGAAGACTTACATCAACTTTGTTGCTAAGGTCGTTGGAGAAATGGTTGGATCATTCTACCGCCCTAGAAAGTATCTCACGCCTGACGCAATCCTTTACTTCTATAAAAGTTAAATATTTCCTACGATGGAGTACTGTTTCCACATCTGAGGAGGTGCCGCTCAAAATACCCTTTTCTGCATTGACAGAGTACAAAACTGACTTCGAAATCTAGTGGGGTGTGTCCTCTTCTCTTCTCTACATCCCCTTTCTCACGGAAGAGACGTTGCTAGTCTTTCTCTGCTCTATCGTTATTTTTATGATAGGTGCTCGACTGAGCTTTAATCTATTGTTCTCCCGATAAAACATTCACAACAAAAACTCGTCTAGCTACACCCACTGTCGATAATTTTCCTGTCTCCCTCTGTGTACATAAAACGAAACGGCTCTTCCATGATCAAAGTTTCTTCCCTAGAACAACCCGTCTGCGGAACACAATACTACAGGGTTGCTTCTCAGTCGATTACATACATGGTTATTTTCAAGTCCAATGTAAACAAATTTTTAAATAATAAAATTCTAACCAGTTACAACCATCGTTACCAATCCTCACAATGTTGTCTCACCGTCCACCTAACAAACTCATTAACCTCGAGTGGCCTTTGGGACTTGATAAGCGTTAACTTGTAAGCAAAAAAAATAATGATTAAAAAAACTAACAGAATTCTTTAGACTTGATTATACCTTTATTTATTAACAAAATTCTAATAATCTTTTTTTTGTGTAAAAAAAATTAATATTCTGTAAGTATCACTAGCACTTTTGATTCTTCGTCGAATCATCTTCAGGTGACAAAAATCGCTAATTCTTATGTCCTAGAATTTAAGTTGTAAACGTTCTTCTGGAACTGCACCGGTTTATTGTTTTGGCGTCTAACGACTTCATATATTGTGTTCTCGCCTTTTTTTTTTAAATTCACTTTGCTCCGGCTTTTTGTTCATTTGATTTAGTTAAAAAGTTAATTCCTATACACATGGCTTATATTTGTTATGAATAAATTTAGAGTAATAGTTGATGAATACAAGAAATACTATTTTCTAAGGATTTGGCAGCAAGTAGCTGCTGTATACGCAACGTTATCCTTGCGTATGCAGTGAGTGTGTACGTAGTGGGAGTCTATAAATATTATAGTTGTTACAAACTTTTCCTTTCCCTTTTGATTCGAAGAATCATCTTTTAATATGTATTTCATATTTAATTTTTGCGTATTATTGTTGTGAATCTCGGTCCTATGATTTCCAATTTTATTCAAAATTTCAGTAGAAAAATGAAAACCACACGATTAAAAATGTTTATAAGACATACAACCAATAATTTCATGGACACTTTGCCTTTACACAGCAACACCCCCAAAATTCTACCCTCACAACTGTAATAATCATAAGTTATCTCCCTTTATCGTAACTCTTCACTGATGTCACTCCAGAGATAGAAACAAAATTCCATTTTCTTTTGATAAGGGAGCGAATTCTGTTCAGACGCGTAAACACACACCTAATAAAAGTATGGATAGATATTGAATTATTATACCTAGACGCCGCTATTCCAAATTCATGGCCGTGGGCCGACATCAGTGAACTATTTCTTTAGTACCAAACAGGCATAAACAACTTTTTTAATTTAATCCTGACGGTTTCAAACCGATATGAATGATTGCACACTAAAAATAATTAAATTTGAAAAAAATCGATTTTTGTAAAATTCGAATTATTTGATATTTTTCAGTAATCAAGTAGACATTCCATTTTTACTTGATATTCAATTTTTATTTTTTTTAAATATTTCATCAAATTTTAATAAATCTTAGTTATAACATTTTCATAAAAATATTTTATGGGATTTTTTAGGAATTATGATCGTTTGATTCAGTAGAAGCAGTTTAGGTACAATAATTCAATATCACCGCATGAGGTTAACGCCATGTGCATTCTATTAATTCCTAACTTGAGCCTTGTCTCAATATATTACAGCAACTGTGCACAATGCAACCTATAAAACGTGTCCCATTTATAATAGGGAAACATCACGTAATAATATAGTTTGATGGCTGCCAGACAGCGCGCCAAAAACACGGGCAGCCCTTTTAACCACTAATGATGAAAGCGGCATTCATCGCGACAGAATAGCAGACGACAAAAGGGTCCCCATCATGTGTCATGCGAGTGAAAGACATCAAAGGGAAATAACTGCAAATTACAGATGGTAGGGTTCGAACAAAATATGAAATGTTTTCTTTTGATGATGATGAAAGCAGAGAATGAGGGATCATAAAATACATAAAGACGCGATGAAAATAAGGTCGGTGTTTGATCGGTCGTTTGTTTTGTTTACGGCATATCAACCTTTTTAGGTTTATTTAATGTCGAATTCAGTCGTTTTCGGAAATGGTTTGATGCTTTATGTCCTTAATATATTTGAATATTTGCAGATTAAATGTGTTTGTTATGTTTTCCGTCAAGTTTCTTTGTCTGCATCGCTTGACCAATCGTCATTAAACTTGGTCAAAATATGAGTCATAGTCTAACTTTGAACTGATTTAATTTTGGGATATTTAGATAAAAGCCAAGGTCACGAAAATAATGAAAGCTACACTTTTGACGATAACTTCGGTTCTGGTCGCCGTAAAGACGCGTTTGTCCAAACTTGATGCATTGATCTGATGTTATTTGATAATAGTAACCAACATGCAAGATTTCAGTCTGATTAGATAAATAGTTTTTCACTTATCAACATTTCAATGTATCATTTCGGGAATACTTCATACAGTATGGAGAAACCAAGTACAGATAAGACTTTGGCTCATCCTTACGTTGTCATACGAAAGTATGCAGTCTCACGACTAACTTAATTTCTTATTGGCATACATCCTCTAAACAAATGGTGTGTAAACGTTATATTCTATTTAACCCATAAGTGGGACCCCGACAGACCTGCATTAGAATTAATGTGTGTGAAATGGCAAATAAGGAGTGAATCTACATTCACAAAGATCCAAAATCAGGATCTCAATAGCGGATCTAGTTACAAATTGTTTATATATACATACATACATACATACATACATACATACATACATACATACATACATACACACACACACACGCACATATATATATATATATATATATATATATATATATATATATATATATATATATATATCATTTGAATCCAAGGAAAAGCAGTTTTCAGTGGAGGGGTTTTACCCCAAGGGACACTCTTAATATTATCAAAATTTGCTGAAATTTTGGGAATAGACATCATTTTTGGTCATTTACCTATGGTTTAAATTTCATTTAAATCTAAGGGAAAACAGTTTTCAATGGGGCGTTGTGCCCCCGGGGTCCTCCAGCGTCGAAGTGATGTATTTCTTATATAGCTTATGACCTTCATCGAGGGGTAAGTAGTCTACATGCACATTTTCAAGCAATTCTGTCCAGGATTTTAAGTGAATATAAGACCCAAAGATAAAGCGGACACACACAGAGACAGAGTTACTATATATATATATATATATATATATATATATATATATATATATATATATATATGAAATAGTAATGATATATTTTTCTTTTTTCATTAGTATCAATGTCTCTATCGTCTTATATCCACCTCAATCTCCTGTCTTTCTATCTTTATTTCAACTTCCTGTTTATGTACATGTCTTCTTTTTTCAAGCTTGGTTCATTATTTATTTTATTTTTTTTTTCTTTCGTATTTCAATATTTTTTTCATTATTTTCTTCTTGAAACGTCTTTCCTTTTTCTTGTTCATTTCTCCCTGATTTATTGTGGACACCATTCTACTCTTTCCCCTTCATTCGTCTTCATGGGCGAGATTGTGGTTGAGGACCCATTCTTTTGAAGCTGTTATTCAGCAATAACTATCGAGCATAGAGGCGTTAATTACTGGGTGGACCCTTCTGTAGACGTCTGGCAGAGGGACACGCAATATCCCCGTCTCCCACAATTTGTATTGTGCTTTCCCGACTGGATTTAATAACCTCACCCATTGCATGGGTATTTATGCCGAAAGCGATGGGGGCACCGATTGTTCTGTCGTCTGAAGTCAACACCCTCAATTCAGTAGTGCGAAATTTGATCCGAACTCGAATGTTACCCACGGAATAATCAGGGGGCTGGAGTGCCATTTACTTATTCGTGCGTCATACTTCAACCTCAAGACATTAAGAAAGGGGTTATTGGAATGTGTCTATACGTTTGACAGGAGAACCGAGGTGTAGCTTGTTAAAGGCTAATATAGTTTAGTAATTCTAAAATTTAACCATCAGAAAGGAAGAACTGAATTTCGGTATATCGTTGATATACGGCGTATCATAGAATAGATCTGTTCTTTACTAGTCTGTAGTCAAGTTTCTTAATGTATTAGAATACCTAGTGACTCACTTGAGTCACATATGAAAAAAAAATTCAAAACTATATCTATTTATATAAAGTAAGGTATGTGTATATGTTTATATATTTATATGTAAATGATTCATTCCTAATCTAATTAACCAACCATTATTAAATATTGAACACAGCTGCTACGCCGGAAGGTGAGAAATGTGAGCCAAAGTTTAATTTAGTTTTATGCAAAGATTAAAATAGGGTGGAACCGCGTCGTAAAAAATCAGATACCTCCGAATTTTGTTAAATTTTACCAATAGGTATTAGAAATTTATTAATAAATATTTTTAAAATTTCAGATTTTTAGTATATTTTAAAGGGTTTTAGGATCATACAATTCGTAAAATCTTTCATTTGAAAATTCAAATATTTCAGATTTGCATTACATTTGATCTAAAGTCATTTGATAACTATTAAGCAAGATTGACTAGATTTCAATTTCTTCTAAAGATCCCTGTTTGACATTTTCTAGAATCAAAATCATTTAATGAATTTTGATTAAAATTGGAATAAGGATTCAAGACATAAGGTTTAGTATAATTAATTTTAATCTTTGTAAGAATATATAAAAGTGGTGCAAAACCGGTCTGTTTGAGAAATTTAACCGTTCTGGGACAGGTATTCTTCTAGATATATAACAAAAATTATAATGTTTACTGATATGAAATTGAAAATAACAAACATAAGTATTGTTGAAAAATAAACATAAGTATTGTTGAAAATAAACATAAGCATTGTTGAAAAATAAACATAAGTATTGTTGAAAAATAAACATAAGTATTGTTGAAAATAAGCATAAGTATTGTTGAAAATAAACATAAGTATTGTTGAAAATAAACATAAGTATTGTTGAAAAATAAACATAAGCATTGTTGAAAAATAAACATAGTATTGTTGAAAATAAGCATAAGTATTGTTGAAAATAAACATAAGTATTGTTGAAAATAAACATAAGTATTGTTGAAAAATAAACATAAGCATTGTTGAAAATAAACATAAGTATTGTTGAAAAATAAACATAAGCATTGTTGAAAAATAAACATAGTATTGTTGAAAATAAGCATAAGTATTGTTGAAAATAAACATAAGTATTGTTGAAAATAAACATAAGTATTGTTGAAAAATAAACATAAGCATTGTTGAAAATAAACATAAGTATTGTTGAAAAATAAACATAAGCATTGTTGAAAAATAAACATAAGTATTGTTGAAAATAAACATAAGCATTGTTGAAAAATAAACATAGTATTGTTGAAAAACGTAATTTAATTTGAATTGCAGAGGTTATTAAAGAATACGTGTAGAGGGGAACCAATAAAAAACGTCAGTCAAAAAAATAATGAAATAAAAATGGCTGACCGTAACATTATTTACCAGACGAATGATGATTATAGGATTTTTTTTGTTGTTACGGAATAATTCGGTTTTAATAGCGGATGGAAAAAAAATATTCCAACTTACTAGAATTCTTGTTAGTCGGCGAACATACATACATTAAATAAACTATATCAAATTAATAAAATTAATGGCATAATTGCCCCAAATAAAGGAAAATATTAAATCGTGTTGATGAAAAAACATTATGGGTTGATTCGTGTAATGTGTATCCCTCAAACAAATACCAGCATTCGTAATGAATATGTTGAAGACCGTGAGATGTGAGTTGGAGAATTGTGACGTAGATGTGAAAGCAGTGGCTACCACAAAAGAAATTCGTTCAGAAGTTGCAAAAAAAGATGAAGCAAGATCCAGTCTCGGCAATACGAATCTTGGAGAGAGAGAGAGAGAGAGAGAGAGAGAGAGAGAGAGAGAGAGAGAGAGAGAGAAAGAGAGAGAGAGATGAAGAAATCTTCAAAATTAGGATAACAGCCTTACAAAAGTTAAGAAACCCTTTAACAAGTCGATCCGGGGATACTCTGGTTCATCCCAGACAAAAACCTCTCAGGATCAGTTTCACAACGCGCAAAACTACAGGTGGCTAGCCTACACCCATAAGAGGTTCGCTGTGGAAAGACCATACGTGTGGCAGCAGGACTCAGCCCAGTGTCAAACTCATGGGAAAAGCCAGAAGTAGCTGCCTGTAAACTTCCATGATTTCACTTCAATATATGGTTCTCCAACTCGCCTAATTATTACCTTATAATGTGTGGGGTGCAAGTGAAAAAAGACACCAACCGTACCGCCTGCAATACCAAGAACGAGCTGATTGCGAGGATTAAATTCGTGTTCAGGCGTCTCTCGGTGTGTACCACGAAGGCCGCGTTTAAGTTCCGTCTACAGACTGTGGTTGAGGCCCATGGCAGCCAATTATTGGCAAAGATATGGCGTCTTTTCTTTTTCAAAACGTGTCAAATTTGTTGCGAACACCCTGCATATAGAAAATACGAAAATTGCTTTCGTCCGCTTACTAGATTTATGCTGTACGAACTTTCTATACTTGCTCAAAATGCCTATACCAATTGTCCTCATCTGTTTTTATGACCACGAAGGTAGCATGACCTCTTAGTGAAATATTGTGTAGTTCTATTTTTAAGGAGTTGCACCATAGTGAAATTTAATAGTTTGAAAATTCACTGGTCATTTATAAATCTACTAAAGAGAGCTTATCGGAATGAAAAAAAAAACTTTCTAAGCCCATGAAATCTCTATTTTCAAATTTTTTGCACCATAGCAGTAGGTTTTAAATTGCACTAAAGTATTCACTTTTTAAAAGGGATCCTTGGGTGTGTAAACGTGCACAATCCTGCATGTTTAGTGGGCATGCATAGACACATGTTACAAACGACAGACCTGCAATAGGAAAATATTGAACGAAGAGAATAAACCACCCAAGAAATTGGTTAGCCTCTTTAAAAGAATAATGACCTTAAAATCGAGGGTTCGTTTTGAGAAAGCATTTTGACATTCTACATAATTTATGTCTACTACAGTTAATAGACACCCTGGTCAGTCAGTTTTTTATGTCCATTGATTAAACAGCCGGTAACTCTAAATTGGTTTACTCGTGTGGCATACCCTGAATTACAGGTATTTATTTATATCTCTCCCACGGCTTGAAGGTGTGACACAAGGTCGGAGAAGTGGGATTTTAAAGGCCAGCGCCCTAAAGGCAGAGCAAAAAATGACTAGACAGACCCGTCGGCATTCTCCGGTAGAGGCGCCTCGGACGATTAGTAAGAAACTTACTCCTTCTCAAATATTGAGAAGGTAAAGCATTCGAAAGTGAACCTCCTAGAAGTGCACAGGACAACATCTCAGCCGAACAGAGAACAAGCCATCCCCAACGATGGTTTAGATTCTGTCGGTCTGATTTACGTATGGAATAGCCACCCAGGTCGAATGAAAAGATAAATCTATATATTCCAACATGGCGAAAATGTTGGTTGTTCTCTGTTGGTCTGAGAGACGGATGGACGTTTGTGTCTGAAACTGATGGACTGTTTGTGTTCGCTTGGAGATGTTTGCTTTTATTGCAAGTTTGTCTTTCGGTAAAAGAACACGTGCCATTTGAAACCTTTCAAAATAAAACATCGTTACTTGTTTTAGACCTGAGTTGTGATCTTGCTTGGAAGGAAAATCCTTTTGTTACAGCAGTGACCGAACCCACAAGAATGACAATAAGGCCAGTCTCGAAATGAAGAACTGAATTCGGACGAAGACAACGAGCGGACGATACCGGCCTGTGCAGTGAATAAACAATGGACATGACCTCCTGCTTAATTGTTTTCAGCTATTTTAATGAGATTTAACTATTTAAGATTTAAATAACAAACAGAAATACATCGATTCTAAAAAATTGAGTAATATTCTCCAAGTAAAATAACTTAATTGAAGCTTAACACCACAAAATAAGTCTAATCTGTTTCCAAGCCCATAACTTCAGTAGTGTATCACTATTGTCACACATTTATTACAATGTATTATCTGGATTATTCGGACTACTATTTTCTTTACTAATGAGTCACCACTTATTAAGGTTAAAGGTCACTCGATGATAGGGTTATTGAATTGGATACATTGTCAGTTGAATGATGAAAGAAAATTATGAGAGGACTGAAAATGACTAATCGAATGAATAAAGTCTGATTACGTGTGGGCACTGTTTATCATAAGTATTTGTTGACATTATATTTGAAAAAGATCAAGTTGTAGTCTGCAGGGAAGCAGTCCCGTGGTATTGTGTTCCACGGATGGAAAGTTATTGGAAATTCCGTTTGATGTTTGGCACACGGTGGAATCAAGGGAAGTATTTTCAGCTAGGAAGAGGATTTCTTGCTGTGGTGTTTATATTCACAACGTTTCGGTCGATGTAACCTCCGACCTTCTTCAGATGCATCCTTTTGAACTTGGGAGCCTTCTAGTCGAACTCGGAAACCTGAACGGAATTTTGAACTAAACTCGGTTTTTAAAGTGGGTGAAATCCAGCTCTCCCAAAAGGGGCACTCTGGATTGGAAACAATACCTCAGTCTAGAAGGATCACTTATTCACTGACCGGGACAGAAAAAAATAAAGTTTAGTATCATCAGAACAGATACTACACTTTGCACCTAGCCAAAAGGCAAACAATAGCTTGTTATTCTTTCTTATTGCCTGTAGTAAGGATTCAAACTTAAACCCCCAGAAGACTGTCACGTAAAACTGATTGTTAAACAACGCTCTTAGCCGTTACGCAACGTGTTCTCGTGGACAGTTCTAGTATTCATTTTATAAGCTTTAAACATAATCTTCTCTAGATGCGTAGTATTGCTTTTCATTAATATCGAGTTATTATATTTTACATTTTTAAAGTTCGAAAACATGTGCTCGAAGAAAGTCGGAGATTACAACGGCCGAAACGATGTGAAGATAACAGCCAGGATTTAAATAGAATGATCAACTAATCTAAATAAGACATACCCATTTCGTATTTTGTATAGGATGAAGATTTCTGATTTATTTATTTATTTGTTGGTCACTTTTAAGTGATTAGTGAACGGCGAATTGGTTTCTCTTCCGCTAAAAGCTTATCATAGCGTGGTCTTGTAGCAAATTGAGTTTCACACCAGTTTAACAAAAACATCAGGTGATCCACAATTCATTGATCGATCAAGACAGATAGGTTGGTGATGCGCAATAATCTGGAGGTGGGGAAGGGATCGGGTCTTGTTCCGGATTACTTATGTAGGTGTCGATATTGAATTTACTTCTGGTGACACCGGTTGATACTTAAATCAAGGTGTTTCCTATGAAGAAAAAACATTTACTCGTCGGATGATCATTCTTGTTATTTTGATCGAGGAAAGCAAATCCTATCTATCTATCTATCTATCTATCTATCTATCTATCTATCTATGTATGTGTGTTTATGTATGTATGTATGTATCTATCTGTCTATATCATCTACTAATGTATATACTAATGTATATTTTAAGATCAACTGACCTGATCAACACAGTATTTTTCGAAAACTCGGAACATATCGAAACAATTAAGTGACGCTATGTATGTATGTATGTATGTATGTATCTATCTATCTATCTATTTATCTATTTATCTATCGATATATTTATCTATCTATTTATCTATCGATATACCTATCTATCTATCTATCTATCTATCTATCTATCTATCAGTATGTTTCTATTTACTTCTATCTGATAGTACATCATTCTATGCACACTCCTATCTACATGTTAATATTTTTAATGAGTCACCACTTATCTAGGACAAAAGCCACTCGAGGATAAGCGCTTGTGAGTTTGACAGGTAGTTAGTTGAATGATGAAGAATATTATGAGACGATTGAAAATAATGATTTGAATGAACTAATTATTCTACTTAGGATGACAGTCTATGATAAGTATATTTATATTGAATTTAAAGACGACCATGTTGTAGTCTATAGGAAAGCTATTGCGTAGAAATGTGTTCTACAGAGGGAATTTCTTGGAAATAAATCTTGTTCATGGAAATTTCTCCTGGCGCCAGGGAAATGTAGAAATAAGGAAGCGTTCTTTTTAAGTTTTGGTAGAAGACGAATTCAAGTAGACACCATAGATTGGCGCTCAGCCGTCTTCGGCCGGGGTATTAATCTGGCTTTTTCATATCTGCTGATCAGAAACGGGGAGCGTTTGAAATATAGAATTATAAAAATGAAAAATATTAAAAACAACTACATCGTTTTATGCTTAAACACCACCCATAATTTTCAATACACACACACACACACACACACACACACATATATATATATATATATATATATATATATAAATTTATTAATCAGGTTCAAACATATTAACAAAATGAACATGTTCTCAATAGCGAGTAGATCATCTATAAAAATCAGTAAACACTAGTACAGTCAACGCAAATTAATATAGTGAGAATGAAAATCAAATTGCTAGTAATAGAATAAATAACTTTCTGATGATTTTAAAAGGTTATATTTATTTAAATATAGTAAAATCATAAAATTAACGTTTTGTTTAGACGGCCTTTAAATATTATAGCATCCTAAATTGGTTATATATATATATATATATATATATATATATAAGTCTAAATTTAGTGTTGGGATTTGTCACTGTTTTTCATATCTTTTTTCTTCTTCCTCTTCTGTCCAGCTGATTTCATAATGGTAGTTATAGAGAAATAAGAGGTGTTCGCTAAGAAGGGGGGTTGTAGGATGAATTACTATGGTATACACAGGGCCAGACACAAATAGATAAACGTAGTTGACCGAAATATTCTGTTGACACATGACCTTCGATTTGCTTTTTTTTTTTTTCATTTCACATTTCCTCACCCCTTGATTTATTTCTGGCGACAATTTCAATTTCTTGGCTTTCACTTTTTGTCGTCATGCAGTCTTTAGAAGATGTAAATTATTGAAACGCGAATTAATTGGCGTTGACTGTACCAGTGTTATATATATATATATATATATATATATATATATATATATATATATATATATATATATATAGGGTGGGCAAAAATAAGGGTCCTATTTTTTAAAATTCATAACTTTTTTATTTATTTATTTATTATTTTTTTTTTAGAATAAGTAAAGGACCCCTTCCGAAGCAAGCATGAGCCGTATTAGCCCTAAGGAACGTACCCTCATTTAGAAAACATTATTTTTGCTTAAAAAACTCAAAACAGTGTAAAAAACAATACTTTAGTTTTTGTAAGTTTTAAGAAGTGTTTTTCGGCTAAAATTTGTTTTGTTTATTTCAAAAAATCTCGGAAGGGTCAGTCTACACACACATAAAGTTTGGTGAGTTTAACTTTTATTCTGTGGAAGTTATTCAAATTCAAGTTATTCAAATTTAAAGATAGGACCCTTATTTTGGCCCACCCTGATACGCCAACTGTGGGAACGCACGGTTTGTTTCTGGTGGCGCGGATTAATGAAATTATGTAACAATTCCAATTAAAAATGTAAGTGGAACAGATCTTTTTATTTTTCATAGACACTTGTTCTTTAGTTGACTCCCCTGACAATGTTGGGTATGAACGAATGAGTATTTTAAACTGATGTATCTCATGAACTGTTTTATCACCTTCGACCGAGAAGTGATTTTTTCTTTTTTTCTTCCTTTTTTTATGTGTCTAGTTCTTTTTGTCTTTCTTTTCATGAAAAATTGCGAACCATAGGAATGAAGCCAAATCGGTATGTTTAAATCCCCCTTGTGCTAGTAATGAAACGCGCGTATTGATGTTTTTTTTATGTAAATAAATAAATATACACCAACGGAAAAACACCGTTTGTTTTGATGAATCTATAGCAAATAAATGTTTTAGTGACACAATGAACACACACACACACACACACACACATATATATATATATATATATATATATATATATATATATATATATATATATATTAAGTTACATAATTTAATAACAGAATACGTAACTTAATATATCCAAGCGATAAAAGAAATCTTAAATATTACGAGTAATACCTCATGATCCGGAGGTAAAACTTCAGACTACAGACAATATAATCGAAGGTTCGATCATGATGGGCAGAAACACGTGTCCATGGATTACTTTCAGGTACATAAATATTAATTAGTAAATTAATTATATATATATATATATATATATATATATATATATATATATATATATATATATATATATATATATATATATATATATATATATAAGATAGATAGATAGAAATATTTGTACGATGAAGGGAGAGAGAAAAAAGTGATAGAGGGGAATATATATATATATATATATATATATATATATATATTCATTGTTAAATTTTTAATCTATTTATCTATATATATCTACAATCACAAAAACTACGTCTGGTCGAGGCAGATCACAAACGGCCTGAGATTGTTCACTGTATTTGCAGACTAGTAGACGACACTTGACTTGCAATGCCACTAGAACTGGTTTTCACATGCAACCCATGGTATCTCTCAATGGTGACCAATCTAAGTGCTGCTCAAACTCAAAATAGCACTTACTTCGCTGATCTTAATTTGGACGCGTTCTCAGACTAAGGTATCGTTTCACCAACTTTTATAAAATGGGTAAGAGAAACACATAAAGATGTTGAGAATGTTTATCTTCATGAAAATAATGAAACAGCATGCATGCACTTATTAAATAAAGGATTCTTTTCACGAGAGCCAATAATACTATGTTTATAATACGATTTATTTTACTCCTACTTGACTGAGCTAAATGTAAGTATCACTTCGGCTTCCAAACAAACAAAGATCTTCAAGGGTTTCAGATACAATCATTTACATATTAGCAAAAAAATCAGCTATATAAACAATATATGAGCACATAAAAGCACGGATCTACTACACAGCAATACACGTATTCATTTTTAACACATACGTCGTATAGTCACACACCGAAACTGATCTATTCTCAAGGCAACGATATAAGCACTCTTGCTGTATATAAGCAGGAAAGGCGTTACTCGACTAACATATCCAATAACTCCTATTATATGTGGGTGGCTGGCGGCATCCGAAATGATACCCTGCACTTTTCTTGCTTTGCCCTTTCGTCTCACTGGTGACAGTCAATCAATCATTGGCTGATCGAATTCCGCTAATTTCAAGACCGCAATGAGGGCGCAACAAAACGTACTGCTTGGCAGAAAACTAAAGCGACTCAGACAGACACAACGAACGGATTCGATCTTTTCCTTAAATCTAATAGCCTTTCAGTTTTTCTCTTTAAAGCAGACACATTAGCAGAGACAAACAGACACTGGACTAGTGAATACAACTAAATGGTTACAGACGAGGACCGTAAAATTAAAGTTATATATATATTTTTTAAATAACTAGTTTGGATTGTTCAGCATGTTGGAAAGAAAGTGTTTTCGCCTCACGTTCATGGTATTTTCTAACTATTTATTCATGGTGTTCATTTCTGTATAATTCTTTTCATGCGGTCATTTTCAAATACAGCGTGACCCACCACCACCAAAAAAAAAAGAAAAAATATGCCACTCATGAAATCGTTAATAAAAATAACACTCCTTTATGCAATCAAACCAAATAAACTTCAGTCTATGTCTGACTTGTCCACCAAATTTCAGTCGTGAATGTCCAACAGTCTTTGTTTTATCGTCGTTCAATGATAAGCACAGCTGGCCACGACGTTCAAAATTGTCGATATATCTAGCGCCCTCTTTTCTCAGCAGTGTCCTAATCTTGGATGTGATGACCCTCTTAGGTAACACAATAGTCTGGAGTTGGTTTGATAGACATTATCGTTGAGATAACCCGACAGATATAATTATGAGCGGTTAGGGTCCGGTGAGTTTAAAGCACATTCAGCATCACATTTACTGATGAGACAATCACCAAAGTTTAACTATATCATTTGAACGGTGATAAAATAAAGACTGTTGAAAATTCATGAGTAAAACTTGATGGAAAAGTCAAGCATAGACTGAAGTTTATTTGTACACATTATGGTTGGATTGCAGAAAGGATTGTGAATTTTATTAACGACTCCGTGAGTAGGATTTGGGGGGGGGGGCGTGGAGATCACAGTATATTAACTTGTATTTATATACTTGGATACTATTTGTAATTTTTTTAATTTGCCAGATCTTTAATTTGGAAGTATAGGGCTGCTTCAAGGAAGGTGGGATCATTCTACTGAGCTAGAAAACTTCTCACACCTGCCAGTATCCTATATCTCTACAAAGCCATCATTCGCCCATACATGGAGTATTGTTGTCACATCTGGGATGGTGCACCAAACGCTAGCCTCTCCCTCTTGGACAGGGTCCAGAAAAGAGTCTCTAATCTAATAGGCTCTTCACTATAAAGCCTGCTCCAGCCTCTGTCCCATCGCCGCAATGTTGCATGTCTGTGCTTGTTTTACAAGTACTTTAATGACATGTGCTGCACTGGTGCCCCATCTATCTAACCCCTTTACTGTTGAGGTTTTCAAGTGCCGGAAAGCCTTCTACTCTAATAGCTCCTTACCTTGTACTTTTAGCCTTTGGAATTGTCTTCTTGTTTCCTGTCTTCCTGACAAACATTGCGTCTCGCTTCAAAACTCTGCATATAATTCACAGTAGTTTCCTACGTCCAAGTGGCATCGTACCTTGTTTGGGGTGAACTTAAGTAAAAAATTAAATAAATTTAAAAAAGTACAGACCCAATCTTTTTAGTAAAAATATTATAGTACCTACTTTAGTTTTAAAAAACTAATTCTTTCATATTGAAATGTAAATGTATGGGTATACCACCGGATGTAGTTTCATGTCATACATAGAAAATAATATTTAAACTATAGATGCGACATTGACAAGTACTATTACCCCGGGTCAGAGTTTATATAGAAATAATGTTAACTATGATGTGACTTTACACACCCCAAAGCCTCTAAAATGGGCCCTCACTATCGGATGTAGATTAAGGTATCCAGTACTTTTAAATAATCTGACTTTTTTTAATTTATAACTACTTGAACTAATTGACCGACTATACCGGCCACGATTTCGTTTAACTACACATCTAATATATAAAGTAAAGTTGATATCTTTCTCGTCGATAGCTTTCTACCTACAGATTCTGGTTCGTCAGTTTTTCTTGTGGATCGTTGCTACATGTTTTTCAGAAGAATAAAAGGTAATTAGATTTAATTCTTTCAAGAGAAAACTTTCTATCAAAGTGACGTAACTCTGTATTTGTCCATACAAAGTTACTTCCTTTTGATTGGAACAAAAAATAATATTTAAAAAATATGCAGGCATAGTTTAAAGGGATAAAAACAAATTAATTGCAATTAAATCTATTACCGGGCAACGCCAAATAGATATAACTTGTGTTATATAAAGGAGGATATATGGTTTGTCCTGCGTTTTTCTCGAAATTAAGGTCTACCGTTATTTAACATAACAATCGGCATTAACATTTTTTTAAATAGATGAAAATCTCTGAAAATATGTTTGAGTTCGAAAAAACCGATTCGTTTTTTTTCGTTGTTGATTTAATAAAAATAATTCAATATTTAATTTATTTATCGCATTAATTTTTACATAATTTCAATGTATTGTGCATAAAAAGGTTTTAATTATTCTAAAATTAAAAAATCTTTACGTAAAATATTTTATATAAAGTTAGGCATGATACATGTTTATGTACTTGTATGTACAGAATTGACCTATAAACTAATTAAGCAATCATTATGAATTTTCGATGCGTAATGCTGGCTATATTTAGTTTAATTCAGGTTTATGCAAAAGGCATAAAAAATTGGATGGAAACCTTGAGTGAAAATTCAGATAGCTCATATTTTTGTGAAATTAAAAAAATACGTATTAGATATCAATTAATAAATATTTCCAAAATTATTGTTTCTGTTGAGTATTTTAAAGGGTTTATAGGAGTATAATATAGACACAATAACCTATTTGAAAATTAGAATATTTCAGATTTGCATTGAATTTGATCCGTAGTCATTACACACAAAGTCAGCAAGATTCCCTCAATTTAAATTTCTTCTTAAGACCTTTTAAGCTTAACCCTTAAATTTAAAACATTTTCTAGACACAAAATAATGTAATTTATTTTTTAATTAAAATTGGAATAAGGATTCTAGATATAAGTTTTAGTATCATGATATCTTGATTTTACTCCTCGTAAGGGAGTAGCATAAATGTGTTGCAAAACTGTTCTGTTCGGGGAATTAATTTTAGTCATCCTAGGGCGGGTATTATTCTAGTTATATATATTTTCAATTTGAAATCGTTTACTTTTATATAAATATATATTTTATGGAAATCTCTCCAGACAAAGCATGATGCCACTTGATGTAAGGAGATAACAAGAACGAAATATGATTATCGTAAAGACAGGAGATGTCTATTGGCATTAGTCTTAAAAAGACCAAAGCTATAGTTAGGAGGAAACTAGTCAGTAGGAAGAGAATTCCATAAGCCTGTGGTTCTTGGAAAGAAGCTACTGGAATAGAAAGCTGTATTACAATGGGGTATCAAAACAGCGAATTTATGAAGACAATTAGACCAACGAGTCAAACAAGCTGGAATAAAGGAAGCAGGGAATAGATTAGACAATTCTGAAGAACACATACCATAACAGTATTTATAGAAAAGACTGAGACAAGCAACATCACGTCTGTGAGAGAGAGGGTGCAGAGAAGAAGGGTGGGGCCAAATTACAGATACGTTTCTGCGCCTTATCAAGAACCCTCAAATGAGACAGAGATTCACTATCCCAAATATGACAACAGTACTTAGTACATGGTTTGATAGTAGATTTATAGAGATAGAGAATAGCCTCAGGTGTGAAAAAGTGTTTGAAGCGATGGAGAGAACCGACTGGACGAGAAGCAGAAAAAGCAAATGGATCTAATGTGTGAACTCCAAGAAATATTTGATGAGAAAAAAAGACCAAGAAGTTCCAGAGTCGATTTCTCCTCAAGAGCAGAGCCATCCATGAGAATCTCAGGAAGAAAAGGACATGCCTACGATTGAAAGACAGGAGCTGAGTCTTAACGAGATTAAAGAAAACATCCATTTCGTAACCCAATCCACAACTGAACCCAGGTCAACTTCCAGATCAGCTGCATATTTCGACTGATCCGAGGGAGATAAGCGAGAAACAACACCAGAATAGAAAGTGCTATCATCAGCATAGATGTAAATTTTCTGAATAATATTTACTGGAAAATCATTTATATAGAGAAGACACAACGTTGGGCCTAGAATAGAGTCCTTAGGAACACCAGCATTGATAGGAAAAGAGAATGAAGAGACACCACCCAAAGTTACTCACAATCTTCGATCAGAAAGAAAAGAACCTCACCACCAATAACTATAGATATATCGATGTTTCCATATCTCCTAACCTTTGGTTGTTTTATTTAGCAATTTGTTCGTTCGATGCATTTCTGCCAGAAGCATTGATTACACTACCTTTTATATTGCGTGATTATTACTCTTACGGAAATCAGCTGTGCGTTACACACTCAACGTGTAAAGTTTAGATTTTGCCCCAAACATCCGACACTCATCTGATGGTGAGACCTTAATTTTGGAGTCACACTTTAGTTGCTATTAGAAGCAACAACAATTTTATTTTTATTTAATATAGTTTATATTTTAATTTTATATGCTGATAAGCTTTTCATAGAAAGGACAAGAGACACACACATGGGATTAACGCATTCCCTACCCCATCTAAAAAGGGCAGGCGATCGTTGGTCAGCCGTTATCGCTGACGCCTGTATCTCCTTCCGCTTCGGTCCCTGTTGGATTAAAAACTTTTATCTTCTAACACCTTACATATACCTTTTATATTGCGTGATAATTACTCACACAGAAATCATCTGTTCGTTCTTCATTTACAGGGATAAAGTTTGTACTTCGCCAAAATATCTGACACTCATCTGGTGGTAAGGAGGCCCAATTAGGGAGCTTTAGGGAGTATGGAGTCACCTCTCGGTTTCCACTACTTTCAGGTCCCCTATGTCTTGAAGTGATATTACTTGTTACCGTCAAATCTATAAATATAATTTATCAATTACAGACTGTATATTGACAAAATATAGGGACCCCAAGCATCAAATTTAGAAACATAACCGAGTTTATGCAATTTATTTTGCACACTCGATTTGAAAAACTTGAGAATGTCTGCGATTTTTCTGGTTATCAAACATCAATCTTGTTCAACTACGGCTTTCACTTGGTCACTGTCGATCACCTTAGCCGGCCACAATACTTTCCTTTTCTGAATCGAGCAAACCATTTCTGGCACATCAGTTCCGTAACATCATTCTCCCCATACACATGGCATATCTTTGTGCAGGTTTCTAAAGCTTTACTTTTTTTTTCGGTAATAAAAAGCATCAGATGTCGGTAGTGCTCTGGTTGATAATCCATTTCAAAACCTGAAACACAAACGAAAATGTAAGAACTTCTCTACTCAGGGGCTTATTACAAACCGACGTCAACATACTCGCTACACGAAATACAGGATTTGAAGAATAGGAATATAAAACAATGTTTAGTAGGCCGGAAAGAGACAGTAAAACAAAAAACGAACGAAATTTCGGCCAACCAAATATTTGCCACCAAATCGAATTAAGCTACAAACCAGGTGCATACAAAATATAATCCGTTAAATATTTGAAACTATTAAAACCCTTTACAAACCAGGGGTATTTTTACCCCACCTAATAGACCAATATCATCCGGGCCTTTGGGTCTGGATTTACGCCGGTCTATTGGGGGTTGTTGGTCCTGTGCAGTTCTAGGAGGTGCACCCTCCCAGGCTTCGCCTCCCCTCTTTGGGGAGGAGTAAGTTTATTGCTTACTGTCTGAGGCGCCCTACCGGGAATGCCGACGGGGCTGCCCAGGCAATTTTTAAATGGCCAGAATACTCACCTCGAGCCCTGGCTTATCTAATCCCACTTTCCCGACCTTGTGTCACATCTTGCCTTGTGGGAGGTAGATAAATATAACAAAAGGGACACCTTGGCCTTTTGGCTAGGATCAAAGTGTAGTATCTGTTCCGATAGATACTGCACCCCATAGACTGGTATTGTCTTGGTCTTCGGGGTTTGATTTACGCCGGTCTGTGGGTTTGTCCTGTGCATTTCTAGGAGGTCAACCCTCCCAGGCTTTGCCTCCCCTCTTTGGGGAGGAGTAAGTTTATTGCTTACTGTCTGAGGCGCCTCTACCGGGGAATGCCGACGGGGCTGCCCAGGCAATTTTTAAATGGCCAGAGTGCTCACCTCTCGAGCGCTGGCTTATCTAATCCCACTTTCCCGACCTTGTGTCACATCTCACCTTGTGGGAGGTAGATAAATAAAACCCAAGCGAAATTCATATACCATAAATTAACCAAACCAAACATAAATGTATAACATAAGGCGCCAGTCAGATTACTCTTCGTTGCTTAGACAGTTGTAAATCTACTCAGCTAGTCTCTTTCTACTCTATCGTCATTTCCATGGAATGTGCTCGACTGAGCTTCAATCTCTGGTAGCTCTTAGTAAGATATCCACAGCAAGAATTCTTATTTCTACCACAACGAAAAAAAAAGTTCTTCCTTCTTCCGTGTGCCTAGCGTCAGGCGAAATTTCAACAAAAGCTTCTCTTATGTAGAACACATTACAACGGGACTGCTTCCTTGCAGATTACAACAAGATTGTCTTCAACTCCAATGTCAACAGATTCCATTCTATTCTAACACGGTCCACACTAGCAATCATTCTCTAAACTAACAACCATTCCATCTCATTAACCTTTATCCTCGAGTGGCTTTTGTCTTTGATAACTGGTTATCCTTCTAGTAAAACATATTTAAGGATATGAACTTGACGCATAAACACTTTAACCATAATAACAATAAATTTCTCTAAAAGTGTTGATATGGCAAAAAAAAACCTACTAAACCAAACTTCCTACCCTCTAGCTACCCGCTTCTGCGTCGTCTTCCCCAGGTAAATTCAAAGGAAATTCAAAAAATTTTAACTTTTTCTGAAAAGTATATTTCTTTAATCCATTTACCGAAAACTTATACTTCGCTGAGATTAAGTCTTTCTGTTTTTATTCAATTTAACTTGTTCGCTTGCAATTTGGTTCTGCGATGGTTTGGGGAAAGAACTGCGGTCAATGTATTAACCTTCTCCACCCAAGAATCTCAGAGAAGCTATTTGTGTTGAGTAAGTCAGCTTAAAACATTCGTCTTCCATGGATTTCGTAATCAGTGTATATATATATATATATATATATATATATATATATATATATATATATATATATATATATATATGTGTGTGTGGGTGTGTGTGTGTGTGTGTGTGTGTGTGTGTGTGTGGATGACTAACTGGTTCGCTGTATCACAACTATTCGGTGCGGCTAGACTAAGATCTCTCCCAAGCCATTGGTCGATCGTTCAACCTTCGAGTTTATAGTTTTCAGCTCTATCCATTTATATTTCATTAAATGTTACGGACAACTTGTGTCTGCCTATCTTTCTTTCTAAGTTCTTTATTAGTTTTCGGGTTTCGAGTTGGGATTGATTGATATATTTGCCGTACTCGTTTTGAGAACTAGTACTTTCAGATTCATCCAGATCTATCTTCAGGGGTTGTCATCTAGTAAGGAACGTGTAATAAAAAAATAGTAATAGTTTTAGCGCGAACTGTTTTATGGTTTTAGTATTAATTTATACGATCACACTAAATCACAGTATTAATACATACGATCACACTAAATCAGTAGTAGTACATACGATCACACTAAATAACAGTATTAGTACATACGATCACACTAAATAACAGTATTAGTACATACGATCACACTAAATAACAGTATTAATACATACGATCACACTAAATCACAGTATTAGTACATACGATCACACTAAATAACCGCATTTATACATACGATCACACTAAATCACATTATTAATACATACGATCACACTAAAACTATTACTAAATATTAAAAAATACACGTTCGGAATAACCATATTTGAAGAAAGTACTAGGGTTCAAAATCAGCGCGGTAAATACATCGGCTGATTACAGCTGGAACCCCGAAAACTTAGAAGGAGGAAAGGATCAAAAGAAAGATATGCGGACACAATTTTTCCGAAATATGTTTTTTAAAATGTTGTCCAGAGACACACACACGCACACACATACACACACACATATACATATATATATATATATATATATATATATATATATATATATATATACATGAATGATAAATAAAAGTATAAAATAAACATCAGCTTATCCGTTTAAGTTAAAAGCATAATTAATATTATATATTTATGCACTAACATTATTCATTTTACTATCCTTTATAAGCAGATATTTAGCCTACCCCAGGGAAATATCCTCAGTGGTGGCTTATCTTTTTTTTTAATTTCTTGAAAGCGAACCCTTCAAATATAGGCTACCTAAAAATGTGTCATTCTACAGATACATAGATGACATCTTAATTTTCTTTCTCAAAACAACTAAAATAGAAAAATTACTTAAAGACGAAATAAAATAGAACCTGCTATCAAATTTACGTTCGGAAAGAAAACGATAACTCTATACCTTTTCCTGACATTCTACTAATAAACAACAATAATAAATTAAATAATAAGGTCCACCGTAAACCAACCAGTAAGAATGATTATGTTCATTTTTATTCGCACCACAATAATAAAGTAAAAACGGGTGTCATAATTGGATTTTACTTCAGAGCCCTGATAATATCTAAACGAGGAATTTAAATACATTAAGCACACCCTCAAAACATTATTGTACCCTACGTATTTTATAAAAAACAAACGCAACAAGAAAATCTCTCCATATTCACTCAAATAGCAAACAAAACAATTCATCAACCAGCGCTATAATAAATAGAAATATAATTGTACCGACTAACAACACTTACACAGAACTGAATAAACTAGATATTAATATAACCCAAATAACCTCATCAACTATTATGCATATAATCAGTAAATCTAAATTCGACACTACACCCACAGTCAAAGCTGGCATATATTCCATCTGGGCTGTTATAGGGTCTACATTGGCGAGACTCAGAAACACCTAAACAATAGAATTTACGAGCACAAAAGAGCAATCAAAATTAACAACATGCTAACGCCTTATGTGCTCATGCTATGTTATATAATCATCGTTTTGACTTTAAAACCTCCACTTTAATTAAAACTATACATAACAAATCTACAATACGATTAATCGAATTTAGCTCCCATAGTCCACTCTACAAATACAATTAAACAATAAATAGGCTTCTATTATGTCTCCTCCAACCTATATAAAGCTATTATCAATGAAAATAATTTAAAGTTAGACATCGGGTGATTTCCTGCTTTTAAATTAAGACATTTAGATTCCCTTTAGTTTTCTGTTTTGCTCTTATCTTCTTTCGTGTTGCTAATACGACATGTATGTATATTGTGTATATATATTTCGAGTACATTCAAAGGCATATATGGTTTGATATTTTTTATTTAAAAAAAAATGATTTCATATATATATATATATAATATATATATGCGTATGTACATATTTGCATATCTTCCCTTTTTAGATAGATTTAAATGTTATAATACACAATTACAAATATATTCCCTAAAATTACAGAACTTCTCGTTCTTTGCCACTTTTAGCTTTTCCGCTCTTGATGAAGCCCACACAACAGCCGGGCGAAATATTAAGTTTTAGGTCTTCCACTTTTCATTTTTAATTCACACACATACCCACCTACCCGCACACATAAACACACGCACACACCATATACATATATATATATATATACATATATATATATATATATATATATATATATATATATATATATATATATATATATATGTTTATCAGTGGGAGAGAACACAAGCAGAGAGCTCGATTATTAAGAAAAATTAAAAAAATAAGAACGTAATATGTATTCATATATGTATTACACAAGAGCAGAACAACATTAGTACTATTTGTTTCGAATCCGACAAAGGAGAACATAACGTCACTGTGCTTTGTGGACCTTCCTCAGCCTCCGTTATGGTATATTGCTTTGGAAAATTTCATTTCTTATTCGTTGACATATGGGAATACAAAATGTAAAAAAAAAACAGAATTTTCATAAGCTTCCCGCGACCTTCTTCGGTACAATGAGAGATATGTGTGTAGGTAGCAGGTGATAACATCAGTGCCATAGAATAAATTCGTTAGGATGAAGAGGCATGTACACGTTGCTAGTGTGCACTGACCAACATATCACTGACCGCTCCTTACATTCTTACATGCGTGTGCAAAGAGGTATCAGAGACATTTTCAAAGACCGGCCTAAATGGATAGAGAACCATAAAATGTTGTTTTCTTCGGGAGGGGAAAATGGATATTAGAGCGGATAGGGAAGAAGAGGAGGAAAAGGAAATTTGGTTTTTAATGTAAAACTTTTTGAGCTATTGCTTTGCTGTGCGAACGGTACGGGTTCCAATGGAATCGGCGATTGTCTTTACACTGTAATAGAAAAGGTGCCAGTTAATAACATTTTGGCATATATCTTTATTTATATAAAGTTACGTCTTTGCATATGTTTATATATTTGTATGTACAAGATTCACTTCTAAACTAATTATCAGATCATTATGAATTTTGTAATACAGCTTCTAGGTATAAGGGTGAGCTATATGAACTATATTTATTAGGTTGTCCTAAAATTTCGTGTCGATTTTTAAACGAAATGAAAGGTTAAAAAAATGGTATTTCAAGGATTTGAATAACACGATCTTTTTATGCTTCGGGGTCGACAGCTCCGCTACTGGATTAGCACTACACCATCACCAGAGAGAGCCACTTCGCAATTTCGGCCCCTACTCCTCAACTGCTTTTCTGAAGTAGCGAGGCCCCTCTGTAGGGGGTAGTTATGTAGCATTGGTATCATCTGCCCATAAATCCTATCAATCCACGTACATATTTTAGCCATCATCAACATTAATAACTTATTTTTATTGCATTGTGACCGCATAAATTACCCTGCATATGGCGTCAGAACTTGCTCCGTTATCTCCCTTCTTTCACCATCTAAAATTTACCTCTCCTTCCGGTTCATATCATCTCCTTTCATCCATATCCAATAAGATGCTTTGTCTGTAGTTTCCTGAAGATGTTTGATCAATTTTCTCAATTCTGAGTTGTTACAATAAAAGCGATGTCGAAATAGGTTTACAACCGTTCGTTCTACATTTCCTCTTGCCCAAATGGCCAAGTGATGGAATTCGACCACCCATCCTTTATCTTGACACTCCTGTACCAACTCTTCATATCTGATATCTTTCCTATTTTTTAAGCAAGGTTTTCTTCCTATCATACTGTTAATTGCAGTATTATTCTTTCTTTAATCAAATGCACATGAATGTTGGATTTGGACATGTTAACTTCTAGTTCTCGTGCAATGTGGGTTATTCTCAATTAATGTCTTAATTTGGTTGTCATCTGTAGAGGGTGATCTGCCTGAGCGTTGCTAATGATTAAGGTTCTCCAGCTCTAACTCATCTTCACCGTACATTGCATATATCTTTTTTGTTAGTTCCGAGCCTTTATGCAAATAGAAAAACATCAAGTCTCTAAAATGGACCTCATAATCCTCCATTTTCAAAGGACTAACAAATTAGCACAAGTTAAATAATTTGTAAGTTTCTTTCTAAACAGATAGCTTGGAGCCTGCTATAACCGGAAATGTAAGTATATTATATCTGTCAATAATTGTATGTGTTCTAACGTGTCGAAATATGAACTATTTAAAATCGGAACGAACATTCTGGACAATCTAATAGTTGAACTTCGTTTTTGTTTTGCAAACGGGAGAAAAGGGGGATGGAAACCATAGTCTATTTTGCTTCTCTCCCCATTACGACTATTTTCTCCCTTTATTCTGTCTCAATTTTCTTAGCATTGTTCAGTTTAGTGTCATTCTTGCGGCTGTAATCAGCCTTTTTATTTTCTGTTATATATTTATCTCGTCATGTAATTGTGCTATCGATGCAATCCTCAATACTTATGTGTCTTATTCACTTTTCTTTTTTTTACATTGAGTTCATAAACATCATTCTTCAGGTATGCGTAATCATTAGTTTCTTGGCTTTTTAATAATTTTTTTTTTGTCCAAGTGTGTATTTGTTTTCTGTTAAATAATTAAGTTTCAAGAAATGATTTCGTTCTTTTGGGGTTATCTATTTTTTTTTATTTATTCCATCTCTTTTGGTGAGTGGCATAATAGCAATGAAAAACAGTAGTGGAAATAGAAGAGTCTCTCTCGAAAATTCTTCTCTCATATCCTTATATTTGCGCGATGTTGTTCTCCAGCTGACAGTTGCAGTCTCCTTTTTTCCATCATTTTGCAGTTGACAAAGGTTGAAGCCGTACTATTCAATCCATCCCCACGGGATCGTCAGAGTAGCTTTATCTGGAACCCACCCCCTAACGTGTTGACTATGTTGCCATCTTAAGTTTTATCATTCAGAGTTGCTGAACTGACTTGCGTGCAGAACTTGGTGGACAACGCAGTGGCTGAACTGGATGTGAGAAAGAACAAATGCACTCTGGAACAAGGGTATTTATGCGTATCGATCACGTGTGCCCAATTGCCTTGTCGTCCATAACGATAGACAATATCTAAAATAAATTAATTAATTCTATTTTACAACAATCTTACATGACTTTTGTAAGTGACCATAAGGTAGAACGTTCTACAACGGAAACCGGTTTGCTATGCGTCTCACGCTAACTGCTTCTGCTGAATAACTGTGTTTGTAGCGAACGTGATAATCCAGAACCTGAATCGAGTGTTGGAAATAGTCTTGACTTACTTTATTGCCGCAATAAAAGGGTTCTACTCTGCCTGGCGTGCAGAAGCTGGATAGGAGAAAGAACAAGTACACGCTGGAACAAGAGTATTCATGCGTATAGTTTACGTGTAACTTGTGTGCTTTGTCTTCTTCTTCTCTCGTGTGAATCAGATGATTCTGGTGTTGGCATTAGTTTCCCTGATGTTTTTCTAGTTAGAAATCTTTCTGGAAAGACATCGGGTACTTACGGGAAGGAACATGAGAAGGTTTCCAACATCCCTAAGTGAAAGTGGTACTGTGGAACCGACTGGATTCGAACTTGGAACACCCAGGTCTACAGTCCGTGTCGTTATCCACTTAACTACCGTCACCTCCCTGTGCTTTGTCGTCCATAAATAACAAACCTAATGTAATCATAGATGAGATTACATACTAAATATGTGTTCAATTCCTGGTTCAGTATGGCCTGGTCAGTACCAGATGGGTCATTCATTCATTTCGAAAGGATGAGATGATTCTATTATTGGCATTCGTTTCCCCGATATCTTTGTAGTCAGAATTCTTTCTAGAAACACATAGGGTACTTACAGGAGGCACCAGTTGAAGGTTGCCAACATCCCAAATAAAAGTGGAACGAACTGGATTCGGACTTAGCACACCAAGTTGTATGCGCTGTATGTAGAAGGTCGGCGACATCTCCCAGTAAAAATTTGCAAACTCTAACGGCGTCAATTCAACTGACTGGGATATACATGCGACTTTGGACCCCTGGTGAATTTAATATTTCATAGAAACTTTCTCGTTCGGGTCAATATCGTTCCAGATACTCTGATCCGGAGTGGTAGTACCTGCCAGGGTTACATCTATTAATCATATATGACCTATAATGAATATGACATGAAACGGCATTAAGAGATATAGAAAAACTATAACATCACGAATAACTACTTGAGAAACACTGTGAATGAATATTTAAAAATATTTTAAAATACGCATTTTTGGCTTTTTATTAAACCAAAATACGTGTTTATATACTAAAGAATCACAACTTACCAAGGTCAAAAGTCACTCGAGGATATATGTTGATGAGATTCTTAATTAGATGCTAAACTATATTATGAGAGGGTTGAAAACGATGTACAGAAAGGACAAACTTTGATTACTTAAGAGAACGGCTCGATAAATATTTGTTGACATTGGACTTAAAGACGACCGTGTTTTAGTCTGCAGTAAAGCAGTCCCAAAGCATCGTATTCCACAGATTGGCGGTTCTTGGAAAGAAACTCTTTTCATGGAAACTCCGTTCGGTTTTAAGTACACAAAGTTAGAAAAGAAAGTTTCTTTTGAAGTGGCGGGAGCAGGTCGAGTTTTTGTGAATGTTTTATAGGAGGAGTGAGATTAGAGCTGAGTTTAGTACCTACCATGAAAATAGCACTAGAGTAGAGAAAGACTAGCAATGTCTCTTCTGTGATAAATTGGCTGTGGGGAAGATAAGAGATCACCCCCACTAGATTGCAAATTCTATTTTGTACTCTGAAAAGGTAAGAAAGCGTGCTCTAAGCGGTACTTCCCCAGCTGTGGTAACGCTACTCCATCTTAGGACGTATCTGACTCTTATGCAGGTAGCGGATCGCATCAGGGGTCAGGTACTTTCTGGTGCGGTACAATGAACCAACTATTTTTTTAACGACCTTAGGAAGAGATTTGATGTAAGTCTCCCATTTCAGGTCCGAAATG
>OY744516.1:201572404-201629904 GCA_963556195.1 Sepiola atlantica | reverse complement strand
CGTTAACTTACCAAAATTTTATCTATGGTAATTTTTTTTCATTTTGTCAATGATAATGTCTAACAAAACAATTACCAAACTATTCATGAACCAAAGATGGCCATCACAGCCGAAATCAGTCGGATCCACGTGTGCTTGCAGTGGTAAGCTGCACATTTACAGCATGTTCTTAGAAGGCAAATAGACAAAGACTGTTGGACATCTATGAGTGAAACTTGATGGACAAGTTAAGCATAGACTGAAGTTTATTTGTATCAAGTAATGTTGGATTACGGAAAAGATTGTGAATTCTGGTCACTGTTTACTTATGAAATAGAAGATGATACGTACTATCGTATATAATCGGTAATAGATGGAATTCTGAATGCGAAATATTTCATAGATAAAAAAAACGAAATATCACGAGAATATGAAACAAGGGAAATATGAGAAAACGGCGACTCAGATGGTTTACACATGTGCTGAGGGCCAACAACGACACTTTCGTTAAACTTTCCTTTGCATAAGAAGCAGCCAAGAAGCAACCGAGATGAGATGGATAGACACCCGTACAATGATCTCTGTAAAACCGGCATTCACCCGGACCAAGCCTATAATTTTTCCAAGTAGAGACACAAATCCAGTATTGCAAACGCCGCCGTAGCTCGGGCTTAACACATAAGAAAAATAAGAAAATAATAATGTAAAACGTCTTAAATGTGTGAAAATATGTAAATTATTTTTAATTCGATAAAATAGTAATTCTGATTGAATAAAACGCAAAAAGCTTTGAGGACTTAGAGCAACGTCGAATTCCTGTTGATTTAGATATATTGCTTGCTTGCTTCTATGCACATTGAATATTTTAGATGGTTCGAGGAAGAGCGAGTAAGATGAGGTAGATATAGTGGAATAGCAGGAGGAGGAAGTTGTGAGAGAAAAGAAATGGCATAATAATTAAATGACCTGAATAAAGAAGAAAGGCATTTTAGAAAGGCTTTTGATTGAACGTATCGAAAGGTGAATGTATCATAACTTCATCTGGCAGAGACTTCGTCCATTAATTCTGTTACAGTTGCTTAAAACATTGTCATTATTGAGCCTATCTAAGCAGTTCCTTTTCTTTCTTTTTCTTACATAACAATCTATCTATTTATATAATGTGTAATGTGCAAACGTTGACCCAACTGGTCAGGGGTCATCTTGTTACATACAAACATCAAATTACGTCATTTACTTTAGAGTGAAGTCAAAGGTCTATTGTACATTTGTATATACGCTAGGAGCAAATGTTAATTTTCTTTGGCTTCATCAAAAAATATTTAGCTAAAAAATAGATGCAAACGACTATGTAAGATACTTTTTGACTAAGAGCAAAGTGTGGTTTCTGTTCTGACACTACATTTCACTTTTTCTGTCCTCTGTCAGTGAATGAAAAATCTTTTATTCTTTTTCCAATCTAGAGTGCCCCTAGTATAGGGAGGGCCCGTGGACGAGTTGTCTTTGGGCTGGACGACCCGGGTTCGATCCCACTCACGACATGCGTCCACCCAGCAGTAAATGGGTACCTGACTAAAACTCAGGGAAGGTTCAAGGAAAGGGATGAACTCCGCCTTCCATATGCTGTGCCCTAGACACGGTGATTCTTAACAAATGGGCAGTGTGCGATGTCGGCAACGACACTAGTGCGACCTTTACTTTTTTTAACTTTACTAGTATCTTACTGTGCCTTTGTGAAGATGCAAATAAATCGTGCATTTGTAAAACGCCATGGTTCTCTATTTGTATCATGCAAATAAATATATTGATGAGTGTCCATAATCGCAGCGAAATAACGTCATAATTTCTGAACAAGTTAATATAAAGTAATAATATTACATATTCCGTCTAATGATCCCAGATGAGTCTCGGCAGCCATATTGTATTTCACTCTCAACGTTGAAATTTATTCTCGCAGAAATACAATTACATTCAACTCAGAATGTATTATATTATTCAATTCTTAATTTCCCTGGTCATGTTATTAATTACAGTGTTGACACATTCTATTAGGTTTAGATTGTTCATGAAAATCTGCTTCCCATCGTAGTATTTTATTTACTTCCTCTCAAGGAGGTTAGGCACAAGGTCAGGTGTGGGTTATGATGAAAGTGTTTCTGTGGAACGAACTGGATTCGAACCCGTCGTTAACCACTTAGCCACCGTACCATCCCACCGTAGTATGACTACAACTAATTGTTATTAAGTCTCTTTTTGTATCTTCACACACCCCTTCCCTAGCACGTGACCCAGCTCCACCAATCATAACGTAATATTACTATTCTATGGGATAGCGTGCGCGTAAGTATTTGAAGAACAAAAAGAAGAAAATGCGATGCAACAGTAAGACGATTTTGTCGAGTAACCCCTACCATAGTTCGTAAATGCTTATGCATTTCAATCTTTGAGATTAACTGCACGATGGTAAGAAGGATATTGTCAAATGTTTCATCGTCTTTATCATGACGGAACGACGTTTGTGTATAACAATGGAGCAGCTTAGTTAATGTCTATCTTTTATATTTCTTATATGTAAGGCTGATAATTTTAGTTGAACTAAAAGACATCGTCTTAAGTCGAATGGCTTAGTCTTTATACGTTATCATACACACACGCACCCATTACTTATATACACACGGAGGCACAAGCATATATGGGTTCGAATCATTCGACCGGCAGTGATTATTATCTCCTAGAGTGCGTACGCATGAACACATGTGTCTGTAGGTAAAAATAATAAATATTTATTTATAAAAAACATATTGTTATCGCCCCTTTCAACAAGAATTGGCCCTCTAAATAATGTCATGATAACCTGTCAATCTATGCGTAATGCGATGTTTCGGCCTCTGCTGTTGAACACTCTATGAATAAGCTTACTGTATATGTGCGCCGATTAAATATTATATAGAATTTAAATTCTCTTCTTTCGCATGTTAATTGATGGTGGCCTAGTGGTTGAACATCAGGCTGCAGAGTCATAAGTGACTTTGCAACTGGGGTTGAATCCTTCGACCGGCAGTAATTATCATCTCCTACACTGAAGATTGCGTAAGCATGAAACACATGTGTATGTAGGTAAAAATGATAAATATTTATATATAAAAAGTATTGTATATATATATATATATATATATATATATGTGTGCGTATGTATATGTATATATAAGTCAATGTTTGTTTGTGTGTTATAAAAATCGATATGTTAACAGTTAACACATTCAAATAGGTGTTTCAATAAGGGTTAAATTAGCTTATAGAATCTAAAGAAACCATTGAAATTTTACTTCGATCCCATCTCAGGTCACTAGGTGCAACTATCGGTTAAGTCCATAAAATAACTAAAATATATTAGAAGGTAAACAAACGAAATTCATCTTTTTAAATAGATTTTCTTTGTTTCATTAAACGAATATAAAATTAAACAAAGAATATTTCAGTGAAGAATGTATTTAAAAATGTTTTAAACGTTTAAATAATTACTTGTATTAGTATTTTGAAGATTTAAAATAAACGATTTCGTTACGTTAAAACCGTTTGTCATTTTACAGCTAAATAGTTTGTTTAAGAAAACACCACCACGCCATTTTGTTTTAATATTATAAATCTAATTTCTTTTTACTTTTATTTCAAGGCAAACATTGTAAGCATAACAATATTTGAAGTTATTTTCGACTAGCAATATATCATCACACGGGCATGGCCGGGTTATACCGCTAGTATATATATATATATATATATATATATATATATATATATATATATATATATATATATATATATGATTACATTTTTTAAATGTATTTCAACCTTGTGGTATTATATATATATATATATATAATTTTTTTTGATTTAGTTTTTGATTTTGATTATAGCATTTTGATTCTTAACGGTCCCAACCACGTGACTTCCCAAATTTTGAAATGTTTAATTTCCTTTCTTCTTATTTTTTCTCCATTTCATTCTTTCCAAATATGATCTAAGGTTAAGATCGGATTCTAACTCTGCCTGATGAGATCTCAGTTTATAATAACTGTTGATCGATAATATCGACATGCCAGTGTCGCAGATTTCGTACATGTCCGTGTAAATAAAAATAATCATATATACAAGCTCTATTTGATATTGAGCACTTTCTATAAACCCGGTTTAAATTCTTTGGATTACTACCCTGTGGATGTTTTACCTGGATTATTATTATCATTATATATATATATATATATATATATATATATATATATATATATATGCTTATGTGCGTGCGCATACACTTTACTGAAGTGTTTATGTCTTATGTTGAATTACATGGCTATCTCTGGTTGTATTATCTGTCGCAAAGGTTAAGCTGTTGAATTATTTTTCTACATACTTCTGTGATGACATCTCCACGAAACGGTCTTATGTTATATAATTATTCCAAGACTATTATACAATTCAATTCTTGGTGGAGATTACAGACTTAATTGGATTCAATAAATCCAAGATACACGCGACAGAGAAAAATTGACCACGCGAGATAAATGTAACCCTCACATGCTGCCAATAATAATAATAATAATAATAATAATAATAATAATAAGAAGAAGAAGAAGAAGAAGAAGAAGAAGAAGAAAAAGAAGAACAAGAATAATAAGAAGAGAAAAACAAGGAAACTTTTAGAAACTGAATTATATAGTAGAAATCTAGTAAAAAGAATACACACCTTGGCAGTATAACTAGTAAAATATTCTGGTCAATTAATAAGTTGGACGAAAGAAGAAATATAGAAGACTAGGAAACTAATGATCATGTACAATGCGCTTCACTCGAAGAGTGATATTGACAGACTACGTGAAAAGGAGAGAAGGGGAAAGAGGACTGGTAAGTATAGAAGACTGTGTGGATGATACAAAGAAAATTGGAAAAATATATAACTCAGAAAACAGAAAGGCGGATAACTGCAGCAATAGACATCGTCAACATGAACAAGACACAGAGCAGCAAAATGAGAAACGAAAAGCCGAGAAAAGAAAACTAGGAAAGGAAACAGCTACATGAACGATTTATAAGAATGACAAGAGAAGAAACTCACGAAAAGACCTGAACATGGCTACGAAAAAAAACACTGGAATAGAGAAATAGAATCGTCACTGACAGCTGTACAGACAATGCGTTTAGAACTAACCATATCAAAGCCAAAATAGACAAAACCCAGGAAAACAGTAAATGCAAACTCTGTGAACAAACAGACAAAACAGTAAATCGCATAATAAGTTAATTCAGCAAATTAACCACCCAAAAATACAAGAACAGACTACGTGGGGAAGACAATACACTGGGAACTATGCAAACGACTGCATTTTGAACATGCAGATAAATGGTACAAGCACAAACCGTAGACAGTATTGAAAAACTAAAATTACAAAATCATCTGAGACATGGAGGCAAAAAACAGATAAACTGATACAAACAAGGGCACCAGATGTCATAATAGTAAACAGAAAGGAAAAACTTCAAAATCGAAGATTTTGTCGTCCAAGCAGTTCACAAGGTGAATATCAAGAAGATCGAAAAACAAAGCAAATACACGGAACTTGTCAGAACATTGAAAGGAATATGGAACATAAAGAAAGTAAATATACTATTAATAATCGTAGGAGTATTGGGAACAGCTTCAAAAAGCTTGGCAAAAAGACTGAGAGAAATTGGAATCAAATGGAAGACTGAGACTATACAACGCACGGCAATGATAAAAACAGCTGAAATCAGAATGAAGAAACCAACCCACATAAACTACGAATGCTAACCAACCACATGGAAGTTGCAATATAAATAAACTCCAAACATAGAAAGAACACAACCATATGCAACCAAGGGAACTGAAACTGTAAGTAATTTCATAAAGTTCCCTCCCACAATAAAAATAAAAACAAAAAAATTAAAAACACACACACAATATGATGGCACTAGCCTCGGTTGATTCCACATAAAATAGTCGTGAAGAATCAATGAAGATGGAAAGACCGGGAAGGGACAGCACCCACCAGACCTCCACTTGAAAGGTGCAAAGAGTACTGATACATTGAGGAGGATTGTTGTCACCGATATCTCATAGAAGACCAATGGTCGTTGCCAGCGGGAAATCAATGGTAAACGGCTGTTACATTAATTCTAAAATCATTTGCGATAGTTATCGACAGAGTTGGAGAGTACTGGAACTCCAGGGAGAATTGTTGTCACTCCAGGGAAATCCACCTGTTATTGTCAGTGAGCAGTCACTGATGATGACTTGTGTGAGAACTTCTATCGAGTACATAATAATAATAATAATAATAATAATAATAATAATAATAATAATAATAATAATAATAATAATAATTTAAAAAAATAATAAAAATAATAATAAAAATAATAATAATAACAATAAAAATAATAATAATAATAATAATAATAAATAAATAAATAAGTAAATAACATTTTAGAGAACGTGATGGCATTAACCTCGGCTGATGCCACAAAAATGTTAGTGAAGGATCAAGGAAAATGAAAAGACCGAGGAAGGAGAGCACTAACCAGACCTCCACTGGAAGAGCGCTTAGCGTACTAGGACCTTGGGGAGGATTGTTGCCCCTAAAATCTTAAATGATCGTTGCCAGCGAGAAATCAACGGTAAGCGGATTTTTCGATAATGCAATATTATTTGCAAAGGTTATAGAAAGAGGTGGCAAGTGCTAGAAACCTGATCAGTGAACAATCACTGATAATGGTCTGTGTTAAAACCCCAAGTGAGTAAATAATGATACTGCTGCTGCTGCTGATGATGATCCAGAAGAATAAATGAACCACAATAGAAAATGGGCTAGTGATATACAGCCACATATAGAGGCTACATGAATCGCATTAGCATTCTATTGAGCATATCTACTGACTACCATGCGACGAAACAGAAAGTTGCAGACTAAGCAAGACACATCCGCAAGAGAAGATAGTTCTCGGGCCTTGAGATAAATGGAAATAAAAGGAAATGTTACTGATATATAAAGAAACACCAGGAAAAACACACAGGGAAGCTCACTAGTCGAGCACAACTTAAACACCGAGCCTGCCGAAACCAATGACCAGAAAACCACATGGCTAACTGAAAAAAGAAGCAGCAGAAATCGAACATATAAAAGAAATTATGAACGAGGGTTAAATGAAACTACCATCTCTAAGAAATGGAGAATAGAAGAAAGTAAAATCAGAAATTAATTACCCCTCCTTCATTTTAAAGACAAAATACGTCTTTTAGAATCAACCGACATGACGCAAGATTTTGTCAAATAAATGAGATATTTAAATTAAATCATTTTTTATAGTCGAAGTCTTACGGCGTAGCCGAAGATCAACGATCTTCTGATGTTATCGAAGAGACTGTTTTTTATGTCCGATCTGTAGTGAAGCGTGCTGAAACGCGTGTGTACAATAATGAGATATAAGTGTTACTACAGCTTTGAAACGCTGTTGAAATGATAAACTTTGAATTTCATGGTAATACAAACGATATATTGTCTCTATTACCACGATTAATGTTTTCTTTACCGAAAATTTGGATTAATAAAAAAAAATGATTTAATAAATTTTCATTTATTTGACAAAATTTCGCGTCATGTTGGCTGATTCTAAAATTTCAAAGTTTATCATTTCAACGGCGTTTCTAAGCTATAGTAACACCTATATCTCATTATTGTGAACACGCGTTATTATCAATTTTAGTTTTAGATTTACTTTTAACTGGCGCTTCTCTTTTCACGGCAGAATCGGAAAAAATAAATACAAGTTAATTATTTCTATTTGCGAATTTTCATCTTTTTTAAAATTCATTAATTAATTAAATATAATAATTATAAATTCAGTATGAGATATTTATGAAAGGATAAGTAAAATGTTAAGACTGAGGTCGTATACAAAAGAGAAATCTTACACGCTCCTTAAGATATAAAGACGATTTAGCCAATCTCAGAAATACTGCAGGTATAAACTCAGCTCAACGTTTGTACCTTTCGGTCAAACAGAGCTATTATACAGTCAATTAGAAATAAACAAAATTATGACATATTATTTATATCAGTTCCAGAAATTAAACATCAACTATATTTTAGGGTCTGCGATCGTTTCTAAGACGAAAGGGTTTATTTATTAAAATCAACTTTGTTTCTTCTTCAGCGCAAATTAATTAACACTACAATTTTGAGTAGAACAAAAAATCAAAAACAAAAAAAAAAAAAACATTGTAATCCTCAAGTATATAGTTATCAAAAAATAATTCATACATAAAAATATACAAACGAAAACATATTACAACAATAATATAATAATAGTAAGTAATGTGTTGGCCTTTTGGCCAAGATCAAAGTGTAGTATCTGTTCTGATGGATAGTACACCCCATAGACCGGTATCGTCTTGGCCTTCGGGTCTTGATTCCGCCGGTCTGTGGATTTGACCTGTGCAGTTCTAGGAGGTCCACCCTCCAAGGCTTTGCCTCCCCTCTTTAGGGAGGAGTAAGTTTATTGCTTACTGTCTGAGGCGCCCCTACCGGGGAATGCCGACGGGGCTGCCCAGGCAATTTTTAATGGCCAGAGTGCTCACCTTCTCGAGCGTTGGTTTATCAAATCTCACTTTCCCGACCTTGTGTCACATCTTACCGCTGTGGGAGGTAGATAAATAAAATAATAATAGTAAGTAAAAGATATTAAAAAATAATAAAATTCTAAGGAATAGATATCAAATAAGTATTGAAAAATAACAATATAAAATCATATTACTGGTCAATAATTATCAAATAATAATAATAATAATAATAATAATAATAATAATAATAATAATAATAATAATGGACAGAGGGTCGAGGAAAATTATGGACAGAAGGTCGAGGAAAATTATGGACAGAGGGTCGAGGAAAATTATGGACAGAGGGTCGAGGAAAATTATGGACAGAAGGTCGAGGAAAATTATGGACAGAGGGTCGAGGAGGGAAAGCGCAAACCAGACCTCCACTGGAAGAGCGCGGACAGCTCTGGGACCTTGGGGAGGCTTGTTGCCACTCGGGCCCCAGAGGGGACCAATGGCCCTTATCAGCGGGAAATCGGTAGTAGGTGGCTGTTGCGATACCGCAAGGTCATCAGCGGTGATGAACGAAAAGAGGTGGAGCATACTGGAAGTCTGAGGAGACTTGTTGTCACTCAGACTCCAGGGAATACCACAGGTTGTTGGCAATGGACGATCACTGACGATGACCAGTGTGATAACTCCTAGTGAGTAAATAATAATGAAAAGGACAAAAATATAAATATGTGTGTGTGCAGTTAAAACCAAATTATAAAGCTGTGATAGTTATAATATAAATATATAAATAAAGAAAAAATAATAATAATTTGACCAAAAAGTTACAACATTGAGCTGAGTTGATATACATTATTTAAAATATTTGAACTTTTAACTTCACAATTGAACTGAATTGTACTTACAATAATATAATAAAACTAATTGAATTAGTGATGTTTTATTTTTCAATTGTACATTCAAAAACCATATTAAATTGCTTAATTCCCTTTTTAATAATTAATTTTTAAAAATACAGTAACACTGATACAATGTTCTACACAAATAAGAAACAACTGTTTTTTTCTATTCATCTGTAATAAATAATTCATTAATAAAAATGGATTACAAGTTATTAATAAGAGGACAACTTGATATGACTTTCCGCAGCACGATTGCTACATCGCAAATTAACCCATTCATTAATTCATTATTCTCATCAGAAAAATACACATGTACACTAACATCTATATATATATAGTAAATGTTTGGAATTAAAAAAAAAACACATTTTAATCCAAACAAACGTTTCTGCCCATTTTAAAATACACATACTTTTGATAAACAGATTTAAGATATTTTTAATAAGTCTTGGTTAGTGAAAGTTTTGCCATGTTAAATTAAAGAAAATGACAGAAACACTTGTTTGCAAATAAAAGTTTTTTCACCAATCTTTAATCATTTATATATATATATATATATATATATATATATATATATATATATATATATATATATATATAAACAATAGAAAGTTAGGTTCAAGTAACCATGCTTTTATTCACGTTTTAAAAGAAATCCAGCTACTTCACTGACCGTTTCGTCGATACATGGACACCAATAATATAGAAGTATATTCTGGATTTTCCATATGTTCGACTCTTCAAAAATAAAAAAAACGTGTCTAAAACATCAAAAAAATAAAATGAAATAAAAAAACAACATTCACATTGTTAAAGCATTGATATATTCAGATTCAAACCAAGAACATGACATTCTGTTGAAGCTACATTTAATACTAACAAAGCTAGCAAAAGATACGTACATCTTACTTAAATATCAGATCGTAAAAAGCCATGAAAGAATGAAGAGAATTTAAAAAAAAAGAAATAGTCAAATGTAGGTAGAATAGAATATAAATGAATAAATTCATTAAAAATAGAAAGGATCAAGAAAAAGAACAAAGAGGAGAAAAAAGGAATTAAAAAAAAACTAAACATAAAAATATGATATTACTACTTAGAAGTCAAAATTCAATTACATTTTTAAAGATTATTATTTTTTTTTAATTTAAAAAAAAATTAAATTAAAGAGATGAATTAGTTTTGAAAGGTGACTAAAGACATGGCTACTGGAATCTTACTTTTGATTGTTTATTTATACAGGCCCTGGTGTTAAGAAATTAACATCAATTAAGCTCAAATCTTGAAAGTCAGACTATTATATATATATATATATATATATATATATATATATATATATATATATATATATATATATTATATATATATATATATATATATATATATATATATATGAAATAATGAAAAAAAACAGCGATGATAGAATAGCAGTTCTTCGCTTTCGGCGTAGGAAATAAGGGCCGTCTAATTTCCTGTATCTCCAAAGTAATTCAGCGTAATCTTGTTTTCTGAACATTTTGTTCGAGACTCTAGACTGAGCGACGCCATGACTAGTATTTCGAGGCGGTAGGACACACATTTCTCACTTTGACACACGAGCAATGGAATCGTGGAAACAGAATTATATTACCAAGTTTGAGATTTCTACGCTCAGAATCTTCGCTGTGTCGGTGCGTTGTTAAATGGCAGCAGATGCGGAACGACTGATCGAACGGATAATGTCTAGGAACATGAAATCAGCTGACCAGAGTTCGAATCATGGCGTATCTATTGTGGTCATTTACGAATACAGTTGGATATGACCCGCAATTTCTCAACATATATAGGTAAAATAGTAATATGGGTACTTTGTTACATTAGAACCCGCGCTAACTTTGACCATAACCCTTACCCTATCTCTAACCCTAACTCAAACGCTAACCCTAACCATAACCCTTACCCCACTTTGACCCTGACGCTAACCCTAACGACGGAGTCACAGTTATCTCCGGTCCTAATGTAACAAAGCACCGTTATATGTTTTTAATTAATCGCATAAATAGTTCATAATACCTAATCTGCTTTGGTATTAAATACCCCCCCCCCCCCCAACATCGTTTATATCGTTTGGATAGTAACATTTAATGCTACTAAGACAAAGCTCCTTTTCAAAAATTGATGGTCACATTTAATGCTACTAAGACAAAGCTCCTTTTCAAAAATTGATGGTCACATTTAATGCTACTAAGACAAAGCTCCTTTCCTTAAAAAATCATAAGAAATTCTTTAAATCACCGATTGCCATGGCTAATAGCACCATACCCGGGAGTCCATCATTTGAGTTCTTCGGCCTAATATTCACAGGTAACATGAACTGGAACAAATACATAGAAGACATTGTCAGGAAGGTGGGCTCTCTTTACCGTGCTAGAAAACTTCTCTAACCTGCCAGTATCCTATATCTCTACAAAGCTATCGTCTGCCCATGCATGGAGTATTGTTGTCACATGTGGGCTGGTGCACCAACCACTAGTCTCTCCCTCTAAGACAGGGTTCAAAAAGAGCTTCTCTTCCATACTATCCACCAAGCTCCAGTCGCTATCTCATCGCCGCCATGTTGCATCCCTGTGGTTGTTTTACAAGTACTTCCATGGAATGTTCTTTGCCGAACTTGCTGCACTGGTGCCCCCTTAACGTAAATACCTACGACCGACCCGTCAATCAGGAAAATATTACCCCATTCACTGTAGAAGACCCCAGTTTCTTACTGGAACTGCTAGCTTTTGGATTTCCATTTCTTCTCCTATTTCATTAGGATACCCGTGTAGGTATTACCCCAAATTGATAGTAGCTCCTTACGCCTCACTTGCAACGTGCCTTGTTATACAAACATACCGAATCATTATTAGTTCGGCCACATTTGATGCTAGACTTGTTGAACGATAGAAAATTTATGTTCGAAGTTTGAATAACAAAAGAATCAAAGAGTTCAGTACAAATCTCGTCCAAGGCTAAAATCCGTCGCAAATACATGAAACCGATTTTCCCTGAACAAAAGTTTACCGTCATCGGATAAATTGACACAATAGTAACATTTGCTTTGAATTTGAAAGTTTGATATTTATTTGAAGGCGAAATTATAAAAACAAAACTTATAAACTAAAATTCAAGATGGCTGACAAATTTGTCTATATAGAAAAATCTTAAATAAAAGCAACTACTTGCTTCTCCTTAAAATTGGAAATATTTTTTACACAATAACAAGTCTACATAACATAAAACGTTTTGTTTGTCATAATACAAAATTCTAATTTATTTTTTAACGTATATAAAATTGAACTTTTATGTCTACCCATCGAGTGTCATTAAAATATCGACTAGAAATTCCGTTCAAACTTGTTTCTGTTCGTATAAATTAAATGTTCTAACTTTATTTTTGTGTCCCAAAATTCTATGTGTGTAATATAATTCTAAAACAGGTCAAATATGTTTGGAGCTAAAAAGAAGACAACAATTAAACCTTGAATTAAAATTACATTCTAAACACTCTAAAATACTTTTATTTCAGGAAAATACATACAATACAAACGAAGTGAAATTGACACTAAAATAACTTTGTTATTTCTTTTCAAATAGTTTTACATTTTTCAATAACACAAAATCCATTTTTTAATCAGTTTCTAATTAGTTATCGCTTTCATTAAAAAAAATATTTATCATTTTTTTTTCATTTCTTTATTTAATTACTGTTTTTTTTGTTTCCAACTTAGGAAACAAAAAACATAATTTTAGCCTTTTGGCTAGAACCAAATTAAAGACAGCATCCATTTCCAAACTCCATCCCTAGTTCTCCCACTTAAGCCCCACTACCACTTAGAGATCAATCTGCTTGTTTTCGATCCTAAACAAATCTTAAAACAGTGAGCATTTTATTCGTTACAAAAAGGTTTTGAGGGTCTTATTAACCGTATTTTTGATGTCCCACTCCCCACTTCAAATAAATTTGTACATACATATATTTATAAATAACATTTACATTTTCAACACATTGAGAGTATTTTAGATAAGATGGCCCTAGAGTAAATGTGATATTGTGGTGATTAATGATTCTAGATAAGCTTAGGATGGACAGAGGGTAGCCAATGACACACAAGCATCCACACTTTTGATGACCTTGCGCCTAACTTTAAAACAATTTAGATTGTATTTTTATATGTTTAGCAACTAAATCATTCAAAGTATAGTATCTGTTCTTATACCACACTTTATCTTTTCTGTCCTCAGTCAGTGAAAGAGAAATCCTTTATGACCAAGGCAATTTTTTTGTCCCAATCCAGAGTTTTTATTTTGGGGAGCTGGATTTTCCCACATTAAAATCCAAACTTGTGTTTAACTCTGCCCTCATGGGGAGGCAAGTAAACAGGAACATACGTAATTACATACATCGTAACCAACAATACTTTCTGCAAAAAAAAATAGGTTGATATTGTTTTTAACTTAAAAAAAAATAGCATCGCCATTGCTTGACTTTGCAAGTTTTTATTTTGATCAATATGTCAAGAAAATTGTTTTCAAAATCTTTACAATCAAAATAATAATTTCAGTCATAAAAATCCATGAAACAACGTGATGTTTAACGCAGAAACAACATACAACATAATTATTATTTTTTAATGAATTCTTATTTCTGTTTTTCTTTTTAAATTAATATGACGTAATTCTGAAATTGTTTTTAATACATTGTTCAGTTCACATACTTCAAAATAAAAAAATACAATATTTACAATTTGCATTTTAGTCTCAACCTTGCAATTATAAAAACAATCACAGCTGCATTCGACGTCTACCCATACATCTGAATTAGATTTTTGTCCCATCTATTTTATTGTTCCTATTCGCTATCCTGCTTTTTTCGATAACCCCGGGTAATATCGTTACAGTTATACGCCCTACTCCTGCCACAATGCTGCTAAGTGCGAAGTGCCTAGATACCTGAAGATCCCTAAAATTTAAAAAGATATTTAGCGGCAAATGAACGTATCCATGCTTGAATATATACTCTAGTCATCTGTTTAAATATCCCAAACGACACGTGTATCAAAGAGCCCCTGTTACTAAATCCAGCTTCCGGCCTCCTCGTAGCGGAAATGTTCAGAAAAGAGATGTAAAAGTTTGTTAATGATAACTTAAAACCAGTTTGCTTCAGGTCGACAGTGTTTATTAGTCTTGGATTCACGTTTATCTACGAGAATAATCGATTTGATTTCAAAACTATGTCCCTCCTCCCAAGTGAAAGAAACTCTGATGTAAAACTGACGACGAAAATGATTACCCGTTATCTTGCCTAGGCATGTCGTATCATAATCATGGAGGCTTAGAGAGTGGTATCCGTGCTGTACAATTGTTTATCACTATACTGAAATAATGTATAGCTGTCTCTATTACATATTTTCTGAAAGTATAATGTTTGTTTGGCACCTGTTTTACAGGCCATGCAGATCTGCAGATGATCTCAAGAGTCACAGAGGATGAAGGGATGGCGGCGGAGAAACATAACGAAACGGCAATCATCTATCAATATGCAGCGAATCATTAGAATCATGTATTAGCAGCATTACACCATCCTATTTGGCACAATGGTTAAACGGTTAGCTCATGAGTCGGGAGATCGGAGTTCAATCCTCGGTCAAGCACTACCTTTTTTTAGTCTTTCGTATCCAAAGACTCAAAAATGATGATTGATGCCTCTTTGCTAATTATCAGGTGCGGTTCCAGGGAAGGTGGGCCAATCCTAAGAAAAGTGGTAGCGCCGTCCTTCTACACCTCGATGTAGTAGCCAATAAAAAGGGGACCTTCGTGTCATCCTCGACTATGCTCGATCTAATTTGTTTGTTTTATTAGTAACATAATTATGGTAAAGCAAAGAGCACTCTATTTCTCATTCGACGTTCTTTCTGCAAACTCACTTCTGAAATATTTATCTCACTTCATGTCTCACTCGTCAGACCACTCTTCAAGTATGGTGTCAAGGACTCTACTCCGTATATATTACGTGATATCTAGCACCTGGAAAGAGTTCATAAACTGGCTACTCGAATGGTGCAAGGTCTATGGGATCTACTCTATGAAAGTCAACTCAAGAAACTTAACCGTAACCACAAGAAACTATTGTATTGTGGCAGGGATGTGTATGCATTTTATGAAGATCGCTTTCGCTATGTATCTTTTATCACTAATAAAATAATTTTTGATCAAGTATTATAACTCAAACATTAAGGTTAGCGATTATCATGGTATCAACATCAAGATTAGAATTGACCAGAAAGTGTATGTGTTAGAGAAGCTCCTTAAGATTTATAGCGCCAGGTAGTTTAGAATTCTTTAGATCCAATCATCTAAAAATCAAATTTCAGGCTGGCATCAAAGTGTAGTTTTCCAACAAATTTGGGAACACCTAGAGTAAATGTGGTATTATGGTGACTGAGATGATTCTAGTTAAGAGTAGGATAGAAATTGTTATATCGTTTGATCAAGGATGCCCAATGATACCCATTTCTGATCGGAGTATCGAAGTACCGGAAGAATAGGAGTTTACCGATGTTTATGGCACTGATGAAGCTTTATTGGCTATGGTACCCAAGCTCGTCTTGCTGTTAGGCTTTCGTGTCCGCTGACTAAAAATGCGACTGATCAGCAAGTTGGTACTGTGAAGGAATCCCCTGACTTGTATTTCATCAAACAGACAACTGGAAGTGCTTGTGGAACAATTGCTTCAGTTCACGCTCGGATAGACAATGCAGAGCCAATTGCCTTCCAATCGGATGTATATATGAACGAGTTTATAGCAGAAACCAAGTCTGTGACCTCAGCAAGAAAAAGACTTTCACGAGATAAAAGTATGTCAAAAGATTTTTTTTTATATGTGCGTACGTAGCCGGCGTAAACCATCCGGTGATGGAAAATAAAGAAAACCAAAGTTTTTCCATATAAGTTCTGTTCTTTGTTATTCTTGTTGGATCTCATCAGGTACCCTGAAAGAACGGGTAATGCAACACTTGCTCGGAGAAAGAAAGGTTCTTCTTAATTGGTCAATTTTTATGATTTGATCTATTCAAAGTGCCCCTTTTGGAGTAGCTGGATATATTCCACATAAAAAACGACCTTGTGTCTAACTCTGCTCTCGTGGGGAGACAAGCAAATAAGGACATTTAATATGTAGTGGATATTCTGATTTTCCGTGGGATAAGCACCGTGTTTTTAATTAAAAATGGTACAATATTCGCCATGAACCCCCCCCCCTACAAAATATCAAAAATGATGCGTGTAAACGTTGTTTACATTTTTCGTCAATCGATCAAATGACAAATAAAAACAGAAAATTAAAAACAAACACTCATACAACGTATAGACATTTTTGTGTCGCGTCTGAGAAAAAAACAAAATTAATAACGGTCTCACAACATTATTCATTTTTTTTAAAAATACATTTCTTAAAAATCAAAAATCAAACTTAATATAATATCATAATGTATTTTGTAAACGTTATTAATTTCAAGAGAAAACCCTCACCGTGGCCAAAGCAACGTGTGCGACTGCAGTTTTGTGCTGCTGTGAGCCGCGAAAGAACGTGCGCGTACGATTGAAGACACGTGGTTTTAGAGAAGTTGGTTTCTCTATGACTCATAGAATCGCGGGAGCGATTTAGAGGATGGTTCCCGCACGAATAATGCGCGTGGGGATGTGGGGTCGGATCGGGAAGGCGGGGCGCGGGGAAAAGTCAATCTTTAGCTATCGATTTGTGTATCACTGGCAAATAAGACAACACGAATAAACGCAAGAAACGAACAGAAATACATACATTCACGCACACATACGTATATATTATATTAGAAAATATATACCCCCTGTAGGCGCGAGTATTTAATAGTGAATACAAAACATCCTACTAAACCTCCCCTCTCTCTCTCTCTCTCTCTCTCTCTCTCTCTATATATATATATATATATATATATATATATATATTTTATATTTTAGCTACATACGAATTTTACCTACGTACGACGTCGTTTCGAGCGTACGGCTCTCAGCAGCGCAGGGAAATAACAATCTCAGACCGTCACAGGGGCGCGAACTCGGTTCACAGATACACTCTGAATCTGTAAGCGTTCACTTAGTCCATGAGGGCACGATAGATTGTCACGTGATAACGGAGAAATTAAGTGATATTTACACTGAAAGCAGCGAGTATAAATATCAAAACATTCAATAGAACTCAACGACAGAACTCAATGATAGAACTCATTGCACTGAAGCTATATATATATATATATATATATATATATATATGTGTGTGTGTTATGTATATAAAATATTTAACTTTAATATGCATATGCTATATCTTTTTTAATTTTTTTACTGTCCTTGTATGTGTATTTGAAATTATTATTTATTTTATTTCAGTTTATAAGGATAACAAATAACCAAAGAAAGAATGAAATAATGATATATAATAAAAAATAATAAATAATAATATACAAACAACAAAATAAAATTAAAATTAAATAGATAAAGTAAAAAACCCATAATAAACACAAAACTCAAGAAGTTACATAAAAATATAAAAAGGATAGCTAGTCACCCATCGAACCATGACCTTAGATATAATAATAATAATAATGATAATAATAATAATAATAATAATAATAATAATAATAATAATAATAATAATAATAATAATAATAATAATAATAATAATAATACCTCCACTTTGGAAGGCTTGTTGACACTCGGGCCCCAGAGGGGACCAATAGCCCTTATCAGCGGGAAATCGGTAGTAGGTGGCTGTTGCGATACCGCAAGGTCATCAGCGGTGATGAACGAAAAGAAGTGGAGCATACTGGAAGTCTGAGGAGACTTGTTGTCACTCAGACTCCAGGGAATACCACAGGTTGTTGGCAGTGGGCGATCACTAACGATGACCAGTGTGATAACTCCTAGTGAGTAAATAATAATAATAATAATAATAATAATAATAATAATAATAATAATAATAATAATACCAACGAATAGACATATAAGGAGACAAAAATAAAAATAAAAATATATAACAAAATAAAAATAAATAATAACAATAGTATAGATCTTAAACAAATATGATTTAGTGTTTTATTAATGCACATACATACATAACGTATAAAGACCAAATAATACTGCAATAATGAAATTAACTTTCAAAATCGTATTTTCTTAAATTTATAACAAAACAAAACATTTATAACAAAACTGAAAGAAAACATATTTCCAAGCAATGCCGGATAAGTATAGTCAGTACTGTGCTCAATAGCTTTATTAATAAAAGCTATATATAACAATCCTTGTCCTTAGTTAGATAGGGCACATACTGCTCTGTGTTGTTAGAAAGAAAGTTTTTACGTCCGATCTAATTGAGTGAATTTTATATTTAGTCCTGGTAAATTTTTGACTTATTTTAGTCAGATTTAGGGGTAGTTGAAATAGATATTATATCAGGCCACGAAGATTAAAAATAAAACAAATAAATAAATACATAAGTAATACATAATATCTAAAGGAATTTATAACACGATAACAATGAAATAAATAAATAAAATAAAAACAGGATAATACTCGCTAGGACAAAGCAATCGAGAGAAAAAATCAACTGCAAAAGTGGATGGTATATATATATATATATATATATATATATATATATATATATATATATATATATATATATTCAAATTATTTATTTAAAAACTATACATTTCAGTTTCTGCGTTCTGAACCATGGTTTTATTAACGCGTACAAGACAAACTTCTGAGCTAAAAATAAACATGTTGAAGCTAATAAGTTGAAGCCATCATCCCATTCATTTTCGAGTCCTTTGAATGAGACAGACTGCTGATGATAACGCCATATCCAAAATCATGATTTTCATTCTCTGCTTATTCGCATCTAGTCATGCCCAAGTCTGGACTCTTTCTGACAAATCAAAATTAATATTCTGTATGATTTTTTTACAGTGTTTATTATCCTGAGGAAGTCTATAAATAAAGACGAAACGTTGATGACTACATAAATAACATAATTTTTGGCTTTCCTCTTTCATTTGCCAAATATATATATATATATATATATATATATATATATATATATATATATATATATATATATATATATATATATATATATATTGTGTTCCGAAATTGATTGTAAGACTAATCGCTTGTCATCCAATTATTACATAGAATGCAGTTGTCTTCGTAGACCTCTATTCATTTACTTACGTCAACAGGGACATTACCTTCGTTACATGACACACTGTTGAGATGATAGATGCCATCGCCATGGTAAACACCAATGACATGAACGTTGCCATCATAACGGTCATTGCTAAAATCATAGTCCCAATTATAGTCCCAATTCTAATCCTGTCATAACTCTCTATGCAACTAATCCCTAACTAATTTAGCTTTGAAAATCAAACTTTTATAATTACGGATAGCACAAATAACATATAACTTTTCTGTATCTCTCCTGACCATCAACGCAGTCTAATATTACTAAACTAGCTGTGACAATGTGGGTATAGACGTACATGATTCAATATAAATGTAAACATGTTACTCTAATGCAGGCCGTCATAAATGCACCAGTTTAAATATAGAAAATAAAAGAAAAGAAACAGTGAGTATCGGTAAGTAATGACGAAAAAGCAGCGCAAAAGAAACGAATTAAAAGTGCATTGAACGTATACGTTTTTTTTATTGTCATTGCTGATTTAGTATTATTAGACTTGGCTAGTATTTAGGAGAGCTGGAGTAATGTATACGATTATAAGTTGTTAATGTATGCCGTAACTACATTAATGTATGATTTTTATAAGTCCATGCGTGTAGCGATGTCATATCAACAACCGTTTAGTATGCTTTTTGTCGGAATTATTTTGTGAACGCAGAAGAGCATATTCCTTTGCTTTTATTAAAACGGATGCTGTGACTTAGAGAAATCGAAGCACGCATGCGCAGTTCCATTTTAATCACTGGTTCGCAAGTTGCTTTAATACCGGACACGCATGACCTTCCATAGAATAAACAGAGGAGTGATTCAAAAACACGATCATGGTTATTACCATTTGAATATCAAACTCTACATTAAATGTTTTCTATTTATCGTCGTTTCTGAGTGTATTTGGAAAAGAATCGATGGGGTGTCTGTTTGGCGTAATAGATACCGTTGCGGACTATGGGGTCGATTATGATGGGTTCAAATCTAAATTCTATTTATACATGGAAAATTAAATTACTGAGGTAATTGATAAAGAACGAATAGGAACGCTGGCGACGCATAATTTTGTCCGTCATTTTCGACGGAGAGTCCACACTAGAAATAATATATATATATATATATATATATATATATATATATATATATATATATATATATATATATATATATATATATATGCCTCCGGGCAGCAATTACTGAAACAATAGTTTTGTTTACAGAAAAAAAGAAATAATTTTCATTTGACATTTTGGTAATTTTGAGAAAAACAACAAAAATACGATTGTCGTAGTGTTATTTGATATATTCTAATGTTGGGAAATTTACTGTGCAAGAACATGGTAAAATTTTATTTATTAGAAAAAAGCAACAATAAAAGTTAATTGATACTGTCTTTAAGATATTCAAATTCGAGAAATGTTATTTTGTTTCAGCATAAAGATAAAAATTAAAAACTGGTTATATAATGAAATGCATAAATGAAATACTGGAACGCCGATTGGTCAAATAAATAGTACTGAGTAATTTGAAATGGTTACTTTTTGCTTTTCACCTTCATTATTAAAGACAGAACAAAAAGACTCAATGAATAGTGAAAAACGAATACATTTAGAAAGATTAGAGGAGGTCTTTTTTTTCATGACGAATGTTCATCATCATCATCATCAGGTTTTTCAGGGTATTCACACGTAATCACCTAAAAGTTTTTTTTTTATGGCTGAGGGTGTCAATTTACAATAATACCCAAACTTTTAACATTTGTATTTACGTCTCCAAAATAAGATATTTAATTAGCCAATTTTAAAGAAGTTATTTATTTAATTTTCACGGGAAAGGTAAACACAACTAAACAAATCAATTGCTTATAATTAAAATGTAAAAAAGGGATGTATAGTTAAAAAATATATAAAATTAAAAAAATAAAATATTGGCAAATTTGTGGATTAACAATCGCCGCTAAATCCCCATTCCCCAAAATGAAATTCTACTTTTTTAGGCGATTACGTGTGAAGGGTGAACACTGTGGAAAATGGAAATACGAAAAATAAACAATTATTTATAATTTAAGGTGGGCGATCAGTTTCATATATATTTACCGTAAAATGATGCTCCATCTCCGGGCCATTCTATTCTTTTAGAGAAATCAAAAAAAAATTAACCACTAACTCTAGGTCTGAGTGGCAAGATCACAAAACCACACGTAAAATAGACGCATTCCCCCCAAAGAAAATGCAACGGATTTAGCTCCTCTAATAAAAAAAAATAATTAGTTAACTGCCCTAAAACGCTAGAATGGCTCGAAAGTGGGAGGAGCATTTTAAATTAATTTATATACGAAACTGATCCACACTCTAAATTCTAAAATAAGCGTTTTTTCATCTTTCCGCCGAGTGTTTAAGGGTGTTCATACGTAATCGCCTCAAAAAGAAGAATCTATTTTTTTGTTTTGTGGAAGATGGATTGATTTAACAAAGGATGTTAATCTACACTTATACTGTGGATCCTTTTTTTCGTAATTTGGACAAAATAGTGAAACCGCGGTTTGTAAACAAAACATTAAACAATAAGTTTGTTATTTATTTATTTTTCACGGAAATTTAAAACTACGAAAATTAAATGCTGAAATTATTAAAAAAAACCATTTTTAAGCGTTTAGTTATAAAATTATGTTTGAAATTCTATATCAGGAATAATGAATGCTGCTCTTTTAGGAAAAACTACGCTTTAAAAATTAGCTAAGTAAAGAAAAAGTTGTTTTGCTTGTCGATTGTTGTGGAGGCGGCGGTGAAGGAGAATTTGAAATAAATAATTTGTCGAAAGAAATTATTCCTTTTAAGGGGTAGGGTCGCACGTCCTTTAAAATGTAATGAACATTGTTTCGATTTTTTGTCATTTTTTGGTTATTATCACTTTAATTGATTACTTGTAATATCGACAAAACTATTTTATATATATAAGCAAATAGAAAAATCAAATTATAATTGAATAAGAACAAACAATTATTTATTTTGAACTATTTAAAAATATAATTATGCAAATTAGGTAAACAAAATATTGTATTTGCAACTTTGCTTGACTATAAATAGAATATTTCAAAATAATGTAGTGTATTAATTATTTAAATAAAAGTAAGCTGTTTTGATTGTAACATAGTAGTGATAAATAAGTAAATATTTCCCATTGATTTATGAATATATGTGTAAATATGTGTATATCTGTGTATGGATATTTGCGTATATATTTGTGTCTGTAATTTTTTATTTTTATATATGTATATAAATATGTTTGTTTATATATGTACTTGTGTATCTATTAATTTGTGCCCACGTGTGTATTTTATATAAAGATCAGATATTTATGCTTGACTATGTTTGTAAATAGATTAACACTTTGAAGTGTTAAATAGAGAAGAAAGGAATCCAGGCAAAGGGGGTAATAAAAAAATGGGAAAAGGAAAGAATTAGAAGGCAGGTAATAAAAATGATAAACAAGATAGAAACAAATTGAAAGAGTTAACAAGTAAAGAATGTAACCCGATACTAGATTATAAAAAATATCTCATCACCAAAAAAGATTTATTTATAGGCAAAGTTTTCCAAATTAATCTCACTTCTCTGTCTTCTTTGGTCTGAAGAGGTTGACTCTCTGTGAAGAGTATAGCCGAAACATGTATGCACATATGTAACCAGTAATGTTTGTATGAATAAAACTTGATACTTAAAAACAGCTCTACTTGTATTGAGCACTTTTTATAAACACTGGAGTTTCAACGGATTTACATCTACAGAAACTAATACAGGGTGACCCCCAAAAAACGGGCCCCAAATCTAATTAGGCCCCGTTTCTTAGTGTTTCGTCCGAATGAAATGAATTTTGAGGCATAACTAGTTTATTATATTCACAACATCATATCAAAACACTAGGGTATTTGGCCTTTTTTTCTCCGTTCTACAGCATGTGTTCTAGATGGACTCGTTTTAGCTCCGTGCATTTCTTGAGGCGCAGCACGAAGTTGTCCATGACGTTCTTACAGACTGAATTGGGAATGGCTCTCATCTCCTTCCTGAGGGCTTCCTTGAGTTCTGTGATGGTTCTGGGTTTCCCTGCGTACATTCTGTCCTTAAGATAGCCCCAAAGGAAATAATCTGGGGGGCTTAGGTCCGGGCTATGGGGTGGCCACTCAAAATTAGTCTTGAGACTGATCACTCGGCCTCCGAAGTTCTCTTTCAGCCAATCTCGGGACAGGTTTGAGGTGTGAGAACTTGCTCCGTCTTGCTGGAACTAGAACTTGCTCATGAGCGACGGGTAGAGGGTCTGGAGCTCATTCTTGAAGGTTTTGAGGACCTCCACATACCGTTCCTTGGTGACTGTCACTGCTGCGCCAGATTCTTCGATGAAGATTGGTCCGATGATGCCTCTGACCGAGATTGCAGCCCACACCGTGCAATTAGGAGAGTGCAGGGGCTTGGTGGCTACTTCATTGGTTCTGAAGGACCCCCAGAAGACATTTGTCTTGGAGTTTGCCTTTTCGTCAAGATGGAAGTGGGCTTCATCTGAGGTCCAAAGGAGGTTAAGGAAACCTGGTGTCTCCTCGATCTTATCGAGCATCTTGACTGCCATAGCGCTCCTCTGCTTCTTGTCTGAGGCTGTAAGGGTCTGCAGCGTCTGTATTCTGTATATCCTGATATCATTCACCAGCACTGTCCTTCAAGTCTCACGGGAGATACCGAGGGACTGACTTCGCTTACGCACAGAGCGTTTCGGACTCTCCTGGAGAGACTCTCTCACACTTTCGACCAGCTCGGCTGTCCGCTTCTTGGGACGTGCTGAATGGCTTGGATGGTTCTCACTGGCAGCGTTGAAGTTCTCCACGGTCCATTACTTCCTGAAGTGGTCCACCCAGTTCTGAATTCTGCTTTTGGGTTGAGTCTTTTCACATCCGAACTGATGCATGAAACTGTCCTGGGTTTTCTTAAACGAGCCTGTCTTGTAGTAAAATTTAACACAGTGTATTCTTTGTCCCAGCTCCCACTGAGGTCTTGGTGTACTCACGGTTGTTGATTCTGCCATGTCCTGTAAAATAAGGGCAATCGGTGAATAAATAAAGGAGATATCACATAAAGTGTACACCGGGCCCGTTTTTTTGGAGTCACCCTGTACAATACGTGTACTATATATATATATATATATATATATATATATATATATATATATATATATATATATATATATATATATCAGTATTTCATGTATCCACATAACATTTTATAAGGAGATATCATTTTTTATGTATCAATTTTCAGTATTTACTTCAACAATGCTCGATACGTAAGTAGAGCTAGGTAGTAAGCTATGAAAATATATTTATGGCAATTAAGCTACACAGAGGCTCCCGCGTTTCATCCCCGGTGGGATCTTCAATCTTTAGCCTGAAAGATTCCCCCCCGGGGATGAAAAGCGGGAGCCTCTGTGTAGCTTAATTGCCATAAATATATTTTCATAGCGTACTATATATATATATATATATATATATATATATATATATATATATATATATAATTATTATTTCATGTATATACACATATAATATTATTATAAGGTGATACAATATATTGCGTATAGATTTTTAGCATTTACTTTAACAGTGTTCAATATGGGAGTAGAGTTTAGTAGTAATACTATGAAAATATAATCATGGCAATTAAGCTACACATCATCACCGCTTGGAATTGTTAGAGTAAGTTCCTATTAAGCTACACAGAGGCGTTCTATCCCCACAGGGAATCGCCAGGCCAAGTGGCTGCCGATTCCTTGCGGGGATTAAACGCGTACGCCTCTGTGTAGCTGACTTTCATAAACATATTTTCATACTCTCTCTCTCTCTTTCTTTCTTTCTCTTTCTCTCTCTCTCTCTCTCTCTCTATATATATATATATACATATATATATATATATATATATATATATATATATATTGAGAGAGAGAGAGAGAGGGTGGAGAGATGTAAGCCTGTCTGCAATATAACTTGACAGTACCATTTATTCTTTCTGTTCTGCTCTCAGTTTACGTTAACTATTGGTTTTAATCGGAGCCATAATATTCTTGTGACTCTTCTTTGTGACGCTCAATTGCTTTCCTAAGACGTTGAATCAGTTTAAATAAAATGCGTCCATCTGTCTATGTTCAATCTCCGTAACCCCGTCGCAACCAATATATAATCCAATTCACTTCCGGATTGCGTTAAGCATAACGGTTAAAGCTTATCTACGTAAGTTCCCGGAATTTAAAGCCATTTCATTTTCATACTCCTTCCATGATTATCTCCCCTTTTTATCCCTCTCCCTCAGTTCTGACTCTTCTTACCTCCGTTTTGTTGACAGATTATCATGCACGCATGAGCGCAAAACTTTTAACATGAATCATAATATGTCATCCAATTGTACGTATGAGTTTACGTTTAATCCTTTGGTCATTTTAGTCAGAAATCTCAACTATCTCGAGAATGTCTGCACCTGAACGTTCTGTTTTTTCTACGTATGTTATTTTGTACTAGCTTTTCATTCCCGGCGCTGCCCGGGAGATTTTAAATATATTTTTGAGGGGATCGTGAAAATATAATTAAAATGTTTCCAAATTCATTTTAAATATCTAATGTTCACGAAGTAAATCAGTTATTTCCTAAATTATTAATCCAAGAATGGTTTCGAAAGTCTTTTATTGAATGTTTAATTTACTTTACGGATTTTGAAAGTATAATTAAAATGCCTGTAAATGCATTTTAAATATTCAATGGTCACGAAGTAAATCAGTGTTTCTGTCAAATATTAAGCCAATAAAAAATAGCTGACCTGTTTAAGAGTTGGTTGAAACACATTTTATCGGTATAAGATTGAAAAATAAATAATTGATTAATATTATAACTGAAGTAATGAAGGCATCTGATCTCTATTTCTATAAAGTAATGTATGTGTATATGTTTATGTTTGTATGTACATGATTTAATGGTAAACTAATTAACCGACCAGTAAAAACTTTGGAACACAACTCATATGCGTAAGGGGTCGTAATGGGGGCTATATCTAGTTTAATTTAGTTTTACGCTAAAGAAGTAAAAAGAGGGTGAGAGCACTTCGTGAAAATACGAATACCCACAATTTTTGTGGATTTTTAACAATAGGTATTATACATCAATTAATAAATATTCCTCAAATTTCTTTTTATTTGTGGAATTTTCAAGTGGTTTTAGGGGGCATGATATAGGCACAACTGCCCATTTGATTTTTTTAGATTTGCATTAAATTTGATCGACTGTCATTTGACACCACTTAAGCAAGATTCACTGAATTTAAATTTCTTCTAAAGCCCCTTTAAACTTCAGTCCTTATTTTCTAGAATTAAAAGAATGTAATGGATTTTAATCAAAAGTGGTAGAATGATTTTAGTAATAAGTTAAAGTAACAGTATATCTTTATTTTACTCTTCGTAAACAGACATAGAAGTGGTGCACACCTGATATGTAGAGGCATTAACTTTACCCGTCCAGTAACGGTATTCTTTATATATATATATATATATATATATATATATATATATATATATATATATATATATATATATATATAAGGGCGATTACTCAAATTATCTTAATCTTAGACCGGACGAATTACTAACCCTACATTACAGCTTACACGAATTATATTAAACGCACATGGTTAAAATAAATAAATAAATAAAATTACATTTCAATAGAAACACGTAGTAATAATATGAATTTTTACTGTTAAAATATTATAGCAATAATTTAATTATGTCAAGCACAACAATCATTAACTATTTAATAATTATTCTAGCGTCACTATCGCAACGGACCTCCCGTAATCTCCTGACTTTCAGGCGAAAATAGCATCGGAATGAGTGGTAATTTGAAATTATTTTCCTTCCTGAAAAGGAGGTTTACCGCGAAAATTTAAGAATATTACACGATCAATGCCATCTTGGCTCGACACATTACGTTGGTAAATACATATTTAAGTGAACATTATTGAAATTCTAAATATTGCCATTTATTCTGTATACTTTTTCTCGTATCCAACGGTGTTTTCTACCAACATTCAAACTTCAACCTCTTATCCACTACGCACAATGCTTAAAAAAACTACAATGAATATATATATATATATATATATATATATATATATATATATATATATATATATATATATATATATATATATATTGTTATCTCTCCAATATTGTCAGAATATGTTTTTTGAGATAATACTAAACTCTGGTGTTTTTTCCTTAACTAACTTTTGTAATGATGTTGTAAAGAGCTCTGATGAAGTGACATTTTTGAGTGATATAAAGCATAATACAAAATAAAAATGTCCAAATTGTCTTGGAAACGATCGTCCACCAAATAATCGTTGTGTTTGAATTATTGGAACTAATATAGATTATGTTCTAATTTTGTTGCTCTCAAGCCACTTTATATATATATTTCCGAATAACTGTAATGCTTATTGTAGGATGACGTGAGTAAATGTTGTTATTATGTAAAAGATAAGTATGTTTAGTATAGGCTATGTTTAGTATAGGCTATGTTTAGTATAGGCTATGTTTAGTATAGGGTATGTTTAGTATAGGCTATTTCCGTTATGATATAAGAAAATCATTATCATTTGGGTTGTTTTATTTTTGAATCCGATAAATATATGATTAATACTAAAGAGAAAACCCGCCCCCAAATTAGGATTACATTAAGGGCCTTTTGTTTTTCAGTTTTATGCTCAATCGATTTAGCTGTTGTCTACTACGTTGAAAACAGGAAGACGTTTGCATCTGTTTGTTTTTACTTGACATTCACTGCGATACGTAAATCGGACTAATAGCGTTTATAACTACCTGAACTATCTGCAGTGACCGCAATGCAAATATCAAAACAAATATTAAAAAGTAAAAAAATAAGTAAAAGCAAAAACAATATATAATTAATTACATCTCCACGTTAGTTGAATACAGCTAAGTAACTGTCACATAAACGAACTCATTTTTAAAACAAAGACGGAGTGACAATGAAAAAATGACGACACACGCTCACAACGACAATTACTGCTATGTATGTTATAAGAATATCGGTGGGAAGAATATTTCTTTCTATTATTTACAATCGAAAAACGTAAGTTTTTAGTTTTGTATATTTAATAACTATGTAATTGTTATTTGATGTATTGATTAATGTGAAGTGTGAACGTACTGTGAAACGAAAATGTACTCTAATAAGGATATCTTCCGTATATCGTTACGGTGTAATGGATCGAAGGATGATAACTTATTACTGTAGGGGCGATAGTCACTTCTACAACTGCACTGCGATTGATACGCTAAGAGAAAACAGCTGAGCGGATAAATTATAAGAATAGGTGAATTCAAGCAAAACTAAAACCTTTGTTTTTCTTGAAGCACGTACCAATAAGTAACTAAAGCGCTTATGGAGCTGGATTCTATAAGTAGCTTTTGTTTACGGAGCTATATCGGTCAAATAAATAAGGGGAATTCTTACTTTACTTCATAGGTAACATTTATGTTTATCGCTGCCCTCCCACTTTTTTAACTCCATATATATTTCTTCTGTGAAAATGTTCGTTCATTTATTTATTTATTTATTTATTTATATGATCAACTATGAACCTTCCTTCTCAACCAGAAACACAGACTTATATACCCTGTTTTTCTAGAAAGTGTCTTTATTTTTATACATAGGCCTCGCCATTGAATCTCATATTTTCTAGAGACATTACGATTAATGTAATCGCAAAACTTTTACACGTAATCTCCACTGGACATACGTTTGTTTTCGAACGTTCTTCATCTCCGCTGAAAAATGTCGAAGATTAAAACAACCGAAATGCAGTAAAAATATGATGTTGATAAAGAGTAACATATAATAAACAATCTTATAACAAATATAGAAACAACAATGAAATGTTATTTTTGAAATATCATCCAATTTTTCTAATATTATTTTAATAGATAATTTAATAAAGTGATTGGGCTGTACTCGGTTATATAGTCTAATTAATAAAACTATTAGACACGATCTTGTGCGTCTGTCTCTGTGTTTTCGCCTATACGAAACTTTGATAAATATACATTTATCTATTTATTTATTTACTACTAGAAGGACTACCCAGCGTTGCCCAGGGGCTTTGAAAAACAAAATAGAAGATGTTAAAAAGTGTGTGTAAGATTCTTATATAAAAACTTCTACTTCTCAACCTTTCTCAATCTGTCTCTCTATCTTCCCCCCTTCTCGTATTTCCACATCTTTTTATTCCACCTCTTTTTCAACTCCGTCAAGCCAATTCCTCTCTACTGAAAATATTGATAATATACGTCATGCACCTCTCCTTTATATAGTAGATAACATTGAAAATGGGTTAAAAACCGACCCCCACGAAACCTGGACCAGTGTACCTACAATGAATAAATAAAGATATTATGGATCCAGGGCAACGCCGATCAAGAATCTACCAACTTTGTGGTTGTTTGTTTTGTAGGTTTTACTTTTAGCTGGACACACACACAGAAACACATACAGACAACGGCCCTTTATATAATAGATTATGTTTCGGATTTTTTTGACGCGGATTGATAATTTGTATTATCTGGTGTATTCGGACTAGTATTCTCACCCTTGGTTGTATTCTCACAAAATTTAAGTCCATGTAAGCTCTGATCTTGATGTGCGTCTTGTAGAATTCGGGATCGAGAACAATCTATCCCGTGGATAAAATTGAATATTTCGGTTTGAAATTCTGTACAGATTCCCAATTTTGTCATAAACATCCCCGAGTTCGACAAGACGCACCTGAATAAGGTCGGAGCTTACATCGACCGAAGCGTTATGGGAATAACATCTAAGATGAGAACAGTAGTCCGGGTAATCAAAATAATATAAATAATCACTATTAATCGAATATTTATTAAAATCCATAATAAAATAAAAGAAAAACTAAACGATTTTTAAAAATTTTATTTATTTTAAACTTTTAAACTACTCAACTTTTAATTATTTTCCTCCAAACACCTGATACGGCAATGTGTCTTCACCCGGGCAACGCTGGGCAGGGGCCGCTAGTTTTAAAGAATAATGTTCAAATGAAACCTTAACCTTTGTAGGATCTTCGTTTATCTGTGTGCAAGGACGTGTAAGGTCATAAAACTCACCGACAATAGACATGTTCGCATGCAACCTTGGATGAAATGAAACTGAGTAGAAAGAGCGACCTTGATAAGCTAATAAGTTAAGCTTATTATTGTTACCAGCTTTTATCATTATCCTACTTTGAAGTGGATTGTATTTTCTGGGCTAAGGTCGGATACTTTTTAGACATACCTCGTATGTGTACATATATATATATCTATGATATTTTCACCTGCTCCTATGTAATAGGTTGATATTATCCACTGTATTTGTCAATTATTAGTTACCATATCTCCATCTTTTTCTGCCGAATATCAAGAACAAGTATAAACATATGTGTAAGTAAAACGTAAAAATAATAAGGTTATATCTTTTGAAGTTGTCTCCGTTTTATATCATTTTTCATCAAATGGATCGATGTATAAACAGAGCAAATCAGTAAAAGTGCGATTTTTATAACCTCGGAGCTGTGCACTTTTCGCGTCCGCTCTTAACTTTTGCTGAAAACAATAAAATAGGTTGGCGAAAAATGCAAACAAAGAAGACGGAAAAAAGACTAAAAAATGGAAGTCAATTGATCGCCAAGATGGACGCAAATGTACTTTTAAGGATGATTATGGAAAAGCGTTGCAACAATTGGATACGTAAAAGATGGCTACCGAAATATCAAATAACAAACATTCATGATCAGGATTGTATGCGATTATTTGTCTGTCTGTCTGTCTGTCTGTCTGTCTGTCTGTCTGTCTGTCTCTCTCACTCTCTCGCTCTATCTCTCTCTCTCTTTCAATATATATATATATATATATATATATATATATATATATATATATATATATATATAATGTGGATAACTATATGAAGCTCCCTCCCTGAGTAGAGCTTATTTGTAAGGATATCGCCAACTGCCATTAGCTTTAAGGCATAGCTCATTAGGTAAAACTAATTCGAGCTACCGGCACTTGCAATGTTTACATTGAGATATTACTGACATTCAGTCAGTGTCGACGGTTTAGTTTCAATCCCGGCTTGAGGAACTAACTGGTCTAGCCGCACTGAAGATCTGTGATACAGCGAAACAGTCTGTATGTGGATGACTATATATATATATATATATATATATATATATATATATATATATATATAATAACCAGGGTAAAAATCCGGAGCATCTTTACTGTGCTTATATAATAATACTCAATAATAAATACAGCTATTTATTCATAAAAAAAAGTTTTATTTACACAAACATAGCATACCTACACATTTCGGAACATGTTTCAGTCTTAGCTAAAGCCGTGAAGAACGGACCCTTTTACTTGGCCTGAGGAAGTCGTGCTTATTATAGCTACGACTGAAACATGTTCCAGAATATGTAGCAATGTAATGTTTGTATGAAAAAAACGTTTTCATTATATATATATATATATATATATATATATATATATATATATATATATATATGAAATTTATCACAAATTGTGAAAACAATATAAAGTGCTCAATCGTATTTACTACAAGAGCTAATATAAAGTATTTTATTTGAAAACTATACATTACAATGTATCTTGTGTGTACCCGGGTTTCGTCGATCTGGTCACGACGGATCTAAAAGGATCTAAAAGTGCTCGATATTATGTTATATAAAAGATAATATAAAGTTTATATATATATATATATATATATATATATATATATATATATATATATATATATATATATCTGGTTGAACAGGAGTGCCAACTTCTGTTTATTCCTTTTGTGATCCAATCTTTCTATTCGTCGAACGATAGATCTCGTACTATTAACCAAGGAGCGTAGAGAAGCTCCATATTTTACGTATATTGGCATGACTAGAACCAGTATTTCACGTCGACTAACTTGCCATCTGACCTCCCCTCAAAGCTCCATTTACAAACACCTTACAGCACATAACATCTCCAAAGATAATTTTAGAAATATTTTAACCGGTAGTACATCCATCCTGGCTGTGTCATTTTGCGGTATTCGCCTCCCCATAAGGGAAGCATAGTTCATTTAATTAAAAAAGCCCAACATCAACCATGCCCGTTATGAAGGGTGCGAAGGCGTGTTGAAATGTTGTTGAATGTTTTTAATGTTTTTAATCACATAGAAACGTCTTCTTAAATAAAATCACCAATTTTATTTTGCATTGATCGATCATCCGCCTGAAGATGACCAATGATGGTCGAAAACGTTTGCGTCAAATATGGAGATTTCCTACACTCCTTGGTTAATAGTACGAGATCTATCGTTCGACGAATAGAAAGATTGGATCACAAAAGGAATAAACAGAAGTTGGCACCCCTGTTCAACCAGATATGTATAAAAGAAGAATTGTTGCCTAATTATACAATATATATATATATATATATATATATATATATATATATATATATATTGTTGGGGTACCCGGGTTTCCTCGATCTGTTCATGCTAGATTTGAAGTAAAACCGGCCGATCAAAAAAGATCGCTTCCTCGGCCTCTTTCTGTTATCGATTGTTCTTGCAAAAAACAGGACAAGTCACCGGTTTGGGCTTGGTCAGTGTTCATTTTTTTGTGTTCTATCATAAAAGATATCCTGTGTTCATAAACAGCTCTCTGTTGCTAGTATTCGTTCATAAGGGGTTGGGTTATGTTGAATGTGATGTTATTTAAAAAGAGTCTTTGTTTCTGTTAATTTTTTGATTAGGCGATTTATATTTCACGTAGATAAGGTGTTCATATGCAACAGTGTGGGTTCTGATATAACAACGTCTGTGAATGTGAAAATTCTTTATATAATTGAATGCTTGCTCATTGTGGACATCCTTAAAGTACAGCAGCACATGTAAAATATATATATATATCTTATATTAGGAATTTACAGTCTGCATTTAGCTTCTGTGCGGCGATAGCTTTATATATATATATATATATATATATATATATATATATATATATATATATATGTAAATTTTCATATATATATATATGTTTTGACCTTGAAGGGCCGATAATAAATAAGACAACACGCTATTATATTTACAGAAGTACAGAATATTATGTTACAGAAAGACTGATTATTTACCTCCCTCCCACTGCAGGAAGATGTGACATAGGGTCGGAAACTAGGATTTGGTGGGCCAGCGCAGTATAGTGCACTTTGGCTCCGAAAAAATTACCTGGGCAGACCCGTCGGCATTTCCAGGTCAGAGTATCTCGAACAGATAACAATAAATAAACTCATCCCCAAAGAGGGGCAGCAAGGCCTGGGAGGGGGTAACTCTTAGGACTACCCAGAACTATACTCAGCCCTACAGAAAAAAACGCCACCATCAGTCATAATGATACACCTCCGTCGGACTGATTGTCGAGAACGAATCCTCGACACGATAACAATGGCGTCTTTGACTTTAACGGTAAGACTGTGGAAGAACGACTGATATTTACCAGGAAGATGTAACGCAATGTTGAAAAGTGGGATTTGGTGGGCCAGCGCACTAGAGTTAGTGCACTCTGGCAATGCAAACATGCTTGGGCAACCCCGTCGGCATTCCCCGGTAGGGGCGTCTCAGGAAGTTAGCAATATACTTACTATTTCTCAAATAGGAAAGGCAAAGCCTGGGAGGGTGGACTTCTTTGGATTAACCAGAACTATTCCTCAGCCCGACAGAAGAAATACCACTATCCGGCATAGTGACCCACCTCCGTCGGACTGATTGTCGAGAACGAATTCTCGAACTGGTACGAAAGACTGTACAAGAAAGACAGCTCGTCCTTCGTCGTAGGCACCTCTAAACATAATGTCTAGAAAAGTTCTTATAGTCACAAAATAGGGTAGATCACTCTCACACTATAAAATCCTTGCTATAAATGGAGTCAATACTTTTCTATTTTATGGTTCATTACAAATTTGATCTTGCTTTTCAGAATCTGAATATCGTTTTCTCATTTGTGTCGTTTTAAAATAAACTTGGGTCGCTTTACTATGTAAATCATGTTCCCAATCAGTTTATCCACTACCCCTGTCTCACAGTAGGATGTATTGCTTTTGAAAATCCGAAAGAAAGCATTTTCTACAATTTTGTCGCTTCGTGACAATTTTTCACGTTCTAGTTTGGTATGTGTTGGCAATAATGTATCAAACACTGTTTTAATCTTCCTTGCAAACATTGCTTCTGTTGGCGTCGTTGAAGATTGGGCATTGTTTTGTGGGTCATCTTATATACCTTCAAGAATTCTTGAATTGCTTTTTCAGTAAGGGTACCTCTTGCTTTATTAAGCGCTGTTTTGAACACGAAATATTCTGCCTGACCATTGCTTCTCGCATCGTACGGCGCGATCGTGATATGCTCCACTACAAACGGTTGACAGCTTATTTTTAATTCACTAGTCGTGAATTGCGTTCCGTTGTACAATACAGTCAACGACCCAGAACCGGGCGAACAATTCATGTAAAAAACTAATCGGTTTCATTCGTGGTTGTTTTTATATTCCCAGCCATTTCAAGAAACTGTCTACCACTATCAGATAATAAAAAAACCCTAGTAGGCTAGCAAAATCTATGTAAATGTTAGACCACGGTCGGTCAGTTTTCGGTGCCAAAGCAAACCTTGTCGTTGTTTAACCGCATTTTCAATGTCTTCATACTTGTCCAATATACGTAGCTTCTCATAGAATTTTTAATTCTCGAAATGCCCGGGTAGCCGACATGAAATTCTTTTCATATTCTTTTTTGTAATGCTGCAGGAATAACCACTCGATCGCCGTAGATAACTACTTCATCACAGATTTAATATATTTCCGAGATTTGTCGGTGTTTTTCTTTTTTTCTTTATTTCTTTTTTAAATCGTAGTCTAACGCCTTTTCTTTTATTTCTTCGGAAGGTTCTTAATGGCGTTACACAATTCATTTTACTTCTACCTCAGTTTTTAGGGAGGCAATCACTGTATTTTCAAGAGGTTTATCATATTTTTGGATAAGTCTAGATAATCCTGCAGCATGACTAAATTTTGACGATGTGATGAACTCTATATAATAAGTCTAATTGAGGAGAATGCCACTCCATCTATGCAGTCTGTTTGCAGTATGCGTTGGTAATCTCTTTTCTGTACCCATAAATCGTTATAGTCGGTTTGCAGCACAGTTTCTTCCAGGAACAAATAGATGATATTGGGTGACAGCAAAAATAATACTCAATATTCCATTCTCAATTTCTGAGTAACTTTTTTCTGCAGGTAGTAACGGACGAGACGCATGTTCAATAGGTGTAAACGATCTGTCTTCTATTATGTGTAATATGCAGGCTCCAATACCGTACGAACTCGCATCAGTAGTAGTCTCATCTATACATGATGTCTTTTTCATTGTATATGGACAATCTTTGTACCAATGCAATTGCTCGCAACGAAAACACGGTTTAGGGGGCAAATTATTTTTCTTTGGTTGATCAAATTTAGTTGGTGAATTAATTTTTCTCTCTAAGATGTGAAACCCGCTCTGCTCAATGTTTCTTAAATCTTGGCGAACACTAATATAACTTTGGCAGTCTTCTGCAATATGTTGAAGCGTTAAACCAGGTTAATTCACTAGTTTATAGCGAACCCTACGTCTGATTTATGCATGTGCGAATATTAGACATTTAAAATTGTTAGCACTTTACTTCCACAATTTGAAATCATCGTAGTGTTTGTTAATTGTGTCTTCCTGTTTATAAAGGTAAAGAATATGTACAATAACTTTGGTTATCAATTATCCGACGGTCAGTAAAAGAATTCGACAAATACGAAACACGCGGATAAACTAACAAAGTTATGAAAGCTATTTGGTAGACATAGTTCGCGTCGGGGCATTGAAATAAATATCTAGCATTACTGTTGCATAATTCGAAACATTTTTCACAAAACCGTATCTACCAGATGTAGTATTTTCAAGAATTCGCGAAACCTTTAACGCTAGTGTAGTTAGAAAAACTGGTACAGAAAGAGAGGCTGTTAAATTGGGGACCGGGAAGACCGGGATCAAGGGGGTCAACAATAACTAATGATCAAAGTGTGGGTACGAAAGTAGGGATACAGGAAAGTGGAAGTGATGGCATAACGAACGATATAGAGATTGTGATGATTAACTTAAAGCAATGGTTTAACAGAAGTAAACATTAGAACCAATTGATGTATTGCGTGTTTAGATAGATCAGTCGTTGAGTTCTTCTCTTCTTAAGGGTTGATTATGGTTATCTATATTTTAGATGTTAAAATTGAGTTCCTCTCTCTTTTAGTTTTTATTTATTATTAAAATTTTTATTTTCATTTATTTTGGCGGAATTCTGTCAGAAATTGACTGTTAATATGTTAGCTATACAGTGTTCATTTGTAATCTGTGTATTGGCTTTAGTGAGATGATTTATTGAGGTCCTGTTATACCTGGCAGACATCTGTTATAATCATCTTCCATGTGGTTCCTGATTTTGTCTTTGAGTTTAATTTTATTCGTAGTTTTAATGTGGTTCTTTTTTTATAATAGTTCGTAGAGCCTAGCCTCTGTTGTTTTTAAATAAGTCTATGTTTTCATTTATAGTATTAAATACGCTCATACGGTATTACTGGGCAATTACTTAATATAATTAGATCCTTCCTAGACAAAAGAAAAATACAGGTTGTCCTCGATGGCCGTTCATCTAAGCAACATGACATAAATGCTGGTGTACCCCAAGGATCTATCCTTGGACCCTTGTTGTTCCTGATCTATATAAACGATCTCCCTGATGACATAGAGTCTGAGATTGGTTTATTTGCTGATGACACCACCCTTTATTCTCGCCATGTTGGCAAAACCGACGCGATCATATCCGAGGCAATGGCTGAATCTTTAGAAAATGACCTCCAGGCTGTAGCGGATTGGGGTCATAAATGGTTGGTAACTTTTAATGCCGCAAAGGACAAAGCTCCTTGCCTTCAATATCTACAAGGAACCTTTTCAACCACCGATTGTCATGGCAAAGAACACCCTACCTGAGAGTTCATCATTCAAACTCCTCGGCCTAACCTTCACAGGTAACATGAATTGGAACAAATACATTGAAGACATTGCTAAGGCTGCCGCAAAGAAGGTTGGTTCCCTCTACCGTGCTAGTAAACTCCTCACAATTGACATTATTCTGTATCTCTACAAAGCCACCATCCGCCCATGCATGGAGTATTGTTGTCACATCTGAACTGTTGCATCATCTACTAGTCTCTCCCTCCTTGACAAGGTCCAAAAAAGAATCGCCAACCTAATAGGTCCCTCACTGTCAACCAAACTCCAGTCCCTGCCCCATCGCCGCAATGAAGCATCCTTGCGCTTTTTTTACAAATACTTCAATGGACTATGCTCCGATGAATTGGCTACTCTAGTGCCCCCTCGACGTAAATTCACTAGACTAACTCGTCAATCAACTAAATCTCATTCATTCACTGTGGAGGTCCCTAGATGTCGGAGAGCCTTTTACTCAAAGAGCTTCTTTCTTCGTGTTGCTAGCCTCTGGAACTCCCTCCCTGCCCCCTGTTTCCCCGACAGGAATAACATGCAGAAATTTAAAACTAATGTAAACAGACATCTCGCTGCGCAGATCCCAATTTAGGTGGACCCCCTCCCTTCTCCCCTTTTATTTTTTCTCAGTAGCCCCTTACGTCTGCAGTGCAGTTTGGGATGAACAATGTTAAAAAAAAATATTTTATAGGAAAAACATGTAGTGTTCGGTGACTTTTAAGGATTCCTTGTAAAACAATATATATATATATATATATATATATATATATATATATATATATTACTATTTTAGTGACCGGTAATCATTGATATATTTTACTTATATTCACCCCAAACGCGTCACATTGCTACTGAGACGCTAAGAGCCACCGTGGATAGAGGCCAGATTAATAATTGGGAAGTTGTGCAGCGAGATGCTTCTTCACATTACATTTAAATTTCTGCATGCTGGTGCATGCGCGTTTAAGATAAGTTTTGTATTGTATTATTGTAGTTATTTACTTATTTAATTCGTGAAATAAAAACTGTTCTAAACTGTGCAATGTCGACGTACGTAGCTAAACGCTTTTAAGGAGGCGACCTGGCACGTCCGGGTTCAGGACGTTGTTGGTGTCTGAGCCGATAGTACGCGAAACACGAAATGGGCAATAAAGACAGTGCATCACTGAAGACCACCCTTGATGCATGTAAAACATATTTTGCGATTGATACAGTCGAGGAAACAGAGAACAGTGCTGGAATTCCAAAAGCAAGCAATTCGAGAAAAGAAGCTATTACAGTCCGGCATCTAAAAACCTCAATTTAGCGCAGATTCGGTTTTGGGGATCGTTCTAAATTAGTCCTGTTTTTATCACACTGTTTTGGACATATACTGTCCAAGAAAATTGGAAAACGGTTGCTTCCACATTTGTCGTCATGAATCTTCCACGTGTCATCCATTTATGTAATTGGATCACATAAAAGCAGATCCATCACTAAATATGATCCTGTTGCAGTTAAAATCATGTATTTGTTTTATAATTGTAGTGACAGAGTTTTTTTTGTATAAGGTTTTCTATAATCTGGCCGATTTTGTTTGCCTCTTTGCTTCCCCATGTTTTATTCTGCCAATTTGAATGAAATAGATGCGTTTTAGAGTCATTTTAATAAATGGTCTATTTCTGAGGAAACTATTTTGTGACTTAGCTGTATGTAAACGGAACATATGGTTATTACTTTGCGTAATGATACCAACACAATAATTGCTTATATGTTTGAATTGAGATGGATCTGAAATTGGGAACAATTGTTATTGACATTTTCGGTATCTGCCTGATACTTTGTGAGATTCTTTGTTTATATAATTGCATGAGATATGATGTTTTATGTTTATGGCATTGTTTTCTATAGCGAATGTTTCTGGTAAACATATGAATGCCGCACATATCTTCACATGAAGAATCAGTTCATTGCGATTTGCCCTTGCAATCGTTAATCTTCCGCTAGATTATATTGTTATGCATAATTTCGTTTTATTTCAGTTTCTGGCGCGACTTGATTTATTGTCGACGTCCATTTATTCCAGTTATTTGAATATGTTTATTGTTCTAGTCAAAGTACTGGGAATGCTATTTTGGTCCCGTTTATGCTTTTTTAGACGTTTTTTGTTGTTGTTGTTATTGCTTTAGAAGTATCCACAATTTGGCTCGGTGGACGTATTGCGTATTTATTTATTTTTTACCATCGAGGTACCGCTTATCAAGGCTAAGAGCCACTCAACGATGAAACTTAATGAGACGGGAATAAATGTTAGTCAAAAGATGAACGAACACTATGGGAGTACTAACATTGATTAATTATATGAACTAAGTTGGATTGCTTTTGGGGCAGTCCATGACAGGAATTTGTTTACAATGGATTTGAAGACGACCTAGTAGGGAAGTAGTTCTGCGGTAATGTGTTCCATAGATGCAAAACAGCTCTGTTCATGGAAATTCCGACTGACTAGGCGCATGAAAGGAGAGTGGAAATTCTTTTTTCGCTATGGTAACAATACGTGTTCTTGCTGTGTTTGTGTTACAAGGAGGCGCTCAGTCGAGCACCTTTCATGGAGATAACGAATGAGTAAAGGCGAGCACCGTCTTTTCTGTGAAAAATGAGTTGTACGGAAAAGAGCAAATCACCCCTCTCACTAGATTTATAAGTCGATTTTTAACTCCGTCATGGCAGGAAAGATGCACTGTGCGCCACATCCCTAGATGTGGCAGCATCATTCTATATTAGGTTGTATCTGACTCATGAATAGGTACAGGATTGCACCTATACTCAAGCTTATTTTGTTCCTTAGTCTTCACATTCAATGAGCGATCTTTCTGACAAAGGAAGCAGAATTGCTGTGTTCGGAGTCGGTATCTATCAATCTAACAGTTATCGTTGGCTAGTTTTTTACCTTAAAGTAATATTTTTTAGTTCCTTACATCAAGTGGCTTCATGTCTTGTCTGGACTGATTTAATAAAAAAAGTATTTTCTGGATTGTAGAGTGATCAAACTATTTTTCCAGCGACGTCAGCATGAGGTGTAATATTTTATGTTTATTTCATTGTAAACACTTGACTGTTGCACATATTATTGTAAGAAGAATCAGTTTATTGTCTTTTTCTCTTGCATCTGTAATTTTCCGCTAGATTATATTTTATGCATGGTTTAGTTTTGTTTTACTTTCTGATGTGGTTTGATTTATTGTCGACATCTATTTCTTCAAGCTCTTCGAATCTGTTTATTATTCCAGTCAAAGTAGCTAGAATTGTTATCTTCTGACCGTTCTGGCTCATATGAGTGTTCTTTTGCTGTATCAATACGAAAACCGAACTAAAACTCGGCATAACTCAATATATTACGCATACATATAAACAAAATAGATCTCTTTAACTGCTACACATATTTTCGAGGACGCAAGATAATTCCTATAGCAATTTACACTTCTTTTCACCTTTTGGTTTGGTAGTTTGGTAGTTTTGTTTTACGGCATATCAACCCTTTTTGGGTTATTTAATGCCGAATCTGGTCTTGTTTTCTTCTCTTTTATGTTTCTTTCCCCTTTTAATATCTGTTTATATTTAACCCATAGTTGGGACCCTAACAGGTACTACCACTCCGGGTCAGGGTGGACCTGGGAGCAATGGTAATTAAGAGGAGGCTCCACATTCCCCAAAGTCCGTAAGCCGGATCTCACCATCGGATGTAGTTTAAGGTCATATCCAGGACCGGGAGTAGGGTAGGAAAAATAAAAATAAAAAAGGGGAGGGAGAAAGGGAGAGGGGCTGTTGTTTTTGTTTTTGGTTTTGTAGAACATAATTAAGTTTTACAAAAAAAAACAAAAAAAAAAAACGTCAATGTAGGTGAATTTCGTCTCAGGGAGCCACAGGGCAGCCTGATCTGGTATCACCAGTCACCTTTTGGTATTCGTCTTCAGTATTTGACTTATTTTGTCCACGTCGTTCAATATCTGTTTCCCTTTGCATATGATCTGGTGGTGCCAAAATTTCTGACATTTAACGCATTTTAATAGTACCGGTAAATATAGTTACACTTTCTCAATTGTAAAACCAATATATATATATATATATATATATATATATATATATATATATATATATATATTAGGAATTATAAGTGAATTAGAATATATATATATATATATATATATATATATATATATATTCTTTGTAGTACAGAACTTTATAATGGCATGAAAGAGACAATATTTATTAATCATGATGAATTAAGAATTAAAAAGATGAAAGAGCAGCTGACCAGTTTCGTACCTCGCTCAACAGAGCCAAATATCGAGGTATCGTGTAAAAAATATAATAAAGATGCTATGATAATTATAGCGAGGGAAAGGGGTAAAGAAAAAAACGAAAAACAAAGAAAAAAAAAGTTCAATCAAATAGAAACAACATTAAGACCGAGGAGATTTTCTCTTTGCTTGCAAAGAGAAGGCCGCAAGGATGTAATATTGATTGTTTCTAGGATCCTGAGATGGTAGGGAGAGTGCGACTTACTAAGAATGGAGAATTAGTTGACATTGAAATTAGAGGAACAGGTGCGGTTATTTATAAGATGTTCGGCTGCCCTTTCATCTTTTTAATTCTTAATTCACCATGATTAATATATATATATATATATATATATATATATATATATATATATATATATTCTATAAATAATTATTTATTACCTACAGACATTGATGTTTCAATCTTCAGTGCAGGAAGTTAATTCACAAATCGCCACTGATTCGCAGTCAAAAGTCTTACCCGTCGGCCACCGCAAATTAACTTGGAACTTAGGAGGAATTTAATTTTGTAAATGCCAAGTCGGCGACATATTTACAACGAACAGCGAATAGTGATCTCGCAATGAGGCTAGTGGTACTTCTTCTTATTAAACTCTCTCTATATATTTGTCAATGGCGTCTCGCTATTCCTTACAATGATGCTTCTCTTTTAATTAATACTATCGGGACCCAGTTGAAATTCTACGGTGTTTCTTTATCTATCTCCCTCCCTCTTTCCCCCTTATCTTCTCCTCCCTCTCCACCAAATCATCCCCCCTCCATACCCCACCACAGGGGAAAAAGTAAGTACTAACTCTGTTGTACCTTCTCTTCGATGTATATTTAGCTCACCGTTAAAACAAATCTCCGGCGACCCCATCTTCGTAAAAAGGGGTGTCAGAGCACGACACAGGTAGGTAAGTAGGTAGGTAGGTAGTTAGGTAGGTAGGTAGGTACACGCTAGTGTATTAATATATAGATATACATTATTTGTATTATTTCTTATGACCTAAAGTATAACTGACCCATTGTTGACTTTTTATTTAGAGTGAATGATTTCTTTCTAAATTCATTGCAGGTGGTGGGAGTTGTCTGACTTGCTATTTATTTTCACGCTTCTCCTCACCACTCGAAATGGTTTCGCCCAGAAGCTAGAAAAAGGCATGTATTTTTACTCCTTACCTTTAGTGTGACGGGACGGATTTATATGTATTTATATACAAATAAAAACACACTGGTCTTTTTTAAAGAAATGGAGGATGAGAAAACGTGACAATTTTCTGAGAGGTGTTCAATAACTGTATGCTTTGGAAATTCTTGATTATTTTGGTGTCAGAATTTGACTATTGAGAAATGTTCCGTTTATTTTATTTGATAAGACACGTGTATTTTTCTTTCACTCGCGTAGTCCAACTTTCATTGTAAATTCACAAAGTATTACCCCATTGCCATTAGTTGAGACGGGGACAGACTATCAGTATCCTTTATTCAGGAGTAGGACCCCGATCTATTTCTAAACCTAAGCCCCCAGTACCAACTCTTATCGGTAAAGGTCCTATTATGTTGACACACAGTAGTCACCTTCCAATACTTATAAAACACAGTGTGCTGGATTGTCATAAGTGCAATTTAAATAATACAGTCCATACTAAACATATAGGTGTAGAGCTTGGCGCAACCGGCCGATGGATCTGATTAGACCTTGTTTTATTGGGGGGGGGGAGTAATTAAAATTGCTTCAGACAAGGCATTAAGCCACTTGATGTAAGGAGCTTAAAAATACTATTTCAAGGTAAAAAAAAAGTAGCCAACGATAAGTGTAAGGTGGACAGAAACAGCAATTATTCCCCCTTTGTCAGAAACATCGTCTATGGAATGTGAGGACTAACGGACAAAATAAGGGAAGCGAGAGTTACGAGGCTGCCGACAGTAAACCCAGGATTAACTTTATACTCTCATTAGCATAAATAAAGACCAAAGTGGAGTTGCATGTTCCGTGACCATTTAGGCACCCGTTACACAGTCTGCTACCCACCAGAATCTTGTCTTCAGGCAAGAGTGTCTCATTGTTAGGAACCCGCCATAGGACGGGTATTCCAGCAAGTATAAAATAAAATAAACAAGAATATCGTTTTCCATGTTTTCCTTATCATTTTTCCATTTCCCCATTTCCAAATCGTTATTCTCAAAAGTTATCATGTGAAAATAGTTTAGAGTTCACGGCGGCGTTAAAATCAATATCGCCGTCTTTCCTACGACAAATAGGATTCGAGACAGGTAGACAGGCGATTGAAAGAGAGCAGACGACATCAAAGTTGATCTTCCGTAACAGATGTAATGGCGCTTTCTTTGCTATGCTGACGTCCCCTGACGATGCATAACCATGCATCCTCATGTAGGCAAAATGAATAGCCAATAACAATGGCTTCGTCGGTTGTCTCCACTCTGCAACAATGAGAAAAAGATCCAATCAAAAGGCGGGAAACAGACATAGATAAAGAAACATAGAATAAAATGAATCAAAAGTGAATGATATATAAAAACAAAATAATGGCTCGCAGATAAAAGTACAGACATGGAATATAAAGAAAAAGGTCTATTCAAATCCAGAAAGATTTATTGGGCGAAAGGGCAAACTAGTAGCGTCAATGACTTGATACCAGTAAAGGTTTTTCGTTTCATTTGTAATTCTCTTTTCATTGTGCTACAAGTTAATACGTTTTTTCTTTATCCTATTTATGACCTTTACTAGAACAGTCATAGGAATATATCGGTAATGAATGAAATAATAAGAATACCGATAGACTAGAGTAAAGAGAATGTAGAAGATTCTTTTAGGATGACGTCATCAATTAAAACAGGAAGACGAAGACGGAAGATCCTATATCTTAATTTACCTTCTCTGCAAGGTCAAGTGTGGTTTTTAAAAGCCAGCGCGCTACAAAAAAATGCCTGAGCAGCCCCGTCGGCATTTTCCTGTGGGGGTTCCTCAGGTGACTAGCAATAAAATAATCTCTTCTCAGAGAGAAGGTAAAGCCTGGGAGGGTTGACCTCCTAGGACTGAACAGAGCCATACCCCAGCCCAATAGCAACAAAGCGACTGTTAGACTGATTCTTTATGACGCATATTTAAAAAGCGACCAATAAGAGGTGTATTGGAAGGAGGGGAAATAGAGGCCGGATAATGAGAGAGGGAAGAGAGAGAGAGCAGAAAAGGAAGAGAGAAAAGGAGGAAAGATAGAAAGAGAGGGGGAGCAGAGAAGAAAATGAGGGGAAATAGAAAGGGTCGAGAGAGAAAAGAAAGGGTAAAAAGGGAGAAAGAAAGAGATGAGAGGAAGAGCGCATTTAAACGAATATCACGAAAATAATATATATATGATTCACTTTTTCTTGAAGACATTCGTTGATCCGAACAAAACCGGTAAAGTCTCTCGTTTTTTTAAATAATTTATTCCTGTATTTAATTTGTTTTTCCTTTTGTCTTTTTTACACATCCTCTCTTCACGGCATTTCATTTTATGATATATCGTGTATCTCATCCTCATATATAATTATATATAAGATGACTTGAAAATCGATGACGTCATAAAAGATGTACGGTAGTTTTGGGTCGTAAATAAAACGACAGGCCGTATTAGTAATACAGTTACCTTCCTTGAAAATAGATTTCTTACCAGACGCCGCCATATTGGATTTCGCAGCATGGATTCTTCGTTCGCAAATTGTTTGAACACTGTACTGTCTTATGCAAGTATTGGCTTTAAAAATGTATATGATTACCAATTCATCTGCTGGCCTCTATTGGTTGTATGCGTTCTTCCCCTGCTTTTATGACAATTTTCTGTTTATTTTTTCATGAGAATCCATTTTGATTATAAACGACCGAAAGGAAAAAAATAGTTGTTTTATTTTCTAGTATTACCTTGTACCAGACTTGCAATTATAAAATGTACTTCGAAATGATTGTAAACTGGCTTTATATGAACTCTTATTTCTGTAACTTGATAAAAATTCAATTTACTAATACTACCTAAAACTGATACCAATTATAAATTGGATGTAAACAATAATCACAATAATCAATATAAAAAAATGGAACCTAACATTAGGACCAATCGAGAGTAATGCAGATAATTTCTTTTAAGCATTATACACAAAATGAAATAAAAACTATTTAAAAAATATATTTGCGGGCTAGGCACCTCTCTCTTTCTCGAAAATATATTTGGAGACAACTATAAACCGATCATCGAGGTGAATAACATACGTTTATATATATATATATATATATATATATATATATATATATATATATATATATATATATATATATATATATATATACATATATATCGTTTGTAGGTAAAATATACTTTAATATTTAATAAAAAATATTCATAATACAGAGTGATTCATAAGTGACTTAGCTATTTACTTTTGAAATTCTAAAGTTAAAAAATACGGTAGTACAAAACAGAAAGTTTATTCAACAAATTCACTTATAGGAGTTTAGAAATACAGCAAATTTTTAAAATTTCCACCTTCGTTCTGCATGCATAGCTCCATTCTTTTTTGTAAGGAATTTACGACTCTTTGTAGCATATTTGATTGATTATGGTGTTGTGTGAAGGAGGCTTTCTGTTCACATCACGTTTCCATCGCCTAACAAATAGCAGTAATTAGAGAGTAAGATAACAATTATCAAAAGTTCATAGTATGTTTGTGCTTCATATGGTAATCATTTTAAATAGCTAAGTGAAGTGACTTATGAATCACCCTGTATATATATATATATATATATATATATATATATATATATCCTATGTAAATCAAATTACATGATCATTCTGTGTTAAAAAAATACAACATGATAACAGATTCTGTACGATCGTTTCATATATATATTCTTAAATTTGTGTATCATTAAGTCAGTATTATTTTGTTCAAACATGTGTATATTCTCAAAAAGAATTCTGGACCTTTTTTGTTCTTAGTTTGAAATCAGTAAACAGAAAATTACTTGTCCATTTAAAAAATTTAAAAAATGGGTAAAAGATTAAATCTGACAAGCCTACTAATCGTCTTCAATCAAAACACACACATACACACACACAACACACACACATATATATACATATATATATACATACATACATATATATATATATATATATATATATATATATATATATATATATATATATATATATATATATGTATATATATATATTTGCGGCTTTTATTTTGTAGATGCATATGTTACGTTTTCACGTCTATTTCGTTACGCATGCATGTTTTTAGATGCATTTTCTATGTGTATGCACACACATATGTTTACATGGTATTATATTGATGTGAAAACACGTGCTTGTCTATGTGCGAATACGTGTCTTGGAGGCAAAACGAACATGAGTCTGCAGAGGCAGATCAGGTCAACTTAACCATAATGACATGCGTGACATAACTTAAAAAGCCGAATTATTTTTTCGTGTGTGTGTGTGTCTCTCTCTCTTTCCCAAAAGGTTACAGCATAACATTCTATTGTGGATCTTTTGCGTTTCCCATCAAGCCTCCCCCTCCCTTCTTACTCTTTACTTTATTTCTTTTTTTTTTCATAAACGTTACAAATACACCCATCCCCAATATCCGATTACAATATAAGCCATTCCGGTATTATACGTTTTTTTTTCTTCCTAAAGTAGTGAGTCGTCTCATGTGTAATGATCTAACCCTACGCAATAGATACACACAAATACACACACACACACACACACACATATATATATATATATATATATATATATATATATATATATATATATGTGTGTGTGTGTGTGTGTGTGTGTGTGTGTGTGTGTGTGTGTGTGTGTGTGGTAAGTTATGAAAATATATTTATGGCCATAACGCTACACAGAGGCTTCCGCGTTTCATCCTCGTAGGGAATCGACAGGCTAAAATGCATTGAATTCATTTTACCGGGTGTTTTCATATATACTCATTGACTAAACACTGCGTGTATGTATAAAAACACCCAATGACACGAATTCCATGTTTTTATCCTGACGATTCCTCACGGGGATTAAACGCGGAAGCCTCTGTGTAGTTTGATTGTTATAAATATATTTCATAACTTACTACTTAGCTCTACTCACGTATTAAGCACTGTTGAAGTAAATACCGAAAATTGATGCATAAAATATTATATCTCCTTATAACATTTCACGTGGATACATGAAATAATAACTATATATATATATATATATATATATATATATATATATATATATATATATATATATATATATATATATATAAGCTTAATAACATTACATTGTACTTTTATACTAATGTGATCGTTAGTCAATAGCCGTATAATCGTGTGGGCAAACAACTATCAATTATGTAGAACATTTAAAATAGTTTTACAAATGCAAAATGTTTTTTTCCTTTATCCCGACTATACCCATATCTAAACACGTTAAGCTTATTTAATTTAATTATTCATTTTAATATTTTCAAACACATTATATATACCTTGCAGAACACTGCATAAACACATTCATCCCGATGCTTCATTAGCATAATAATTGTATAAACACTCTCTAATGAATTGATATTCTGTACAATTCATTTCTATTTTTCTTCTATCGTTTTCTTTTATATATTCAATAATTTTGTTCATATTAATGTAATTATTATTATTAGTAGTAATATTAATTACAACGATTTCTTGAAAAAACGCTTAACATTCAAAATTATTATTTTAAAATTCGAATAACTTTAAGCATTCGTATGTTTACACCAACCATCAACTTAGATTGCCTGGAATAATTTGTTTAAAAAATAAACTCCGCATTGAACGCAATAACTAACAAAGTTTTTCTTTAGATATATTATTTATATTAAAAACTAAATTTGTTGTTGTTTTCGACGACGACGACGCTGATTGAATATGATCATATTTGCCACAATAAAGAAAAGAATCCCATCGCAGCTTTTAAAATAAAAAGAAATAGATTTATATAAAAAAAAAACATAAGTTTTTTTCTGTCTTCTAAATGAATAAATGCGAAAGTATTTATTCCATTTATCCAAACTATATTTATATCAAAACATTAATTAATTGGGCGGGGGTATATTTATAACAATGTTTTTACTCAGAGAATTCCATAGTTTTTACAACAAACTAATGGTAAATTTGTAGATGAACACCCTCAGCAAAATTATCCCACCTTAATAATTAGATTCTATTCCTTAAGGTTATTCTAACTTATTAGGACAGTTAACTAATATAATTTTTAACACTAACCCTAATTCCGACTGGTAAGGTCGTAAACGCACACATAATCACCTGAAAAAGTGGATCTCTGTCCTCAAATAACACAGAGAATAAATCTCCAATAGCAAAAAAAGAAGAAAATAGTTAACTACCATAAAACCATAGAATAGCCCGGATATAGAAGATCATTTTATGTTAAATTCATATGCAACACTGATCCCCCACTCGAACTTCTAAAATAATTTTGTTATTGTTGCCTAATTTCCTCCATATCTGGGCTATTCTAGGGTTTATGGCAGTTAACCATTTTTTAATAACTATTGGAGATAAATTATGTGCGTTATTTTATTTGGAGAGAGGATAAACTCTTTCAGACGATTACGTGTGTTTTTGCGAGCTTGCCAGTCGTACTTAGGGTTAGTGTTAAAATATACTAGTTGACTATAACCCCCCCCCCCCACCTCAATTAATTGCTGCCCGGGGGCGGGGAGGTTTTGCTAGTATATATATGCATATATATGTTCGTTAATTTTAAAGGAAGGTAATTTGAATCAAAGTAATGTTACTAGCTAGAAAAAAAGATTTAATAGCGAGGGGAGAAGGTGACTGCATGCTTTATTCCTCTCTTTCTCTTCCTCTCACTAACATGCGCCATCGCTCAGTTGAATTAATTTCTTCTTTCTTTTTATTTCTTGACGCTCTTATTTAAAAAATAAATTAATTTTAATAAAGAATTACCAAAATATTAATATGTATCTAATTATATAAATACATCTTTATGTTTATGTTGTTGACCTGTAAGGAGTCCGGAAAGAAGACACGAACCCAGGATTAAGTGAAACAAAGAATATTGAAGAAAGTATAAATACAGCATATAAAGAGAGTGGTTGAACGTCTGTCTGACTGCCAGTATTAGACTGGGGTAGTTCCATGTATTTACTCCCTTTCCACCACAGGAAGGTGTGGCACAAGGCCGACAAGGTGGGGAAAGTCAAGCCAGCGCCCCTAAAGAAGGAGCACTCTGGCCTCTAAAAAATTGCCTGGGCAGCTCGTCGGCATTCCCCGGTCGGGGCGCCTCAGGTATTAAGCAATAAACTTATTCTACTCCAAAGAGGGGAGGACAGGCCTGGGAGGGTAGACCGCCTATGGCTACCCAGGACTAATGCCTCAGCCCGACAGATAAAAGGCAACCGAAATAGCCCGGTTCCTGTCGGGCTGAGGTAGATCCAGTATTTAATTCCTTCCCACCGCAGGAATATGTGGTGCAAAGCCGGAAGGTGGGGGAAAGTCAAGCTAGCGCTCCTGAAGGAGAAGTACTCTGGCCTATCAAAAGTAGCCTGTGAAGCCCAGTCGGCATTCCCCGGCCAGGGCGCCTCAGGCAGTAAACAATAAACATATTCCACCCCAAAGAGGGGAGGCAAGGCCTGGGAAAGTGCACCTCCTAGAACTACACAGGACAAAATACCTCAGTCCGACAAATAAAAAGGCCACCGAAATGGCTTAATTCCTACCGGACTGATTGTCGAAAACGAATCCTCGACTAGTATTAACCAGTCCGAAGTCTCAGCAACTGACGTTACCGAAAGACCGCATTCGCTGGTGTGGACCCAGGTATTTAATTCCTTACCAACGCAGGAATATGTGGCACAAGGGCGAAGGTGGGAGAGTATCAAGCCAGCGCTCTTGAAGGAGGAGCACTCTGGCCTATCAAAAATAGCCTAGGCAGCCCTGTCAGCATTCCCCGGTCAGGGCGCCTCAGGCAGTAAGAAATAAACTTCCTAGCATTGATGTGACTGTCTATTTATGTTACCATTCAACTACAAACTGGAGGTCATTTTCTAAGGATTTAGCTATTGTATTGGGTATGCGTGTGTTCAATTTCCCCACACGTGAGCGTAGAGCGTGGTGTCTTCAGCAAATATACCCATCCCGGACACGAGTGAATCAAGGAGGTCGTTTATGAAAGTTAAAAATAATAAGCATTCAAGTATCGACCCCTGACGCACACCCACATTAATGTGATATTGTGTGGGTGTACGGCCATCAAGAACAACCTGAATCTATTTTTTTAGCTAAGAAGCAAGGACTCTCAAAATATGAACAAACATTTTACGTTTTACTATCTATGTAAACTTCCATTTTAAACATATAAAAACTATCTCTTTTGTGGATTTATGCTTTTGTACTTTTTAATTTGTTAGTATTTATCATATCACAATTCTCTCGCTCTCTCACATGTGAGTATTAACCTAACACAGTTTTCTTTAAAATGTTTCTCTCCAAAACTTGGCTCTCTAAAAACCTTCTCCTCCAAAAAACTGGGAACCCTAAAAAGGGTCCCTCCGAAACTTAATTAGCTACAATATGGGCTAAGTAGCGAATATCTACAATGAAAAGAACCGAAGATCGCCAAAAGAGTGACCTTTACCGCGAACCGTTACTTTACATTTGACCTGGATATCACAAAACTAAATCAGTTCTAAGTTAGACCATGACCGATTTTTTGACGAAGTTTGATGACGATTGGTCAAACGATGTGGACGCTAAACTGTAGACAAATAAACAAAGATTGTGACAAACTCGACCGAAATTATAACCCCCGCCTTGGCAGAGGTTATACTAACATAATTTTAAAAACAGGTCAAGCAGAAAATGTGGTTGCCTTAATTACATTTAGTCATTTAAGATAACTTTAATGAAGGGTTTTAATCACAGAGAATCACAGAGAATTTTTTATAAAGAATACAGAACTAAGAAATGGTTTTAACAGAACTTTGAATCGTGTCTATACTAAAAGCGCCATTTATGAATATAGTGCATGTGTTAGCCTACACAACCGACGATTAGTTCAATATTTCAAGCAACTGGGCACTTCCCTCGAACGTGGTGCCAAATCCATAGCCGTATATAGAATCAAAAAGGAAGCAAAAGGTTTACCAATTTCCGGAATTGAAGAAACGGCGTTCTGCGAATAAATTTACTGCCTTGAGTTATTTAGTATCGATCGAAGCCAATTATTCTTTCAAATCTTTTATTAGTTCACATTCTTTTTACAAGAACTTCACAAGAAAATTTGATGTACGAATGAAAAAATGTGTCAAACATATTTGTATAAATATATGTTTGTTTCAGGGAAACATACCCACTAAATAATTGACACAAAATGTAGATTAAAATTTATCCCCTCTCTCTCTCTCTCTCTCTCTCTCTCTCTCTCTATATATATATATATATATATATATATATATATATATATATATATATAGAGAGAGAGAGAGAGAGAGAGAGAGATAGAAGAAAAAAGAGTGATAAATATGCGACGATTGTTCAAATTTATTTCAAATTTCAATTGTCCAATGCAAGGTGTATTCAGTAATAAACTAGTGTTTATTATTCTTTCCTTAAGCCAAGGCTTTTTATTTCAGAGGAGAAATACAGATGGATAAGTTGGCTTTCGAAAAAAACAAAGTTCAAATATTTGAAAAATATTATTAATTATTAATAATTATTATTATTTTTTACGAAACTTTTCTTTTTTTCACTGCGTTTTTTAATAAAATTTTCCATATTTTTCACATATTTGAACTTTGGTTTTTTCGAAAGCCAAGTTATGATAAGATCTCGATCTTTGAAAAGCCTTGGCTTAAAGAAAAGAATAATAGACACTAGTTTATTACTGAATACACCTTGCGTTGAACAATTGAAATTTGAAATAAATTTGGACAATCGTCGCATATTTATCACTCTTTTTTCTTCTATCTCTACAATTGCTCTATCTCGTATATTGAGCTAAACCTCTTCACAATAGGTTCCATCTACTAAAAGTTTTACTTTTGGTTTATATTTGATCCTACTATATATATATATATATATATATATATATATATATATATATATATATATATATATATATATATATATATATATATATATATATATATATACTGGGTGGCGCAAAAGTCACGCATTAGTTTGAATCAGTAACAACTTTCACATTTAATCAAATTTTTTCCTTATTTTTCAGAATATTACAGATATAAACATTGATAATCTATCATGGAAAAATATAGCACTGAACAACGAACCAAAATGATTGAACTTTACTTCGGAAACCATCGTTCAATAACCTTAACCCAAAGAGCCTGTCGTCGGCATTATACTGTCAGACAATCTCCCAGTCAGACCACAATTAATCGTCTTGTGGCCCGGTTTCGGCAGCAGGGTTCAGTCAGTGATCTTCCACGATCTGGCAGACCACGTTCAGTACGAACAGCGGAAAATGTAGCACCCGTTGAGGATAGCATGTCTGAAAATCCAGACACCTTAACTCGAAGACGAGCCACTCAGATTGGGATGTCCAGAAGGTCACTTCAAAGAATTTTGCGTGAATTGCATCTGTATCCATACAAAATTCATTGGTACAGGCATTACAACCCACAGATTTGCAATCACGCGTAGCTTATGCTGTTCACATTCAGCAATTGACCAGAGAACAAAATGAGTTCATCCATAAGCTGAAAATGAGCGACGAAGCACATTTTCATCTGAAGGGGTTCGTAAATAAGCAAAACTGCAGAATATGAGCCATTGAAAATCCAAGAACTGTTCATCAGTGTGAATTACATCCACTAAAATGTACCGTATGGTGTGGTGTTACCTCGGAAAGAGTGATCGGTCCATATTTCTTTGAAGACGAAGAAGGTGTCGCTGTGACAATAACTGCACAGCGATATCTACAAATGATTGAAATTTTTTAAGGCCAGCTGTTCAGGACAACCCAGAAATGTGGTTCCAACAATATGAAGCTACTGCCCACACTGCCCGACAAAGTATGGCGCTCTTAAGGGGGTTGTTTGGCGAGCGCTTAATTAGCAGATTTTCTGATTTTAACTGGCCTTCACGTTCACCGGATTTTACAGCCCCTGACCTTTTCCTTTGTGGTTATCTTACGGAAAGGGTATATGTGAACAAGCCTACAACGATGCAAGAAGCTTAAAAACAATATCAGACATGAAATCCAAGAACTAGAGCCAGTTATTCTAAGGACTGTAATGGAAAATGCCCTTACTAGAGCCCGTCTTTGTGAGGCCGAAAATGGTGCCCCTTTAAAGGATATTATTTTTAAAACCTACTGCAACAAAATTACCAAGTAAATGTATTATTTATCAGAAAAGCCTAGGAAATTACTTGAAATGTTGTAGTTTCTATCACCTAAACAGACCAATGCGCGACTTTTGCACCATCCTGTATATATATATGTGTGTGTATTCTTTACGATTTAAATCATTTTCAAATCATATTCTAAATAAAGAATATACTAAAAAATATTAAGAATGTTTACAGCTATTTCAAGGAAATATTTATTTAAAGTCAAATAAACATAACATTAAAAAGATATATATAGTTATCCACGGACAGCTGTTTCGTCATTTACAACTCATCAATGTAGCTAGACGTAGCAAGACACATGTATATACATTCGAAACCCGAACGGCCGGTCACATTCAAATGTGATCGGCAATCAAATAACTTATCCATTGCGCTAGCAAACTTCTCACTGTCAGTACAAGAAAATATGGTAAACTTTCATTGTTTACATATTTTACCACACTACGACAGTAACCGAGAGAAATCTATTCTTTACATAATAGTATTATTTTTTTCCGTCTTATCGGGACATCTTAAATCAGTTGTTTATGCTAATAAACCAAGAACTAAAGGATATTATCATACAAGAAAGTAAAACTATAAGAAATTAAGAGTATGTTAAATTACAAATAAATAACATGGGAAATTAAAATGATATGCTCGAATACAAGATAAGATCATGTGTTTCCTGAGTAAGAAATTGTTTGGAAGAATGTAAATTGTATATTGTTATATCGTAAATTCTTTATGGGTCCAGATCTTTGCACCAATATATATATATATATATATATATATATATATATATATATATATATATATATATATATATATATAAACATTGTTAAGAATAACAGAATTCGTCTGTTTAATTATACCTTTTTTTTTCTGATGATATTTTTTGTATTAAAATAAAAAATAATAATAAATGTTCCATAGTTTTCACAGGTTTCACGAACGTTTTCGATTCTTCGTTGAATCATCCTCAGGTGCCAAAAGCAAAGGAACCAAAAAGATGTAGAAAGCAAGAATTTGAAAAAAGACGGCAGAGAAACGCGCATAGAACGTTTTTCGCATTGTTCCAGGACGTCGTTGACGATTTAAATTCAGCAACGCTGGATGGCATCACATATATAATATACTGATCCAGGGACAGCTATTTCATCATTTCATGGGTCACCAGGATGACGAGATGTAGCAAGTGTATCAATCCCGAGATTCGAACCGCAGATCACTTCCAACCGTGACAAGTGGCATCGGATGGCTTACCATCTAAGCTAACGAAATCACTAATACAAATAGAGGAAATTACATCGCTTAAATATCTTTTTTTACTTGTTTTGAAATTAAAATAAACTCGTGATGAATATTGGATTTTTTACATATCGACTGGTCAAACGAGAAATGCCAGTGCTTATGTGTAGGCCGTATTAATTGTCAGCAATGTTCAGGTAACTATTTCAAGTTAAGTGTGGTTTATACAAGTGCACAACGACTCTCACTATTGATATATCAAGAAGGACCAGCACGAAAAGAACTTAATCTAACAGTCCCGTCCTTTCACTCGGTTCGTTATCCGACTCCCCATTTTATTTCGTTCAACAAACGCGAATACGAAAGTCACAATCGAACGTCGACAATCAGTCCGACAAGGTGTGGGCCGCCGTGGCTAAAGCTGGCCATGTTCTATTGGGGTTAGATTGTAGTCCCGTTCGATCTTAAGATGTGCACCTTCTCAGGCTTTACTTTCCAGCTTGGAAAAGGGACTACTTTATTGCCAATCACATGAGGCGCCCATACCGGGGAATGTCGATGGGGCTGCTCAGGCTATCTTTGCAGAGCCCGGATGAACCGCTCTTCTTATCTGTTGGCTTTCCCTATCTCCTACCTTCCCGGCCTTGCACAAATTCTTCCCGTGGCCCTCTGTCTTTGCGTATCTCTGAAAGATATGGTAATGCCCAGTTTCCCACTGTACGCAGTCCTTTGCAATATCATATAAAATCTGCGAGATCTTTCACGCTGCACTGCTTAATAGTGGGCATACATAGAAACATAGAAACATAGAAGCATAGAAGGACATAGGTCGTCCTATGGCACCAGTTCCTTGTCTTCATCTTTGTATGCGTTCGATGACGACAGCAGCCTTATCGTTGAATTTGATTTCGTGGTCAATCCAGAACTTATCAAACCGCTTCTCAAATATCTTTACATTTTCGGTTTCAATTACACTTGATGGCAATCTATTTAACAAATCAACACATCGTTGGCTGAATGAATAGTTTTCAGGTCCAAACTTGTAGAGCATCTAACTGTGCCCCCTGTTCCCCTTTCTTGTATTTCTTCTTGTCAATAGTTTATCTGCATTGAAGGTATATTTTCCAGAGGACAATTTATAGCGCTCAATCATATTGCCACCTATTCTTCTATAGGCCAAACATGGCAATTTCAGTGCTGTATCGTATGGTCCTTCTTTCCACATTTGCAGATGTTTTGGTCATTTTATTAGCATTGTCTGGACATAACAGCTTCTGATCGCCCCATTCCAGGTTGAGTGTCCTCTATTGAATCCATAGTTTTCCTGAGCCAGTTCAGAAGAGGGAATTATCATGTCAGTAGGATTAGTGTATTCTCTATCCCTCTAGTTCACATCTATAGTCTGGTCTCTTTATGAAATATTGTGAGATATTGTTAGGGGATGGACATGGTTGAGAAAGCATCTTATTGACTTCAG
>OY744516.1:201522404-201567404 GCA_963556195.1 Sepiola atlantica | reverse complement strand
AGTGTCTGTAATCAAAACTGTGTGTGCACAGAGAGGAAAAGGCGGAACGCGACTGAGAGTTAATTAGTCTTTATTTTGGAGAGATTTTCTCGTCATACGATTAAATGTCACACATTAATTAAATGGAGAAAGATTCCGAATTGTTCTTCTTAACTTAATTCTACTTCGTTACGGGGAAAAAGAAAGAGAGGGGCAGACCAGTCTCTATCAACTCTTTTAGGAATTAAATTCCTATTTTCCATTTTCGAATTTCACATCCGCTCGCGCACGTTTCCAGAAAACAGACTGACTAAAACGTCTTTCTTTTCATTCACACGATATCGTGACGTCACTCTTCAAGGGGGACACTGGACTTTTCACAACACACCTATTTGATCTTAATTTTAACGCCAAACCTGAGTTCAGGCTTGTTTATTCTTTCAGTTCGAGAGCGAACTTGTTTTTCAGATTTTGGTGCCAGGATAAACTTGCACTGGTCCACCTAGATACTAAATCCATACTAGCTTATGTAATCGTTCTTCACATCCATCCATACATCCATTATGTAACACATAGATAGGTAATATAGAGATGGGTGACTATTTCTGTTAATTATAAATTACGTATAATAAGACAAATGAAGTACAATTAAAAATATTTTTCAAACATAATTCAATTCCAGAAATAAGGTATATTTTAGCATGCATTTTGTGTTATGAAAGTATATATATAGTGTATATATTTCCCTAGAAAAACAAACGTTGATTAACTCACATTTAATATGATAATAGAGTATATATATATATATGTCTTACTATTATTATTATATATTTATTTATTTTTCATAAATATATTATATACGAAAGGATGAATAAGCAAATATTTCCTATGTTGTTTAATGAAATTGTTTGAAATTACAAGGGTGGATCAAAGGATTAAAAATATTTGGCCACAAATGGGTAGTTAAAGTTATATAAACTGGCCAAAATTGATATCAAACAGAGCCTGCTGGCGAGCGAGGGGGAGAGATAAATCTCCGTCAATGTCCGTGCTTCCTCGACCCCTCTCTCTTAGCCCACACTTTCGTCGCAATAAAATGTTCTCATGATTATGTTATTTTATCTGTGATGATGACGAAATTGTCGTCTAGTATCTTTTTCCAACGGTATTATTGCATAAATGATAAGAATAGATCCGATAGGATTTGGACTTAGCATAGCATATTGGAAGAAAGAAAAATATAAGCATATATATATATATATATATATAGATATATATATATATATATATATATAGAGAGAGAGAGAGAGAGAGAGAGAGAGAGAAGGAGACCGGCCTTCGATCTGAGATAACAATTTAATATCTGTCTTGTGTTCAGTTATAGAAAATGCTTTTTAACTAAAAAATTGTTTGTTTAAATTGTCTAAATTCGGATTTCCCCTTTTTTGGCGGGATACCTCGATGTCCCCGACATTAAAAACCGAACTTCTATCTAATTTTGCCCTAGTGGAGAAACGAATAAATAAGGCCGACACAAAATGGTGGTAAAGATAAGGAGATGGGTGTGTGGCGGAAAGAGTGAAAATCTTTTACCCTCCGATGTCCAAAACAGCCAAAGGAAGAACAAGACACACGAAAACCGTGGAGACAAACTATATCCAAATATAATTAACGAGTGTGTCCCAGAGCCAAAAATTTTCTGTAACCTGTAATCAGACTACAAACGATGTAAGGGAGTTAACTCTCTCATCACTTAAGAATTGAAACGCCATAATGTAGAGTTCATAAACTGTCATTATCGCAAAAAAAAACCACAAACAAAACACACACACAAATATATATATATATATATATATATATATATATATATATATATATATATAGCTGTTTTTGGAATCGGCATTTTTGGTCAGTTCAGAGTTTTGTTCATTTACTTTTATACAGTGCTCAATGACTTCTGAGACAGAGCTTAATACTACCAAAAAAAGGAAAGTTGTTTTTAATTAATCTTAACCATGGTTTTACGCGCATACGCATGATCGTCAAACGGCGTAATATCCGAGTTTGAAATCGAATTCGCGATCTATTATAATTCTTTGGTATTGACTTCCGGTCATTAATCCCGCTGTTCGTCTTTCATATAGTCGTATTATATCTTATTATTTATTTAATTATTCATATTTCGCCTTTTAAATAAATAAGTAATCCGACATAATAGGACTGCATAAAAGGCGAACTGATATTATCATATTATGAGATGATTGAAACTGTTGAATGGAAGAACAAGGTTATCGGAACAGTTTACGGCAAATATTTGTTCACATTAGATTTGAAGACGATCATGTTGTAATCTGCAGTGAATAAGTCTCGTGTTAATGTGTTCTACAGACGGGTGTTCTTGGAAAGAAACTCTGTTCATGGAAATTCCGCCTGACGATAGGCACACGGAGACAGAAAAATAAGTCTGTTTCAGTTGACGATTCAAGCAGTTTGTAAGTGTCTCTATAGGCTACATATATTTATATATTTTTTTTATAACGCATCCCCGAATGACGACTGACCCCGTTAATTGAAGTAACTTTTCAGTTCTTATTTCAATGAAATTTGAGCTGCAAACAAATGTCATGAAATTATACTTGTCACCAACACTTTAATAAATATCAATTATTGTTATCCCGTAATGGATGTTTAGGCCAAGAAAGTAAAACTAAACTCGTGTAAGATCTTTTGGTTTGAGCTATTTTTGTGCGTCAAGTAACCTACTTGTATGAACAGAAACTACACTAAGTAGAATAAAAGTGAGATCCAGGAAGTATGTGCAATAGAAGAAAAGTATAAATTGCAAAAAAGAGGGGATACGTCGACGGTGATAAAAGGGTGAGGAGAGGATGGAGGAGGAGAGGATGGAAGACGAGAAGAAGGAGGAGGAGAAGGAGGAGGAGGAGGCTCAAATTTACATAAATGAAGTCTAAGGAAAAATACAATAAGTGAACAAAACATGTTCTCGTGGCATATTAGAAGAAGGATAAGAAAGTAACATAAATTTGAGGAAATAAACACATTTTTTTAAAATTCATAGAAGGGTTCATTTAATGTTCTACCTTTAAATACTGGACACTATTTTTATTGACTTCTGGCAAGATTCTCCCTATAAACAGAAAAAACTGATTGTAAACATTGAATATTATTTCTATATAATTCTATATTTAGACCCACTCATCTGTCTTGATATATATTTATATATATATATATATAAATATACCCATATCTATCTATCTATCTATCTATCTATCTATCTATCTATCTATCTATCTGATTGGTCAGTGAGCTATGGTAAATACTAATTAAATACAAAAACACGCGCATTTAGCCCGATGATTTCTTACGGGAAAGAAACATGGACACCTCTGTGTAGCTTACTTGCCATAGAGCTGTTTTCATACTATATATATATATATATATATATATATATATATATATATATATATATATATATATATATATATATATATATATATAGTATGAATTAATACATTAAAGAAAGTTAACAACTATAATACTAGTAAGCAAAGTAACAAACGCTATCATCACAAATAAAAATAATTACATAATATATATATATATATATATATATATATATATATATATATATATATATATATATATATATATATATATATTATACGTACATAAAAGTAATCCATGGATACGTGTTTCTGGCTCACAGCCGTCATCAGCATGGCTAACTTAGACAAGGATCGGACCTTCGATATTGATGTCTATAGTCCAGCGTTTTACTATCGAACGAAGTTAGCCACGCTGATGACGACTGTGAGCCAGAAACACTAGTCCATGGATAACCTTTATGTACGTATAAAATTAATAAAAATATATATATTAACGAAAAATACGTCCTATAAAGTTAAGGGCGGCTAATAATGCAATCTTCCGCATCTTAATCACTTTGGAAGTGAGACAAACGAAATAGTAGTAAGTAAAAAACAAAACCACAACGAACGCTGCAATCACCAATAAAAATAAGTACATAGAAATACACTATATATATATATATATATATATATATATATATATATATATATATATATATATATATATTATTTGTTTGGGGTACAGAAAAATTAGTACGATATTAGTACCGTCGGTTTCAAGTTCTGAAGAACTTAACCATCCGGCTCTTTTCAGCTTATTTTGTACTAAGTTTTCGGTATCCCCAAAAAATAAATATTACGCTGTCAATTTCCATTCTCAATTAATTAAGCACTCTACTTGGATTTTTCCCACCATATTACAAACGAAGTTATATATATATATATATATATATATATATATATATATATATATATATATATATATATATATATATATATATATAATAGATAGATAGATGAAAAATGAAAAAAAGGAATATCGAAAAGTGTTTATATGTTCATGTGAGGGAGTAATAACAAAACATTGAGCAAGAGTAAATACTAATTAAATATATAAAAACACGCGCATTTAGCCTGATGATTTCTTACGGGAAGAGAAACACGTATAGCTTACTTGACATAGAGCTGTTTTCATACTATGAAATAATAATATAATACTAGTAAGCAAAGTAATAAACGCTACCATCGCCAATAAAAATAATTACATAAAATACATTAAATATTTAGGTGATAAAAACTTTACATATTTCCAGACAAGGCGTCATAGCCTGGGGGAAAAACGCCAGACTATTGACATCAATATCGAAGGTTCTGATCTTTGTCTAAATTAGCCATGCTGATGACGAATGTGAGCCAGAAACATGTGTCCATGGATTACTTTTGTGTATGTGTAGAATTAATAATGAAATATATATTAACAAAAAAGAAGTCCTATAAGTTATGGTCGACTAATAATGCAACCTTCTGCATTAATATGTATCACTTAGAAAGTGAAAAACTATAATACTAGTAAGCAATCACACAAATACTCATTAATTAAAAAGAATATATATGTGCAGGACCGGCGGGACAGTTATAAAAGTGGGGGGGGGGGCTCCGCTAAAAAGTGGGGGGGCCGGTTAAACACATGCATATATAACTTCATTATTGATGACCGTAAAGTGGGGGGGGAAGTCAAAAAGTGTGTGTGGGAGGGGGGGGTGTAGCCCCCCTACTCCCGGTGCCGCCGTCTATGTATAGGTTTCTTCATTGCGGAGGTAAGCGGGGTTGAAATATTTAAGAGCTCTGGGGAACGAGGCTATAATCATTCCAGATTTTATTCTGTTGTTATGGTCGGAGGAAAAATCTGGCTCATTCCTCAGAGGTCTTAGAATTTTCAGCCCCGCTTACTTCCGCAATGAAGAAACCTATATCCATCACACTTAGCAAGCTTTAAAATATCCTCATATATATATATATATATATATATATATATATATATATATATATATATATATATATATATATATATATTTATTCTTTAAACAAACTTTCACACACACACACGCATACGCCCCTTTCGTATTTTTTCAGACTAGGTATAACAATAACATTACAAAAAGAACAGATAAATAAATAAATAAATAAATAAAACTTGCTAACAGATAAATAAATAAACCTTGCTAGGAAATAAAATGAAGGCCTTTCATACACGAACTAACGTCGATCTCCCGTAAGTCTTTGTTAATCACTATCCCACACCGGATTTTTTCGGGGACCCCCTCAGAGATACACCGTTTTCTGTCATTGTTGCCGCCATTCCCTATCGGGACGGGACAACAATCCTTTCAGCTTGCCGATGATTCCACTGGGCACGGAGATTTACTAATGATGTCTAAATCTGCCCTTTTGGATGAAACCGCGGTACATTGCTGAAATATGTAATATACAGTATCTAAATAAATTATATTAGCTCTCTTATATGATCGAGCACTTTATTTGATTTCTTTTCATATAAACCTGACACACTATATATATATATATATATATATATATATATATATATATATATATATATATATATATATATATATATATATATATATATATATATATATTGTTATTGTTGTTTTCCCATAACGTCCGGGGACGTCCTCGGGGAGTCAACCAGATGCTCTATCTGTCCTAACTTTTCTGTGGGCATGATAGAAACTGGTAGTGTCCATATCCTTTCCAGACCATATACATACCTGGTGTTCCAAAATGATCACCCATTTAGTACTGGCCAGGCTCAACGTTGCTTAATTTCGGTGATTCAATCGGAAAGAGAGTGAGATAGAGAGAGGGAGTTTTTAAAAGTTATCTTTATTTAAAGAAGAAATAATTCAGAAATTTTTCGTATTTAAAAAAAAAAATTCTCCTTTTTCTTTTTTTTTTCTTCTTTTCCATTTATTTTTCTTATTTTAATTTTTTTTCATTTTAGTTCTATGTTTAATGCCCTTCTTTATTTCTTTTAATTCTATTAGTTTTGTTTACGATCTCATTTAAAATTGCAATGTTTTAAGTAAAAGTTTTTCATATTTTCTGCTAGCTCTGTTCGTATGAAACATGGCGCCCATCTGGTAAGCAGAGTCTTATTGTCCCTAATTGAACCTGCATATATAAATACTTTAATAATATGAGTTTTTTATCATTGTTTTTATTTACTGATGATATATATATATATATATATATATATATATATATATATATATATATATATATATATATATAGATATATATATATATATATATATAGAGAGAGAGAGAGAGAGACAAGAGGGTAGTTCAGTATTAGTGCAGTTCCAACGAGAGAAAAGTATATATGTAAAGGAATAAGGCTATCAACATTTGTAAAACGTTTTTTCAACATCTATTTATTATTTTGAAAGACATTTCTTCAATTAGATTTACATATCTGATGAGAGCGGATCACAGCTTGAAAGGCGTTATATAAAATGATAAAATGATAAAATAATAAAATAATTAATAAATGTTGAAAAAGCTTTTTACAAATATTGGTAGCCTTGCTCCTTTACATATATATATATATATATATATATATATATATATATATATATATATATTATGATTTTCTACATATTTCATGATTTTCAGCCCAGGAAGACTTTTCAATATGGCTAATATTTCCCACCTCACGAATTACTGAGCCTTGTTGCATCCACGAACGGACCCGCTATTGGACTTTTTACCCTCTGGATTGTATCTATTTTGGCCGCACCTGAAGACGTTGGTTTCTGGAGTTTAACTTTAAAACCTCTCAATTTATTTCTCGTGCCTTCTAACCACTTTTTCCGCTGGACTTTTTGACACCTGATTTTTTTACAATCGGACACTTGCTTGCAGTCGGGCAGCTTTTGGCCTTGTTCCCCCTCCCACAATCTTTGTTTTACTTTTTCAGATTTTAAATCTTGGCTCTTCGCCAACTTATTTATCCCAGAAATTTCCTCTGATGATAATATTTTTATCTTTGAAAAGCCTGGCTCAAGGAAAAAATTAATTTAATAAATTACTTTTTTGCGGAATATACCTTGCATTCAGCAACTGAATTGAAAAAAGATCTGCCTCCGTCGCTTTTCTAATTCCTTTTCATCCTTCTACCTATCTATCTGCTCTATCCGGTATATTGAGCTGTATACTTTTCACAATAGGTTTTACCTTTCCTAAAAGTTCGCTTTTAGTTCTCTACTTTATATATATATATATATATATATATATATATATATATATATATATATATATATATATATATATATATATATATATATATACTTGTCGACTTATTTCGCCCAATGACTTCACAAGTAGCAAGATGGTAATGATGGTGATATTTATCATTATTATTATTATTATTATTATTATTATTATTATTATTATTATTATTATTATTATTATTATTATTATTATTATTTTTTAATACTATTATTATTATTATTATTATTATTGTTATTATCATTAATATTCTTACAAACTTGTTATTTCTATTTCTATTTTTATTCTAATTTTATTTATATTTATCTTTATTTTTATTTTTATTTTTATTAAGGCTTTTATATAAGGCTGTTATCACTGCGACTATCGTAGGTATGATTGGCAGGCGTTACCATTATCATAATCGGTTTTGTTAATGATAAAACTGGTAACACCAGAAAACTTCTCTTATAAAATGATTCCACTAGTATTGATCTCGGTATAATATAATCACAATTTAAAAAATATAATCACAACAAAATTCACTACAAATAATAAACAAAACATTAAAATAAAATAAATAAAATGCAAAAGTAGCAATTAATACCCTAAATTTAAATTATCAAACATTTTTATCCACATGATAATTACTTATTAGAATTAAAATAAAATAAGAATGACGGTTGTAATCATAATTTTATTTTCATTTTAAATTTAACTCACTCTGGCCGTCGCTCCATCTCCCTCCTCCCACCCCGGCCGAGATTGAGATCATCACAGCACAGACACGTGAAAAACCTCCCACGTAATAATTTGAAACACGACTTGTTGGGGTTCTCCCCCCTCCCCTCTCATGTCCCATGTCACCGTTATAGACAAAGCCCTAACTCTGTCCCCCTCCCCCTCCAATGTATTTTCAATTTTCAATCTCCCGTTAAAGTGAAGTTAAAATTTTATGCCATTTGAATTCCTTTCGCCGGCCCGATGAGTTGGTCGCTATTCGCGCCAATGAAACAAAACTTGTTTTGTCGCAACTAATGGAATAAAATCAAAATATATATATATATATATATATATATATATATATATATATATATATATATATATATATATATATATATATACATATATATATATATATATATATATATACTAGTAAAATCTACCCGCCCTCGAAACACAAAATAGGGTTTACCGACTATTTTCAAAGTGTACCTGTAAGCAGTTCTGAAGCGACGATTGTATATTGTTATAATTCTTATACGTATTCTTATTTCTTACTCACAAGGAGTTCTCGCACCAGTCATTTCTATTGAACTCTTAATGGTAAAAACAGGTATTTTTTCCTGGGGTCAAACTGACAACAAATCGTTTTGATTACCGTTGCATGAGATGATAATTATCATTTTGACGAAGGCAGCATAAAGGGCCTTTTAGGAAGTCAGCTGAACTTAAAGGCGCGTGGTTAAAGAACTAGTTGAATCAGGTACGTAGATATTCTGTAAAAAAAACTCATTCATGAAGAGGTTAAGAGCACAGAAAAGTCTGAGATCCTGAGAAAGTTCATTGTCACTTAAAATCCAGAGAAAGCCAACGGCCGTTATTAACGAAGATACAACTATGAACGGCTGGTGCGAGAATATATAGTAATTACTATATATTCTCGCGCCAGCCGTTCATAAAAGGCCTTTTATGCTGCCTTTGTCAAAATGATAATTATCATCTTGCCTAGACAGCCAGTTTACTCGGGAGTCACACGGAGATAAAGGAAGCAACAAAAACAAACGAATTCCATTTAAGAAAAAAACCTTTATTCCATGTAAAAACAGGTAAAAAATCAAAGTTATGTTAGCGGGGTGGAAGAATCGGCTGGTGCGAAGCGCACGCGTGTCTCGTTGAACGAACTGCAGGAAAATGGCGAACGGTTGAAAAAACCGCCAAGGAAGATCAAGTCTCGAGAAAATCACGCTGACGAAAGTGGGTGATAATTGTTATTAGACTAAATAAATCGAAAATGAAAGATTAAAGTAGGATGAAGGTTATTAAAATCCGCATAGGAGAACGCAGAATAAAAAAGGAATGATGAAAAAGAAAGAAGAAAAGAAACATGTCGTAGCGAGAATAGAGACGTAAACATGAGAAAAAGCCACGAAGGGATGAATTTGTCCCTGATGGAAAGAGGGGCCGGGTACGAAACATGACATCCTTAACGACTAATAATGGCGGCAAAACGTATTTCTTGATGCCCATGATTCTCACAAAAAAACAAATATACTTAGTCAAATCAAAATTTATGATAATTTATGACAACTTTTCTATTTGTTGTTGTGGAACACCAGTATGCATGAAAGGGGTGACTTTGTTTATCTCCCCCCCCCCCCCTCAGCGGTAAGATGTGACACAAGGTTAAGAAAGTGGGGCTTGAAACCAGCGCCCTATAGAAAGAGCATTCTGGTCGAACAAAAATTGCCTGGACAGCCCCGTGGACATTCCCCGGTAAGGGCGCCTCAAGCGATTAGAAATAAACTAACTACTTCTCAAAGGGCGAGAAGGTAACACCTGGGAAGGTAGGCATTCTAGAACTGCATAGGACCATACCTCACACCAACAGAGCACAAGCATCCTCAAAAAGGGCCAAGACTCGGCCTGTCTGATTTCGGGTTTGCATTTAAGCGTTAAATCGATGTCTAATTGGTGGTATCCCTCCTCGGGCTTTCTATTTTCTCAGATGCTCTACGGACATTTTCTGGAGCACAACCGAGTTTATTTGGGGTAGGGGGACCAGATTATAACATTTTCCTTATATATATTAACCCCTGGTAGTTTCAGTTCTCTTGGGCTCGTCTTAGTATATTCCATTGTGTTTACTAAGCGCTATTTTATTTCAACTTATCTGTGGTTGGTTAGCGTCACCTTTCTATGTGGGTGGCTTCCGAATTCTAGGATAAAATAAAAAAAACAGATCTGTCAGTGTCGTAGTTTGTACACCCGAGTCATTATCAGTGATCGATCACTGGAAAAAAACAAAAAAAAAAAACAGATGGTGTTCTCCGGAGTCAAGTGACAACAACTGTTCCCAGATTCCCAATACTCACCGCATTTTTTTCGGTACCCGCTGTAAAAACCACCTTGCATTCTCGCGCCAGCTGTTTACTATTGGTTCATCGATGATAACGGCGGTTGGCTTTCTCGAACATTTGAGTGGCGATAAGCGTCCTCAAGATTCGAGTACACTCCTCGCCATCCCAGCGGAAGTCTGGATGGTGCTCTTCTTTCTCGGTCTTTCTATCTTATTTTATATTTCACTTACGAAAAAAAGAAATAACGAACCCGTATATGAAATATTATTTACATTGACTTAAATATCATTTTAGCTCAGTTTCGATGATTTCTATCTATAAATATAGAAATTTTCATCCCCCGATTAAATGATAGTGTCACCCCGTTTGGCGGGGTGAGGGGTCAAATTATTATTGCTGTTATTATCATTATTAGTATTATTATTATTAGTAGTTGTTTCTTGTCTTTAAAATTTACTTTTTATTCCTACAGTTTATTCAACTTTTGAGGGCATGATTAGCCTAATCAACACCCATTATAAATTAAAAAAAAACAATATTTCATGATACATATATATATATATATATATATATATATATATATACATATATATATATATATATATATATATATATATATGTGTGTGTGTGTGTGTGTGTGAATTTTTTTTTTATTAATTTATAATGGGTGTATTTTTTTAAAATTTATAATGGGTGTTTTTTTTTAAATTTATAATGGGTGTTTTTTTTTTTTTAATTTATAATGGATGTTTTTTTTTAAATTTATAATGGGTGTTTTTTTTTTAAATTTATAATGGGTTTCTAAATAATAACGTTATCATATCAGCGCTGTCCTTAAAGTGCTAAAGATTAAGTATAACATAAAAGATACTAAAAAATTGTATTCGGGAAGAGGGGGAGCAATAAAATTACAATTATATGCTTATTTTTAATATTGAAGACTATTCTTTATTTTTAAATGACTGCGATTGAGTCACTTGAGCCATTTGGCGCTGGCGGCCGGGGAAATTGCTGCCGGTCCCGAGCAATGTAATTGACCATATCGAGTTGAAACCATAACGGATGTATTGTGATGATTTACAGACTATTTTTGTTGGAAGGCGGGGATCTATGACTACCAGCTTGGGTAAAAATAACTTCTGTTTAATTAATAACATACACTGTAGTATTGACTACCAACAAATGGGTTGATATGTCGCAAAACAAAAGTAACAAAAGTAACGGTTTAACAGTAATATCATGAGGTATGTGTTCGGGCTAGACTTTCACAAACAACCAAGGCGACGTTTTACTTGATTTGACTTGATTTCGTTTCATTTATAACTTGTTATTAAAAATCATAGAAATAAAAAAAATAAGAAGAAGATTACAAATGTTAATAGAAGGTTCCGGGCGGGGAGTCTTACCAGGGAGCGCCGGTGGTGGGGGTGCTTGTTGCATAATGAAAATGTGTCAATTTTGTTTCGCATTTATTAAATTCCTTCACTCCATACAATATTCAGATGGGAGAATTTGCAGAGAGGAACTATGGGAAGGGGGGGGGAGGGGAAACATGTTGCAGAGGGAATGAACGGGCAGATCAACAATGGAAGAATGAGAAAAGCCTCAAGCTGTTGAGCGCGGAGTTATGATTTTTGTCAAGCAGACAGCTACTACTGTGTAGGGAGTTCGATCCTCACTGACTGTAGCCTCACCCTATATTTGTAAGCAGGGACAACGCTAACTACATCCGAAGCCGTTGATAAAGGAAGCATAAACCGTTTGGGGACCTTGGGATGGATGGAGGCTTACTTAGAATTGTTACTATATCTTTACTTTAAATGTTAAAAGAAAACACCCACACCCACACACCAACACACACACATACATATATATATATATATATATATATATATATATATATATATATATATATATATATATGTATATGTGTGTGTGTGTTGGTGTGTGTGTGTGTGTGTGTGTGTGTAGTTGTTTTCAACAGTATAAAAACATTTTATAACTACATTACTTAGCATCTGTGTAATTCTGGCCCGTACTGAAAATTCGTCAAACTTTCACCGTTTTAAAAAAAAAACATTATAATATAAAATCTGAACACTTAAATTTTCATGAAATATTATATTTATAGAATAAATGTTGAAAATGTTATTAAAACTGGAAAATTCTGTGATTTTTGTGATTAAAATAACAATAATTCTATTTTAGTTTACAAAGAGTAGTGTTTTAGTGGCGCGGGTTGGGGTAAGTATCCTAATATCATAGATTGAAGGTGGATCCATGAGGCCCAACCGCCGACATTGTTTGTAAAGTTGGGTTATATTAAACTAAGCGAATCCAATGTCCATAACATTAAGGGTAAAGAGAGATGGACGATTAAAGGGAGAGAGAGAGAGATAATTCAATTGAAAGAGAAAGAGGGTTAAAGGGGAAGAGAGATTGTTAAAGGGAAAGAAAGAGAAAGAGAGTTTAATGGAAGGGAGAGATAAAGGGAAAGAATGAAAGAGATGGTGTAAGGGAAAGAGAGGGAGAGAGTAGAAAGAGAGAGAGTTAAAGGGAAAAGAGAGAGTTAAATGGAATAAGAGAGTTAAAGCGAAACAGAGAGAGATAGAGAGAGAGAGGGAGACGGAGAGAGAGAGAAAGACGGAGAGAGAGAGGGAGAGTTAAAAGAAAAGAGAGATGGTCGAAAGTTGGTTTTAAAAGAAGATGAGGTCAGTAAAAAAAACGAGGTCAGTTCGCCTCTTCCGTGAAGAGGAGAGAGAACGGATTGGAGCAAGAAAAAGGAAAGCGGTAAAGATGATGGGGGTTGAAAAGATGAGGCAAAAGAGCGAAGAGGAAGACAGATAGGCAGCGAAGAGACGCAGAGGTGTACGCTTCAAAGGCAACGCGTGTCTTATGAAATGATGATGATGTTGATTACAGTCGGTCGGGTTCTTCAGGGCTGAATGACTCACCCTGCAGCAGAAGCAGCGGTGGTAACGGCAGCGGTGGTAACGGCAGCAGCGGCGATGGAACTAAAGATTTCATCCACAAAAGACAAGACTGGAATCAAAGTTGCTAGACTATTTCATCTTTATTTTTTACATTTTTTGAATTTACATTTTAATTGCCCTATCTTTATTTATCTCCCCCTCTCCCGCTTTCTCTCTCTCTCTCTGCACACACACACACACACACACACACACACACGTGCATATATATATATATAAATTAATCGAGTTCAAATATGTTAATAAAATGAATATAACAACTAATATTTTCAAAAGTGTTGAATAACAAGTCCAACATTTATAAAATTACATAAAGAATATTATAGTCTACACCAATTTTATTTTTATTCAGTCTTTGAAGAGATGTGAGAACATCGAAACGTTAGTTGATTGGCGAAGACCATAATATTGTTTATGTCATTTTTTATATATATATATATATATATATGTGTGTGTGTGTGTGTGTGTGTGTGTGTTTGTGTGTGTATTACAGAAGATCAGAACAACATCGGTACCGTCGGTTTCAAATCCAAACAAAGGGGACCTATAATTCGTCTCTTTTACTGGACTCTTTTCAGCATCTGTTAATGTTTGCTGCTTTTTCGAGAAAGTAGACATAAACAGAAGCTGAAAGAAGACCAATTATAGGTTCTCTTCGTTTGGATTTGAAACCGACGGTACAAATGTTGTTCTGATCTCCTGTAGTACATAAATAAATAAATCAAGAAATAGTACGCCCTTATTTTTTAATTTTTTAAAATAATCGAGCACTCACCTGTGGTTCTCTCCGCTAACCTTACACACACACACACACACACACACATATATATATATATATATATATATATATATATATATATATATATATTGACCGACAGAGCTACTTTTATAGATGCCCACATGTATGAATAAGTAGATCTACCGAGCTTGAAAATCACAAGAGTCTGGTTTGGACATGGACACGTGTTTCTGGCTCACAGCCGCCATCAGCATGGCTAACTTAGACAGAGATCGAACCTTCGATATTGATGTCTATAGTCCAGCGTTTTACCACTGGACCAATAAAAATAATTTCATAAAAATACATTAAATATTTAGGTGATAAAAGTCGTACATATTTTTAGACGCTGGACTATATACATCAATATCGAAGGTTCGATCTCTGTCTAAGTTAGCCATGCTGATGACGGCTGTGAGCCAGAAACACGTGTCCATGGATCACTTTTATGTACGTATAAAATAAAAAAAAATATATATATTAACGGAAAAAATACGTCCTATGAAGTTAAGGGCGACTAATAATGCAATTTTCTGCATCTTAATCACTTAGGAAAGTGACACAATCGAAATAATAGTAAGCAAAATAACAACGAACGCTATAATCACCAATGAAAATAATTACATAAAAATACATTATATATATATATATATATATATATATATATATATATATATATATATATATATATATATATATATTAATAATTTAATATTTATTTATAAATATTATACTAAGCCACTTTAAGAAATTAAAGTTGAGCACTCTCGGGGATGTTAAAAATAGACTGTCAAAAAGCTCTAATGCAAAGTTCCGAATACGTTCGTAGAACACTCTCGACTAGTCTTCTATCTGTGCCCGCTTCTAGGTACATATAGATCTTAATTTCCCTTAAATACGTGACAGTTTATGTTGGCTGAGTGGATATGGCGACTGCTTGCAGATTTTAGGCTGTGAATCAGGTTCGCGGCTCCCGACCATCTGAAATTATTACTTTCCTGCACTGATGAGAGCAATAAGCTTGAAACGCTAGCGTCTGTAGGCATTAATAATTTAATATATATATATATATATATATATATATATATATATATATATATATATATATATATATATATATATATATATAGAGAGAGAGAGAGAGAGAGAGAGAGAGAGAGAGCGGCTAAAAAGTTATAATTGACCCCTGATTTTGATAAAACAATTTAACAATTTGGGCACGTCCTTCGACGCTATATTTATTCATGATTAATTACCAAAGTATGTTTTTAATCATTAAGCATTTATGATTAATGCCAACATGGCCCGTCCCCACATGAATTTCGTGGCCCTCAGGAGCTGGTAGAAAGGTGCCGAGGATGATAAGATCCCTCCTAGGGAAATCGTCACAGTCCAAACACACCAAGATACACTCCACGGGCCACGATAGTTTCACACTTCTAACAACACCATTTTACCCTTTACGTCCCCTTCTCTTCTCTCTTTTTTATCTATTCATTCGACTTTACATTCTATTCATGTTATCAAAGAAACCAGCCCTAATGTTTTCAAAAGCAACAACAAACAGTGTGCCTTAAAGAATCTTTTTATTTCTTGGGAGCCAGCATTAGACCGAAATGCTTGATAACAGATCTAGAAACAACTAGGAAACGGATAAATAGTTAGTGTAATGGATGATATCACGGACTATGGAATCGGTGATTCTTAATCTAATCTGATCTCAGAGAAGAAACCCTCAGTCTTGACAAGTAATGAATGAAGACCGCGTGTACTCCTGCTACCAGACGTGAACTCTATATTACCTTTTTAATTTTTTGATGTTTTAATTCTAAATTTTCAAGTGAACTCTATATTACCTTTTTAATTTTTTGATGTTTTAATTCTAAATTTTCAAGTTATCTGTAAAATAAAGAAGGTTGTCGTCGTTGACGTTTATGTACGAATGCAGACATCGCAATATTATTGTAAAATAAAAATTTTAAAAACTCAGATAAATTAATTAATAACACTATTGGTGTCCTAGTAAAATTTACTCGGGAAAATATGTTTGTTTTTAGTATAGGGCTTTGTTTTGAATGTCATCCACATATAAAGAAACTGTAAATATAGTATAGATATGCTCAATAACGAACTGATAACAAAATAACAACTTGTGTTTAATTAATCGTATATAATAAATCGTTTAAACTAATCTATTTCGTTTTGACATTAATCTCTTATATATATATAAACTCAATGTCTGTGTGTATGTGGGTGATGTTTTCGTGTTACCTATAGAAAGAAAGCTTAAAGAATCTACATAAAATCTAAAAGTGTATTATATGTAAATTTACTGGGGAAGACAATGGAAGTGGTCCCGAATCTCTAAGTTTTATCCTTACCCAAATAAGCTATGGGGTCCGCATATCATTTAAAAATTCAAATATATCTCATTTTTATGAAAATTTTACCATATGTTTAAAATTGACGTGGTCCCGAAGCGTTACATTCTATGTGCCGAATATCTACATGCCGCCACCTCTAAGTGAACTACGGAGACAGAACCCCCTTAAAACTTCAAATGCGTTTATCCGAGTTTAATGAAATTTAAACGATATATATAAGGCACTAATTCAGAGAGTTTTCCAACATTTCAGCTTCTCCTGACGATATTAATGGCGAAACAGGAGGAAGGGCAGTGAAAACAAAGGAAGTAATATGGTGTTATGAACATCGTGAAAATGTACATGAACCTCATTTAACCTTGAAAAACGTCGGGTTTTCCTGCTAGTATAATCTAAAATAAGTGTTGATATGCCGTAAAACAGAAAAAAAACAACAGTTTATTGTTTACTCATTAAAATTCGTTTTTTTTTTTATCCAAACTTACATTTTATTATTGTTATAATCCAGAGTGTCCCTTGAGAGAGGAAAAGATTTTCTCTACATTAAAAAACGACCTTGTGTCTAACTGTACCCTTGTGGGGAGGCAAGTAAATAGAAACCCAAGTAAGCACTATTTACCCGTTTCCTACTGCGTCGAGGTTAAACATGAAGTCAGTTTAATGTCCAGCTTCCCGATGTCTACTTTTTTTTTTTTTTTTTTTTTTTTTTTTTTTTCCTTCTTCTTCTTGTCTCGGCCTTTTGGCTAAGATCAAAGTGTAGTATCTGTTCCGATGGATACTGCACCCCATACTGGTATTGTCTTGTCCTTCGGGGCTTGACTTACGCCGGTCAATGGGTCTGCCCTGTGCAGTTCTAGGAGGTCCACCCTCCCAGGCTTTGCCTCCCCTCTTTGGGGAGGAGTAAGTTTATTGCTTACTGCCTGAGGCGGCCCTACCGGGGAATGCCGACGGGGCTGCCTAGGCAATTTTTAATGGTCAGAGTGCTCACCTCTCGGGAGCTGGCTTTTCAAACCCCACTTTCCCGACCCGACCTTGCGTCACATCTTACTTGTGGGAGTAAGATTAAAACTGGCCTTGTGACTAACTCATGGAAAGGAGTAAATCAATACTCCTAGATTTTCGAGATAGACCCCCATAAACATACGTATATATCTTTGAAAACTACGTTACCCAGGGTATTTGGATAAGTATATTTTCATTTGGAGCAAAGAAGGAATGATAATATCTTGGGGGCCACGTTCGCGCCAGACGCCCATGAAAAGGAAATATGACAGTCTACTTCATTTTATTTTATTTATAATTTTTAAAAAAATATAGAAATTAAATAAAGACGAATATAAATATTAATGACTTCAAGGATTGCATAGGGGCTTCTCATCGATTCCTGAGCAACGCCGGGTGTGCCTCGAAGGGGGTTGAAGACTCTAAATTTACCGGAATTTATTTCAATGAATGCCACTTTACTGACACAGCTTCGATATAATAAATGCTGCCCCAACGCTCCAAAAAGTGAACGTGAAAAATAAAAAATATATATTTAATACGGTATATTATGGAATGGGCTCAAACGGACATAGTTCCTCATTCAATCCCGCGAAACCCTGGGTATTAGTGATTTTATTAATATTTAAAATATTATGCTTCGCCAGTATTCGCACTAATATTCATATAAAATTATAGAATTACGCCAGTAATTAATAAATAATCATTTTTCATATATAAATAATTACTGTCGTTCTTGAGAAAACAAAAACACTCACCGTTGACTTATTTCAAGTGGTGGATTTATTTTCGAATTCATTTTAGACAGCGGCGTTTTTCTAAATTACTATTTGCTTTCTCACTTCCCCTCACCTCTAGAAAAGGCGCGTTTTTTATTCGTTAATTTTGTGTGACGGGACGGATTTATATTTACTTATATATCAATAAATGCACATTAGTCTTTATTATAAAGTCGATGATATATATATATATATATATATATATATATATATATATATATGTGTGTGTATGTGTATGTGTGTGTGTGTGTGTGTGTGTGTGCGTGTGTTTACAGAAACTCAGTGCGTTTCACCCCATGCACGATTTAACAAAGAAAAACATTAGAAACAAACCATGTGGCAAATCTACAAGGGATGACAATTATAGGGAAAGAAAAATAATGTCAGAGGGGTACTGTCGGTTAGAGAGAGGGGGGATAGGGAGAATGAGATAGAGAGGGAGAGAAGGAGAGCCAGAGAGGAGGGAGAAATGGGAGATAGGAAGAGTGTGTGTGTGAGAGAGAGGGAGAGAGATAGAGGGGAAGAGAGTGAGTGAGCCAGAAAGGCAGAGAGGAATGGAGAGGACGAGAGGGGAGAGATACAAATAGGAAGTGTGTTTGTGTGTGTGTGTGTAGAAGAGAGAGAGAGAGAGAGAGAGAGAGAGAGAGAGAGAGAGAGAGGGGGATAGAAATAGGAAGAGTATGTGCGTGTGTAGAAGAGAGAGAGAGGGAGAGAGATTCTAAAAATGGGAGGAATAATATTAGATCCAACCTAACACTCACTCCCGATCGAGATTGATCGATGAACAACGTGTCTGCTGTTCCAACTCCCTGCCTTCCTTGTTGAACAATAATATCAGAAACCCCTTTGAAAGAAAAAAAAGACAAACACAAAACAACAACACAAAAATAAAATGCAAAACTAAATTGATCGACATTCTACGAGGAAAGATGAAGAATCCCAGCTTTTGTCTTACATTTCGTCTTCTTTGTTTCGACAAACGTTTCATTTTGATCAGAATATAAACAGCGTATCGAAACTTACCAACTCTCTGAGAATCGTGGGAGGTGGCGACATCGGCGCGGTATTAAGACTCGGCGGTGCCGGTTTCGTGTACTGTCGTGTTCATAGTGTAACGTCATTACGCCAGGGTGATCAAAAAATCAGGATAGTAAATAAACATTATAACCTAGATGGTGACAAGATGTAGGTCATGGGTGCGAGTAAACGTCGCGTTTGGAATGCGACTGTGATTTTTGTGATAATTTCAAGGTTTAGACGAAAATTAAAATATAAACATTTTATTGTTTGTATTTTGAGGTAAGCCGATTTGAAGTAATTTATTAGAAACAGTTTTCAGAATTATATCATTGATCAAGAGAAAATCGGAAAAAAGAACAGCGCAAGACTTGCGATCGAAGTGAGCCGACGTTCCGCCCTTTCCTCCCTCCAACTGTAGGCTGGGGAGTTGACTGCCTATGTAAGGTACGAGTGTACCTAGATAATGTCGACATCCTACTACAAAAAATTGTAAGCTATAAAAATAGTTTCTTTTATTCGATTCTTAACCGTTAGTATTTTAGGAACAGTAAACAACGGAGCATAAGGCAACAATAGCATCACTTTCATTTGAAATGTTGGTAACCTTCTCGTGGTTCCTGCCGTGAGTTACACTTACTAAAAGAATCGGAGAAAAAAAGTGCAAACAAAAAAACAAAAATCAACCAGGCTAAATTTCGCTCACGGCTAAAACGTAATACAGTCGATCGAACAATTACATAAAAAGATTCAATCAGAAGAAAATAAGACATACACAAATGAGAAAATGATATCTTACATGTCATATACAGGGTGTTTATAAAATCGTTGACATAACTTCAGGGTTAGGGTTATGTTCTATATGTGTAAAGGAACCTCTTGGTGCTACGTTTCTCATAGCACTTCATTACTAGTCTAATATCCCTTGTGGTCTATTTATTCCTGTGTGTGGTCTTTGGTTTGTGCTGCTCATATCTTTTTACCTGTATTTGGTCTGTTGCGTTCTGTTATCTGAAATAAGAAGGGACAACATTCGCAGGATGCCGCTCGGCTCCCCCACCTTGGCTATCAAAAGAGCCCTTTCCGATCACGGTGCTCAGATCTTTCTTTTTAATCTGCACGGCTTTTATATTTATTTGGTGTAATTTTTTTCATGATTTTGTTGGTGTATGTAGCAATACCAGACCCAGGCTTATTTTATCTGTGATCCTGTCTCATGGGATAGTGTTTATCTATTCCATATGTAGTAATAGCAGTGCACTATCGCACCCATTGTATGTGTTAGATGTTTACAATAAAGAATATTGATCAGTATTTGTTTTAATGGCGTATTACTTAGAAATAAAGCATTTCTGACCTATATACCTATGGAGTACATAATCTGGAAGTTATGCTTCTAATTTTCCAGACATTCTATATATAACATTAATATACGCACTAGCTTGAATACCTGTCCCAGAAATGGTCCATAATACGTACACATAATTGGAGTCTTTAATAAAAGAGATCGGGTCACCAAATACATTAAATAAATCAAACACCTATAGTTATAGGGAAATATTTTTAGAAAATCAAACGCAAATGGCTGAAATTATGTTTTTTTTATAAGTTTGTTTAGTTAATCCCTATTAAATAGATTTAAAATGAGATAAAATTGCTTAAATTCTCAGATATTATAGAAGTTTAAGTCATTATCCATTATCGACATCTTATACACATCAGATGTTTAAATAAAATTTAAGTGTTTCTGATTAGAGTGGGGGTATTCCCCATCAGGAACACATCTGTAAGAAAAACAGATAGATATGAACTCCTGTCATATAGTACCTAAAAAGGTAAAGTGGTCGACCGTAGTCGAGAGCGACCCAAAAGCTCAGTTTTTATTTTTTACTACACCAAGATGTAGGGGAAGACACCATCCATCTCGCAGGATTACTCAACTTTTCCCTTGATGCGTACCTTCTGATACTAAGTGATTAAGTAAGAATCTTTGGTATGACTCGAACAGGGATTAAACACAAGTTGTCTTCCTTCCAGTCCATTAGCGAACGCTCTAAAAATTATATCATGTGAGGCGATATATAATACCTAAATAATGAGAATTGAAGAGTTTGTTTGTCCTATAAAAGTAATGGAACCCATGAGATCTCACGGGTCTTGCTAGCTCAACCAAGTGATTGCTAAATTACTCTGTTCACCTTGTATATTTTGTTTAGTAAACCTTATTTCCTATCTTTAATACTTGTTGGATTTTCTCCCTATCCTTTTTTCTGTTAACTCTGATTAAATTTGGATTTAATTTTGGATCTCGGTGCCAACTGTCGAAAGTCGTCGACAGATTGCATCATACCGTATATGATTTACCCGCCCGAGCCTGTACCTCGCTTTTGTTTAATCTTATGTTTCATAGTAATTGTTGCATTTCAACATTGTGTCATACATGGAAGTTCATAATCTTACCTTGTGTTGATGAAGCAATTCTGTACGTGCATTTTCTATGATTTTGCCAGACTAAAGAAAACGTCACATGCAAATAAGTTATGTCATACCTCCAGAAAGAACTAAGCCAATACAACCTGTTAGAAGACAGAGGAAGTGTATTCTGCTGTATCTTTGTTCCGAATCACGGACCAGCGAGTAAACAGAGAGAGATTGATAATCACTATTCAGTAATTTCTCAGAGAATTTAAAAATTACTATGTTTCCACGTGTGTGCTTTCAACTGCAATGCCGACTTCTCTCACTTACTCTCTCTATGAGCAATATGGCGTCATATCTGTTTCTATCACCCCCTCCTAGTCGAGCCGAGCTAACCTTGATGTCACACAGTTGATCCCGACTGAACCTTCATCTCCTGTTATTTTCAACTAACCAAATTATATACTAGCGGGTATACTCGTCTAATATTCAACATAACGTTATTATCTATCCATCACGTTGTGTATATTACAGTTATATATAGAGCATTTTGGGCAACGCCCATCAGTTTTTATCCCCGTCCACTCATAATTACTCTTAGCTACTTAAACTGGTTGACCGTTTCTAGTTCTTTTCTACATCGAGTGATGTCGTTATAACACTACAAAGAAACAGTTTATTTATATTTTGCGAATTCTTATAATATACTTTACTTCGGATTCTATTAAAAAAAAGATATGAATTTCAATTTTAAAGTTTTTGTTGTTCGGATATTAAATGCCGACTTGGATAAATTAGTGAAATCCTTCGTTTTGTATTTCATATAAAAAATCAATTTTCCATCATCAGTGACTATCTTTTTCACAAATTCTTACTATATTAATCAGGTGTTTACATAATGGTGAACGACAATATTATGTAGTGAAGAATGTGATAAAGTACCGCATGAAAATAAGACACTTCGTATTGGTTCTCTTTTAGAGAATCACTATGCAAAATTTGAGTTTCTCTTAAGCCAAACGCCTTGATTGAAATGAAAGCTGACTGCCAAGAAAGGTCAGATATTTCGTACCTAACGTGATGTGTAAACTACCTACATATTACCTGTATATATTTTTACTTAAAGACTTATGACCAACATATCGGATTCTTATACTTAGTTCTATTGAGTTTCTAAATGTGTTTCAAGGCTTACCAATAAAGTGGCTGATCATAAAAGAGCTAAATATAGGGTTACTCTCCAAAATGCTACTCATAGAATCGTTAATAAAATTCATAATCCAACCATATTTGGTACAAATAAACTTTAATCTAAATCTGACCTCTCCACCAAATTTCATGAATTCCCACATGAGTAGTGTGCTAGAGTTATTGACAACATCACACCCCGTATCCCAGTGTTATCACCATTGTACGGCAATAAAACAAAGAATGTTGGGCATTCATGGCTTAAACTTGGTGGAGAAGTCAGACATAGACTGAAGTTTATATATAAGTTAGTACAATTCAATGATAAAAACCCACTTTGATATTACGTGCAAAATGGTCAATAAATTCGACACATTCCTCTCTTGCTTTTGACTGTGCTGGCCATCTTCAAGTTCAGGAATTGCCTATGAATTGTTTTGATATACAGAAAAGAATCTGCGTGGTCAAGGTGCAGTTGGTGTGGATCTCATTCAGCATCACGCCGCCTACTGATGAGACGACTACTAAAGTGTCCCCGCATATCATTGGATGGCGATAAAAGAAGACTGTTTGACATTCATGACTGTAATTTAAAGGACAAGTCAGACATAGACTTACGTTTATTTGCACTAAATCTGGTTAAATTGCAGAACAAGTTGCGAATTTTATTACCAATTCAATGAGAGGCATTTCTTTTTCAAAGACACTTCTAAAATTTCACAAAACCCGCGCATAAGATGTCGCTGAGAACTTTTACATCGGAATAACATTGGAAAAATGCAGCTATCATAACATTTATGTTGTTTCGTTTTTGTGAGTGCAAATGAGGCTAAAATAATGGTATTTATATATTGTTAAATTGTGTGCGCGTGTGATCGTCTTGCAAAATCGATAACGATGTTTAAAACAACCAATACAAAAGAAAACGGAACTAAACAAAATTGAACTCGAATCAAAAAAATGTTTTTCTGACATGAGATTAAATTGAAGGGAAGCAACATTTTCGCTATGGAAAAAGCAAGAAAACGGTTTTATATTTTAAACTGACAAGATTGAATTTGAAAGTAAAATAAGAGAACGGATTACTTTTTATTAAACAAACACACGCACACATACATATTCACACGCACATATATTAATATGTATAAATAATAAATAATAATAAAATATTATAATTTGTTGTACACGTATACACACAAATATATCTATATATATATATGTATATATATATTTATATTCTGAGATTTATAGTATCATTTAAATCAAATTTCAGAATTAACGATATCCAACGCTATGAATTTACACACGTTTCAAGACGATTTTAATAGAAAATATGGATGAGTCAGCAATTAATTGATCTCCTCAATCAGAATCCACGCTTAATTTTCGTAAGTCAGTCAAATGGATGCGGTGAAAAATCTCCCATAGAGTAAAGAATCATAGATTACAATTAAAATTTACAATTATAATTTCAAACCGTAATTTTAAGTCAAACGTTTAGAGAATTAAAATTGTGTTGTTAATACTCTGTAAACACGAAAGAAAGACAGCATGGTAAACAACTGATAATCCATTAAATATTGTTAAGATTAGCGTAAATTCTTGGAAGCAAACTAATATAGTGACTGTAAACAGTAACTTGATTTACAAGCAAAGTAAATTTCCACCGAAGAACTTGGGACTAAAAGTGTTTTTTGTTGTTTTTCTTTTCCATAGAGTTTTAATAGTTGAAAAAATTTCAAGATATATATATATATATATATATATATATATATATATATATATATATATATATATATATATATATATATATATATATATATATATATATATAAATATATAAAGTAAACAAAAAAAATGTGTTATTGGTGTACAATTGTCCTGCTCATAAATGAGATGAAAAGATGTCAAATCCAAGTGATTACGGTTGGTGAAAATATTTTTTTTCGATTCTTATCGCTGGAATATAAACAGTAAAAGGAGAGGAACAGACATTAAATAGACTCATTATAATATGAACATTGATATGCAAAAATAGGGTTTAACAAATATCTTCTTTGAAAAGAAAATGTGAGGAATATGAGCAAATACCAAAGGTAGATGCATATTGAACGAATATAGTTTTTTTCAGCCTGATTTTTTGATTGAAAAAATCGATGATATATCATATAAATTATGTTTTTTTAGATGGACAGAAACAATTGTATGCAAATCAATGTTTTTATGAATATATGGAATGTTGTTCCCTGAATAAGTTAGGTTTTACATGATGTTAGATTAAGTCTAGTGTGTAAACTAACATTTATATACGGCATAATCACGTTGAAATACCGGCTCCTGTTGAATCACCGAAGTAAAGTAACGTTGAGCCTGGTCAGTACTAAATGGGTGACCAATTGGTAATATTAGATGCTGTGTGTGCTCATTGCTTATTTGTATTTCTCATTGTCATTGGAATATAAGGCAGTGCCGACTCATGAGAGGAATGGTGAGGGTTGCGCAACCCTGAATTCACTATTACACACGCATCAAACCTTACATGGGTATCAGTTGTCTTTCGAGACGTAACGAAGGCCATGATATATATATATATATATATATATATATATATATATATATATATATATATATATAAAATTATTTTTAATATTTTTTTTTACCTACGTACGACGTCCTTTCGGGCTTATGGCTCTCATCAGCGTAAGGAAGTAACAATCTCAAACGGCCATAGGGCGCGAACCCGGTACACAAATACACCGTTACCGTTCACCTAGTTCCATTAGGCCACGAGAGATTGTAATAACGGAGAAATTATGTTATATGTATATTGGTATATTGAAAGCGGCGAGTATAGACACCAAAACATTCGATAGCACTCAACGATATATATACATATATATAAATATATATATATATATACACACACACACACACACATATATATATATATATATATATATATATATATATGCATGCATACTACGGTCAATTGGTAAAATATAGTAAAGTCATGAATGAATTTTAATCGAAGAATAATATTTCGATCTACTCCTGTGTCTTTTGTCAAGCCGAATATTTATCTCCTAGTACTGTTCAATCATTATTGTCGGGAGTGCTATTAAATGAGTGTTGAACACAGGAAAAACACAAAGAAAATGACAATTATCATGAATCAACAAATTACATTTATTTCAGAGATAGTGTTGACAATGTTGCAACGTGTGCATGTTGTTGCAATATATATTTAAGAGTTCAGTTAAGAGAAGTAATTTCAGCAAAAGTCATCAAAAGACAAAAAGTCATTATTTATCTTTGTCGTACATGGATAATCCGTAATATGAATGGAAAGCATGAAGCAATTCTCAATAAGCTGCTCCTGATGCTTTTTTGCAGGCGTTAAATAAAGGGGGAACAGCGTACCTGGTTGTATTCGTAGGTGTGTATAGTTTGCATTGAAACACATCTTTCTAAATGGGGTGAAGAAAAAATGGTTAGAGTTTAATTGACTTTTGTGGCACGAGACTGCCAGTCAGGTTGTCGTAGATTTATGTAGCAATGTGGACATAATGGTTTGACTGTCATGTTCTCTAAAGCTGTGATTTTATAGATATGCTCGTAGAAACTTCTAGAATTTATTACTTATTTTGACTGCACGCATTTGATTGGGCAATACCGTTTCAAAGAACACAGCAAAGAATATTATAAAATATGGACGAATTCTGTAAACCTAGGTTTTTCAAGGAAACAAGTCGGGTCTTCAGAAGGAAAAAAAAACAATTATTTAACAAGCTTTGGTTTTCTTTATTAATTTGAAAAAATTGAAAAAGACTATCAATTGTTTATGAAATCTGAAAAAACAATAAGAAATGCACTTGAGAAAGGGTAAAGCGTCTTTGTAATAGTGAATTCCCAGACATATTATGAGGTGTCAAAGCGTATCATCCATTAGAATATTACATTTTAAATTGTACAAAAAAAATATATTGGAATCCAGAAAATGGGTGAAACAGATAATGTGTTTGGGGATTCAGTATTGGTGTTTGCCCGATTATACAGCATGTACTATTGCCCGAACAACGAACTATACCGAAATAATTTCAGTTTCGGATGTATTAAAGTGTATCAATATGCCATATCAATTACTTTACATCCTAGTTCCTTCACCATTTGACGTCAAATGAACTGTCAAACTACCTCCTTTAATAATCTGTACAAAAAAGAATCGTCAAAGAAAGAAAAACAAGGTCTTTTTTAATATAACAAATTATATATATATATATTTAAGTGACCTACACCGTTGGGTGTAGGTTGCCAGAAGTTTTAAAAAGGTCGGCTGCCGAAAGTATTTTCTTGGAACGGTATATCTTCAAGTGAAGATAGCCTCATTCGGTGTGTAGACTACAGAGGTAGGAGAAAGTGTCGCCGCCTTTCTTCGTGTCTGCCTAAAAGATCCCTGCCTGCCTTAGTTCGTTGAGGGTCTAGAATGTAGTTCTTCAAAGGCCCGGAACTGAAAATGCACGTGTACGAGAGAGAGAGAGAGAGAGAGAGAGAGAGAGAGAGAGAGAGAGAGAGAGAGAGGAAATAACATATAGACAGTCGGACTTTTAGCTACATTGTACGGGTCTAGCCGGGACAGCGACGACTCTCGTCTGTTCGGTCCAGTTGTCGGCAGGCTTAGAGAAAGATCCCTTTCTGGCGGAAGTCACGTGATTTCTCGACTTCCGCTTTTAAACCCCCTCCACATTTTAGGACTTCGTCCTTTCGGGCACACCTCCGCATATGGTTTCTCTATGTCAGAGGAAAATAAATGTCACTGTTTATGACTGCTACAGTATCTCCTTAGGGTATCGAACTCATAAATCGATATGTCTAATTATATTTAAATATCTCGTTACAGATGCCAGAAACTTTGAAACTTATTGTATCGTTTATGTTATACAAGACATAAAAATAGATTTCCTGTATTTTTTTAATGGAAATCGATTCAGACAAAGCATGCATCCACTTAATGTAAGGAACTAACTCAACAAAAGAGTATTATCGCAAAAACAAGAAATGCCTATTGGTCTTAGTCTTGAAAACACGAAAGTTATACGTAGGAGGAAAACAGTAAGTAGGAACAGTGTTTCACAAGCCTGCAGTTCTTGGAAATAAGTTACTGGAATAGGAAGATGCATTACACTGAGGTATTACAACAGTGAATTGATAGAGCCCACTAGACCAATGAGTCAAACGAGCTGGAACAAAGGAAGCAGGGAATAGATCACACAATTCGGAAAAACACATGCCATAATATCATTAATAGGAAAGGATGAGACTAGCAGCATCACGTCTTAGAAACAGAGGGTGCAGAGAAGAAGAAATGGTGGGTACAACCAAATTACAGATACGTTTTTGCACCTTATCAAGAACCCTCGAATAGGACAGAGATTCACCAGCTCAACCAAGACAAAAATACTCCATACATAGTCTGATAGTAGATTTGTAGAGATAGAGAATAATCTTAAGTGTTTGGAGCGATAGAGAGAACCGACTTTACGAGAAGCAGAACTCCAAGAAAGATTTCAGAGTTGATTTCTCCTCAAGAGCAGAGCCATCCATGAGAATCTCAGGAAGAAAAACACGTCTACGATTCAAAAAGATACAAACTGAGTCTTAACGGGATTAAAGGAAACATCAATTTCGTAACCAAATCCACAACTGAACCCAGCTCAACTTCTAGATCAGTTGAATCTTTCAACTGATTTGCTGCGATTGTGCATTTTGTACATTTCACTCTATTTTACTCTATTTCACCCATATCCCATATTTGATAGTGTATTAGAGAAAGTGAATTCACAACCAATTCCACTTAGAAACTCACAGCACATGGTATTTTCTTATGTTCACATATCTAAGAACTGTAAAGGCTCCGCGCTGTTTAACTCCAGTGATCCGACGATAACCGGTGGCTCAAAATGACGTTGCCAAACTGAAGACAGAATAGCTTCTACTTGTTTATTGCAATTTTACTATGTGTTGCTTGCTTTATCATGGTGTACTATTTATACAGGGTGTTTCAAAAGTCTTGGGAACATAACGATTTTTAATAACTCAAAAACTATTAGGAGTTGAAGAATGAAATTGGTACCGTTGGAAAGGTTAAAGTTTCAAGTTTTGTGGGGAATCTTCAAAGTTGCTCAATATGAGCACCATTCGTCACACGGCAGACATCTAGTCGATAGTCCATTTCCTGCCAAACGCGTTCCAGCATCTTGACGTCAATGGTTCCCACAACTGCCGTTACTCGAGCCTTTAGTTCGTCAATATCTCTTGGAAGGGGCGGCACATAGACTTGTTGCTTGACAAAGCCCCAAAGGAAAAAGTCACACGGGGTAAGATCTGGAGACCTAGGAGGCCAGGGCATGAGAACGTCATCACCTCGCCCAGATCTCCCAATCCATCTACCAGGCAGCCTTGTGTTAAGAAACTGCCTTACTCTAAGACTCCAGTGTGGTGGTGCATCATCTTGTTGAAAAATGAAGTCATCAGATTCTGCTTGTTCCAACTGAGCCATTAACCAGTCTTCCAGCATGTTGAGATAGGATTCACCAGTGATAGTTACCTCTTCAAAGAAGAACGGTCCATAGACACCTTTCTTGGAAATTGCACAAAACACGTTCACTTTTGGTGAATCTCGTTCGTGCTCAAGAAGTTCATGAGGATTCTCAGTACCTCATATGCGAGTGTTATGCTTGTTAACTTTGCCATTCAGATGGAAGGTCGCCTCATCGCTAAAATCAAGCCGGTCATCAAAGCCGTTATCTTCCAACTTCTCTTGCATTGCAATGCAAAAGTCACGGCGAAGTGGCTTATCAGTGTCCTTCAACTTTTGGACCAACTTGAGCTTGTAAGGTACCATTTGCAGTCGTTTCCTTAAGACACGCCAGACAGTTGCTGGAGCAAGCTGAAGTTCCCTGCTGGCTCTTCTCACTGATTTACGGGGGCTCCGCTGAAAGGCTGTCCGAACTTGCTCAACTGCATCTTCTGAAGTTGAAGGGCGACCTGTTCGCTTACTTGGGCACAAACACCCATATTTCACAAATTTAGCATGCCATCTGACAATGGATTTCCTTTCAGGGGCTTCTTTTTTAAATTTCCTGCGAAATGCACGCTGAACACATGTCCACGATTCAGTCTTTGCGAATTGGAGGACGCAAAATGCCTTGTCTTGTTTAGAGAACGCCATTACTGCCCTGGAAAGATAACACGAAAATCATTAGTATGACCAAAAACTTGATTAAGCAAGCTTTAAAATGGCACCAGTTTCATTTTTCTACCTGGAATAGTTCATGAGATATACGCATTTGTAATGTTCCCAAGACTTTTGAAACACCCTGTATAATAGCTGGGGGATGATGAATTAATTCATACATTTCCCAAGGGTATAAGAAAAATTGATTTTACAGCTACTTTCAAGCTTACTGCACCCGGTATACGCAAATGGTTACTTATCTAACTATGCACCAGGCTCAACGCCAATTAAGTTAATTCGTGCAACACATGGCCACGGGATTGCTTCCCTGGTCATCTTCAAGTCTAATGTCATCAAATACTTGTTGCGCCGTCCTCTAGAGTAATCAAATACTGTCCATCTCAATTTTCGTTTTCAATCTTTTTCTGCTATTTCTCAAACTGAAACTGAGATTATCAGTAACCGTTATCCTCCAGTGGCTTTGACCTTAATAAGTGGTTACTAATGAGTTTAAAAAACAAACATAAGCGTGACAAACAGATCAACGGACAGTGACGCATCTAACAATAACACACATTCAGCGGTGAAAATGCATTTAAAACTTGAGCGTGACAGGCTAATGAAACACATTTAAAGCTTGAGTGTGACAGGCTAATGAAACACATTTAAAACTTGAGCGTGACAGACCAACGAAACTGATATTTAAAATATGAGCGTGACAAACAAGTTAAAATGATATTTTAAACTTGACCGTGACAGACCACCTAAATGCTATTTACAACTTAAACGTGACAGACCTAAGAAAACTTGAGCCTGACAGACCAACAAGACTGATATTTAAAGCTTGAGCGTTACAGAAAAGCATATATTGTATTTAAAACTTGAGCCTGACAAACCTACGAAACTGATAATTAAAACTTGGGTTGACAGACTAACTTAACTGTATTTAAAAATTTTCTCGACAAACTAACGAAACTGTCATTTAAAACTTGTCGTGACATACAAATAAAACTGATATTGAAAACTTGAGTGTGACATACAAATAAAACTGATATTGAAAACTTGAGTGTGACATACAAATAAAACTGATATTGAAAACTTGAGTGTGACATACAAATAAAACTGATATTGAAAACTTGAATGTGACATACAAATAAAACTGATATTGAAAACTTGAGTGTGACATACAAATAAAACTGATATTGAAAACTTGAGTGTGACATACAAATAAAACTGATATTGAAAACTTGAGTGTGACATACAAATAAAACTGATATTGAAAACTTGAGTGTGACATACAAATAAAATGCTATTTCAAACTTAGACGTGACAGACCAATTAAAATGCTGTTATTAACTTGAGTTTGACAGACCAACAAAACTGAATTTTAAAATTTGACCGTCAAATATTCCGGAAACTGATATTTAAAACCTGAGTGTGATAGACCAGTGCTCTTCAAACTTTTTTTGTCGCGACCCCTTTTTGGAAAAAAATTTTTTTCGTGACCAACCAAAATTTTTTATAAATAAAAAATAAGTTAATGGAGTGAAAAAGTTTATTCCTTCGAAAAATCAACATAAGCTAAACATGAAATAAAATATATTTTACTTTTTTTATTTATTTATAAAAGAATTCACAGAAATAAGCATATGTACGAAAAAATAAGGGGTTATGAAAGATAATAGCAGTTAAAATCATATATCATTATTAAGATTATATCATTTCATTTGAATCAATGAGATTGATGCGATTGCATTTTTTTGCATAAAAGATCAAATCTAGGCTCTACCTTTGTCAAAGCTGGTCTTAGTACGGTTTCGATACATTTCAAATTTGCTCGATGTTTTGTTTTTAGGTTAGTTAATGCCGAAAAAGCACTTTCGCATAAATAAGTCGATGCAAAAGGTAGAAGAGTGTTTATTGCAAGCTGAGATAAGTTCGAATATTCTGAATCAAGACCAGACCAAAACGATATGAGACTCATTTTAGCGAACGTGATTTTTAAAGAAGAATCAGAAGAAAGTTGTGCCAATTCTTCCTGAACCTTTACTGTAAGATTACTCACTTTTTCGACATCAACATCAAATGGATTTTGAATCCAAGCAAATTAGCTCATGTCTGATTCTTTGAGAAAATACTTTTTGAAATTGTCTGCTAAACTTACTAAATGAGCGATTATGATGGGTTTAACTTTTTCAAAACTTAGTGCGTTTTTGGTTATGAACTCTTCCAAACATGGAAACATTTCGTATGTGTTTCTTTTCACATTAATCAACCAAACATTAGTTTTTTTAATGAAACCTTGAATTTTCGAAGTTAATGTAAAAATATTTGTGTTTGCACCTTGCAATGATATGTTGAGTTCATTAAGTTTGTCAAGAACATCTGATAAATAACAAAGTTTAGAAACCCAGTCTTCATTGTAAAAGTATCTTACCAAATCCGAGTTATTACTTGATAAAAATAACATGACTTCATTTTTTAATGTCAGTAGCCTTCTTAAAGCTCGACCTCTTGAAAGCCATCTAATATCCGTGTGGAGCAGCAAAGATTCAAATTCTAAGCCCATTTCTTTGCAAAAATTCGTAAAGAGTCGAGTATTAAGAGCACGGGATTTAATGTAATTGATTATTTTCACTGAATCTTGTAGCACTTCACACAATTCTTCGCTAATTTTTTTTGTTGCTAGCACCTCCCGATGAATCATGCAATGAGTGAAGGTTACTTCCTTTTTACAAACGGATCTGACTTTACTGTAGAAACCAACATTCTTTCCTGTCATTGCGGCTGCACCATCTGTGCAAACTCCAACACAGTCAGCCCATTTTAATCCGACTTCTTCAAAAGATTCGTCTACTTTTTGAAACATGGGCCCACCTGTAGCGTGTGCTTCCAATGGCTTGCAAAAAAGTAAATCTTCATGAAGATCATTGTGGTAGCAATACCTTACATACACTAATAATTGTGCCATGTTTGTAATATCCGTTGTCTCATCCAATTGAATTGCGAATTTTGAATTTTCTTTAATTCTTTCTAGTAATTGTTCATGTAAGTCCTCGCTAATTTTCGTAATTCTTCTGCTCACTGTGGTGTCAGCCATAGGAATTTTTTTTAATTCGTTTGCATATTTTTGTCCGATGAGAATTTCAGTCATTCTGGTGACTATTGGAAGAGCAAGCTCTTCTCCAATTGTAAACGTTATTTTAGCCTTTGCAATAAAAAAAGATGCTTCATACGATGCCCGCAAATATTTTAAATTTGTTACAGAATGCGCTTCAATATTTGACTGTTGTTTTCTTGTAGATTGCAACAACCTTTCAAAGTACTCCACGGGTTTATTAACACAAGAAGGATGTTTAGTTTCGAGATGCCTTTTCAATTTTGCAGGCCTCATGCTTTCGCTTGCTAAGTGCTCACTGCAAACCATACACATTGGGCGCTGCTCATTATTTATTTCAATGAAAGTGAATCCAAATTGTAAATAAGTTTTGTTGTACTTTCTTTTTTTCACATAAAAAAGCTTATTCTCTTTTGCTTCCGCTTTAGAACTTGTTACACCGCTTGCCATCGTGCCGGCATCACTCAAATCATCAGAGGTTTTTCTCTTGTTTATCAGCCACTTATCCATCGTCGATTTATCTGGTAATAAAATAAAAAATAGAAAATTATGGAAATAAAATAAAAATATCATATTATTTTGCTTTCTTGATTAAGTTTAACAATACCATTTAAATTAAAACGATTGTCAATTTATATTGAAAATTGATATGTTTGTTGTTAAATTAGTAAAAAAACAATGTTGAATATTATTTAAAAAATTCCATAGTTATAATTTTGGCGACCCCCTTTCTACGGTTACGCGACTCCCCTGGGGGTCGCGACCCCCACTTTGAAGACCTCTGTGATAGACCACCGAAACTGATATTTAAAACTTGATTGTGACAGACCACCGAAAGTGATATTTTAAACCTGAGTGTGATAGACCACCGAAACTGATATTTAAAACTTGAGCATGTCAGACCATCTAAAATGCTATTTTAAACTTGAGCGTGACAGACCTAGGGAAATGCTATTTAAAATTTGAGTGTTACATACCGACCGATTGTTGGACGTACTATCTAATACTTATGTCATCTTAAATCTGAAGCAAATTTGTAACATCTTATTACGAGAAATCATTTTGTCAAAAACTCCTGAGCAATGCGATTTGCTCTCTGCCATCAATAATTACAATAATTCTTTCTTTATACAGTATTTTGTTATTTCTTAATCGATTGATTAATGTCAACCGATCAATTCATATCGCATTCTTCGTTTGTGATTAGTATGAACTTGTCTTTATGTTTCTTATGTTCTGTATTTATGTGGTATGTAAATAACCATTAGTTGTTTTGTTTGCTTGTCTAAAACTCAATCCCGATTGCAATCAAGACACTCAAACTTAATCAATGTTCTCAATATGTGTCTTCCTTTGATCATTATGTATCGATTAATTAACAGTCGAACATCTATATTGATGTATTGACATGGATGAATGTACCTTGTCTTATATTTATGTTCTGTTTTTAAAATCCTAAATTATTATTTTTGCTAGCCTGGGAGAATGATATCATGGCGAACGAACATATACTACACTGCCGCAGCAAAGTAAGATGTAATGGCTGAAAAGATGATATCATAACGAACGAACATGACTATAGAAGAGATGCTACACAAACCCCTCCCATAAAAAGGAGGAGATAATGCCCGAGAGGATGATATGATGACTACAGAACAGATACTACAGTACCCCACAAAACATAAGGTGGTAATGCCTGAGATTATGGTCTCATGGCAAAAGATCAGCTACTACACTACCTACCTCTGAAAAAGGAGGATGTAATGCCTGGGAGGATGGTGTCATTACAATAGAAAACTATCCCCTTGAATTGAACATTGAAATATTGTACATTAGTCTGAAATAATATAGTTTAGTGAATTGAGCATTAACAGATAGTACAGTAGTACATTAATAGAAGTAATAGTATAGTTTCGGCTTGAGACATACAGATACCAAATCTCCATTAGTAATAGGTGAGTGATATTTTCTTTCCACTACTCTCCCGATAGCTGCGGTTGTCTGAATCGATGATCGGAAGGTTCATGAAAATAGTGTCTTCGCCGATCATTTTGTACCTGAGACATGGAGAGTTTGAATTACCTACTAGACACCATCCTCGAGTGTCTTCGGTCTCTCTGTACAAGGGTTTGTCAGGACAACCTGACATAAGGATACTTCGCGTTACAAGTAAACCCTGACCAAATATTCAAATTAGCATAGTATTCGAAGCCCAAATAAGATCCCCTCGACACGGCTATAAACTAATCGTACACCTTCTAATGTTGTTTACTCAAGTAACAGCATTTAGCTAGATACTCCACCAGACTAGATGAATTCTTGCCCTGGAATCCGGTAAGATCAAGAGACCACAAGAAAGATGTACAATAACAGATTTTACTGATCAATTGGAGAGAGGAAAATTAATGTTAATAACCTCTTTACTAACTCAATCTTTGACGGGTAAAGGAGAACTTTAATGGAATATTTGAATATCTATGTATCTCATATAGAGAGCTAGTGTTAGCCCCAGGTAGGGGTCTCTTGATTTGTGAGAATTTCGACTGAAGTAAAATGAAACTAAAAAAAAATTGACATTACTGAGACATTAAGGGATTGTGGTCTTCGCACAAGCCATTTTGTCTGGGAACGAAACTGCTATTCTAAATACGATACATTTGAAGAAATGTTCACGTGAAAATAGTCATAAATCTGAAACATTTGTAATAAAAATGCGGAGCGCAGCCGTTTCTTTGCGTGGTGTTGTTGTTCGTCCATACAATATTTTAAATAGGTTATATTTATATGATGTTGTTTTCTACATATGCTCCTCTTATAGATACGTATTTGCTTTTGAGAGTAATTATATTAAAAATATAAAATAAATCGCAGAAAATTGTAACTCGCTGATTTTTTAATTTTTTAATTCTGTCCGGCACTTTTTGGATTAATAGGAAGCACGAATAAATGTTTCTTTTTTTTCGTTTTAGGGTGCGCTTATGCTATCAATTTTTTACATTTTAATTGTATTTCTCTCAAAAGCTTATACTTAACTATCATAAAAACATACGTAGGAAAAGAAACTACATAGTGTGTTTACAATCGTGCATGGACGCAAAACAACTCCACGCCAGAAGAAAAGATTTAAACACACAGAAGTATTATTTAGATGAAAGTTTTTTAAACCAACGGAAGAATTTCCCCCGACTTTTGAATATTGTGTGTAACCACAGGACAACTGTTGTTCGATATATATATATATATATATATATATATATATATATATATATATATATATATATAAACTTTTTTCTTTTCTTTTTTCTAAACGAATATGACCGAATGACGGGAGCCAGCGGCAAAAAACCTGTGACTCACTTACCCCCAAAGAAAAAAACCTGGGTACACACCCGAGAAGTTAAGCAAGAATGCTACAGCTGTATGTGGGAGGACGGCGAAACCTACCTGCAAAAATATAGCCTTGACGATGCCTTTAACAAGTACTTCAGTATAACCTTCTAATCAACCCATACGTTGAGATAACAAGACAACTGCTACTAGATAGAAGTTCTGTTCTCAATCATGTGGCGAAGATCTTCAAAGAGAGTATGCTATCGTTTTACATATCTACGCCCGTGTGAGTCGGCAGCGGAATCTAAGGACAAACTCGACAACCGCGCCGAAATACTCGGGTAAGCGTATCTATACTTAACTCCGAAAGCAAATTGTTTCAAGTAGGTTATTTTTTTATTTACCTGCTCCCCATAAGATTCGACACAGGGTCAGTTGGTTTTAATTAAAATGTTTCTGTGGAACGAACTGGATTCGAACTTGGCACCATCAGGTGTCCAGTCAGTGTAGTTAACCACTTAGTCACCGTCACATCTCAAGTAGATTATAACACCCGGACGCAACTTGAAATATTCTCAGCTGATCGATATCATAGGTATCTCTTTCACCCATCTATTCCAGAATGTCTATGTTTTATTCTTGATTCTTTGAGTTTCCTGTTTATGGCTGTTGCTAGTGCCTGATCTAAGAACCTTGACACTAAATGCTGAATGTGAAATGGATGAGAAATGACCGTAATTGCCTGCAGTGAATGAGTAGGTCTTCTTTAAAATTATGAACAGATACGCGATAAGCAACTCGACAAGTCAACTGAAATAATGATATCAAATTAAGAAGCATTAATAAAAACATGTGCAATACGTCGCAAAAAATGTGATCAGTCTACGCCAATCTATTCGCATCCACTTATTTATCTCAGCTTATGTCTATCGCTATTTACATATTTCAATCTATCTTTCGCTATATACTTATGTCCACACACATGGCTATGCAATTCATACAGCTACACACCTAGAAAACGGCCCCATTAAACCTAACATGGGACAAGAGGGAGAAAGTAGCAAACCTAGTTGAAGTCTGTGTCACTTATGATGCTGGCTTAAACCGAGATAAGCGGGAAAAGATAACGAAATATCGAGGTCTTATGTACGGCATGAAAAGATACTGGAATCTAGGGAAGATCTCCATCATCCCAGTAATTATCAGAGCAACCGAGCTCATTAAAAAAAATTAAAAAACCCCATGGCGAATATACTCCGTGAACCAAGTGCAAGAGAGATCCAAACAATTGCGCTTTAAGGGGCGGTGAGAATCTTAAAAAAATCTTTTAGTTGGAGTATCTGAAATAGCGGTTGAATGTCTGGCATCCGGTAGGATGCCATATTCTCAGCAAAAATAAACATATGAGATAAATGAATTTGAATGCCTACGAGACAACATTCTCGAGTATCTTTGGTCTCCCTGTACAGGGGTTTGTCAGGATACTCTGACATGAGGATATATTGCCCTACAAGTAAACCCTGACCAAATATTCAAAATAACATAGTATTCGAAGCCCACATAAAATCTCTTCGACACAGCTATACACCGGCTCATTTGAGGAAATGTACACCTTCTCCTAGTTATGTTGCACTAAGTAACATCACTTAGCTGGATTGGATACTCTACCTGACTAGATTAATTCTTGTCCTGGAATACAGTAAGACCAAGAAAAGGCAACAGTGCAGATAAACTATAACATAGTTAAGTGGTCAATTGGGGAGAGGAAAATACGTATTCTTCACTGCTTTACTAACTCAAATGTTTCAAGGAAGAGGACATTCTTGATAGAACACTCAGATATCTATGTATCTCATATAGAATTCAAGGATTAGCAAGTCAAGGGGTTCCTAGATTTCTGAGAACTTAAACTTAAATAAAATGAAAAAAAAAATCGTAAAATAAATTTCTCACTATATAAAATTAGGTATCAGTAAATGTTTACATAAATATATTTCTATGTATAGGATTCATTCTTAAACTAAAAAAAAAACGTTCATTATTAATTATGGAATATATATTATAGGCAATACAGTAAGTAACATAGGAACATTATTTATTGTAAACTTTATCATTTAAGGCTGTGCCCTCAAACTCGTCTCCCCAAAAAACTTTGTAAGTAAATGAGATACAAAAAAATATATATGCAATGGCTGTACATCAAATTTTGAGTCATTTGATGTAATAAAATTTTAACCGAACCGGTGCTCGCGTGTGAGCGTCAATAATATGTTAGTTCAGGATAAACTACTAAACGATTGAACTTAGTATTATGAAGTATAGGACACGTATTATAAGCAACAGGGTAAGTAACATAGGCACATTTGTTTTGGTAAGCATTACCATTTAGGGGTATGACCCGGAAGTCGCACCCTATCCCCCTCAATATATATATATATATATATATATATATATATATATATATATATATATATATATATATATATATGATAATTTTATTTACACAGACATGTACAAAATCTGCGACACTAGCATGTCGATGTTATCGATCAACAGTTACTATAAACTGAGATCTCATCATTTTGTACATGTCTGTGTAAATAAAATTATCATATATAAAGCTCTATTTTGATATTAAGCACTTTTTATAAACCCGGTTAAAATTCTCTGGATTACCACCCTGTGGATATTTTTCACCTGGATTATTACCATTATATATATATATATATATATATATATATATATATATATATATAATTTCGAAATATTTTCCATTTATTCTATGTTTATATATATAAAAAAAGTTAAGTTCATTTAATTTAATTTTATATTCAAGTTTTTTCAAATACATTATATATACCCAACAGAACACTGCGTAAACACATTCATCGCGATACTTTATTAGCATAATAATTTTATAAATACCTTTTAATAAATTAACATTCTGAATAATTAATTTCTGTTTTGTTTTACAGTTTTCTTATATATATTCAAAAGTTTTGTTAATATTAATGTTATTATTATCAGTAGTAGTAATATTAATTTCAACGATTTTATGAAAAAACATTTAACGTTCGAAATGAATGTTTTGAAATTCTAATAACTTCCGGTCACATTTTAAGTATGCGTGTGTTTACACGAATCAACAAATTGAACGCAATAACTTATAAAGTTTTTCTTTAGATATATGCTTTACCTTTAAAACTAAATTTGTTGTTGTTTTCGACGACGACAAAGACGACTATTGAATATGATTATATTTGCTATAATAAAGAAAAACGAAAAGTTTCCTACCTCTCTCAGCTTTTTAAATAATAAAAAATCGATTCATATTCTTTAAAAAAAAATTTCTGACTTCAAAATAAATAAATGCGAAAGGTTTTTTCCATTTAAATCAAAACATCAATTAATTGGGGATGGGTATAGTTAAAACAATGTTTTTACTCAGAGACTTTAAAAATTTGAACAAGAAACTTTGATAAATTTGTACATTAACGCCCTCAGCTAAGTTTAAACAATGTGATTTTACTTTTTAGCGTCATTCTAACTTATTAGGACAGTTAACTAATATATTTTAACACTAACCCTAAGTCCGACTGGCAGGGTAATAAAACCACACGTAATCGCCGAAAAGAATGCATCCCTTCCTTCCCCCAAATAACGCACATAATTTATCTCCACTAGCAAAAAGATAAATGGTTAACTGACATAAAACCCAGATATAGAGGATCATTTTAAATTCAATTCATATGCGACACTGGTGCCCAGCTCCACATTCTAAAATAGTTTTTTTGTTGTTTTCTACTGCCGCCAGGATTTTCTGGATATCCACACGTAATCGCCTAAAAACAAAGAATCGTATTTGCGGGGAGGGGTAGCTAAAAGTGTTAATCTACAATAATGCCAAAACTTTTAATATTTTTCATTTATACATGAAAAATAAGGTATTTAATCATTTAGATGATTTTAACGAAGCTATTAATTTAATTGTCACGCGAAAAAATAACACCACTAAACTCAATTGCTTAAAATTAAAATAAAAAGGGACGTACAGTTAAAAAATATAAGATTTAAAAAATAAAATATAGGTAAATTTGTAGATTAACACACCCCGCCCCCCAATAAATATATTCTACTTTTTTAGGCGATTACGTGTGAATACCGTGGGAAAATCAAAAGAAGGAAAACATATTTTCGAATTTAGAATGATAGAACAGTTTCATGTATATTTAATATTAATTGTACGTTATTCTGTGCGTTATTTATTTTTTGTAGGAGAGGGGTTCACTTTTTTAGGCGATTACGTGCCAGTCGGACCTAGGGCTAGTGTTACAAATATATTGACCCCCATTAATTACTGCCCGGAGGGTGGGTAGGTTTTGCTAGTATATATATATATATATATATATATATATATATATATATATATATATAAATATTTATTAATTTTACGTATATAAAAATAATCCATGGAAACGTGTTTCTGACTATGAATCGTCATCAGCATGGCAAACTTAGACAATGATCGAACCCTCGATTAGATTGTCTGTAGTCTGAAGTTTTACCTCCAGACCACGACACCTTGCTCGGAATTTTTACGATTTTTTATCGTCTAAATATTAAGTTTACGTATTTGTTATTGTTATTGTACTGTAACAGCGTTTGTATTTTCCACTTCCTAAACGGTAAAAATTCATGAAGAATATTGCATTGTCGCCTTTAATAGGACGTGTTTTTATTTTTATTTTATATATATTTATTAGTTTTACGTACATAAAAGTAATTTATGGACACGTGTTTCTGCCTATCAGCCGTCATCAGCATGGCTAACTCAGACATGGATCAAACCCTGGAAAATGCAATATTGCGGCGATGGGACAGAGGTTGAAACTTGGTAGACATTGCGGGACCTATAAGGTTAGAGAATCTTTTTAAGAGGGAGATACTAGTGGTGAATGCACCAACCCAGATGTGACAACAATACTTAATGCATGGGCGAATGGTGGCTGTATAGAGATATAGGTATGATAGTTTTTCTAGCTCGGTAGAAGGAGCCTACCGTCTATAGAAAAGACTTGGCAATATCTTTTATGTATTTATTCCAATTACTGTCAATTGTTAATGTTAGACCGAAGAGTTTGAACGTTGAGCGTGAGGAGTGCTATTATAGTTATGATAATCGGTGGTTTGAGAGATTTCTCATAATTGTTAAAGGAAAAGAGATTTGTCTTGGTACCATTGTATGTAAATATCAATTTTGACCCCATTCTGGAGGTCATTTTCTAAGGATTCAACCATTGCCTTGGATATGTGTGTGTTTTGACTTGTCGGTATGTCGAGAATTAGAGCGCTGTGTTATAAGAAAATAAACGCATCTTCGACGCGATTACATCATGTTTGTTTATGAAGATTAGACATAATAAATGCCCAAATATAAACCCCTGTGACACACCCACATTAATGTGATGTTGTTTAGATGTACAGCGATTGAGAACGACATAGATCTTTCTTTTAGCTAAGAATGATCTGATTATATTAAATATTCGTTCAGTAATACCGTACGAATTAATTTTCCTGAGAAGACCTTCATACCAGACCTAGTCAAAGATCTTGGATATATCAAGCTCTACCTCCTTAGGTCTACCTGCCTTATCCAGGAACAATACACGCCCACACTGCGCAACTGTCTTAATATAATATAAAGAAAAACAGAAAGAAAAGAAAGAAAAGCAAAACAGCCGACAACAATTTGACCTAAATAAAATAGTATAAGAACTAATGTATTTAGGCCAAATTCTGTTTTGGTTTTCTTCCTTTTCGTTTTCCCCCCATATCATATATTAACTGCCTTAATATAATTATGGTCTCACTACTGTTTTTAATATGAGGATTCTCAGACACTCTTTAAATGACAGAAGAGAGGGGAAAAGAAGAAAATTCTTCAGAAAACAATCGTCTGATAAATTTCTGGTAATTCTTAACTCCACTCAGAAGGTCAAATCGATTAACCCGGGCTCCAATTAGTCACGGCTAATTCTGTTAGCATAGAAACATATCAACTGAGCTCATTGTTTTATTGGTTGCGATAAGTCAAAGTAATTGATCAAAGAGGATTGATCGGTCGACCACCAAATATATCGATGTTTTTTATGATTATCCAAGTAAAGAAAGAAAGATGGAAGATCGATTGCTGCCTCGTCATCATCTCGTAATCGAAGAAGTATCAAATTATCTGGAACCCCCACGAGTCCTTTCAATCAGTTATCGATTTTTCCACTCGGATTCAGTAAACAAAACCCTTGTAGCTTGAAAGCCTTATGCACTAATATTTGCGAGAATACTTTTCAGTGATAATCAAGGAATGTTAACGAATAGACTAACCTCTACGTATTGTTGCCCAGGGACCCTCCGTAAGGATCTTCGTTTTAGACACCGTCGTGATCATATCTGGCTCGGCCCTTGCCCTATAGTAGGAACACGAAAGGTTCTTTGGCCTGGATCAGTACCTCATCTATTGTCCTGGTTCCATGGTGTGAATCTATCTCCAATACTTTTTTGAGCGTGGAGTCGCTTCGTTCAAGAGGTGGGTAGGCGAGCGTCTGTTAACTTTAATTAGCATTGATCACTAATTATCTGCCGGGTTAGAGAATTAATTGTCTTCATTTTCGTCTACCAAATAAAACATTGAATAAGAATGAAACCATTTGTCTTATTTTTATCAAATATGTAACTTAGTCTTTAAAAATCCATCTCATTGTTCACGCTATGCAAACTGGATGCTGCTTGGGAGGCTGAGAAGCCGCATGCTTTAAGAGCGGGATGAAGCGACAAAGGCTAATAACGTGACTCTTTTTGTTATAATGTAGAGGGCAAATCTATTGAGATACAAACAACTTAAACGAGAGACGAGAGACAAGGGAACGCTAGAACGGATATTGTTGATGTGCGTTCATTCACTCCGTAGCGTGCATCCTGGATTGGATAGAGTGTAGACGATTGTCGCGTATTTGGAATGTACCAAGACCCATGTACCGTGATTAATAGATAATGAAAATGACATGATAAAAGAGGCCCCTGTAAGGGTTCGAAATAAAGGATGAAAAGGAGAAAAAATAAACAATAAGACGAAAATGAAGAGATAAATAGAAAAATAAGCATGTGTGTGAAGATTTGTGGTGTTACTTAATATATATATATATATATATATATATGTGTGTGTGTGTGTGTGTGTGTGTGTGTATTATTTTCGATTAGTGATGGACACTTTGATAGAAATAATGGAAACAATCTTTAATAGTCATGATGTATCTGTGTGGTACTTTTACCTGCAAATGAATAGAATTAAAAACGAATGTTCCCTTTGGTCTGAGAGAAAAAGAAACACTGGATAAATTAGTTAAATGAATACCGTTGAAATGTTGACGGCTGTGTTTTGGTTGTTTCTTGTGCTTGATTGTTGACGATAAAAGTATAAACTGATAAAGCCTTTTCAAAAATATTGTGATATTCTGTTCATCAGTAAAATGTATGTTTTTGGAATGGCCAGAAACAATTGTTTGTACTGAACTGTCTTTTGACTCAATTCCTGAAAACTTTTGAAATTATTGTTATATCATATTATATTTTGAGCTCTAGTCGTAGTATACACTATTGAGCTATTACCTAAACTGTTGTGAGTACTTAAAGAAATTTAGATAACATATATATATATATATATATATATATATATACAAATTTACAGATTCCTCTGTATGTAGATTGTTTTAAATGTGTCATTTTATATTTTTTATATGAATATGCGCGTCTGAGTTCAAGAAGTACAGTCGACATTGTCCGTATGCGGCCTTTGTTAGTCTAAAAATATGTTCAAACTTCTGTGTGAGTAAGTTCAGTAATTATTCGATTCCCATAGCCTCGAAGGGCAGATGAGCTGATCGTAATATCGTCTTTTGTGTATGGCTTAACACTGTTGTTCCTATGTGTCGGGAATGTTGAAATTCTGATTGTTTTATGCTTGGCGACTG
>OY744516.1:201497404-201517404 GCA_963556195.1 Sepiola atlantica | reverse complement strand
GGCGTTAAAAGGTTTTTAGAAATTGCTGGTGAATGAATCATACAAAGCTATCTAGAGGTACTTCCACAGACTTTGTTTACCGACGGAAGTACTTTCACTTAAAAAAATGCCGCAGAAAAAAACCATAATAACAGAAGCTCAGTAAAAGAAAACAGAGACCCCTTCTCTTCCCGAAAGCCTCTTTCTCACAGAATGAACATTTCTAGTCTCTCTTTCTCTCTCTTTCTCTCTCTCTCTCTCTCTCTCTCTCTCTCTTACTCTCTCTCTCTCTCTCTTCCTTTCTCTCCACTCTATCGTTATTTTAATGGAAGTTGCTAGACTTAGCTCCAGTCTTTGGTATCTCCTTGTAAGACATTCAGAGCAAGAACTCGTCTAACTATCACAACGAAAAAATACTTTCTCTTTCTCCCTTCATGCGCCTATCGTCAGATGGAATTCCTATGGACAGAGTTTCTTTGCAGAGACTTACTGTATGTGGAACACATTACCGAGGGAATGCTTCCCTGCTAATTACAACTTGATCGTCTTCAAATCTAATGTCAACAAATCCTTGTCATCTTCCACCGCCTTTGCATAAAACTTAATGAAACTAAATATAGCCACGATTACCCACCCTTACACCTCACAACCGTATTTTTATAATAATACGTTAATTAGTTTCGGAATTAATCCTGGACACACAAATATATAGATAATATTAATACTTTATATAAAGACAGCATTACTTTTAAAATAATGTCAGATTCACATCTCTAAAAGCATTTCTAATTTACAAGAAAATAATTCTTGAATTTCAGTGCCGCATAACTATTTAGTCTTTAACTACTTTTCAAAACTATTCGAGCACGTCGAACCCCGACAATGCGGCCAATTTACTAAATAAAACTCCTACCGTGCTCGCCGATTCTACTCATCTTCAGTCATTTAGCCGCGCGCGCCTACGTGTTTGATAGCCGAAAATCAAAATCGTCTGACATTCTTTTCTTTTAAAAGTTAACAAAATCATTCGAGCAAACATCAGTTTAGTTGCTACAGGCGGTTTATTGAGTCGCACGCTGTTTCATTACAACATATCTGGTAATTAAAACGGTATTTGTTAACTGTGTAATTGCTGGTTAATTAAATCACAGCCGTGATTCCATTATGGCAAAAAAGAAAGACGGAGAGAAAGAAAAAGAGAGACGATTGATAAGAACATAGCTTATTAAGTCACACTTTTTGTTAACCCATATTAATACCTTCTTTAGACTTCGTTCGCTTCTCCAAAACTTATACAGTTGTTTTCGACCAGAAGTTTCTACTTTTCTTATAACGTCACTTCTCCTTTATTGTACCTCTACTTCTGTTCGCACGCTTTTGTTTCTTAGTTATTGTTTACTTTTTGATTCTTCTCTGTAATATTTTCTGTCTTTAATCCTGCTTGTTCATTCAAAACTATATTTTACCCAGTAATATATGTACCAGCCAATTCACCTACCAGAATATTTTACATTCGGATATATATTCGATGAGTTGGATTTTCTTTTTATAAGATTTTTTTTAGTATGGAAAATTTTCCTAGAATTGGGACTAGAAATGGTTTTAGTAATTTTCATGATATTATGCATCATCATCATCATCATCATCATCATCGATGATATTTTTGTTGTTCTTCTTTTTCTCCCTAGATGCTTCTAATTCTTCGATACTTTTACTTCTTCTTCTTTGATGTTTATATTTTTTCTTTTTCTTCTTTTTCTCTGGGGCTTTGATTCTTCTTTTTTTCTTCTTTTTCTTCTTTGATGTTTCTATTCTATTTCGTCTTCTTCAATAGGGCTGACTTAAATAATATTTACGGACTTAACCTGATATTTTTTTTAAATTTCCGTTCGTTTTCAAATATTGAAAGTGTCCTACTATGTTGATTATTTTAACTGTGAAAACTGTGCGAACTTAAATAAATATAACTAACATATATATATATATAATATTTGTCTTTGGTTTTATTATCTATGTACATATATGTTTCGTCCTTTTTAATTATCAGGATAGAGATATAACTATTCATTACTGGTCGCGCAATTCGAACCCCCGGGCTTCGAGTATTTTACAACTCAAATCCCGGCACCCAGAACCACACGGCCACCGCTGAATAGTCAGATAAACAGTGATAATTTTAACACTAATTTCGGGGGCTAACGCCATAAGAGCGTTCAACTTACTGAAACGAACGGTGCATTTATAGCTAGCGACGTCATGCTATGTTAATACTACACTTACAGTGCCCATCTAGGGGATTTTCTAGGGGCTACAAATAATATTTATATATATATATATATATATATATATATATATATATATATATATATGTTTCGACCCCTCAGGGTTAATATCACCAATATGAGGAGGAAGAAAAGAAGAAGAAAAAAAAACACTATAAGACAGTCTCGCTTGACAAGGTTGTTTTTACAACGAAAATTCGCGAAAAAAAATTAAATAAATGAATTTTTCATTTAAAATTGCACGATTGTTTGGTTTCAAAATATTTCACTTTAATGCATTATAATCCGTGCTTCTAAGATGTTGACTTCCTTTCCTTACTTTAACTATTACACGATTATAGGAGTTGGTCTTACAGCCCATTTAGCTTCTATAAATTTGTTATTTTGTTGAAAGGAATTAAGTAAGGCGAGTATGTGTCGACTGTCGATAGTTGTTTCTTCTCTGGGAAGCTGAATATCGTCAAGCTATTAGAACCAATTTATTGCGAAGATTAGCTCCTATAAAATGATGACCCGAATTTTAAACTATGCAAACTTTCAAACAAACAAAAAAAAACTTCAAACACACAAGAACAACATTTCTTTAAGGCCAAAGTTTTTCAAAACAAAAAAAATACGAAACTTAGCCTACACCCACAGCAGAATAGATAGACAAGATATATAAAATTACAACAGCTAAAAATACGAACAAGAAAAAGAAAAACATTTCTCGTGTTACCATGACATTATTTGGGGGGAGGGCTTAATTTTGTGGTATATTCTCTCTCTCTCTCTCTCTCTCTCTCTCTCTCTCTCTCTCTCTCTCTCTCTCATATATATATATATATATATCAAGGGAGACGCGAGAGCGCTCCATCCCTTAATAGACTCACGAATGGCCCATGCTGGAAATCTCATTTTTTTTATCAATCATAACTCAAAAACCAATAAACCAAATTAGTTAAAACTTTGCACAAAATTTTTATTTGAAAGCTTCTATAAGTGTGTAGAATTTCAGCATCATTAGTCATGGCAACCCGGAGTTCCAGAAAGTTCAATCATGAAATCATGCTATCCGTGTGTACGTACGTACGTATGTGCCATCCTGTATCTCATCAACTATTTGATGGATTCAGCTGATTTTTGGCAGAGATAGAGGTTCTAGAGTCTAGTTGATTGTATTTTAATTTCAGTTTACCATATACCTTAGTTTTCCAAAAAAATCCAGAAAACCTTAAAAATGACCAGTATTCATACACTTTATTCTATCTCTTATCGACCATTTGATGGATTCAGCTGATTTTTGGCAAAGATAGAGGTTCTAGTGTTTAGTCGATGGCATTTAAATTTCAGTTTACCATATACCTTGATTAGTCAAACTACCAACTATATTAGTTATGAGAAGGCATTGTATTCAGGCATAGCCTTTACAAAAGTAGTAACATTCCATGATAAATGCTAGTATACTGAAATCATATGCCCTTAATAGGTAAAAGTGTAAAAATATGGGAATTTCCTTGCTTTTGTACATTTAGTGTATATGAATTTTCATCTTAACCGTATTAAGGGCATATTATTTCAGTATACTGGCATTTCTCATGGAATATATATATATATATATATATATATATATATATATATATTTAGCCATTAAGCAATATTACGTTCGAATCTTGAACGCGCTTAGAACGTAATTACATTCTTAGCAGTTAATCAATCAAAAGTTTGAATCTTGCACGCTCTTAGAACGTAACCACGCTCTCATGTAACATCTCAATATTATAGACGCTCATTTTAAGGTGTGAATTACTCGTCGTTATAATGAAGAAAAAAAACTCAAGAGTGAATGCATATTTTTGCGAAACCAAAATTATGATCGCCTGAAGATGATTTGACGAATTAAAGCGAAAGTACTCGCGAAAAGGGAAAGAAAATGGAACAAAAAACCCACAGAACTTATATACACCAATTTGACTGAAACATAAAATGGACCATTCGAAAAATTGAAAACATAAAAAAGTCTTATCATGCAAAAACACTCCGTGTTATTTAGTAATGTTTACCTAAATACAAACACACATACTATATATATATATATATATATATATATATATATATATATATATATATCTCGCTTCATAGTTCTACTCGCACTTAAAAATTGAGAGGATTACGGATGTGCATGTGTGTATGTACACACATTCACACACACACACACACACATATATATATATATAATATTTTTTATAAATAAATATTAATTATTTATTACCTACAGACATCGATATTTCATGCTAACACAATCTTCAGTGCAGGAACTTAATTTTCAACGGTCGGCGGACTCGAACTCCGATCACAAATCGCCACTGATTGGTAGTCAAGAGCGTTAACCCCTCAGCTATAGCTAATAATTAAAGAGGTATTTAACTTTTGTAAATAGCGAGTCGGTGGCTAATTTTACACGAGCAGTTTAAAGTGATCAACACACTGTGTTTGGATCTTGCATGAAGCTATATATATATATATATATATATATTAGTGGGGGCGTAGAAATATCGTATATAGTACCCATGCGCGATGCTACCCTACTCAGCGAGATGGCCCCGTAGATTTTGTAAGATCACCCATCTATGAAACGGAACCTCCGATATAAAACCTGTGCTCTACACCGTCAATCAGTTATTCTGCTTCGGCTTGTAACTGAAACCTGACTTTGTAGAAGGAGAGCGTGCTCTGCGTGTCATACAAGCGCACAGCATGCCATCTACATATACACTGTACAGATGGCTCTACAAGACCCACGACGATAACGATGTGACACCAGGTTGCGGTTGTTCGCACCAGCAACGAGAAGAAGTACTATAAAGATAAAAGCAAGCTATTTTTTAACCATTTAGAATGTTCGGATACTTCTAGATCGCGATGAGTCTAAGAATTCTAAGCGATGTACTGGTATAGTTGCAAAGGAACTAGGCAGGTAGAGGATCGACATTGCTGCACCGGCAGAAGTTCGATTCAGCGATGAGAATCAATTGACAGAGGTGGGGCTGGGTATACGTACTTCCGGAAGGGTATTGATTTACTCCTCTTCAGGAGTTAGGCAGAAGGCCAGTTTTTATCTTACTCCCACAAGTAAGATGTGACCCAAGGTCAGGTCGGGAAAGTGGGATTTAAAAATTGCCTGGGCAGCCCCGTCGGCATTCCCCGGTAGGGGCGCCTCAGGCAGTAAGCAATAAACTTACTCCTCCCCAAAGGGAGGAGGCAAAGCCTGGGAAGGTGGACCTCCCAGAACTGCACAGGACAGACACATTGACCGGCGTAAATCAAGACCCGAAGGCCAAGACAACACCAGTATGGGGTGCAGTATCCATCCGAACAGATACTACACTTTGATCTTAGCCAAAAGGCCGGAAGGGTAGACCGGAGGGAGAAAGGCGAATAGGTGGAGTATGTTTTGCTGTTTGCACAGTTAGTCAATAAAATCGAGCATTTCCATGGCTTTAGTTATAGGATAATGCACTTTCGTGTACCATTAGGATGCAATCGCTTTATGGCTGTCATTTTGGTTTATGCTCCAACTCTTAGAAGTGACGAAGGGGATATCATGTTCTTCTACCAAGATCTCAGGACGGTACTAACCTTGATTCCAAAAGCTGACAAAATTTTTCTTCACGGAGAATACAACGCCAGAGTCGGTACAGATCACGAAACATGGACTGTATTAGGGAAATATGGCGTGAAATGCAATAATATTCACCTTCTTTAGTTCTGCACTGAATTTGGTCTCGTCATCTACAACACTTTCTCGCATCAGAAGGCTGCTCATAAGACAATTTGGATCCACTCACGGTAAAAGCATGGGCACATACTCGATTATATTATTACCCGAAGGCGAAAGCTTCAAGATGTGTGCACCGTAATGGTTATGCGGGGCCCAGAGTGTGGTTTAGAGCACAGACTTGTGCGTGGTAAACTGAAGTTCCATATCATGCGTAAATCTCGCTCTCGAGGAGTAAAAGTTCCCAAGTACATTGATTTATCGAGATTGCAGAACATGAGTACACGTTACGATCTTCAAGATGCGCTAAATAATGTAGAGTTCGATGGTACATGGAACCAATTCAAGACTGAGGTCTACAAGGTCAGCGTTGAGGTTCTTGGTCTTAAGAAGCGGAATCATCATGACTGGTTCGATGACAATGACTATCAGATTAACAAGCTTCTGAAAGAGAAAAAAACAGACTGTACCAGTGTACCTGAAAAAGACCGTGACTCTCTAACAGTAAAATTTCAAGAATGCAAAATCGACACTTCAGCGAAATATTCGTGAAATGAAGAACTAATAGTGGCTGCATATTTCTGATAAAACACAGAAGGTCTATGATAGGAAAGATAAGAAAACTATATACCACTTGATTATGCATGTTTTCGGACCACAATCCTCATCTATGGTGCCACTCAGGTTCAAAGATAGGTCTCTCCTCCATAAATGTTCCGATGATATTATAAAACGGTGGACTGAGCATTTCAAGGATGTATTTTATAATCCGTCAGTGGTTGATGATGAGGTCATCAATAGTCTGCAACAGGAGGCTATCAACCATGTGATGATGGCCCACCCCACCCTCATTGAGATTCAAAATACTATCAAATAAATTCATTTCGGGAAGGCATCTAGCTTTGATGGCATTCCTGTTGAGGTTACCCGTTTTGGGGGTGACAGGATCGCTGAAGAAATTAACTGTTTCATATCTGACATATGGATGGGTGCCTCTCTACCCCAGGACTGGATAGACGCAACTTTGATCTCGTTTAACAACGGAAAAAGAAATCGGTCGGATATAGCAATTATAGAGGTTTAAGCTTTCTTGAAGCAGTGTGGAAGGTATTTTCAAAGAATTTGCTTAACCGACTTACTATGTGGGTGTGCCCCTCTGTTATTCGGGAATGTCAGAGCGGCTTTAGATCAGGTCATAGCACGATTAATATGATCGTTTTTGCCCGACAACTCCACGAAAAGTTCATCTAACAACGGGTAGCACTCTACCAAGTTTTTGTGCACCTGACAAAAGCTTTCGACGTCGTTAATAGAGTAGCATTATGAACAATCCTCCGTAAAATTGGATGCCGACCGATTCGTAAAAATGCTTAAAAACCTTCACCAAGATATGGAGACACGCATCCATTTCGGTGGGTTACTCTCTGAATCAATAGCTATTGAGAGCAGTGTTAAACAGGGTGGCACTCTTGCACCGACGTTGTTCTCTATATAATTTGCAACGGCTCTTTCCTACGCTTTTAAGAACTGAAGCGTTGGAGTTCTCATACGTTTCCAAACAACTGGTAGGGTCTTCAACCTAGCCCGATTTAATGCAAAGTCAAAAACCTTCAAAACCCCTAGTACGGGAGCGTCTCTAGTCTGCTGATGCGGTTTTTATTGCCCACACCGAGGAGGATATGCCGATAATAACAATGGACCTCTTTCATCGAGCATGTACCACCCTTGGACTTACCATCAATCTGGAGAAAACTAAAGTAATGCTCACTACTCTCCCAGGACTCCAATATGTAGAGCCCAACATCTACGTCAGAGGAACTAGATTAAGTGCAGTTGACTCATTTGTATATCTTGGTAGCACTCTTTCCCGAGATCGATCCCTCAACTCTGAGATACTTCTAAGAATTAAAAAGCCTAGCAAAGCTTTTGGTAGGCTATAAAAGCGCGTGTGGGTAGACAGAGCGATTACGATCAGAATAAACATTTGTGTGTACGAGTCATACGTCTTGTCTGTTCTCCTGTATTTTTCGGAGACATAAACAACGCATCACAGACACATGAAAGTTCTGGGGAGGTTCCACCAAACGATTCCCAGGAGGCTCCTAAATATTAAGTAGCAATCATATACACCCGAAACCAATGTTCTAGAGCAAGCTGGAGTACCGAGCATAGAAGTGCCTATCATACGTAGTCAGATGCGCTGGGCAGGGCACTTAGTAAGGATGGGAGATTACAGGCTCCCTAAGCAACTGTTATATGGGGAACTGCCGCATGAAAAACGCCCGCGACACAAATCTAAGTTACGTTTTAAAGATGTAATAAAAACAACCCGAAAACCCTTAGTATGAACGTGGAAAACTGGGAGAGGGTGTCTCTGGAACGATCGGTCTGGTGTAAGTGTATCTATGATGGCTGTGGCAGATTTGAGGCAAAGCGTATAGAGTACTCGATCTTTAAACGTACTTTGCGAAAGCAATTAGTGTGTGGATTATGTGGCAGATTATGTCTGTTATATAATAGTAACTCTGTGTGTGTATGTGTCCGTCTAATATTTGTGTCTTATGCTCACCCAAATCGCTGAACAGAATTGCTTGAAAATTAGCATGTGGACTGTTGACCTTTCAGGGACGGTCATAGGCTATATAAGAAATATATCAATTAAACACTGGAGGTCTCCAGGCGCCCCCTCCATTGAAAACTGTTTTCCCTTCGATTCAAATCAAATTAAAACCATATATAAATGACTAAAAATGATGTATATTCATAAAATTTCAGCAAATTTTGATAATATTCAGAGGGTCACCAGAGGCAAGATCCCCCCACCCACACACTGAAATTTAAACCATAGGTCCACGGAAAATTCAAATAGGTCAAATTTCAATCAAATGTATATCTTATTTAATACAAATTAAATGTGGACGATTTACTTAATATATATATATATATATATATAATAAACATGAAGCAAGAGCTAGCGGGCAAAGCCAGATAGTATATATATATATATATATATATATATATATATATATATATATATATATATATATATATATATATATATATATATATATATGGGGTAAAGTACACGATAAGTCATGTAAATGAAATGCTGTGGTAGACAAAATGTGTGAAAAAGGAGACAAACGGAAAACAGGTTAAAATGCAGGAGAAAAACAAAAACAAGAGATTTGGCTGGTTTCGTTCGTATTAACAAACGTCTTCAGAAAAAGTGAAAAACAAGAATTATGTTAGGTCCTCTCGAGATACGGTGAAGCTCTATATAGTATATAGAGCATTTATATATCTAATATATAAAGTAGAGACGATTTTCCCCTGTACCTTCTCGGAGTATAGGAAAATAACCACATGCATCACAGGCTACTAAACGCACCACTATACTACACTTATTCACTCGAGCGTGTTTAGTAAATTGTTTAATTCTTTTCTCTACCTAACACTAAATACTACATTTGGCCCACCATCAACGTCTCTCCGAAAAACCAACTCCATATAGGTGGTAGCAAAAACTTTCCTCCCTACCAATTCTGTACTGTCACTCTACTCATCGACACCGGGAACTAATACACACAGTTTAATTTTCACAAAACACCGGTTCTTATTTATTACTTGCCTGCTATTAATTTACTACATAATATAAAGCAATACGCAAAGACTTAATGACCGCTCCCGTTCACTCAGATGACTTTCCGCGAATATCAGATTACGTTATTTCTAATTCGAATCCGTGGCGCTGGCGTTAAGAAGGGAGGTTTCATGATCGGCAGTGTCAGCGTTCGATCCCATTCTACTCTACCAGTTTCTTTTTGTTTTGTTTTTTAATTTAAAACATTCACCAACACGGTAGAGGAGGGAAGATGAACAATAGCCTGTTTCTTTTTTTATTCGACATCATGCAATAGGTAGTACTTTCTCCCGTGCAACGCCGGGCAACGGGTTCCGCTAGTGAATAATAAAGTGATGAAGTTTATACAATTTGTATAGTTTACAGATTCATTAATTCGTTAAGCAGCCTTTCAGAGCAATGCCTCCCAATGTTCCCCAAATGTTACTCCAATTCTGAATTTAAAATTCAACATCAATTGACACATCTATTGATAATTTTGACCTCCAGCATCTATTTCCTGTGAACCATTTGAAGTCCCATGCAGGAAGTCGACTATGTTTTTTGAGGAATAAATTTACACACTACTATATTATTCTCTGAGTAATTTTCGACATTCATTCAGGCCTACAAATCTGGCATTATCTGTGACCTTAAAATACACTTTATTGGAACACGCAAAGTTTATTAACCTCATAGAACCTGATTCGACTTCTTTCTTTGCACTGTTTAAACATTTTGGATCATTCGAATTTGATACAATATTCTGCCTATAATTCGAGGCATGTTTGATCTTTTTCAGGACTTAAATTGAGACATTTTCCTTTTTATGTTTTTCAAAATTCTTAACTGTTGAATTTTCAAGATATTCACGTAGAATAATTAATTAATATTCAATTATTATTGGACATCAAGAGCTTTATCTTTGAAAAGCTATGGTTTAAAGGTCGTATTGTATGTGTATTGCTTGTTTGAACCTTGATGAATTAATAAATTAGTAAACTATACTCATTTTATCCACTTCATATATACATGGTTCTTGGGTGTAGTGTTGAGATATTATTATTATTATTATTATTATTATTATTATTATTATTATTATTATTATTATTATTATTTGATATGCAAATTACCATATCACACGGTAGTCTTAAGGGTAATATATTATTATTATTATTATTATTATTATTATTATTATTTACTTATTTATGTATTAGTGAAATTTAAGCTGAATCATTTCTACACTTGAATATTGTGGAAATGGTCGTTTGATCAGTACTATTGGAGAGCCATGAATATTATAACTGTCCTGTTTTTAAATCTCCGAAAGAGTTACATGGTAAACAGCTGATCATCTCCGTTTTAATATTTCATGCTTAAATTAAGGTCCCCTGTTTTTGTTTCACTGTTAGATACTTGAATCCCCTTTTTTTCTGTTTTTCATTTATGAATTTTCCAACGAATGCTAAATCTGCAATATCTTGGATTTAGTTAGTTTCTCTGGGAATTTAAACTGCATTTTCCTTTTTTTTATCTTGTTTTAAATGACTCAAAGCTTCTTTAGACTATATATATATACATATATATATATATATATATACATATATATATATATATATATATATATATATATATATATATATATAGAGAGAGAGAGAGAGAGAGAGAAAGAGAGAGAGAGTTAAATAAACACTGGTACAGTCGACGCCAATTAATTTGCGTTTCGATTTTATTACATCTTATCAAAACTGTCGAAAAACCAAGAGTGAAAATCAACTTTGGAAACTGTCACTAGAAACTATGGCGGTGATGAAAAGCAATAAAAACAGAAAAAAGAAAAGAAAGGGAAATCCGAGGTAATCACAAAATAACTCGGTCAAACACGCTTCTATTTTGCTGTCCATTACATTATATTAATGAAACCTTACCCCTATTCTCCCTTCAACTCCCCAAATAACCCACACCTCTTTCTCTATAACTCTCAGTGTAATAGGTATGCATCCCGTCAGACAGAAGAAGCAAAAAGGAAAAAAAAAAAAAACTCTCCTTTAATTTCTAAAATATATTTTTCTAAATATCTAAATAAAAACCTTATTTAGAATGTTATAATGTTTCACAGCTATTTCTACAAAATTGTGTTCAGATGATTTAACTATATTAAATTTGAAGTTAATATTATATTTTGAAATCATAAGAACTTTATATTTTCTATCACTAGCAATCTTAATTTAGTATTTCCCCCTAACCGTCTTATAATCATATGTGTGTGTAGTATAATTTGAATAAGTGGAGGGCAATCAGATAATCCTAACTGTATTATTTATTATTACTACAAGCCTTGATTAAACATCCAAATTTTATAACGTGTTTACTATTTCTTTTAAAATCTACTCCGCCTTAAAATTGTAGTGGTCTTACAGATAACTCTAACTGTATTCCTAATTTTTAATATTTAGTTTAAATTATGATTAAACATGCCATTTATTAGTTAACTTAACATCTACTCCTTTACAGAAGGATTAGTTTTATACTTATCAGATGATGCTACACTTTTTATGTTATATTTTCAAGTTAGTTATGTTAAGTTTACTAAGTTGTTATCATACTTATCCAGGGTGAATCGTTTGAAGTGTCTACAATTAAAACCTATCTCATCTCGTTGATTAAGCAAACAATTCTTATCAGAAAAAAAACAATAGCCATTTTTTTTACTAAGACAAAATAAATAAGTGAGGTTATGTAGTGTAGATGTCGAATACTTTTTTAAAATGCTCCTTTTCATTACAGATACTATATCCTTTTATTTTAGGATAATGAGATGCATATTTTATTATTATCTGGGTTGTCAAGTTAAAACAAATCAGTACTTGTACCCGTATGTAATGTTTATTTTAGGATTGTTTTCTAGGAATAAAGTTTCCAAATAGACTATACTTTTAGTTTAACACTTTTCCTTCTTATTTCTATAATTACATTTTTTATTGTTATTACTATCTTTTATTGTTGTCATTACTTTTTTAATGTCTGTCTATTGTTGTGATGTGGTTATTCCTGAAAGTAAGACAATAATACGAGCAAAAGGGGCAGAGGTAAAAAAGGACACAAACACGATGTTACTTGGTCGGTCGCTCGGTGCGTAAGAGAGAGAGAAAGAGAGACACGTAAGCACTTATTATTTATATACATCAGAAATATACAAGGGAGATAATTACAGATTACAATAATTACAGAATTAACGGTGTAAGGGAGGTAACAAGGATATTCTTATACCTCGGACGTAAACATCGCCGTCGTTTCCACACGTACGATACTACACCTTTCTCCACCTCAATTAAATGTACGCGTGTGTACGTATGGTAAGGAGAGGGAGTACAGTCCATTATTGTCCATCATTTATGTATGCAATATGTCCATGGGGATTCTCTGATTTCAAAGGGAAACCCTCAAAGTAATTTCACCCATTAAACAATTGTCTCAGTCAAGGAAGAATCGTTTCTTCTTTTCTTTTTTTGTAAAATACATAATTGAAAACTAACTTACGTCGTCTGCAGGATGGGGGTGGGAAATCGACTTTCGATTCTTCAGAATCAGAATCTGTTTCTTCTTCAGGAGAGCTGACGGAATTTTCTAAGACAGAATAGAGACTTTACTCACTTATCTATTTATCTGATATAGTCCGCTAGGCGTATTAGTGGAAGTCGTTTCCGCGTTGGAGTGCGTCTTACCACTGGTGGGTTATGTTTTGGTGTTGCCGGTGTGGGCGGCACTCGCGTCTGGCACTCGTGTCTGGAGTCTGAGTCTTCCTTTTGTGGATGTGAGTATAACTGATCTTCAGAGTCTGATTCTACACTTTCTTTGGGAGGGCTATCTGGACTTATTCGCTTAACGAGAGAGGAATTTCGGGTAATTTGGTAGTTATCTCTTTGTGCTGTCACCATGCTACCCTTTATACCGATAATCGTCAGTTGTTTCGTGTCGAAAGGTGGGGATAGCCTGACAATTACTTTGTCACCTAGGCAAAGGGGAGAGGCCTTTGTCTTTTTTTTGTGGGTGCATAGGTCTTCATTTTCCTCTTCCCTCGTGCATCATTCTCTGCTATGTGAGTGTGAATCGACTTTGGCATGGGTTCTTTCAGAACAGCAGGTATGCCGATTTTCATCTTCCTTCCAGTGAGGGCTTCGAATGGAGATGTTTTGGTTGTACTGTGGGAGTGGCCCTGTATTGTCTTAGAAAATGAATTAGTTGGGTTTTCCAGTTCAGGCCCTCCACAGTGGTGGCGCGAAATACTTGTTTAGAGTTCTCATAAACCGTTCAACCTCTCCATTCGCCTCTGGCCACGTAGGGGTAACTTTTCTGTGGCGGAATCCTGCTTGGGTGGCAAAATCCTTGAATTCCTGCCCTTGGAAGGGGGGGACCATTGTCAGACTTGACAATATCGGGGAATCCTTGTCTGGCAAAGATTGCGTCAGGGCGGAGAATGACCACTTTTGCTGATGTCGAGGGGAGTATCTCTACTTTTGGGAATCTGCTGCAGTCGTCGATGACGACTAGCCCATAATCTCCAGATGGGAAAGGACTTGCGAAGTCCAGGAAGATTTCAGTCCATGGGGCAGCAGGGAGTGATATGGTGCGTATGGGCTCACGGTGTGATGATGTTGAGTTGGTAGCTTGACAAGGGATGCAGTTGCGCACTGTCTCCTCCACCAGCTTGTCAATTCCATGGAACCAGACCTTTTCCCTCATTAGCTGCTTCGTCTTAACAACGCCCTGATGTGCGCGGTGGGCTATGTCTACGGTTCTTTTCTGTAGGGTAGACGGAACCACCAGGCGGTGACCTCGAAGGATGAGACCATCATATGCAGATAGTTCATCTTTGACATGTGTGAGACTGGATAACTACGTATCGTTCCATTTTCCATCTGAAAGTGCAATTATCACTTTCTGTAGCAGAGGGTCTTTTTCCGTGGCTAGCTTCACCTCTTCGAGGGTTATAGACTTAGGTATGGCATGGTGAACCACGTATCTTATATACACCTCAGCCGAATTGTCTCTCTCGGGTTTGTGGTGAGGATGTTGGCTGAGGTAGTCGGCGGGGTTCTGGTCATCTTTTCCCGGCTGATATATCAAGCTATACTCATATGGCATGAGGCACAGGCGCCAGCGTTCAATTCTGGACGTGGCTGGTTTAAGACTTTTTACAATACCGAGAAATGGTTTGTGGTTAGTGGTTATGGTGAACCTTGACCCATACAAATAAAGATGAAAATGCTCAGCAGCGTATACAACGGCTAGCATTTCTCTCTCCGTCGGCGAGTATCGCTGTGTCCACATCTGTGAGAGCACGGCTGGCATAACACAAGACTTTCCCGTCTTGTGTAAGCATTGCCCATAGTCCAACGGGGCTCGCGTCTACCAGGATATTTATCTCCTTGTTCTGATCGAAGTAGACCATAACTCCAGCTCCAGTCAGGGCCTTTTTAAATGTTATCACTGCCCTCTCTTCTGTCTCTGACCACCTCCATTCTCCTTATTTCTTGTGAGTTGTCGGAGTGGCTCGGTGACAGTGGCATAGTGCGGGATGAACCTGGCCACATATTGGACCATGCCCAGGAATGAGCGCACTTCTCCAACGTTGGTGGGCGATTTGCAGTTTGCAATTGCTGCAATTTTGTCTGGGTCTGGTGACACCCCTTTTTCGCTGAAGGTATGTAAAAAAAAGTGATCTTTTTCACCGAGAAAAGGCACTTTTTCCTGTTTAGCCTGGCCCCGGCATTTTGTAGACGTTCCAGCGTGGACCTCAAACTGGCATCATGTGAGGCTTGGTCACATCCGTAGACGATAATGTCGTCTGAGAGGTTTTTGACTCCTGGAATGCTCCTCAAAAGATCCGCAATGGCCTTTTGAAATATTTCAGAAGCTGCATTTACTCCGAACAACAGTCTCTTGTATCGGAATAGTCCAGCATGTGTGGTGAACGTGGTGATGTATCTGCTGGACTCCCCCAGCTCTAACTGGTGGTACGCGCTCGACATGTCTAGCTTGCTGAACACCTTTGAGTGGTTTAAATCTGCAAACAAGTAATCCACGGTCGGCATGGGATGTTTAACTCTTTGAATAGCTTCGTTTGCATATCTATACAGATATCTATGCATATCTATACAGATTCGCACGCCACTCGGGTTTTTTAGGAACTATCACTACGGGACTTACCCAGGGGGTAACCCCAGTAACATCCTCACTCACGTCCATCTCATTGGGGCGTTTTAGTTCCGACTCGACGTCCTTCCTCACGTGAAAGGGTATTCTCCGTTGTCTCTGTGTCACCGGTGGGACCGAAGTATCGATGTGCAGCTTAACAGTGGGTTCAGAAATCTTTCCCATCTTTCCGTCGAATAATGAGAGGAATTCATCTGGGATAGATGTTGTCACATTAAACGTAAAATTAAAGGATATCATACCCAGTGCCTCAGCAGAGTGGGCACCGAGTAGATTTTGTATATCGTGTCCGAACAAGGGGTTTTCGTTGTCGATAACGGACATTTTTGCTTTGCAGCGTCTTCCTTTAAATTCGATGGGGGTAGTGATAAATCCACAGACTGGCATGGCTTTCTCGGACCGATAGGCAAATATCTGTGTAGCAGTGCTGTGTATTTTCGGCCTGTACTGAAGACCGTCGTACGTGCGTCCAGACATTATATTTACACTGGCACCGGTATCCAAAACGAAGGTCACTGGGGAGTCATTAACGAGGATGGTGGCTGTGAGTGTTTTTGTCGACGTGGGAGTTTTTACTGTGTAGACAGACTCATCACTCGACGTAGAAAGGGATTCAATATCATTTCGATATAAGTAAGAAACTTGTCTTACCGGTTTTGAATTGCACACTTTTTCGAAGTGGTTCTTTTTCCGGCAGTTCCTACATTTTTGTCCCTTAGCAGGACACGTCACATGTGTTGCTGAGTATCCACAGTAGTGGCAGACATGTCCGGCGTCCTTGCCACGTGGCTGGGTCCTCGGAGTAAACTGGCGATTACTGCCTTGTAATTATCTTTTATATATGGTTTATAATTGCCCTGGTAAAGTAAAAAGTAACATCTAAAAAATTTGGAATCATAATTCCCGCTGCGATTTCAACATTAAACCCTTATCCCTCATAGTTACGTATATACATTTTTAAATTCTTTCAGGCTTTGGGGTCATTAGTATTTCTAATTTTAGCTAACCTGTCATCCCTATATAGTCTTATATCATTAACGCTAATTACACCCGATACCGTAAGCTTATGTAAAATAAACAGACTCACCAGCTCAGACATTTCTGCTGACTCCAGCGATCCCATCGCTACATCAAACGAATGAGTAGAATCTTTTTTCATCCATTGTTTCTCATTATAGATCAATAAAATCTTCCGACATTTATATATAATATCCATTTATTCGCTGCCCTGTGGAATAATTCCTTGTAATTGAAGGGTAATAATCCATAATATCAAGTTTTCGTTTGTTCTGTTCTTGTACTTCGTCCGTTTACGTTTTGATAAGACGGACTTTCATTGTTTCCAAAGGTCCTGTTTTGTTTATACCTGTATCATTAATCTCCCCTCTTTTGCTGCTGTTGTTTGTTTTAGTTCTTCATTTCCCCTAATTAGTCTTTACTTATGAGTCATATTTTTTCTTTCGTCGTTTTCTGTTCTCTTCCATACTATTTACGGTTTTTGCTTCTTTTTGAAGTTTCGTGGTTTCTCATCTAGGCTTTGTCATCCCATTTTTGGCCACTTATTTTCGATTTTTACTTTCATATTTACTTATTTAGTGCCTGCATATATTAAGTAGTATAGGTCTGTGATAGTATCTGTTGAGTAGAAATCTGTTTATGTTTTCTGTTTCTAATTTTCTTTTCTTCTAATCTCCGTTACTTAGGGATGGGAGTTTTGCTTTGTCCTTGTTCATAAATCGTTTGAGGTTTTCAACTTCTGTTGCTTCATCATCAGTAAGCTCTGCACTTTCGTAGTTTTCGATCTCCCAAGTTGCGCTGTTTATTTTTTGCCAGTCTTCTACCTGTGGTGTTTTCTAAGTGGTGTTTTTTCGTCTGTTACATCATTTATCTCTGGGTGAATTTTCATTAATTCTATCTCTGAGAATAAACCTTTCTTGAGGATGTCTTATTTGATCTGCAAACTTTTGTTCCGTTGTATCGTAGTCAGTAGCCATGTCTAATAAATGTTTCATTCGCTTTGGATAGCCTCTGTCGTCGCACTGCATTATTATTATTATTATTATTATTATTATTATTATTATTATTATTTTAATAATCCACAGAACAACTAATCGATATGGCGTCAATCTGAAAGTTAGAATCCTAAAGCTTATTCACCACCGACCGTAAAAGTCAACTTGCATGCTGCATGTGTGTGTATGAGCATCATTAGGATTTTTTATCACTCTTGATGAAAGAACCCCTCCCTGGTTTCCTTTCTACTCTGGCTAATCGAGGTCGTCTTTTGCCTTCCTTTCCTTTGCCTCGGGGTTCATTGTCGTTCTACAGGGTGTCTCAAAAAATATACTCACTCGTAGAATGACGAGAAAACTTTTATTTATGAACATGTGAAATGAAATAGCATCGAATACATGAGACAGATGTATTTGAAGCTATTTCATTCTCTCTATGTTCATAAATAAAGGTTTTCTCGTCATTCTAAGGGTGAGTACATTTTTTTGAGACACCCTGTATATGTCCACCTGCTGCCTGTAAGTCTCGAACGATGACCTGCCCATCGATGTTTGACCGTTCTATGCTGGTGATGATGTCATATAATCCAGTTTGCTGATGTTTATTTTTCTATCATGTAAACTGATGTCAAGCATAACCTGTTCCATTTTGCATTGTACCACTCTTAGCTTTTTTATCCCTGCAGTATTAAGTATCCGTGTTTCGCTAGCATATGTCATAACAGGTATGATGTATTCATTGAACACTTTCTGCTTAATGTTCATTGTGGACTTTCTACTCTTAATGATGTTGTCACTTTGGAAAAGGCTGTCCATCCAACCGCAATTCGCCGTTTGATTTCAGGCATGATATCAGCGTCACTCTCACCCTCTTCCCGAGGTAGATGTAGTCGTCAACTTCCTCGACATTTTCACCTTTCATTCTGACTCGGCCATTTGTGGCATATCTGTTGAACATAACCTTGTTTACTTCCAGTGTGCATTTGAAGATCAACTATATGGCAAGCATTGTAAATGTCGTTAAGAATCCCTTCTAATTCTTGGGGTGTGTGACTTATGACAATGATATCGTCGGCAAATTCTAGATGAGCAAGATATTCTCCGTTTATATTGATACTTCTGCCTTTCCAGTCAATTTTATTGATCACCGAATATTGCATGCAGGATGTAAAGAAATTTGGTGAACTATTGTCGCTTTGTCTGGCAGCACTTACTATATTGATCTTTTCACAACCCCATTGAAGTTTTAAAGTTGCTGTCGCTCCGTCGTGAAGATCCTGGTACAAGTTGATGAAAGCGCTGTTAATTCCTTGACTTTTGAAAGCTATGAACATAGGGGTGAATTCGATGGAGCCAAAGGAAAATACCTTGTAAACAACAGAAAGTATGCTTATTCGCCTATAGTTTTTGATATCTTTCAAGTTTCTATTCTTGTGGAGGATGGTAAGTGACGCATTTTTCCAGTTGCTAGGCATTTTGCCTTTATTAAGGCATTTGTTATGTGATTCTCTAGGATTTGTTGACCATCATCTTGGAGAATGCTTGCCCTAATTGAATCTTACCCTTGAGATTAATCTCTCTTTAGTCGTTTGATTGCAGACTATAATTCGGACTTTAGTATTGGAGGGGGTAGCGTAACAGGCCTCTCACTGTTTGTAAAGAGTTGATCTTGGGGTCTCCTGGTTTTGTAAAGATCAGTGTAGAACTCTTCACATCTTCTGATTATCCAGTTTAAGTTAGTTGTGAAAGTGCCATCGTTTTCCTTCAATGGAATGATGTTTTCCCCGAGACATTGTTTCTTCAAGACCTTTGTTCTCTTTCAAAGCTTTTAGCTGTTCCCCTTGAATTTAAGCCCTTATTACTTCATTTATTCGACAACGTAGGGTCTTGCATACTTCAGAATATTCAATGTCTTGAATATTCGTACCCCTTTTTTATTTTGTCTCCTTTTTTTCTCTTAGTAGTTTGGTCTTTACTGAAAGCTGGTCCGGCATTACTGGCTTGTCTCTTCCAGCGGTGTACAATGTCATTTTTAAGATAATGGAGGTGATAAAATCGCATTTTATGTCAACATTTCTTCCTGGTAGTGTTTCTTGAAGTGCTTTGGACTTGTTAGCTAGTTCCAGATAGAA
>OY744516.1:201472404-201492404 GCA_963556195.1 Sepiola atlantica | reverse complement strand
ACTAATCTAATGTCGCTAAGGTAAACAATTCTGATTATACCTATTCTAAAATAAATTGTTCCAAAATAAAATTGTTATTCGTATGATTTTAAATAAATACATTTCAAAAAGTGACATTCGTTTTATTGATTTAAAGAATATTTAGCTGAACATTATTTTTACAGTAAGAAGTGAAGTATATTTAGTATTTGAAAAAACTAAATTGCTACAATTAAAAATAAATAAACAACGAAGATACACATTCGTTTTATTTGTTCAAAGTATATGTACAAAGCACCGTGGAATTTCATCGGATCTCGTGAGTAGTTTCTTAATACTCGTTAAAATCCATCAAATTAGCTATGGAGGAAACCTCAACGCCCAATAGACACAACCAAGACTAAAACAGATTCCTATTTCAATCACAACATGCACACATTTACCCATAAAATATTTTTCGCAAGCAGATTCAAATAGATTTAAATAGATTTGAATAGATTTAAATAGATTTAAATAGATTTAAATAGATTTAAATAGATTTGAATAGATTTAAATAGATTTAAATAGATTTAAATAGATTTGAATAGATTTAAATAGATTTAAATAGATTTAAATAGATTTGAATGTTTAAATATATTTAAATACATTTAAATACATTTAAATAGATTTGAATAGATTTAAATACATTTAAATACATTTAAATACATTTATATAGATTTATATAGATTTAAATAGATTTAAATAGATTTGAATAGATTTGAATAGATTTAAATAAATTTAAATAGATTTAAATAGATTTGAATAGATTTGAATATATTTAAATAGATTTAAATAGATTTGAATAGATTTAAATAGATTTAAATAGATTTAAATAGATTTGAATAGATTTAAATAGATTTGAATAGATTTAAATAGATTTGAATAGATTTGAATATATTTAAATAGATTTAAATAGATTTGAATAGATTTAAATAGATTTAAATAGATTTAAATAGATTTGAATAGATTTGAATAGATTTAAATAGATTTAAAGAGATTTAAAGAGATTTAAATAGATTTAAATAGATTTTAAGAGATTTAAATAGATTTAAAGAGATTTAAAGAGATTTAAATAGATTTAAATAGATTTAAAGAGATTTAAATAGATTTAAATAGATTTAAATAGATTTAAAGAGATTTAAATAGATTTAAATAGATTTGAATAGATTTGAATAGATTTAAAGAGATTTAAATAGATTTAAATAGATTTAAAGAGATTTAAAGAGATTTAAATAGATTTAAGTAGATTTAAATAGATTTAAATAGATTTGAATAGATTTGAATAGATTTGAATAGATTTGAATAGATTTAAATAGATTTAGATAGATTTAGATAGATTTAGATAGATTTAAATAGATTTTAAGAGATTTAAAGAGATTTAAAGAGATTCCATTACTAGTTACCTCTTTAACGCACCACTTATAAACTCCAGAAGCACAAACGATATCGCCACTCCTCACACGACTTAGTTCCATTAAGATAATCACGCATTTAACAATATATATATATATATATATATATATATATATATATATATATATATATATATATATATATATATATATATGAGAAAGGAAAGATGAGGGTAATCCAACGTAATGGGAAATGAAAAAAACAAAAAACAAAAGATGTTATTTAATGTATTCATCAACGTTTCGTCTTTATTTGTAAGACTTTCTCAAGATGATACTTTTAAGAAAAATGCCATGCAAGTACGTTTTTTCTTAAAATTACCATCCTGAGGAAGTCTTACAAATAAAAAATAGTTGATGAATACATAAAATAACATCTTTTGGTTTTTCCTTTTTCATTTCCCATATATATATATATATATATATATATATATATATATATATATAGTAAGTCATGAAAATACATTTATGGCAAATAAGCTACACAGCTAAAGTAAATTTTCTTCTGTGTTGGCAGTTGTTTGCTACTTCGCTTCTACGGTTTAATAGGTTTTGGCGGTCTTTAAAGTTCAGTATTTCAAATTTATCATTCAGACATAAACTACACGGGTCGTCTAAATTTCTATATGTACAAGCTTGTATTATTTTCCATTCAAGTATTGGTGAGTGTCCGTTTTCTTTGAGCTCCCAATACAGCACTAGCAAACCATTTTTTAACAATACATAAGAAATAAATAAACACATAAACTAAACTAAAACATAAAAGACATAAAAACTAAAACATAAAATAAAAATACAAGCCAGCATGTGTTAAAATGAATTCACCCATTATATTCACACCACAAAGAAACATCGATGAGTCATTCTATAGAAAACAGAACAATAGAATAGGAAATAGGAAGTAAAATAAACCGGAGCTTTGTTTGTGAAGCCCAACGATTGGCTAAGAGCACACTAACGAAACGGGGATGAGTTATCCTATAGAACACAGAACAAATGGAATAGGAAATAGGAAGTAAAATCAACCGAACATTTGTTCGTAAGAAGCCAAACGATTGACTAATAAAACAACAAATAATCTGGTTGGTTAACTAGCTTGACGTGTCTATAAAAACACCCAGCTAAAATAAATCCATGCATTTTAGCCTGACGATTCCCCCGAATATGAAACGCGGTAGCCTCTGTGTAGCTAAATTGCCATAAATATATTTTCATGGCTTACTAGCTAGCTCTACTTACTATGTAGCTACTTACTATGTAGCTTCAACAGTGCTCGTATCGAGCACTGTTGAAGTAAATATTGAAAATGAAAAAATACAAAATTATATCCTCTTATAACATTTTAAGTGGATACATGAAATAATATATATATATATATATATATATATATATATATATATATATAATTTATTTATTTATTAACTAATTTATTGTATACATATTTTTATAATTAATTTACCAATTAAAAAAATCTATATACACAAAAATGGATGACTCCTTCGATTAAGGGCGAATTAAAAAAGAAAATGGCGCTTATCTTCATATTCTTAAATATAAAACACCCTGGATAGTAAAAAATAAAAACGAACCGGTAATAAAACACCGGTCAATATCGCCAAAAACAAAACGATAACAACAAATCAGCATATATATATATATATATATATATATATATATATATATATATATATATATATATATATATATATATATATATATATATATATATATATATATATATACATATATATATATACATATATATATACATATATATATATACATATATATATATATATACATATATATATATATACATATATATATACATATATATATAATATATATATATACATATATATATATATATATATATATATATATATATATATATATATATATATATATATATATATATATATATATCACCGTATGCAGGCACTTGGGTGAAATATTATGGACGTGTGTATTGAATAATATATTCCAAGAATGTCGGTGATACAAGTGTTAGGAAGAATGGCGTCGCGGCGAATTTGAAAAGTGATAGGAATGTCAGCAGTCGCAAATCGTCATCAAACATTTAACGTTTATGTCGTCGTCATCGTCAATTATTCTTTCAAAAAAAGAAAATTCTGAGGAAAAACATCCACTTTGATTTCTGTTTTACACTTTTGTTCTATCACAGGATATCTATCGATTTATCTACATGTCTATATATGTTGTTAATTCTTAGCATCGGACATTCTAGAAAATAGCGTTTATGATTAATATTTCACCGTGGATAAGTGTTTGTACTTAATATTTCTGATTTTAATGAATCAGATTAAATACGAAAATAAATTACATATTTATTAACAATGTTATGGGATACACGTGAAACGTGACAGCAAGCAGTTACGTCACGCCACATTTGTACGAAGTTTAATTTTAAATATATTTACTGCTAAATTTGAATTAGTATTGAAATATATCAATAGGATATAAGCATGATATTGAGTAAAATGTTCAGATAAGCCACATTTACTACACACACACATACACACACGAAGGAGTTTGAATTACCTACTGAAAGTTTGAATTACCTACTTGGAGAGTTTCAATTACTTACTAGACACCATCTTCGAATGTCTTCGATCTCTCTGCACAGGGGTTTGTTAGGACAACCTCACATAAGGATACTTAACTCTACAAGTAAACCCTAACCAAATATTCAAAATAACTTAGTATTCGAAGTCTAAATAAAATCCTCACGACACAGTTGTACACTGGCTCATACGAGAAATTATGCACCTTCTCCTAATTATGTTACCTAAAGTAACCACACTGAACTGAATACTCTACCAGACTAGATGAATCCAGCAAGACCAAGAGACCACAAAAAATATACACTATAACATATTAACTGGTCAATTCGACGGAGGAAAATTAACTTCTTCACTTTTTTACTAACTCAACGTTTGAAAGATAAAGGAGAACTTCATTTGACCACTCGTATATCTATGTATCTCATATAGAAATAAAGTGTTAGCCCCAGGAAGGGGCCCCTTCATCTTTTAGACTTTACACTGAAGTAAAATTAAAAATTATTAACTTGAGAAGAGTATTAATGGACAATAGTATAATCGTCTTATAAATACAATAGAGGTTAAGTCAAGGTTTCGGCATTCTATACTCTAAATACTGCAGGGAATAAAATCAGCTCAATAATTAAACGTTTAGATCAAATAGAGCTATAGTAGAGTAAGTTGATACACATAAATTTACAGCATTATTTATATCAGTTCCAAGAATTCAAAATCAACAAATAATTGACGTACAATCGTTTCAAAGATGATTTAGAATTTATTATTATTTCTTATATTTTATTATTTTTTTGATAATTCCAAAATGTCAGTTCTTCAAATTAAAAGTCAAACAAAACACATCAACATTTTTCTACTTATTTAAATGTATCTAATTATATATAGGTAAACACCCGCATGTATATTAATTTATGATACTTCTACTAATAATAATGATAATATAATAACATTAAAATAATATAGTAAAAACAAAATAATTAGAAAAATATTAAACATAATGGATGAGAGCATAAAATAAGAATCAGTGCATCAAATAATAATAATAATTATAATAATAATAATAATTATTATTATTATTATTATTATTATTATTATTATTATTATTATTATTATAATGATAATACATAAACATCATTATAATAATAATAATGATAATAATATTAATTATAACAATAACAATAACAGAAAAGAAAAATATAGAGAAACAAAAACAGTATTTATAGAATATAATTAAAAATACTCCAAATAAATAAATAAAACAATAAAATAAAATAAAAATAAAAATAAAAATAAAATACGTAAAAAGGAAGAACTAAAATATAATATGATATTATTGTTATCATTATTACTTTACTATTTTAGTAAAGTAATAATGATAACAGTGATATATATAATGATAATTATTATAATATTAATAATATAACATAATCAAAAATATAAAAGATAGTAAAATAATCAGCATATAAATAAAACCATTAGTAAATATATGTATATTTGTATATTAGTATGTCGTCTGGAATTCAATGAAAGTTGTTGGTTTATCGTTGATGATTACAATGATGACAATGGTGATAATGCTTGGAGGTCGGAGGTTGTAGACACCGTGATGGTGATGATGATGATGATGATGATGATGATGATGATGATGATGATGATGATGATGATGATGATGATGATGATGATGATGATAGCCAGGATAACTGCTATTATTGACGGTAAGTAGAGGAAGCTGCTGCTATGCGTATGTGTGTCTCTCTTATTATCTCTCCTTCGCCCTATCCCCCTCTCTCTCAGATTACTTAATTATAACTGATAATAAAATAGCCAAACTTATGTAGTATTAAAGATTCATGTTTTTTTTAAAAGTTTGTTTAAAAACAATTTTAATGATTGATAATCTTGTTTGGTTAACATCTAGCTTACGAATGCAGTAATGTAATGATTATAAGTAATTGGTTTTTACTCGCGTCGAGTTGTTATTCCGGGAATGTAAACGAATAATTAAATATGTGTCTCAAATATTGGATTCTTGAATTAAAAGAAATATTGAAGCACAGATAGAAATGCTTCATTAAAAATATTCAGCAATTAAACATGGTTCGTGTGTAAAAATAAGTGGGGTAATATTTATTGAAAAAAATAAATTTGTTATTTGATCGCCAAAATACATTAAACAATAATGACTTATTAATTTTTTTATGACGTAAACTGGTTTTAGCTTTTGGTGTCATTATTAAAAAATGTCTTAATTTTACCATTTTCTGTGTCGGAATAAGTATGTTTTGAAAGAAAGTGATGCAACGTACATTTTAATTTCAAAGAACATGGTGGAACAATAAAAATAAAATTAGTTAGGCAGGATAAAATATCGAATGCCAGATATAATACTAATCAGGTCTAAAGTCGAGAATCAACCTGACTTTTCTTTATATATTACATATATATATATATAAATACATACATATAAATATATATAAGATTAGATAATATTATTCATTGTTAAAACGATGTTGGTACTGTCACTGCTGATCTGCACATAAAATATGTAAAATATTCCAGGATTGCATAATCCGTAAAAATGCATATAAATTCTCAGAAAATGCATATAAAAATATAATTACATTTAGATCCAACTTTATCCATCTGTTTTTGTTTATGTATCGTTGTTGTTTTTATATTTACATATCAAATAGAAATTGTGTCAGTTGGAGTGGAATAGAATAAACAAAGAACGAAATCCATTCACGCCCCACCCTCACGATGTTTTAAGGGGAGAAGGGCATTAGACGAACCTACGCGTTTAAAAACACAAAAACATAAAGACGAGCTCATCAGATAAAGAATAGAGTTAAGGGGTTACCTTTGCGAGACGCGCTGGGATGTCAATATTTAGAGGTACTCGGGGGCCACCATACCCTAACTCAGCATCGTTCAAGAATCTGTAGGAGGCGTGATCGTGACGAGTCTTACGGAGTATAGAAGACATGTTGTTATGCTTTATGTTTTTATTTATTTATTTATTCATGTATTGTGTTAAATAACTCTCCTCTATAGAATAAAAAGAAAAAGAAAAAATCGAATGCGCCACTGTCGGCGCTTCGACGTCTGTGACATCATAATGTGTGGAAGGGTTTGAATCAGGCATAAACTGAAACCGGAAACAGTTCCTGGTATGCAACAGACTAATCAACTTCCGGTAACGACTGCCCTAGGGTGAATTAAAACAAACCAGTATTCGGTCAGGGATGAATTGTTCAAATGTCAACATCGTCAAAAGAGAGAGGATTTTCGATTATATATATATATATATATATATATATATATATATATATATATATATATATATATATATATATATATATATGTCAGGTTTATTTTATACTCCAATAACTATGTTTTTTTTTGTTTTTTTTCACATTTCCAAGAAACATGATATTTCTGTGAGATATATTTTTATGGTCCGTTTCTTTTGCCGTGAGCCGAACAATATTTTTATGTTTATATCATCTCTGCAACACTACAAAATCATCAGAAAATGCCAGAAAGAGTAAAAGTTCTTGATTTGAAATGTCTTGAAAAAACCTACACCACACAGTTGATCATTGTTGGTGAAAACAAAGTAAAAACAAAGAAAGAAAACTCACACGTGAGAAAAAAATCGCTAGGACGCCATTTTTAATCATATATATATATATATATATATATATATATATATATATATATGATGGACTCTCCCGTCGATTACGACGTATGAGGATCCAACAGCTTTCATTATATATATATATATTAGAAAAATACCAATATATAATGATACTAAACCTTATGTCTATAATCCTTATTCTGATTTTGATCAAAATTGATTACATTATATTGATTCTAGAAAATGTTTAAAATTTAAGACTTAAACTTGAAGTTTCTTAAGAAGAAATTGAAATACATGGAATCTTTCTTAATTGGTGTTAATGACAATGGATCAAATTCGATGCAAATCTGAAATATTTGCATTTGGATATGAGAGGTTGTTCTCATATTATGTCCCCTATAACCCTTTAAAATATTTCAAATGAACTGAAATTCGGGCAATATGCATTAAATTATGTCTGATGCCTCCTGTTAAAATTTCACAGAAATAGAGGGTACCGAAATTTTCACGAAAGGCGTCCACTTTTTGTTTACCTCCATTATATAAAAGTTGATTAAACTAAATATAGCCTACATAACAACCCCTTACGTATAGCAGCTATGTTCCAAAATTAATAAATGATCGATTAATTAGTTTAGGAATTTATCATATATATGCAAATACAAATAGTTTACACATAACTAATTTTATATAGACGTATATTACATATAGAGCAAAGCCAGTCTCTTCGTGTTTTTTTGTGCATCAAAGCCAAGCGAAGATTTATCTTAATAAATGTTCAATTTTGTTTCAATATAAAATCAGATATTTTACTCCGAGTAAGTTTTAAAAAAATGTATTTCAAATCGATTAAATACTTTATTGGTATGTGTTCATTTTGCTTAGTGATTTCCAGCAGAAGTGTAAGGTAAGTTTTACCCCCATCCCAAATTATGGGCTAACACCACGACTTCTGAACAACTGGAAATAAATTCAATAAGATACCTATTTTTGTTGCACCGTTGTTAATTCATATTTTTATCTTGTAAGTTACATCCTCTACATTCTCATACGAAACACGGTAGGCACCCTAAACGAATTTGTGTGAATGGTAGAGATGGGGAAACACGTATCTGTGGATAAAATATATTATATATGTACATACAAGCTCCTTTGAAGGTGGAGCACTGGAGAGATGATGATTTTCACTTAGCGTTAAAGTGATACTCTTCTGTGAAAAAAAATTGAGTACTTTAGAATATCAGCACTGTAAAAATATGAATTGCTTCGTTTATATATGATAAGATTTCTCCCACTATCCTAGCAATTACGTTTAGTTAAACTAATAGAGAACCGGACTCCGACCACTGAGGTCCCGGGTTCGATCGTCACTGATTTTAGCCACACTGATAAGTCCTAGAGACGACAAAATACGTGTCTGTGTATTAATTATTACATATTCATATATATATATATATATATATATATATATATATATATATATATATATCATATATTTATCCAGTGACACGTGTTGTGTCACCACTACGACTCACACAAACACGCCTATTACTATATTTGTATTTACCTGTCTAAATGTTCTTAATTGACACCCTTTATTAGTTTAAACAGAATCCCAAATTCCACTAGCTCCCGTCCACAGCCAATTAATGCTGGTTCAAAATGTGTTAAATTAAAAATCAAATTCCTTTATTATCCTTTTCAGTCTTCCCTTCCCCACCGAAAACAGAACAACATTTTATGGTCCTCTTTCCACTTAAGTATTGGAAAATATTTTGCTAACTGATGTCTTTTCGCAAATTCAAGGACGGACCATATATAGGTGGATGTGTACACACTCGTCACTTGTAAGCATCTCTACATCGCATTGGCTCTATTTCCCTTTGGCTACGCGCGAACATTATATATATATATATATATTAATGTTTGCATTACAGAAGATCAGAAAAACATCCGTACCGCCGGTTTCAAATCGTAACAAAGGGGACCTATGAAGCCCTCTATATAAGAAAATCTCTCCAGTCTCTGTTTACATCTGTCGACCGCCTATCGCGCCAGCTCGGCGTTATAGGTTTATTAATCTCATCGATTTATGTGATTGTTTAATCTGGTGATGTGGGCTTAGACGTCTGAATTTGAATTAAAACATGACTCGTATTCCGGGGTTTCGAATCCTGTGATTCGATTGAATAATTATCTCTACACTGATGATTACGGAAAGATTGAAATGTATACGCATGTAGATAAACATATATATATATATATATATATATATATATATATATATATATATATAGAGAGAGAGAGAGAGAGAGAGAGAGAGAGAGAGAGAGAGAGAGAGAAAGAAGAAAAGAGACAGACAGACAGACAGACAGACAGACAGACAGAGAGACTTATCCAAGGACACGTGACTCGCCGTTAATGCTACTCATTACCGTTGCTAACTATGAAGAGATGCGAATTTACGACAACAGAGGCTGTAGTCGGAAGCTTTACCTTGAAGCCGAGAAAATCTCGCCTTAAATCTTATCGCTTTTAAATGATTTAGCCATTTGTTATTGATTTTGGTGATAAATATCTGCTATCTATCGGTGGTGCATGTTCTAAATGCCTTACAAAAAGTTATTTCCCTTACACTTTGACGCCCCTTATATTTTAGGGCGTATATATTTATTTATAAAAGGGAAATAACTTTCTCTCAGGCATCGCACCAAAACAATAATATATATATATATATATATATATATATATATATATATATATATATATATATATATATATGATGTAAGACTTCATATATGCCTTTCATTTCGGTCTTTTAGGAACAGCAAGCAACTGCGTTTAATGGCTGCATTACACTCGTTGAGAAACAATAGTAAGACCATCAGCAATTCTGCTGTGCAAAAAATAATAATAAAAACAAATGATTTGATTAAAGACTTAATATTTGGTCATTGAAATATAAACAACCAAAATATATATATATATATATATATATATATATATATATATATATATATATATATATATATATATATATGAGACAAAGAAAAAGAGAAAACTTAATTTGCTGACCGTAGAGTCAACAGAGCCTAGAGACTGGGAGTTTTTTTTTGCATTACGTTTTACAAACCACAAGGCGAGAAACTGTAGACAATACACCGGCAAATGTAGATTTACATAAACTCTGACACCGATAATGAGTACTTTTACCTGATAAATATAACAACCAATACGACTCTGTTAATTTGGAGGGAAAATATATATCTGCGTTCTTCTGTGCATTTAATGATGGCTTTGATACACTGAAAAGAAGACACCCTTCGCCGCCCTTCACACGCCTATACGCTGATGTCGGCTTTTATTGCTACACGCAACAGACATTCCAGCTCTTGCTTTAAATGGCTAAGTAGAAAAGGGAATAATATACCTCAAATGTCATTACTTTTCCGCCGATGGCATAAACAACCATGAGTTTATAAAGAATGTTTTCACACTGGGAAGCAGCGGTTGTACATCAGATACAATCTTTAAATGATGAAAATCCTGATAACAAAAAGAATGACGCTCTATCGAAGAGGTCATTGCTGTTCCCCAGATGCTGGACATTTTTTATGTCATTCTGTTCATTGTAGCTTACATTAGAATTGTGTGGCTTTTTCTTCCTGGTATTATATTTTATGTTAATAAAAAATACACTTTCTTTGGTGCATCAAGAGAAATCATCAGTGATTCACAGCCTTCATCGTCGATCTTTGGTACTTTCGTACCATATCGTCTCAGACTGCCACACTGACCCGAAACCGGCAGATTCAGGTCGCTTTCTTGAAAGCCAAGTTCAACACATTAACATAATAAACATTATTCGTTGCAAATAGTGCGATCTCTCCAGCCTCAACCAATGAGAATACCTCACATATAACTGAGCCCTTTATGTCCAGGCAAGTAGCTTTGGTGCATACAATAAGGATACACATGGCAACATAAATAGGTCTATGGTTTAATAATTGAAGAAATCTGTTCATATGACGAAACGTTGAAGATAATTAAGTTACTGACCCTATTTGTTAGATACAGGGTCGTTTTTAATGTACATAAAAATTCTGCTCCTCTAATAGTTTAACTATATATATAAAAATAACCCCTATCTCTCTCTCTCTCACACACATACACACACACACACACACACACACACACACACACACATATATATATATATATATATATATATATATATATATATATAGTCTCGGCAGTTTTTCAACCATTAAAACTATATGAGAAAAACAAACAAAGAACACTTTTGTCCCAAGTCTTTCAGTGGAAAATTACTTTTCTTGTATGTCAATTCACTTTTTACAGTCACTATATTCGTTTGCTTCCAAGAATTTACGCTAGTCTTAGCATCATTTAAGGGATCATCAGTTGTTTACTATGAAAAACTGTGTCGGAAATTTAAAAACAAAATAGTATTTTATCTCATGGCTTACCAGCAGACCCCACTTCCCTTAAAAGACAAGAACAACTTTTCGTATATTAGATCTAAGTTCTGTTATCTTATGTTTTGCTAACTTATTTTTTTATTCAAAAAATGTCCTACTTATTTTTTTAAATTTTTCTTTTCATTCATTTGCTGGAGACGGGGCATTCTTCCAAATGCCAGACGATCACCCGCTATTTACAGACTCCAACCGAGAGCTCTTTTCAGGGTTCTGGCTGTTCCCTTGAGTGCAGTTGTTTGGATTTCTCTTGCACTTAGTTACCCCAGGTATACTTGCTAAATACTTTTTCAAGTTCTTTTTCATGAGTCCAGTGGCTCCTATGATAACTGGAATGATAGAGATCTCTTTTATGTTCCAGTTTCTTTTCATATCATACATTAGACCCTGATGTTTTGTTATTTTCTCCCTTTCAGCTCTATTTAGGCACCCATAATTAGGGACACTGACCTCAACCAAAGTTGCCACTCTCTCTCTCTCTCTCTCTCTTGTTCCATATTACAATGTCAGGTTTGACAGCTGCGTTTTCCAGATAGGTAGCTGTAGGAATTTCCTGGTCATAATGGATGGTGTATGTCTCATTTCCCACAGTTCTCTCATGTAGATGTTCCTAGTGCCTGCTGCTACATCTGATATTCAGTTTCTTACAGATGGTCCAGTGGAGGTATCTGCACAATCCATTATGTCGTGCTGTATAGGAGCCATCTGCCAACATGATTTTGCAACTCGATATCAGGTGGCTCACACTCTCCACTTCAGTGTGGCAAAACCTGCACTTGAGTCCTGACTGAGACCAGCCATCTTTTTAAACGCATTTGTCATCAGGCCCTGGTCTTGTGCGGCCATTATAAGCCTCTCCTGGTCGTAGTGGGGGACTCCCCTTTTTAGCCAGTCCAAGGACCCTTCCTTATAAATATAGTCCTTGGATAGTTCATCGAGGAAGTATGTGGCACGTTTCTGTCCTGACCACTCATCAATGCACCTGTTCTTAAAAGTCTGGGTGTATCTCTTGCGGGTCTTTTAGGCTATCTCTGTGGCAGGATTGTTTGGTTTTTCTGCCTCATCTATATGACAGCCTTGTCCAAAATGCTTGGCCAACTTTGTGATGGAATTTGTTTTGCTGGCTCTTAACTCTTGGTGTTCACGTACCATTGCTAGGCTGGGGTTTAAGGAGCTTCTTAGGTACTGGCCAATGCTGACAATAGTGGCTCTATGCTGGTGGTTTATCTCTGATAGACCCAATCCTCCCTCTCTTCTGGGCAAGTATAGTCTTGGCAGACACTGATTTCTATAGATGACCCTATGGAGGGTTAACATTTTTCGTGTCTTTACATCTAGCCTGTGGATGGTTTGTTGAGGCCAATCAATGATGCCAAAGCTGTACGTAATTACTGGCATAGCAAGTTGGTTAATGGCAGTTATTTTATTTTTGTTTGTAAGCTGTGTTTTGCAGATCTTTCTGACACGGCGTACATACCCTCTGCCAATTTTCTCTCTCATCCTGGCATGTTGAATGGTGTAATTTTCCTCAATGCCAAGGTATTTATAGGACTCCTGCTCTTCGAGATCTCGTATCTCATTTTTCTCATCTAGCTGTAGATTGTCTGTCTGAATCTTTTCCCAGCCCTGAGGGAGCACTTAGCGCATTTATCCAAGCCAAATTTCATTCCAATGTATTTGGAAAAGGTGTATACAACCTGCAGGAGCTGCTGCAATTCAGTGTCAGAGCTTGCATACAGCTTAAGGTCATCCATGAAGAGACGGTGGTTGATTTTCTTGGATGGATCTCTCTGGCGTCCCTGACCAAGGTTGTAGGCCTTATCTGTGTTGTTCGTCGTGTGTCTCAAAAAATATGTCCCTTATTTACAAAGATTTCGGTATTTTATAGTGTTCAAACAAATTCATTACACCACTTATTTGGTGATTTATAGTTTTATGTATTTGTATTACTTTATTATATTTAGTTTAATATTAAAAATATTTAAAAATTAGAAATATATATATGCATGTATTTTTTATATTTATTTATTTATTTATTTTATTTTTATATATATACTATAAAAAAGGACTCTCTCCCATCGATTTTCGACGTATGAGTGCCCCGTCAGGGGCGGCCCGCGCGTGAATTTATAATTGCAAGGGTTGTGCAATCCCCAGCAACCGCTCTCCTGAGTCGGCATTGCTTGATTCCAATGGCAAGTAGTAATACAGGACGACTGGAAACAATGCCGAGATAAGCAGAGAGCACATACAGCACCTGGTATTCCCAAATGGTCACCCATTTAGTACTGGCCAGGCTCGACGACGCTTAACTATATATACTATATGTGTTATATTTATATATATATATATATATATATATATATATATATATATATATATATATACGTTTATACATATTCTACATTATTTTTTAAATAGTTTAGAATTTGTTCTATAAATTTACTTTGATTAATTTGTTGTTCGTCTGTGTCTAAAAAAATGTATCTGTTATTTACAAAAAAATTATTTATTTCATATATATATATATATATATATATATATATATACTATATGTGTTATATATATATACATATATATATATATATTTACGTTTATACATATTCTACATAATTTTTTAGATAGTTAAGAATTTGCTCTTTCAATTTACTTTGATTAATTTGATATGACTTAAAGGCGTCAAGATGGCGAGTAATTGCCTTATTTAATTGTCTAAATATTTAATTTTGATCGTCACCTTGTTTAATCATTTTTATTATTAATGCAGAAATTGGAGGTATAAAATCTACTAATTGTCTGGTACGATTTCTCGCGGCCGCGTGGGCTTAGACGTTAGGATCGTGATGTTAGACTAAATCTACGAACTGCGATCGATCCCATATGACCGCCTGAACCTGCCACTCCTGCACTGATGATGAACACCCTAAACGATATCGTCTGTAGGTACAAAAATATTTAATATATATATATATATATATATATATATATGCATTTTTATGTAATTGTTTTATTGTTGATTGTATTTTAATTGCTTAGGACGTGAAAGAATCGAAATAATAGTAAGCAAAAATACAACGAACGCTACAATCACCAATAAAGACAATTACATAAAAATACATTAAATATTTAGGTGATAAGAATCGTACATATTTCTAGGCAGGGCGTCGTAGTCCAATGGTAAGACGCTGGACTATAAATGTGAATATTGAAGGTTTGATCCTTGTCTAAGTTAGCCATGCTGCTGACGGCTGTGAGCCAGAAACACGTATTCATGGATTACTTTTATGTACATATAAAATTAATATATATATATATATATATATATATGTATATATATATATATATATATATATATATATATATATATATATATATATATATATATATATATATATATATATATATATATATATACATATATATATATATTAAAGAAGATCTTCTCCTAAGAACACCATTACCACAATGACATTTGGATGAACTGTATAAGTTTTATAAAAAAGTGTGTTTTTTGCCAATGTTTATTTATATTTTTTAATATATTTGTAAAGCTTAATTTTATCACCTGCCGTATTGTAATTGCGGTAATAGTCCTCTGGGGAGATGATTTTCTTAGAAAACTGATGAGTTGAAAACGCAATATCACTCCTTGTTTTTGAACTTTAATAAAATCTGATTAATTTCTCATTTTATTGTGTCATTGAATTAATATTACTGCTCTATACACTATATTGAGCTTTGTTTTTATTCTGATTGTCTACTGGTTAAAGATATTATTTCTATCTGTAAAGTATCATCTTACTCTCTTTCTCTCTCTCTCTCTCTCTCTCTCTCTCTCTCTCCCTATCTATCTATCTATCTATATATCTATCTATCTCTTTCTCTCTCTCTCTCTCTCTCTCTCTCTCTCTCTCTCTCTCTATATATATATATATATATATATATATATATATATATATATATATATATATATATATATATATATAGCGGTATTCATCCGGCGTTGGTCGGAAATAATTTAAACTTCAGTCATGTTTAAAGAATTTTGCCTTGCAAAAGAAGTTAAAAGTAATATTTGCAAGATAATGTCAAGTAATAATAAAATCAATGTTAGCGCGGTAGTGATTCCTTAAAAATCTACTTGTTAACTCTGCGTTTCCTTACAGACAGCTGTAAAAAGAATATAAAAAATCGTTTTTATTTTATTATTTTAAATCTTAAAAATACTAATAAAAGTATATATATAAAGCAACCTACACTTAAATATTTGTCTTTCGCTCCTAGAGGGAGTTCGTCAGTAACACACATTTCTGTGTAGCTTGCTTGCCATAAGCATATTTTAAATTACTATTTTAAATATAATCAATGTCTTTACGTTAGTGTCTTTAAGCACTGAAATGTTTATATGAATTCATTGAAATCCCTAATAGCAGGGAGGGGATGGCGGTTAGAGGTCCCTCTAAACTCTGGCTAATAAACACAAAAAAACGCTGATTGCAATGCTTAGCGCGTTCTTTTCAACGCGTGCGTATTCATTGGCTGATGTCGTGATGTGCATGCTAAAGATGGAAATGTATTAGCTTCACCGCTTCTGAGTGACACTGTGCACTGGTGAGCCCAACTCCACTTGCTCCGTACCACTTTTAAGAAAAAGCGGCATGGCCACGTCTACGAGCGAAGGGTTACATGAATTACTATCAAGCCATACAGTTTTTAAGAACAGACAGATGCATACGGAAACGGTTGTGCAATATTAACGCGTGTATCACGCGATATGTTTGGTTGGGTTCAGAAGGAATTTTGACTGATCATGATCTCATTGTGACGAAATATATCATTTAAAGTATGTCAAATGAACTCCTGAGATTATTTGCTGATTACGCTAATAGCTTACTAAGCCAAAGCAGTACTCTCTCTCTCTCTCTCTCTCTCTTACTCTCTCTTACTCTCTCTCTCTCTCTCTCTCTCTCTCTCTCTCTCTTACGCGCTCTCTCTCTCTCTTACTCTTTAAAATCTTCCCATTAACTGATTTACTTGATTTTGGAAACTACTCACCACTACATCCTTTCGGATTCAATTCCATAAAATTTGATTGCCGAGTGGCCATGGAAGAACTAAAAAATGACCTATAATATCCAGCTTGAGTCCTAAACAATTGCTTTTAACAACAGGGCTACTTCTACATCTGACCCTAATCCCCTTTCAAAGTAGGCCCATTGTTCTAGCACACACTTAGTCCAGTGATCCGTCCACTGTCGAAAATACCTCTGAAAGTCTTCTTTTTGAATGGTGTACATCTCCGCCCTCGCATTCCGCATTATCTCATTGTTCACACCCTCTCAACAACAACTGCACTCTGAGCAATTTTGGATCTACCTGAACACTAATCACTCTCCGCTAGTGTGCGTATGTTTTTGAATATGTTTAACCACTCCTTAGTTTGTGTTATACATCGCATCTTCTCACAACACCTGTGGAATCTAACACGACGGCAGAGATGAACACCATTCCAAAAGAAGACTTCCAGAGGTGTTTCCGGTAGTGGATGGATCGGTGAGCTAAGTGTCTGCAAGCACGAGGGGCCTATTTTAAGTGGAACTAGGGTCCCAACCCCGTCAAGTATTTGAAATAATTTTTTCTGGGCTTAGGTCCGTATCTTTTTAGACAGGACTCGTATATCGCAGCGTTTCTCATAAATAAATGCATTTTTAAAAATGACATTCGTTTTATTGATTTAAAAAAATATTTAGCTTACAATTATTTTCACCGTAATTTATTTTAAATAGAATTACATTGCTACAATTTTAAATTAAAAAAATAAACACATTCGTTTCGTTTATTTAAAGAATATTTAGTTGACAAAAGCAATTATTTTTATGGGAGAAGAAAGAGTATGTGTTTTCTTAATAGTATTACCCCTGACAGACATTTATTATTTCAAAATGAATATTATCATTAACAGAAAATTATACATATTGGTGTAGAAAGCACCGTGGAATTTCAACGGGGTCTCACTATTTTGTAATAATTGTCGTTTTAGTTGTTAGTTAAAATTATTATCTTGAACTCGACTTTCAGCAGTCTTATAGTTTTTTGTTTTTTCTTCATTAATAAGATCATTGATTTCAGACAAAAGTGATAAACACTAGTCCGACATCAATTATCTTATTAATCCGAGCAATTCCATCAACGACGAAATGGACGTTGCTCTTTTAACCATTCAAAGCAAAATATAGTTATTCTATTAACTTAAGATATTTTGTAGAATGAAAGTAACAACTATTATAACATTTACTAGCGGGACCCCGTGGAAATTTATTTGTCGTATATTGCTACCCTGCTTAAAAGAATGACAACGGATTTTGTAACATATTTCCATTCTATAGCCGTCTGAAGCGAATGCAGACCCAACAGTACTATTGTAAGACCTTTGTTTAACCTGAAAAATACTTATCTAAGTACTTTGGTTAATGTGGTTTTATAATATATCTCGTTACCGGGCTCCACCAAGAAAGTGTATTTTACTTCGAGTTTCACGTTCGACACAAAAGATACAATTATGAAAAAAAAAATTTTTTTGGAATGCATCTTCGTCATCGACGTGAACGGTGATAATGTACGTACATACATTAAATTGCTTAACGTGTAATACTATAGATTATAGAAACTAGTTTATAGCCGCTTCCTGGGCGATGTTGGTACAGTGCCTGTGTATGTAAATCTCCATCTTTTCGTAACTTCTATCGCTTTATAGAGAGTACGAAGAAATATACTTCGTGGAAAAGATAAGCTACTTAGTATTTGCACGAGAGAGTAAGTAACTACGATGATCGCATTTATGTGTTTCTTTTTATTGGCAAACACATTAGAAGTAATTCTTTTATTTTAGTAAAACTGATTGGCTTTGAACAAATGCCGAATGCCCTTTATGTCTTCCTGGTTTTTCGAATTACCAAAAAAGGTCAGTAAACTTTAAAACATTTTCATGTAATGGTTTTCATGTTATATTATGGCATGTTTCTTTACATTTATTAAAACATATACCCTTTTTTTAAAAAATCATTTAGACTTACGCAAGATTCAACCTCTGGTATTGGCATAAAAAAACAACTGCTTTAATAACGTGTACTTTGCCTATTCCTTTTCTGTCAATCAATCACATGTTCTATTTGCGTACTAATACATTTCTATTTGCGTACTAATAAATTTCTATTTGCGTACTAATAAATTTCTATTTGCGTACTAATAAATTTCTATTTGCGTACTAATAAATTTCTATTTGCGTACTAATACATTTCTATTTGCGTACTAATAAATTTCTATTTGCGTACTAATACATTTCTATTTGCGTACTAATAAATTTCTATTTGCGTACTAATACATTTCTATTTGCGTACTAATACATTTCTATTTGCGTACTAATACATTTCTATTTGCGTACTAATAAATTTCTATTTGCGTACTAATACATTTCTATTTGCGTACTAATACATTTCTATTTGCGTACTAATACATTTCTATTTGCGTACTAATACATTTCTATTTGCGTACTAATAAATTTCTATTTGCGTACTAATACATTTCTATTTGCGTACTAATACATTTCTATTTGCGTACTAATAAATTTCTATTTGCGTGCTAATACATTTCTATTTGCGTACTAATAGATTTCTATTTGCGTACTAATACATTTCTATTTGCGTACTAATACATTTCTATTTGCGTACTAATACATTTCTATTTGCGTACTAATAAATTTCTATTTGTGTACTAATACATTTCTATTTGCGTACTAATAGATTTCTATTTGCGTACTAATACATTTCTATTTGCGTACTAATACATT
>OY744516.1:201444904-201469904 GCA_963556195.1 Sepiola atlantica | reverse complement strand
CAAAATATAAGAGAAATATCGAGGGAATAAAAAACGTTGCGAAAGAGCTTTAATGCAAGATTCCAGCACTCGCAGAAAGAATACCAACAAAAGACTACAAGAACTGGGCGACAGGCGAAAACAAACATTTAAACAAGAATTCAGGACTGTTCTACAAGAATCTTATGCGAGACAATAACGGTGGAAAATCTACCCAAAAAGACGGATCTATAAGATTACTAGATGCCTCTAGTTGATAATGAAGGACAAACCATGCAATCACGAGGCCCAGATTATCTTGGATATAGCTCCAAATAATGGAAATAAGCCTGAAATTCCAGAACCAGAGATAACGCTATAATGATAAAGCGAAAGTTGGATCGATTCTAAGATTTTAAAAAAATGCCATATACAACTTATCTAATTTCTGGCTTAAGTAACTAACAACAGTCATTATAGTAGTTACTTCATCAGACTGTAGAGGAGTAAGGAGGCCACACCAGCATAGCTAGTAAAAGACGATATAAACTTCATATCAAAAACAGGTGAGACACAACGCCTTTGTATATACAGACCAATCTGTTGTCTCATTACGACCTACAAGCTCTTCATTGGCCGGGTGGTAGGCAGCATCTATGAACATCTACCCTCTAGAACGCACAAGCATGATGCAGGAGAAAGTGTTTTGGCACCAAAAACCCAGTTGTTATTAATGAGACCATCTTTGAAGATCAGAGAAACCTAAGCATGGCTTGGATCAATTACCAAAAGGCATATGATAGTGTGCCTAACACGTGGCTACTTAATTACATAAGATCTATCCGGTGATCATAAAAAACAATTACTGCTCATATAAAGATGGGGCAAACTACTATGTCATTAAGCCACACTAATCGAACAATAATAATCTCTGATGTCAAGATCCGAAGAGGAATCTTACAAGAAGATAGCTTATCGCGTTTACTCTTTTGTCTAGCGGTATATCCACTAAATGCCGCAGTTCCTACAAACTGAGCCGGGGCCACTAAAAAGACCCCCCTAAAAGAGTCAACCACATTCTCTTCATGGATGATCTCCAGCTGCATGCCAGCTCGAACGTTGACTTTAGTCGACTTTTGCAGGTTCTACATACGTTCTTCAAAGATATTGGAATGTAGTTAGGCCTGAACAAATGTGTAAAGTGCTCCCTCAGAGCTAGGAAAAAGATTTAAATGGAAAACATACAGATTGATGAAAAGACTGGTATCAAAGACATAGTAGAGCAGGAACAATACAAATACCTTGGCATAGAATACAACTATTTTATTAAATATGCCAAGATGAGAGAGAAAATTGGCAAAGTATATCTAGCCATGTAAGAAAAATTGGCAAAACACAGCTTACAAACAAAAACAAAGTAACTGCCATTAACCAACTTGCTATGCCAGTGACAACATACAACATTGGCATTATTGACTGAGAACAAAAGGGCATTAACAGGATAAACACTAAAACGAGAAAAATATTGAAACTGTACACAATAGTGTACAGAAACCAGTGTCTGCTAAGACTGTATCCAGATGAGCAGGAGGTATGGGTGTCTCAGAAATTGACAATCAATATCGAGCTACTATTATGAGCACTGGTCAATACCTGATGAGATCCCCGAACCCACACTTTATGATTGTACATCAAAGAATTAAGAACCAGCAAAAATACCTCCATTAGAAAACTGGTCAAACATTTTGGACAATACTGGCTTACAAATGAGACAGAAACACAAAACCAGCCATCCACGGAAATAGCCCAAAAGAGCCGCCAGAAAACTGAAGAAAACTGGGAGAATGGGACAACCAACAACGTTCCAAGTATTTTCTGCGTGAACTATACCAGGAATATTTATATAGGGAACGCTTTGTAGACTGGTTCAACAGAGGATGGCTTCGCTATGATCAGGAGAGGATATTAATGGCTGCTCAAGATCAAGGCTTGTTGACTAATGCTTTTAAGAATATGAATGGTCTCAGCAACAACAAGTGCGGATTTTGACACACAGAAGTAAAGAGTGTGAGCCACCTGATATCCAGTTGTAAGGTTCTGCTGGGGGATAGTTACTATACAATGTGACAAATTAGAGGTTGTAATATCTCTTGTGGACCATCTGTAAAAGGTTGACTATCTAGTGTAGTAAAGTGTCCTGGGCTCATATACCAGAAAGAACTGTTGTAAATAAGTCATACACAATCAACTATGACTATCTCACAGCTACATAACTAGACAAAGAAGCTGTTATACCTGACATAGTGATATGGGATAATGGGGAGAAAGTAGCAAACCAAGTTGAAGTCAGTGCCCCTAATGCTGCTGGCTTAAACAGAGCTAGAAGGGTGAAGAGAACGAAATACCAAGGTCTCATGTGCGACATAAAAAGTAACTGGAATTATAAGAAAACATCTCCATCATACCAGTGATTATAGAAGCAACCGAGCTCATGGAAAAGATTTTTTTAAATACCTGGTTGATACACCGGTGAACCAAGTGCAAGAGAGATACAAATAGCAGGTTAATGTCTGGAATCCGATAAGATGACCCATCCCAGCAAAAACAAAAAAATAAGAAAATTTAAAAAAGAGAATATATATATATATATATATATATATATATATATATATATATATATAATTAATTATTAAAGACAATATATGTATTATCATATATCATCAGATCCTTTTACTTTGTAGTCTCCTTTGAAGATTCAGCTCAATGTTTATCAATTATTGATAACAGAGCAAAATATAAAACAGTTTTTTTACTATATTCCAATATATTAATTTGATCGTACACATTGTTGCAGAGACGATATTGACATACAAATGTTGTTTGGCACAAAACAAATGAAACGGACAGTTAAATATATCTCACAGAAATTTGGAATTTTTGGAAATGTGAAAAAAATAAAAATAAAAATAGAAGTAATAAAACAAACCATGGTTATTGGAATATAATTTAAAAAAAACTGTTCTATATATATATATATATATATATATATATATATATATATATATATATATATATATATATATATATATATATATATATATATAAAGTTTTTTCCCTTAGTCTTTTTCCCATATAATTTAATAACAAAAGATATAAAAATATACCTTATTTCTGTTTTAAATGTCCTAATTAGCCGTAATTTATAATTATCTGAACAAGTCAACCATCTCTCTCTTAGCTATCTATGTATTTCTCTCCCCCTCTCATTGTGTGTTGATTCAACAATTCTATATTATTTGTTAATGTCTTCGTGAGCATTTAGAGAAAGAGTAACGCTCTTCTCATCAGCGTTGGTAAATGCATACGTGTGTCTGTACATACCACAAATATTTATGTAAGTTAGATTTCTCTTTACTTCTATATCAGAATATAAAAAGATACAACTACTACTACTAATAATAATAATACTACTGCTAATAATAATAGCCGTAGGACTCAAAAGAAAGATCTGAGTGTCATTGTTACGTTCTTTACGTGACTATTTGCGTTCTCACTTCTTCTGTTTTAGTCTTTTGTGTGTTCATTAATTCTTTAGTACTCTACTTCTTTTTGTAATGTTAATCGACAAGTGTCAAAATGCCCCTCGTGATTGTGTGTGCGTGAAATACCCGCTTTTCTTCGTTGTCTAGATAGTGCTAGGCGTAATCACTTCGTCGTTTCCCTCTTTTTCAACGTCGTCGTCGTCGTATTAATTCTTACGTCTAGCGGTCGTTGCGTTTTCTCATTGTCTTCTTATTTTCTATGGTCGTGGTCGTCATCAGTGGAGCTAAACAAATAGAACTTGTTACCTCGTACAGAAAAGGAAACAGAAGATTGTTCGCTGTTTTTATAATTGTTTCACTTCACACTTACTTGTTACCTTCAGATTAAACTTACGAGTGAACTCTTTTCACTGAGTTCACACTCTGTGCCCAAATCTCTATGTTCTCATCTTATTAGAACATGACCTCGGTGATTCCGCCTTCAAGAAGAAAGAAAAAAATTAAAAGGAAAGAAGTGAAAAGAAGAGGAAATAGTAAGCCGAACGGACCTAGAAAAAAAGGGGTAACTAATACAAACTATCCTTCAATGCCCGTTCGTCTTATCGATTTCTGATCTGCCATATATTAGGTGGTTAGGGTTAGGGTTAGGGTTTAGGGTTTATGGTTAGGATTAGGATTTAAGGTTAGGGTTAGGGTTAGGGTTTAAGGTTAGGGTTAGGGTTAGGGTTAGGGTAAGGGTTAGGGTTAGGATTTAAGGTTAGGGTTAGGGTTAGGGTTTAAGGTTAGGGTTAGGGTTAGGGTAAGGGTAAGGGTTTAAGGTTAGGGTTAGGGTTAGGGTAAGGGTTAGGGTTAGGGTTTAAGGTTAGGGTTAGGGTTAGGGTAAGGGTTAGTTGAAAAAGCTAAAATAGCCACACCTCTTCGGACCCAAACTATTTCACAACACGGAGCGGAGAGAAATAATATTTCTATTCTGGAAGTAAACATGTGGGCAACACGTAAAGAAACCAACTTAAACTGGAAGAAATGTTTGTTATCTTTCATTACGTTTTAAATTTATATTCTATAATTTTAATTTTCATTAATTTATTTTCCTTTTTATTTTAAAAGAAATTCAGTTAAATACTGGGACCTCAATTATCGAGTCACGTTACGCAAACGAAAACTTTTCCGGCTCGTACACTTGCACACAGACGATATATATATATATATATATATATATATATATATATATATATATATATATATATATATATATATATATATATATATACACATATCTGATGAAAATTAGGGAAATAATATTCCAACGTAATGGAAAATGAAAAAGATAAAACTAAAATTATTTATATATTCAACAACGTTTTGTTTTTATTTCAAGACATCTTCAAGATGATTGATTTGAAGAAATAACATACGAGTAAAATATTTGAAAATATTTGGAGCGTTTGTGATGTGAAAAGAATTATTGTTTCTCTTTCTTTTTTTTCATTCTTTTCTTTTCAAACGGAAAATAGTCGTTATAGTTTTACAAAATGTGCTGCGATTATGACATGAAAATAATGTTTTTGTTTATTTTTCGAATCACACACAAACACACATATATACATATATGAATACATATATAAATAAATAAATAAATAAATATATATATATATATTTACAGACATATACATACATAAAGACATACATACATATATATATATATGCAAATAGATGATATGCGTAAACATACACATGTTACAAAACGATGGCCGTGTTTGAGTGGAAAAGTTAAAGGTTAGAAGTCAACAAAGCGGATGTGATTAAACCACGTGACTTCCGACGGGGCTTTTTCTGTCGCTCTTTGCTGGCGAGATTTAAAGGAGAACAGACGTGGCTGGGATGCTGTCCTCAATGCGGGAGCAGCACACACAGTGTAGCTGGATGTATCTGTCTGTCTGTCTTTCTCGAACGCGTATACAAGTTGTCGCTCTTATGTTCTTCTGTGACTATTTTTTCAATAACCGAGTGGATAGGTCGGCAGATGCAGAGAACTTCGGTTCACAACGACGGCATGGGTATATAACGGTTTATACACCCATCGATAGTAAATGTGCAACACACATATATATGTTTATATATGAGGGAATATATATATATATATATATATATATATATATATATATATATATATATATATATATGTATATATATGTATATGTATAGAGAGAGAGAGAGAGAGAGAGAGAGAAAGAGGGATAATATATATATATATATATATTTATAACAAAGTAGATAAGACGTTAACCCGCCGATAAAGTGTTAAAACTATCACAGTTTATTCACTATTTAAAATTGGCCGTGTGGTTAAGGTGTCGGATTTGAGTTGTAAAATACTCGTAATCTGGGGTTTCGAATCGCATGACCATTAGTGAATAGTCATATATCTATGCTGATGAGTTCCGATTATTAAAGATGAAACGTATACGTACATAGATAATAAACAATAACATATATATATATATATATATATATATATATATATATATATATATATATTAAAGTGTTTTATACGTACAGACGACGTCGTTTTGGGTTTTCTTACCTCACTGGTGCAGCAGTGGCGGTTGCAAGCGGTCGCATGGCTTAAACGCAGTTTGTAGACTCAGCCTAGAATTATGAGCCTAACGCCCAAGCCCACACGACTGCGAGAAATCACCACATACAGTTATTGAAATTAATGTACACTTACCCGAGAGGCGGGGAAAGTGTCATGTTGTCGATAGTGTTCAACGCTCGAGCGGAACTTGCTTAATTGCAGGATGAACAACAATCTTGTAATTACAAACAGGGCTCTACTATAAAGACTATTAAATATTGAAGAGGCATTAACAGTAGATATTAAAGTGTTTTATATCTACAGACGACGTCGTTTCGGGTTTTAGGTAAATATATGTAAACAAATGTATATATATATATATATATATATATATATATATATATATATATATATGACATGTACGCTTGAAATCACATATGTAAGTAAACGGTTAGATAAACAAGTACAAGCATGTAGATACATCCAATTGTTGATGTTTATGTGTATGTGATAGAGATCGAGAAAGAGAGATAAAGGGTTTGAGTACGGTTGGGGGTTGAGGTCAAGAAAGGGCCACAAATACTCTTTTAGATAATATACGAGTAAGAAAAAACAGCAGGGCCTCCTTGGCAACAGTTATCGATTTTTGGGGGTTTGTATTTGATTTGATTCCCTTGAAATCGGCCGTGATTCAAAGTTGACAACGAGTGTTTTGAGGTAGCTCCCATCCCTTCACCCTCCCGGAAGATTTATTTTTGTTAAATTATTTATTTTATTTTTATTATTACAGGGGGGAGGGGGCTATGCAGCTGGTTTCTGACGGAGAGTAGAAAAAGGGATTTCTTTTCCCATCCACTCACTAATTCCAAGCAAATATCTAATAATTATAGAAAGGGGCAAGATAAAGAAGGGGCCAGGGGGAGATGAGGGTAACTAGGGAGAGGTTTAGAAAGAGAAGAAAATAAAGCAGCGAATAAGTAGTGATTTTTTAAAGAAAGACGGAAAGAAGGGAAGAAAAGAAAGAAGGGAAACATTGTTGAAGGAAAAAGAAAGAGAGAAATGAAACAAAATGAAGTCTTCTTCAAAAAATGAAAACATTTTAATTCCAAGGGAAAAATAAAATTAGAAAGAATAATGTGTTTGAACTAGTAAGGAATATAATTAGAGCAAATAAAAGGGCGACCACGATGACAACGACAGAGAAGAAGAAGAAGAAAAAAAAGAAGAAGAAGAAGAAGAAGAAGAAGAAAAAGAAGAAGAAGAAGAAGAAGAAAGAGGAGGAAGATGACAAAGAAGAAGAAAGAAGAGGAAGAAGAAGACGAAGAAGAAGAAGCAAAGGAAGAGGAAGAAGAAAAAATTAAAATAATAATGATGTCTTAACTAAAAAAAGTTTGTAGTGTGCGGGTGAAAATAGGATACCAACTGCCCTGTTAAGATTACGACCTTCCACTCTTTCTTGTTTTGTCTTTACTCTCTCATTTCTTGTCCTTCTTTTTTTTCTTCACTTCATTTTCTTTTCGAAAAAAAGCACAGCACTAAAAAGGGGAGAATGAAAAAGTACTAAGACGGTTAGGTGCTGTTTGACGAGAAATTTAAATGCGTGAATTTCGATTTATGCACAAATCAGAGAACGACCACCTACCAGAAATTACAAGGTGTTTCTAAGCAGGTTACATGATAAAAAACGTTTATAAAAGCAGCGTGGATCGACGGACAAACAGAAGGACCTCGGCGACAAATGATTGCGGTCATTTTAATACAACTCATCACCACTATCATCTAGTCTTCAGGGCTAGCCCAGCCGCCCCAAATCAGACAACCACAGCACGACCTGTATGCTAACAACGCCAGGATGACTATCGTTCACTTATTAACCATTGTCGAATTAATGTCTAACACAAAAAACAAAGATCGGCGAAACATGTGCTAGCAAGCCGTTCACACATGAGATCAAGACAAGCTGCCCCTAAATTAAAAACACCGTTATGGAATTCGTAATAACTTCATATCTACAGAACTCTTTACCGTCCTCATCATTATAGGGATGATGGTACCAAATATTATAAAAAACTGAATCAACCTTTAAATGATAATCTCAAAACCTTTGTGCTATTAAACTCATTCAAAGCATATGAATGAACTTGGGTCCACGACTCAAATATGCCATTGTTATTTCGATATAGTAACAAGTTTGTATATTGATTTGAAGTATTTCGGGGCTTTGCCTCTTTCAACGTTTAAAGGGATCACTGAAATTCTTCTTACCACTGATTTTACCGAGAGTTGAATAATGGGTAAAGACACATTTACATAGATTCCAACGCTTTAATCAAATTTTTATCAGTGTACAAATAACTTCACAAAATTAAATACCCATAACTTAAACAGTATTTATCCCTCTTTCTCTCAAGTCCATTTTTATCACTTCCTTTTATGTTTTTGAACTGGACCTGCAACCTAAGCTCGTGTCTTTCAATCGTAGGTGTTTCACTTTTCTTCCCGAGATTTTAATGGATGGCTCTGCTTTTGAGGAGAAATCGACTGAAACTTCTTGATCTTTCTTTCTTTCTCACCAAATTTTTCTTGGAGTTCATACATTAGATCCATTCCTCTGTTTGCTTCTCGTAAAGTCGTTTGTTTCTATCAATCCAAACACTCTCTCACATCTTAGGCTATTCTCTATCTCTACAAATCTACTATTGGACTATCGATTATTGTTGTCATATTTTGGCTTGTGAATCTTGATAATGTGCAGAGACGTATCTGTAATTTGATTGGCCCTACCCTTTCTAATTCTCTGCACCCTCTCTCTCACAGACGTGATGCTGCTAGTCTCAGTCTTATATATAAATACTATTCTGGCTTGTGTTCTCCAGAATTATGTGATCTATTCCCTGCTTCTTTCTTGTCTCTAATTCAAAACACTGCATATAAAGAATATTATGATGAGTATTTTTTTAATTCTTATATATATGCATATATGTTTCTGGGAATCATCAGTGTGAAGTATAACTGTTCTGACGGTCCCACGATTCGAACCCCAATGCCCAAGTAATCTATATGGATCGTTGAAATTGTGGGTAAAATAATTCTGTTACAATTTAAAATTAATATTTGAAAAAAAAAAATTGTATTTCTTTTCTACTTTTTATAGAATTTCTGATGAGTGGTTTTATTTACGTTCTTGTTTTTTTTTTCGAACTTTCTGGTAAAGAAAAAAAATGACAAATTAAAAGTTCTAAAAATAAATTGGCGTCGAAACAATTGTAAAAATTCATGAACTTTTTAAAAGTTGCTTAAAAAACTATTTATATATATATATTGATATATATATGATAATGTTATTTAATTTTACAAGTATATAATATAAAACAGTAATCTGTTTATATACATATATATATATATATATATATATATATATATATATATATATATATATATATATATATATAAGAGGGTAGTGCAGTATTAGTGCAATTCCAACGAGAGAAAAGTATATATGTAACGGAGTAAGGCTACCAACATTTGTAAAAAGTTTTTTTCAACATTTATTTATTATTTTGTTATTTTGTTATTTTATAATTTTATATAACGCGTTTCAAGCGGCGGTCCGCTCTCACAAGATATGTAAATCAATTTGAAGAAATGTATTTTCGGTTTGAAAGAGTGTTGTTTCATTTGAGAAATGTGTTCTTGTTTGGCGTTTTTGCGCATGTATGGGTTTGCGTATGTGTGTGTATGTGTTTTGATATGTAGATATTTTTAATTTTAATTTTTTATTATTTTCTGCTTCACTTGGTTAAAGTCGTGTGTGTTTATAAAGTACGTGTGATTTTGAACTTGAAGAAACATACAAAGTTTGTTTAATCAAATTCGCATATTCAAATGATGAAGCAAGTGTAGGTGATAGGTAAAAGAGAAAACCAGGCGTCCTAAATTGTGAAGCAAGTGTAGGGTGTATATATAGTATATCTACTTTAATAAATATTACGGGTTACTTTTGTCTGCATATCTTTTCTTGTATGTTTTCTAAATTTCTTTATTAGTTTTCGAGTTTCTGGCTGGAATTGGCCGATGTATTTGTCGTACTCGTTGTGTTCCTTAGTACCTTTAGATCCACCCGAAGCCCCTTTCAGGGATGTGGTATCAAGTAAAGAACGTGTATATTTAAATATTTAGTGATAATTTTAGCTGGAACAGTGCAATTGGTTGAAGTATTAGTAGAGTATTATATATATATATATATATATATATATATATATGCATATACACATATATTTATATATATATATATATATATATATATATATATATGTTTGTGTGTGTGTGTGTGTGTGTGTGTGTGTGTGTGCGTGCGTGCGTATATGTGTGCTCTGTATCACGCCATTTTTGTTTATACTCGTGTTTGCCATTAAATAAACGGTTAATATAGTCGACGAGGATAATCTCTTTCATACACACGTGCAAGCTTAACATATCACTCAATGAATCAAAAGCCGAACTAATAAAGCAACAACTTTTAGACAAAATTCGACTTTATTCCTCAACATAGTCTTCTTCGAGGGTGATACATTGATTCATTTGTAGAAAGATGTGTTGTTGACCTCAAAATCCGCCTCATTTCTTCAATCGTGCCAAACCCCTTCATCTTGAAGCATTCCTTTGGGGGCTGCACACAGCCAGTAGTCATTAGAGGCTAAACTTGGAGAATAGGGTGAGTGCGGAAGCAATTCGAAGTGCAATTCATGTAGTTTTACTATCGTTTCGACTTGTGAAACGGTGCATTATCCTGTTAAAATACACTCTTATCTTCTTCATTTGTGACCGTTTCATTGTGATTTCTTCCTTTAAAGGTAGTAACATATAATGTTCACTATTGATGGTTCTTTTCTTTGCGCAAGGTAATCAGTGAACGAAATACCTTGCGCATCCCAAAATACGGAAGCCAAACCATGCCTTCTGATGTTTGGGTGTTTGGTCCCTTTCAAGGATTTCATCCAGTGTTGTCCACTCAGATGACTGCCAATTTGACTCCGGACTGAAGTGGTAGATCCATGTTTCATCAATATTTGCGTAGTGATAGAAAAAACTCACTTTTGTTGCGTTGAAACAGTTGTAAACAACATTCTAAATCGTCGACGCGGTTTTGATTGGTTGAGTTGAAACGCGACACTCGCTTGGAATTCATGTTTTTAATTGACAAATGTTCATGCAAAATGGATTCTGATATCTTCAACTCTTCTGCTATCCCAATTTCTGATCGGTTAAAAGAAGTTATTGGACTATTATGATGTTTTCCGTGACAACCTCCGAATTTGGACGACCTGAGCGTTCAGCATCATTTATGTCTGTACGAGCTCGCTTAAAGTCAGCAGAGTTGGAATATGACAGAATTGCTTTCTTGGATAGTACGTTTTCCCATCAGAAAGAACACGAAATTGAGACTTATCAATTGTTGTTGAAAATATACAACAGTAGCTTCACTTAAATAACTGTAATTTGTAAACTAATAATCCGATAGGGCACAAAATTTGACTCGTGTCATTTGAAGGTTCGAACTTTACAGAAATTATATGTTTATTTTTTATTAGTGGGGCCATCTATATGTAAGGCTTGGTACTTATTGATTTATGCGTTAAGGTCAATTGTTTATGAATTTATAGTAATGCAAATTCTTCACATTCTATTCTTTTGACCTCATTTACAAGTCTTTCCTTGTACTTACATGACCTTTACTATAATTTATCGTATGCATGTATATATATATATATATATATATATATATAAATATATGTATAAAAGAAAATTATTATAACATATATATATATATAAATATATATATATATGTATATATATATGAAACAATTTATTCTATGCTCGTATATATATACATATATATATATACATAAATATATGTATATATGTATATATATATATATATGTATATATATACGAGCATAGAATAAATTGTTTTATATATATATATATATATATATATATATATATATATATATATATATGAATATATATATATATATATATATATATATATATATATATATATATATATGTTATAATAATTTTGTTTTATGTTATGTTTGTTTTCATTCCAGTTTATTTCACTTTCCTTTCTTCATTTTCTTCTCAAATCATTTCCGCGATTCCAAACTCTTAGCCTTTGGCTCTCTTGGGCTTTACGGGACTATACGTTCTTCAGCGCCCGGCAGGAAGGTTCTCATTGATTTAAATGTCCCTCAAGAGACTCACAATGAATCATGCGTTCCTTGCTTATACGATCTGAATAATGTACGCATAGAATCAACAGCCTTCAACTATGCACTTTAATCGTATATAACTACTATTGATATAATTATCGTATACGCCGATGATTCTGAGAAGTAACGATAATACGTATTTCGTGTGCCGTGTAAGATATGGGCTAAGGAGATATCAGTGAATTGTGTTATCTATCATTATCTATCGGCATTATATAAAACTTTAGTCTCCGTTTCTGCAACCGCTGTCATGTTTTTCACATTCCTTTATTTGAGAAGTAAGTTCAAATAGAAAGGAAGAGGAAAAGTTTTACGACGTAGACATCCGTAGTCGTAATGAACAGTTGTAGCTTTTAAGAGATCATATTCATTGCTATTTTAAGCGTACTGTAATTATACAGGATTAACCAATGCCTGTTTAGCTTTTAAACGATTGAAAAGTAGCACACGGTGATTTTGGTGGCAGTTGTAGTTAAAAAATAGCAACGGGTGAAAGTTTATGCTACCTTCTCTTTGAAAAGTTTCTTTTGGAGAGTCCGGGAAGACGGATAAAATATAATGAATATGAAATAAGTATGAATCGAATGCAGAATTTATGGAAACACTCATGAGTGCTTAACGTTATTGGAGTACGAAACAGATCAGCAAAGGAAATTCTCGGATATTTTCCTATAATGTTCGAAGCTGCAAGATAAACATCCTGCTTTATTTCATCATATAGATATACTAAATGAATATGTATATATATATATATATATATATATATATATATATATATATATATATATATATATATATATATATTCATTAGTACATCTGTATAATAAAATTAGGTCGTTTTTCATATATATACATATATATTCATATATATATATACATATATATTCACACACACACACGCACACACACACACACATATATATATATATATATATATATATATATATATATATATATATATATATATATATATATATATATAAAGTTAGGACGTTTTCCCCCGTACCTTTGACGAGAGTAAAAAGATAACTACATGCATCATAGGCTACTAAACTCTATTCAGCTTATTCATTCTAGCGTGTTTGAAGAAATGTTTGATTATTTTCTCCATCTAACAATAAATACTACTTTCAGACCACCAGCAAAGATTCTCCCTAAACCATACCCCATAGAGATGGTAGCAAAACCTTTTCCCTCTAATATTCTTCTACTATCATTCTCCCCTTCATCACCGGAAAGTAATACACAACGGATACTTTAGAAAAACGTAACCGTTACTGTTTTCTATTCATCTTTCATTAATTTAATACATAATTATAACATTCCGCTCAAATTTACTTGACGCTCTCTCATATTCCACTGATTTGCGAGAATATCAGATTATATTATTTCTTACTATTACGTATAGACTTCATCTCATTTCGAGATTTAGGGAAATCATTGAACGAACTTAATTACTTATACTGTTCATTGATTCAACATGGCGGCTATAATCTCTTAATCAAATCGACTTCGTAAATTTCCTTTAGCAATCTTCGATAACTTCAGGTATAATTTAATTGTTTAACATAAACACGTAGACAATTTAATACATAACACCTTTAAGGCTTTTCAAATTTATTCACAGCGTAAAAATAACTGCAGTGTTTACTCTGAAAACATCCATTTGTTGATAACAAATCCATGGAAGCACGTAATATCAGTTTCTCTACGAAATTTCCGCTTAAAATAAACAGACAAAACAAGTTCATTGTTTCACTTTTGACTATCCATACATATCTAACATTAACCAAACATTTGTGTTTTCATTTTCACGTTAGTTATTTTTTTATAATTGAGGAGGGGGTAAGTAAGACGTTTTTTTTTTCTTTAGGTTTATATTTTACAACCGTCCATTTTCACTCTCTATCTTCCTCCACACACACACACTCTCTCTCTCTGTCTATTCATTTGCAACAATTTATAATACCTATTATAACCGTTCATTCGCTCTCTTTCTCTCTCTCTATCTTCCTCTATCACTGTCTTCTTCACTCTATTCATTCGCAACAATTTGTAAAAAAACGTGTTTACATTTTCGGCGATTTAAATAATCGCAATACGAACAGTACCTTAGAGGCAATATAAATTAAACGGCTATATACAATTTTTCTGCTCGCATATTATTTAAATTAGCATTCGTCGATGTATTCAAGTATATTTTTATTATCATGATTATACGTCAGTTAGGAATTACGTTCCTTTGTTTAATTCACGACAGTTCAAAAGCTTCGAAATCAATTTCGAACACAGACGTTCGTAACATTTATAATCAATATTTTCATCAATATTTTCCTATTCATCGAACATTATTTAAATTTATTTCATAACTTTTTTACGTACTTTTTACGACTCTAAAGTTACTACTGATATTCAAAAAAATATTAATTTCCACTTTTCTAAATATACTTCAATTTAAAGTGCAGTATCCATTACTTTGTCTTTTAGGTCAGTCAATGAGAACTCTTTCTAGACTGTGGCAATTTTTTATTACTTTCCATCTATTTAACTATTTGTCTAAAACTACGACATTTTTCCCCTAGGAGATGGATTTTCAACACATTTTATAAATCTTTCTAGACTGCGGCAATTTTTCCCCCAGGTGATTGATTTCAACATATTAAATATCACCATTGATTAGCTCTCCCCTCTTGGAGAGGCAACCAAATAGCAATAACATAGTCAATGGTAAAAGTGCAGATTAGTTAACAGTCGATAAATCGGAAACAAAATAATCACAACAAATTCCTTAAATCAATCGCCATATATATAAATCAAACCAGAGTTAGACGAAAGATCGATTTTCAATGTTGGTAAACTCAATCTCCCACCAAAATAGGCACTACGGATTGAGATAAAAATTCCCTCAGTCTTACCCTAACCGTTACCTTCACTGACTTTGGAAAGATTAATGCATATTCTTGGATCATATTTACTTGTGGGGGGCAATAGTTTTTATTTTTTCGAATAAATCGCTAATTACAATCATAGAGGGCCGGGGGCAGCCACTCAAAACATAGCGAAAGCTATTTTGTTTTATTCAAAACATCGATAAATCCTACTTTACAGGGTTGTTTTCAACTGTTTTTTGACGAATTAATACTCTAATACTTATATTTTCTTAATTTAATTTATATCTATCACGGGCAACGCCGGGGCAAGGGTCCTGCTAGTACATTTTTTATACACACACACACACACACACACACACACACACACACACACACATATATATATATATATATATATATATATATATATATATATATATATATATATATGTTTGTATAAATAAAAATGAATACTTAAGAACAGCTCTACTTGTTATTGAGCACTTTTTATAAACACTGGAGTTTCAACAGAATTACATCTACAGAAACAAATACAATACGTGTACCATATATATATATATATATATATATATATATATATATATATATATATATATATATATATATATATACTAGGAGAATATATTTCCTAGAAGAATACCCATCCTAGGACGGTTAAAATCAATTCCCTGAACAGAGCAGTTTTGCACCACTCTTACGTCCTTTTACGAAGATTAAAACCTTATGTATAGAATACTTTTAATCCAATTTTAATAAAAATGTATTGCATTATTTTTATTCTAGAAAATGTCTAAAATTTAAGGCATAAGCTTAAGAGGTTTTATGAAGAAATTGATATTTCAAGGAATCTTGCTTAATTGGTGTCGAATGATAATGAATCAATTTTAATACAAATCTTAAATATAGGAGGCAGTGCCCACATTATGATCCCTAGAAAAAACATAAAAATACTCCGAAGAAACTGAAATTTGGTGAACATTTGTTAATGTTTGATGTCTATTGTTAACATTTCACAAAAATCAGTGGTATATTTTGCATAAAATTAAATTAAACTAAATATAGCCGTGTTCCAAAATTCATAATGATCAGTTAATTAGTTTAGGAGTAGATCAGTAACTACATATAAATATATAAACATACTTAGCTTCATTTCTTTATATATATATATATATATATATAAAATATGTAAGTGTTTTATTATTATTAAAGTGTTTTATACCTACAGACAACGCCGTTTCGGGTTTTCTACCATTATCAGTGCAAGAGTGGTGGTTTCAGGCGGTCGCATGGGCTATATATATATATATATATATATATATATATATATATATATATGTGTGTGTGTATAAAAAATCATTACAGAATGCTTTATTATGTTAGTAAGAGCATAATATATTTATTATGTTAGTAAGAGCATAATATATTTTAACAATACTATCATGCAACTATGTGCTGCTAAGTCATCAGTAGTGGCAGTTTATAGGGCCGTAAGTGTGTGTAAACTACTTCTTCATTGACAGAAAAATTCAACAGAGTGTTAAATTGGTATGAATTTAGTCAATTAGGATGGAAAGAAACAAAGAAATCCACAAAGAGCAAAATTGGACTTGAACATTACCATTCGTGCTACTTTCTGAGGCGTATATATCACGTGACGGAAATAGTTCATGTCGTGGAGACTATCCGATGTTGTTGTTAGTAACGTGGTAGTTGTTTTGCTGTTCAAGTGCATATTGTTTGACTCTGTGTATGAATTTTAAAGCTACACCCATAAACGTGCAACGTAGTATAATATGGAAACTTATGCTTTTCGAGTGCGAACTAGATGTTAAAGAAACAAAGGACATGTTGTGCTAATTGATGTCGATGGTTTTCAAAATCTTGCCTGAGTTGCAGTCACATCGAGATTCCAAGCATACCAGTTCACGATACGTCCTCGACAATCAGTCCGATAGAGCGTGGGCCATTGTTACTGTGGTGGCATTGCTTCTGTAGGGTTGTCGTATGGTTTTGAAAAAGTCCTAGGAGGTGAACCATCCCAAGCTTTATCTTCTCGCTTTGAAAAGGGGTTAGTTTATTGCTAACCTCTTGAGGTGCCCCTATCAGAGAATAATGACGAAGCTTCTCAGGTATTATTGTCAGCCAGAGTGCACTACACTTTCCTACCTTGTGTCACATCTTTGCACGTTGGGGGGGGGGGGGGGGGGTAAATACCAGGTATAGTTAGGTAGCTCTAAAACCGTGAATGCATATGACATAGTCAAATCCGACTAGTAGCACTCGAAGGCATTTTACAGTTCACTATGGCTCGTCAACTTCACGACCTCGATAAAAGTATCCGGAACTGCAAAATTGCGCCAAATATCGCCAAAAAATGTAATACGTCTAGTACTATACTTACAATGAACACATGACTATTCTTTTTAATAGAAGAAATGTTGCTAGTCTTTCTCTACTCTATCGTTATTTTCACGAAAGATGCTTGACTGAGCTTCAATCTTTGAATCCTTTTTGTAAGACATTGAAAGCAAGAACTAGTCTTTCTGTTACTACAAAAAAGACTTTTATTTTCTCGCTCCATGTGTCTAGCGCCAGGCGGAATTTCTATAAACAGAGCTCTTTCGCAAGCGCTTCAAACATGTAGAACATATTATCGCGAGACTGCTTCCCTGTTGATTGAAACTTGGTCGTCTTCAAATCCACTGTAATCAAATTCTTATCATTGACCACCCCATAAGCAATTAAACACATTTTATACTATTGATCAATGTAAGTACGCCCATAGTGTTCTCCATCTTTCGGCTGACAACCATTTCCGTCTCATTAACACTCATGCGCGAATGGCTCTTGTCCTTGATAAGTGGTGACCCCCAAATAATAAAAAAGTGTTTTTTTTTATAATGGGAAATACAAAGGAAAAAGGAAAAAAAACTACCTAAAACAAAAGGATTATTTTCCGAAAGACTCACGTAAAAAATGGCTACAAAGAATCGATGGAGGAACTAATCGATGAACGTAAAACCGTTATTAAATGAGTCACGATTCGTTTAGTTAATCGAATTTGACTTGTCCGTTCTGGAATCGATCAACAACAACAGATCGATCGTACACAAGTGATTAGTTTTGATATGAAAATCATAAAAACGGGGATCTCACTTTGTCCGTCGTCTTTTTGTTTCGCTTTTTAAAAATTATTAAGTTACATTTTATTGCTTTTGGCACTAACGCTCTTTGTTTCTGGTCACACATCTGCGAGATATTAGAACATTTCAACAACGCGTCCATTAATATTCATGTTAGATACTCCTTCGTTAAAATCTTGTGGTCTGATCCGCACCAAAGTACGACTGTAGTACTATCGCTTACCGGGGAGGACGTCTTTTGGGCGGAAACATACGCCACTACAAGCTCCCCGGTTGTAAACGATAGTCCTCCTCCTAATGAAGGGGGTATATCCGGTTTGGTGTTTGGTCGGGTTTTAGGCGTCATTAATTCACCCCCAGACAATTAATTATCTGGGCTGAGAGAACTGCCGTGCTGAAAAGAAATAACAACTAGTTCTTCTCCCCCGCAGTGACAAAAACGAGAGAGAGAGAGAGAGAGAGAGACAGGGATAGGGTGTATTGTAGTCCCACAGGAGAAAGAAAGTGCTGTGGACTGATCTGGATTCACCCATAGTGACAGGATGGATTCGTCAGGGTACCATGAAGTCGATACCTTTTCCTTTACCAAGGAGAACCGCTTAGCGAACCGCTTAGCACGTCTGCCTAGTAATTGTAACCAACTAATACAATTCCTATTCCTTCTAATTCCCGTCTTGGGTTTCCTATTAACTTATTGTAATTCTTACGATATAACTGAAAGAAATTTTAATACATATAAAATAAAAAAGAAACAGAGAACGACTACAGTCACTGATGTTATCAGATCAACAGATCCTGACAGTTGTCTCTCCACGAGTACAGAGAAAATCAGGTTAATTATCCTTATCGCACGATCGCGTGGAGTCGTGTGCAGTGATCTTGAAATCGGTTCCTCGTAGTTAGAAAAAAAACGGATATACCGATGATCCACAATGTTAATGTATTCATAACCGGTCGGGTGTTTATTCAAAGAATAGAACAATCAAAAACCCTCCATTAACATTCCCATTATATGGTTTATGCAAGAAACAACAATCTATATAAATATCCTATGACACAATAAGGTCACAATAATGGTCCGAACTTCGAGAGGAACTCCTGCTCATACAACACCGTAACGAAACTGCTTCATCAGTGTTCATTCTATCTTTATAAAAGTCGGTGTGTATCTATGCATACAAGTTAGTAGCCCCCGCATGCAAATTAGTAACAGCTATTATATATACAAATCTGAACATGCGCTTTTTTCTCTTTAGCAAACGGTCGCCCGACATGCAAAACATCTGGCACACTTGGTTATAAAGATGAAGGCCTCATAGGGGACATTATACATAATCATTTCTTGGCACCAAATGATCCACTTAACTATTTCAAACCTTTTTTTTCTTTTGTCACGTAATCTAGCTCAAATACTCGGAACCGCTGACAATTGCCATGTTATATTCGTGTTATAAAGTAAAAAGTTTACCTCTTCGGTAACTGTGAAATTCGTTATTTATAGCAGTCTCATTGCCGTCTGAAAATGAGGCACGTTATTTACAATATTATAGCATCTCCCGTAAACAATGAAGTTAAAAGCACTACGAATGTGAGGTAGCTATAAAGGACTACTATTAATCATATCGAGGAAGACGGTTGGCCACTTTATAGTTATAAAGCGTCGCATCCAACCGTGACTAAGAACATGTAGGTGATCTTTTTTCATCTCTTATCGCGTATTATACGTAAATCCATTTAGCGCTAACGTGGTTTGTAAACATGGTATTAACGTTTCAACAAGGTCACGCGGCTCAAATAACAAAACTGATCGCATCGACGAAGCCATATTTGTATGAAGAGGTAAGCTGCTTGCTTCGGTAATCTGTAGTAGTTGCCATTCACCGTCGCCTTTTAGTCGTATGGTAATGAGGCATCAGTGCATATAGTTTTAGATTTTTGTCAAATCGTAGATGAGGGGCTTTTTGTATATCACTGCTCCAAAACAGACTGATTATAGAAACAGGATTGTGACTAAATTTAGGAGTCTGATGTTAATTGAAGGTTCAACGCCACTAGTAGACCTGTGGCGGAGACTTACTTCGTAGAAGAAAGAGAAGGCGAATTGTTTGTGTATGTGCTTGCGGACATGCAATACTCGCGAGGAGAACGTCAGCGAAGTTATGATAAAATGATACAGCGCATGCGCCATAGGCCAAAACGAAACAAGCTCAAGCCCAAGATTCCTGTTTATCACCCCAAACCGAATGGGATAAAAAGAAGTGTTTTTTTTTTAATTAAGAGGGAGTTTCGTCTCTGAGATTGGTGCAAACTAGCGCCATGGTTCGCAGAAATAAAGAGAAAAGGTAAAGAAAAAGGAAAAAAAAGCTACTGAACGAGAGAGAGAGAGAGAGAGAGAGAATGTGCGTGCGTGCGTGCGTGCGTGCGTGCGTGCGTGCGTGCGTGCGTGCGTGCGTGCGTGCGTGTGCGTTTTTTGCAAGTTACAAGCTATCTTAGCTAATATCACCTTTTCGTAATGAACAGTCTGGCGTTTGATGTCCAAAAAAAATTCAGCGGTTCTAAGATTGACGTGTCAATTGTGAGGGTGGATAAAAAAAACATGGAATTGATCTGCGAACTTTGCGCCACTGATGAAAAAAGAGGATCATGTCCTGCCATTACGACTGCACGGTGGTGCTCTTGTTGGGCACGGACAGCTCAGTACTGTGCAGAAAGCGCACGCGAAACAAATCAAACGGGAATTGCGTACGCCTCGTTTTGGCCGATGACGCGCGCGATGTTTTATTTCATGATAGTTTCGCTGACGTTTGTCTCGCGAGTTTTCCATGTCCCAAATTCGCCTTCTTTTACTTCAGCGATGTAAGTCTTCACCACACTTCCACCGATCTCATCACAGCGCGACTAGGGGTCTCCTCTAGTTGGTACTTTTTGGAAGGGGAACGACACAAGCTTTGTCCTCAACTGGACAATCATCTTAATTTTCACTGAGCCAGCCGGCGTTTCTCGGTAGATTGCTGATATTGGATCCATAATTTGGTGGACTCAACCTTAAATGAACTAACCGCTTACCCTCTTCTGTATCTTTTAAATCGGTCAAAACATCAACAGGTGTCGTGGAAGGTGAGATGAGGTTGTCCAATCTTCGTTTAGACTATTATGTTGTTGATGGGTTAATTGACTGACAATAGCAGCTTTATACATTCATTACACCTTCTTACGAGACCACAGAATTAATCTGGCTGGCAAAATGGAGTCTGTTTAATACCTGGATGTCCGCACTTCCTGGACACGGCACTTATTTACTTCGGTTCCCTATTTTTCATCGCTGTCGAACAGGCAATTCTTGTGGGTTCATTTTCTCTTCTTATATACAAAGTATTTTTGTGGCATTTTGGCAAATCCCTCTGATCGGTTTTAGTTTGATTTGACCAATCGGATATCAACAGATAGCTAATATTCAACAATTACCGTCTCAAACGTACCAAGTCTCCTCAATATAAGCATTTCACTGTATGTATTCTGACCTTTCCAGACATTGTATCAGATGCACATCAGTTGACACATACCGAGTTGATAAACAGGGGCCGTTTTGCTACTTTCTACTGAACGGACATGTTTACACCGTTACAATTTTCAATCCCGCACCCAACTCCGCAACATTTATATTTTAGATATCATTTTCTGGACACAGCCCGAACCATATACCACTATTTCTCAATATCAGGGTTACTTCAATCGCGAAGTGGCTTTCGTCTACCGATACCTAAAATTCGTGTCCGTAATCGCAGCGTTTATCCAGAACAGGATCTTCTTGTCGCAGTTTGTTTACAACGTCTATTGCGTTTGTGGTAGGTTTGTTACTCTATCATCGCGACAGGTTGTAACTCACGTTACCCTGTGTTTTATAAAGGACGTCATGAGAAAGAAACTATCAGCACACTGGACATCTTTGGGATTTGTGACCCAAGTTTCAGTAAATAATGTCGTTCCTCTCCCAAATTCACAGACTGAATACACGGGTACCGTTTTTAAACTCCTCTGGGTCCTCGCATTTTACATCGAAGTCCTCAAAATACTACACTCTCGTTAATGTACACTTTTTAGATGTATCACCTTATTTTCCGCCAGAGCAGTATTCACAATGGCTTTCATGGTAGCTGATGCATAATCAAGCTCATTCTGCTTAAACAGTATCTCTGCTCTTTGTAGATTACTTTCTGGAACTTCCATAGCGACATGTGCATATGGATTTGCAGATATGCTGTTCGGAAAACCGGGATATCAACATTTGGACCGTTCCTTCGCTAACTTCGCTATTTTCCCGTGCAGCGTACGCATCCAGGTGACCATTTAACTCTCGATAACTTAATAGGACGGACATTCCGTTTATTTTCTTGGACCATTATCTTTAATTGGAGAAAGCCATTTGACGGACTAAGCTTGTTTTCAGGGTAAGATAGTGACCATTTATTGTTCACCCATCTCGTAACGATATTACCCTGTAATGATTGATATCGGCAGGATAGTGAATGAGTATTACAATCTAGATGGTAACGTGATGTAGGTCAGTGGTTTTCGTAGACGTCGCGTTTGGAATGCGACTGCAATTGTTTTGATTATTTCAAGATGGATATTAAAATGTAAATTGTAAACATTTGATTGTTTTTATTTTGAATTATACCTATTAGGGAATGTATCAAAACAATTGCATACGTACATGACCAAATGAGAAAAGATCTGCAAAAGATTAGAGAAGACGTGACGATCGAATTGAGCAGACGTTCCGCCTTTTATCCCCACCCCTTCCAGCTGTGGTAGGGGATTTGATTTTATCTATATAAAAATCTTTTCTTGTTTTCGATTTCTTGATCTCTGCTCTAACACCTTTTTGATTTAGGGACCCGTATAAGAAGAGATCAACGTTGGGGACTAAGTAAAAAAAACACAGGGATTAAGTTACATCTGCACTTCGCGTCCGTAGTTGTCTCTGACATTTTTAGATATTTTGTTTTTCATGGAAATCGCTCCAGACAAGGCATGAAACCACTTGATGTAGAGAGTTAACAAGAATGAAATATGATTATCGCAAAGACAGGGTATGCCTATTGGCCTTAATCTTGATAAGACCAAAGTTATAGGTAGGAGGAAAACAGTCAGCAGGAAGACAATTCCACAAGTCTGCAGTGTTTGGGGATAAGCTACTGGGATAGGAAGTTATATTACAATGAGGTATCAAAATAGCGAATTTATGGAGACCACTAGACCAACGAGTCAAACGAACTGGAACATAGGAAGCAGGGAATAGATCACATAATTCTGAAGAACACATGCCATGATAGTATTTATAGAAAAGACTGAGACTAGCAACATATCGACTGTGAGAATGAGGTGCAGAGAAGAAGAAAGGGTGTTGCTAATCAAATTACAGATACGTATCTGCACCTTATTAAGAACCCTCAAATGGGACAGAGATCCACAGGCTACAATATGACAACAGTACTCAATACATGATCTGCTAATAGTTTTGTAGAGGTAGAAAATAGCTTAAGGGGTATTCAGATCTTTAAACACTCAAAGGAGCGCCCATTCGACATTTTCTATGATCGTGTTTATTTGTTGGTGTGTGGTTGAATCCTAACACTAAAATCGGGCTCTTTGATACTGATGGCCGCATAAATAGGAAAATATGGAAATGTAATCCCACTTGATTTAGTAATGCAATTTCGCAGAATGTCTTGATGATATCTGTGCTGAGATATCAATCAAAACTCGGCAGTTGTCTGTATATGATTATGCGATGTATGTTCTACATAGGAGAGTAGAAAAGGGACCATGGGTTTACTTTTGGTAGCCTTATAACTCTCGCTTCACTTATTTTGTCGTTTAGTCCTTAAATTCCATGAGCGATGTTTCTGACAAAGGGGAATAATTGCTGTTTTCTGGGTTGGAATCTATCCACATCAGACTTATCATTGGCTAGTTTTTTACATTGAAGTAGTATTCTTTTCTAGCTCCTTACATTAAGTGGATTCATGCCTTGTCTGGAGCGATTTCTATTAGAAAAAAAACAAAAAAATAACCAAACATATGTAACAATGTGCCGGGACCTTACGAAGGATTAAAGGTTATCATAGGCGCTAGTGTACATTTGGGAGAGTGTACTGAAGAAAACAGAAACTATCATTTCACACGAGCTGGAAAATATCCGAGCTTACATACCTGGAGTGACGAGTGCTTCTACGGGAACGCGACGATAGTGTTGTGTTGGAAAGGAATGAGGTCAGGGTGGCAGGTAGATAAAGAAAGCAACCGACTAATTTTCACATGGACCGCTCTTCAGATACATTGTTTTCTCAAAGACCTATTCCAAAAGCTTAAAATAGAAATATATATACGCAAAGATTTCAAATTGGAGAATACAAATCTATAAATCCAAAATATATCCGCTCGGAATTATTTGTATGGAAAGGTTTTACATATATTTCTGTTTTCTCTTATTCAGATCTAGCACTTACTATATTTTATTGGGTTGTCTTTTTTTCTGTGTTTTTGTTTGTCATCGAATATTTATGGGTTGCCATATATTATTAAAACGGGAAACCAAATGTAAACAAGC
>OY744516.1:201174904-201442404 GCA_963556195.1 Sepiola atlantica | reverse complement strand
GTTTCGGAGGGGAATTGGCTGATGAATTTGCCATAATTTGCATTTGTCTCCCAAGTACTTTCGGACTCATCTGGGTCCATTATCGGAAGAATGAGGTTAATCAGGTCTAGACCATTTGGCGGGAATTATGTACTAAGTACGAAACTATATTGGAGCTATAAACATTTTAGAATATTATTACTGATATTAAAGTTAATTCTATTAATTAGGGTTTTTTTGGTTTTTATATATAGGGCTTCTAATATATGGAGTTTTTGTTTGTAGTACTAAATTTTAAGATGTTGGTATTTTCTACTAAGAGTTTTCTGAATTCAGATCGGGGACAGGAGTGGTTGTTAGTTAAGTGTTGGGCTATGGCGCTAGTATCAGACAAATGCATCGTTTGTTACTTGTTGCTGATGACGACTGTGAGCCAGAAACACGTGTCTATGGATTACTTTTTTGTACGTTTAAAATTAATTAAAAATACATTATATATATTGTTACACCAGCCGTTCTTACACAGGAGAAACTGCACCGGTTGTCACTATAAATAGTGCGAGTCACCAGAGACACAAGAAGACAAAGCACAGTCTTGTAACTGTCTAGCCAAGTGCTAGTCACTTTCTTACCTTGTTAATAAACTTGTTAAACCAACCCTCGACTTGACTTCCTTTATTTATTATTTACTGTTGGACAACTTCACAACATATATATATATATATATATATATATATATATATATATATATATATATATATATATATATATATATTAAATTTGTAGAATTATTTATTGATTTCATTGCATATTTGTTGTTTTAGAAAGATAAATTTCTAAAGACTCAAAGGATGTTACAATTTCTCAGAGTTATTTCTGCGGAAAGATATTCACACTAAAACTAGGATAAAATTGAACCTGCTGATGATAAGATTCTTTTTACAAAAATATAATTTTATACTAAATGAAATTGTATTCTCTCAGAAACGTATGTACATGAACAGACTTGTTGGAATATTTATTTCCGGAATCTGGTTTTAATATTTGGAAATGTATTGCATATTAGTTGAATATATTAAATACTAACCTGTTAATATATGCTGATTTCTATTTGTTTACAAAAGAAAGATAATTTTACAATATAGCGATGTCCGGTTGTTGGCACGCAGATTGCTTGTCAGCGATTGACTTATTCTTACAAGTCTTTCTGTAGATATGACATATGAGGCTACTGATTTCCGTTTATGTATAGCTATATTCCACTCCTGTTTGATACTTGTTTAGTTGCTATGTGATCTCTTGTGATTGAGTAGACCAGCCGTAACAGACAGGCTCTGCCACATAAAGCACACATGTTCAAGTTGAAATGTGTCTTGGACGTTCGGTCCTGACTGCTTCCACAAAGCACATTTCAAAATGGAGTACTCTATTCACTTTGCCTCCAAACTACCACAGCCATCACAGATACACTTGCGCCAGACCGATCGCTCCAGGGCCATCCTCTCCCAGTTCTCCACGTCTATATCAAAGTTTTTCAAGGTAAGTTTCTGACTGCATCCTTAAACATATGTTTGGCTTGTTTCTCAAGCGTTTGGAAGAGAGAGAAGAATGAATTTGTAAAAAATCAAACATTGGGGACAATATAAATACATAATAATAATTGAGCACTCTGCTGGGGTTCTCTATTACTAACCTACACACACACACACACACACACACACACACACACACACATATATATATATATACATATAAATTTTATCTCAACTTACTTTAATTATATATATATATATATATATATATATATATATATATATATATTATATACACATTATTATAGTCTACGCTAATCAACCAGCGTTTTGATGTTCTCACACTTCTTCACTCTCTCTCCCTCCCTCTCTCTCTGTCTGTCTGTCCGTCTCTCTCTTTCTCTCTCTCTCTCTCTCTCTCTATTTATATATATATATATATATATATATATATATATATATATATATATATATATATATATTTGGAGAGTTTACCAAGACATTTCATTCAAGAAAGGATTCATCGCAACAACAATTTTTCTTTATTACGTATTTATTTTCTAAATTTATTTTCTAAAATTATATATTTTCTAAAGTTATTTATTTTCTAAAGTCATTGATTTAGATGATAAATACATAATAAAGAAAAAAATCTTTTTTGTTGTGAGTAATCCATTCTTGAATGAAATGTTTTGGTAAACTCTCCAAATATACATATAAATGCTCTGTACCCTATAATCATCGAGCTTGTTTTTATTGGCCTTGTTCCGGACTTTACTGAGTATACACTATTCTTAGGGAAACATCAAAATGTATATATATTATATATATATATATATATATATATATATATATATATATATGTGTGTGTGTGTGTGTGTGTGTGTGTGTGTGTGTGTGTGTGTGTGTGTGACGGATGGGAGAGAGAAAGAATGAATTTTTAAAAAATGAATCATTGGGAACAAAACAATTATAATGGTTCTCTTCGTATAAGAAAATGTCCATCATTTACCAAAAATCAATTTCATCATTTACGTAAGAGATCGATTTCAAAAACCATGGGAGACAATCGGATTTGAAAATGATCATATGCTTTTCGATAATTGATTGCATCACGATGTATTCGTGCTCAGCGAATCATAATCAAAAAGTTACCCCTTTGACCTCTATCCTCCCTCGTGATGGGCGTTCACCAGGCAACACGACTCCACGGTGAGTTGATAACGCCAATGCCGGTGCGATTAGGCGATCAACAATAATCTAGAAAGGAAACGAACTAATAAAAAAGAAGAGAAAAACGAAAGAGGTTCCCTTCTTTCTTTCAGATTCATGAGACAAGATAGTTTACTATTTGGATTATTTAGACGATTGTCGCATCTTGGATGTAATTCTCATAACGTTTCGGCCGATGTAAACTCCAACCTTCTTCACGTGTTATTTATCAAACTCGGGAATCTTCATGTCGAACTTGGAAATCTGTACGGAATTTTGAACGAAACTCGTTATTAAATCGACGGGGGTCGCTTGTTCTCATTCCGCCAGGCTTGACCAGGTAGAACCGTATACATTTTTAATCGTATTATTAGTATCGCCCGTACTAGGGATTGAACCATCAACCACTAGATGACTGTCACTTGGAACTTATTATACTTAGCATGTTTATCTATTTAAGGAGAGTAGAAAGTTGGCCGTATGTTTACTTTCGGCAACTTCGTAACTCTCCCTTTTTCTTATTTTGTCCTTTAATCCTCACATTCCATGAGCGATGTTTCTGACAAAGGGGGAATAATTGCTGTTTTCTGGGTCGGAGTCTATCCCTCTAACACTTATCATTGACTAGTTTTTGACTTTGAAGTAGTATTTTTTAGCTCCTTACATCAAGTGACTTCATGCCTTGTCTGGAGCGATTTCCATAAGAAAGTACAGATTTTAGGAGCTTTAAACCTACTTTTGGTTTGTATGTGCAGTCTTACTACTTACGAGTAATTATTACTAGGATGGTGCCTGTTCGATGAAGAATTTATACTGAAGCAAGTGTTGGGTAATTTCCTACTGCACTTCTCCTGACTCGGCATTCTGAAAGTACAGTGGTAGAAAGAAATCTGAGAGTTTATCATTCAAACTCCTCGGCCTAACCTTCACAGGTAACATGAATTGGAACAAATACATTGAAGACATTGCCAAGGCTGCCGCAAAGAAGGTTGGCTCCTTCTTCCGTGCTAGTAAACTCCTCAGACCTGACATTATCCTGTATCTCTACAAAGCCACCATCCGCCCATGCATGGAGTATTGTTGCCACATCTGGTCTGGTGCATCATCTACTAGTCTCTCTCTCCTTGATAAGGTCCAAAAAAGAGTCGCCAACCTAATAGGTCCCTCACTGTCAACCAAGCTCCAGTCCCCGTCCCATCGCCGCAATGTAGCATCACTGTGCTTGTTTTACAAATACAAATACCAAGTATGCTCCGATTAATTGGCTACTCTGGTGCCCCCTCGACGTAAATTCACTAGACCAACTCGACAATCAACTAAATCCCATTCATTCACTGTGGCGGTCCCTAGATGCCGGATAGCTTTCTACTCAAATAGCTTCTTTCCTCGTGCTGCTGGCCTCTGGAACTCCCTCCCTGCCCCTGTTTCCCCGACAGTACTGACATGCAGAAATTCAAAACTAATGTAAACAGACATCTCGCTGCTCAGATCCCAATTTAGGTTGACCCCCCCCCCCAAAAAAAAACCGTCTCCCTTTTTTTTCTCAGTAGCCCCTTACGTCTACAGTGGCGGCCTGCCTTGTTTGGGGGTGAACTATGTTGAAAAAAAAAGATAGACAGAAGCAATTCTGAGATAAAACGATTGGGGTTATGTCGCAGTTTTTAATTACTCTGCCAAAGCTTGAAAGTCTAGTCTTCCCTATCATATCATCCAAAGCTAGGAGAAGCGAAATTGAATGACACCTATTTCAAGTGACAAACTGTCCAGTGAGAAATATTAATCAAAAACGATCGGAGGAATGAGTAGAAAAAGACTTAAGGTCATTTTTCGGGATTTGTATTATTTAGAACCATGGCGTAACGGATAAAAGTGATAAGTATAATCAGTTCTAAGTGATTCAATCCTCAGTGTGAACGATAATAAGAATACAATTACGAATTACTTACGACTTCTATCTGGTCATGGCTGACTGAAAGAGAACAAAGGTTCCCTTAGAAATTCTGTACAGATTCCCGAGTTCGACATAAAAATTCCTGACTTCGACAAGAAGCACCTGAAGAAGGTAGTAGGTTACATCGACCGAAATAGTATGAGAATAACACCAAAAATGAGAACAATAGTCCGAATAATACAAGACTGAGGTTGTTGCCTTACTTTTTCATCCCACCCTCAAAATAGTCAAAAATAAAGGCGTAAAATAGAGTCACACATTTTCGAATTGTTTTATATTCTTTACAGCAACTAGTATTCCCTAACGTTTGCCCATCTCAACATCGACCAGCATCACTGTGTTGGGTTCTCAAGCTATGGATCCCACCCGTACAGTTTAGTTGACCACATGTGGCCGCTTCTCTTACGCAGGATCTCTCTCGGTTTTGATACACAAAAGTGTTGCTTTTTTAAAATTTGTATCTAAATGCAATTCGTAGAACCAGTAGGTTTCATTGGTTTCACCGATAAAAATAGACACTCACAAGAGGGGCCACCTGAATGTTTCCAAAATACTTCGTGAATGTGATGCTAGTCATACAGCATGACTTGGACACGGTGTCCGAGTCGTTAGTCCGCGCTGATATCTACTTCACCACCGGCACATCTCTTTAGAGATTTCATTCAGACGTGGGCTTAAATCAGAGGTCAGAAAACTACGACCCAAGGGTCAGATCAGGACAGCGACATCAGTGCATCAGACCCGCTGATGATATTTGAATTGGTGTGTTAAAGGATATAGAACCATGAGACGTAATCAAATTTACACTTAAATATTATATTTAGAATATTAAGAGATGTGCAGGAATGCGAAGACTTCCTGGCCGCCATGTGATTTAAATTTACTTGTTATACTGTTTAATTTCGTGTGATCCCATATATTTCCCTCGCTCGTTGTCTGTCCGCCTTCTTTGATAACTTAATAAATATGTTAGTTGTCTTTGTTTTTTGTGTATTGCACGCTATTCATTTATTGTTAACATGAAATGTTAAACTTAGTGTTTCCTCTTTATTCCCAGAACTTTCGTTCTGGCTTGCAAGTTTTGAACAGGATGATTATGCGGTCCACGTTTTTCATTTTGTCAGTTATCCGGTCTACTGTGTAAAAGGTTCGGCGACCTCTAATCTACTGCAATGGCTCCAAACCCTTTCCAATACCGACTCCTGTTTCAACTTTATAATATTTGCCACCCCACTTAAAAAAGGGGACCACATTCTTGATATTAAATAGAATATGGAGTACTTTTGTTATATTTCGGCTGGTGAATCTCTGTCGATTTGAGTGTTCTTGATAATGTTCATAAGCTTATCTGTAATTTAACTTAACCCCATAACACCCTTTTGTTTGGCCCCAGCCTTTCTTTTCTGCGCGCTCTTTCTCACAGACGTCTCTGTGTGAAACAGAGAGTGCAGAAGTAGAAGAAATTTACTAGGTGACAAACGTTAATTAACTTCGGTGATTCGAAAATAACCGTGAAAATCGTCGATCCAAACTGTATGAAAACGTGATAAAGCATATGCAATAAATATTGTATTAGCGCAATCACATTTCGCTTCAAAATAGCAATTTCGATCTCGGCTGGTAAAATAAATCCACATGGATTGATTTCAGGGTTACATTTAAACATTTTTTCATTATTACCATTGCTAGCAAACATATGCGTCATCCAGATGTAAACAAAAATGAGATTTTACTTTTTGAGGCGATTACGTGTGAACACCCTACAAATCTTGGCTAAATAAAGAAAAAAAAAACAATTATTTGTAATTTTAGAGTGGGCGTTAAGTTTCGTATATAAATTTAACGTAAAATGATCCCTAATTTACGGGCCATTTTAGAGTTTTAGAGCAATAAACCAAATTTCTTTACCACTAACCCTAAGACCGAGTGGCAAGGTCATATAACCACACGTAATCACTTAAAAAGGTAAACATACCTACCCTACAAGACGAACAGAATTTCTCTCCCGTAAAAAATGTTCTATTTTCTCTAAAACGCTTGAATCGACCGGAAATAGGGGGTCATTTTACGTGAAATTTATATGCGATACTTATCCCCCACCCTAAATGCTAAATGATTGTATTTTTGTTTTGTTTTTTCCTGCTTCCCTTCTATTTTTGTGGGTGTAGACAGATAACTGTTCAATAAAGGTAGAATCTCATTAGGTGTCGGGGGATATTTAGCAGAAGCAATTCATTTATATTAACGCAAAAAAATTATATAAAACATTTAAGCAAAATATAATAACGATGATGTTTTTGTTGTACTAACGAGTCACTGCTTGTCAAGGCCCAAAGGCCACTCGAGGATAAAGGTTAATGAGTTTGTTAGGTGTCCGGCGAGAAAACAACTTGGATGTAACTAGAGATAATATTTTAAACTTGTCAGAATTGGATTATTTTAAGAGGACAGCTCAACAAGAATTTGTTAACGTTAAATTTGAAACCGGCAATGTTGTAGTCAGATGAGAAGCAGCCCCGATAGAGAAAAGAAAAAAGTAGCAATATCGCTTCTGTGAGAACAAGGCTGGATTTCAAAGTCGATTTTATATTCAAGGCAGGAAAGGGTGCCCTGAGCGGCACCTCCTCAAATGTAGGCAAAAATACTCCATCTTAAGACGTCTCTGACTATTATACAGGTTGCGTCAGGAGTGAGTTACTTTCTTGAGCGGTAAAATGATCCAACCATTTTTCTAGCATCGGTAAGTTAAAATATAACAATTAAGGCCAAAAGCCACTCGAGGATAAGGGTTACTGAGATGGATGAAAGGTCGGTTTAATGATGAAGAAGACTATGCGAAGTTTTAAAATTACCAATGTAATGAACAAAGTTTAATTATTTATCGTTCGACAAGTACTTGTTAAAATGTCATGTAATAGTCTGCAGGGAAGTATTCCCGTGATAACGTGTTCCACAGTTGAGAAGTCTTTGGAAAAAAATCCTCTCGATAGAAACCTCCCATGACTCTAGGCACATGGAGCGAGAAAAGAAAATTTTGTTTCAGCTGTGATAGGGAGACGAGCTGTGAATGTCTTAGAATGAGGCACCAGAGATTGAAGCTCAGTCAAGCATTTTTCATGGAAGTAACGATAGAGTAGATAAAGACTAGCAACGTCTCTTTTGTGAGAAAGGTGCTGTAGAGAACAGAAAGGATCATGACCCCACTAGATTGCGAAGTTGTTTGAGAATACATGTTCACTGTAAACGCAGGTTCTGTTGCATGAATCAACGTTCTATTATAATGAAGTTATATTAATGTTGCCATCCACTTTACCCCTGCTCATCCCCCACCTCTTTTCTCTTACCACCAGCCACAGTAGTCCTTGCTCACCCCATCCTTCCATTTTTCCCCACTCATTTTCTTCAACATTCATTTCTATTTCTCCAACAAATACGGACGTCCACCCAGCAGTTGCCATTATTTCATTCTATTTTTCCTCCCAATATGTCTACCCTACATGTATCTGTACTTGTATGACATTTTTTCTCTATTTTATCATCCTGATGAAGTCTTATAAATAAAGACGAAACGTTGATGTACACGTAAAAAACATCCATTTTTTGGTTTTCCTTTTTCATATATATGTATATATAAAATATGATAAAATATGAAACTAAAAGTATACGTTTAGTGGATAGAACCTATAGTGAAATGGTTTAAGCTCAATATACGAGATAGAACGATTATAAAGATAGATGAAAGAAGAGAGATAAACATGTACGAATGACAAATTTATTCAAACTTCGATTGTTCAATGCAAGGTGTACTCGGTAAAAACCTGTTTATTATTTTTTCCTGAAGCCAAGGCTTTTCGCTGCCAACTTATCTATCTATGTAATTCCTCTGTTGATAAGATTGTAATCTTTGAAAAGCCTTGGCTCAAGGAAAAAAATAATAAACATGTTTTACCGAGTACAGCTTTCATTGAACAATCGAAGTTGAAGTAAATTTGTCATTCGTACATGTGTATCTCTCTTCTTTCATATATATATATATATATATATATGTGTGTGTGTGTGTGTGTGTGTTGGTGAGATGGTGCAGATTTTCACTTGGTCTTATTAGTAATATTGGGAGGTGACTGTGGTTTAGTAGATAACGACAAAGACTGACGACCTGGGTGTTCCAAGTTCGAATCCAGTCGGTTCCACAAAACCACTTTCACTTAGGGGTGTTGGCAACCTTCACGTGGTACTTTCCATAAGTACCCGATGTCTTTCTAGAAAGAATTTTAACTAGAAAGATATCGGGCAAACCAATGCCAACAATAGAACTATATGATTCACACGAAATGAATGAATGAATTTAGAATATTTTTCTCTCCGCTAGCCGATCTCCCCAGTTAATTAAGAGTGCTTGCCTCCTATGAATGCATCCCTTGAAGATCTCACTCTTTTTGGTATGCCACATTTTACTGGTATCATTTATATTTCATTATTATATGATAGTTCTCCACATTGCATTGAGAGCACCGGTTCGAAGCTTGGAAGTATGACGCCTTTCTCTCTAACTCATTCCATATGATTGTGAAAGGTGTCCCTCGTTATTTAAATTCGATACCCGGGTCGTTACTGCTGCCTTTGCCTTGTCTCTATATTTTTAAGTCTTTCTATGTGCGTATTATCTCTGCCTGAAAGTGCCCTACGTCATGCCGATGTATGTTTCGGCTCTGCCGCTCGGTTGACTTGTGATAGTCTCTTCATATACAAAGGATTCCACCTTGGAGTTTCCGTCTAAGGGGCAATTACATTTGAACCTGCAAGAAAAGCCCTTTTGATTCTGTGGCGATAATACGCTTCAGACTGAGTAGCTTATTTTAATCGTGTTTCTATTAAACAATTTGTGCAGTTTATGCTGTGGGGGTATTTTGGCTCGTACCTTATGGAAAATGTGGCCTACTCGTGTTTTGGTAGTAAGGGAGAAGGAGGTGAGAATCAAATAATTGATCTATAAACCTGCTATTGAATAGTGTTTCGTTGTTAAATGATGTTGCTTGTTCACAAATATCAGAATTAAATGAACACTCTGAGATTCTTCTACTGATGTTAATGATCATATTCTTAAATAACGTGAGGGTGGGGTGGCAAGATCCTTTATTTATGTATTTTAGAGTTCCATTTAGATTGTGGAAACGTTTATGTGTCTTTACTATATTGGTCTAGAGTGGTGTCTAAAAATCTACTTTGCTCAGATTTGTGTTTATAGTGATCTTGAATCCTAGTTCCTGAAATCATTTTGTTACTTTTCTAAGTCTATCTAAAGTGTTTCCGTTGAAGTCGCATGAAACACACAAGCCGTCATCCCTCTACAGACCGAAGAAATAGTCGGGAAATTAGTTTTTTGTTTCTCCAGTAGAAACAGGCCGACTAAGTTGAAAACATCTGCACTGTCGTACGCTCTCATAGTCACATCAAGGTTTTTTTTTGTTACCCAGGCTTTACAATCGAATAACATAAGAGTTAGTTTTGCGTGCATGATTGTCTCTTTTTCTAGTTCACTAATAACGGTGTATATTGATGAAAAACGTAATACTTTATCTAGTGTTTCTTTAGTAATAGAGGGTGCGAAGTATACTATATCAAGTTGTGTAAATTTGCATCTGCGTGCTTCTGGTATCTCATGGAACCAGTTTACCACTGAATATATATTTCCCCAGAAGGTTAGTTTTTCTTTTTATTGTATTGACTATTTTACTAATTATTGCCCTACCTATATAACAAATTGGGTTTATGAGTCTGCAAGTTTGGCTGTTTGAGAAATTCTCTCTTTATATATATATATATATATATATATATATATATATATATATATATATATATCCAATAACCATGATTTTTATTTTCTATTTTTATTTTTTCATATTTTTAAAGTATATACCATTACTGTGATATGTATATTTAGGACTCATTTCTCTGGAGGTGAGCCAATCAAACATTATTACATTCATATCAACTCTGCTCAAACCTAGAATTATCAGAAAAATCTAGAAAGAAGAGAAGTTTTCAAATTGAAAAGTATTGACAAAAAAACTACACCACACTGTGGCTCATTATGTGCAAAAAAACAACAACAAAAAAAAAACAAAAAAAAAACCGTCACACGAGAAAAGAATCTCCTTAGGATACCATATATATATATATATATATATATATATATATATATATATATATATATATATATATATATATATATATTAAACAAAATCCATATATAATATTTTGATTTAACACCTTAACGGTGCATTTCTATTTCTTTCTTATATTATTTTATTTGAAACTAGCTGGACTCGTCCCCCGGCGTTGCACGGGAGAAATAGAAAAGAATGAATTAAAATTTGTCAACATCCGACCGAGCGCAAATAGGTCACATCAGAATGATATTTACAAGAGTAAAAGTGCTACATATTACATTGATTCTTTTCAAATGACTACATAATAACGGTGATTTTAAAAACTCCAGCACTTCTCTTGCCCCTCACTCGTAGGTAGAGGTTTAACCATGCAAAAGAAAATTGTGTAAGACGACTGGGATCGAAGCATACACCTCTCGGTCTGGAATATATGCTGCTAACGTTTCGGCCACGAAAGCGAGTATAAAATTTACGAAAAAATAGGTCATTTAAAAGAAGCCAGTAGCTGGCATGCGTGTTATCGTAGGACTCGCCGTAACGCGACCGAATGTAGGGTCCACCAGTCACACATTTTGAGTCATTTCTATACCAGGAAATCGATGTTTTTTTTCCAATTTTGGATATGATGCGTGTGAAAGGTGGAGAATTCAGAAAATGTACACTTTATGATTGTGTCGAGTATCTTGGCGTATAGTGACTTAATTCAGAAGTCGAGTCGTTGTAGAAATTGTAGCCGCCGTGGTGAAAAATGAAATACTGCAAATAACTATGTTCGTTAATTGCATTCTTTAAAACCCACAATGACTATAAATGTACACTTAATAGGTAGAAATAACGTAATCCGATATTCTCGAAATTCAGCGGAATTAGCGGGATGGCCCATTAAATGTGTCCGTAATGTTTTGTATTATGTAGTAAATTAATCGCAGACAAATAAGAAATAATTACAGACATTTCTTTCAAAAAGTAGACGTTGTTTATTATTTCCCGGTGTCAATAGAGAAAGTGTCAGTATTTATATATATATATATATATATATATATATATATATATATATATATATATATATATATATATATATATATATATATATATAAGAGTTACAATAGATAAGTTAAAGACCTAAAACTCAATGTTTTGCCCAACTGTTACGTGGGCTCTTTGAAGAGAGAAAAGTTAAAAGTGGCCAAAAAACGAGTCGCTCTGTAATAAAGGGAAATATATATAGTAATCAGGGTATAATAAATTTTAATGTATGTAGAGAGAAAATAAACAAATATGTATATACATATACGTATATATATATATATATATATATATATATATATATATATATATATATAGTAAATAAATTTATAAAAAGTAAAATAAAAATTAATATATATATAAATGTATGTACTCGAAATATATATATATATATATATATATATATATTGAGACTAGCATCACAAATGAGACCAGTAGTCCGAAGTAATATTAGTTATATCAATAGAAAATATTTTTCATTTAATTGTTGCAAATAGGAGAATTTAAGAAACACAACACTGTTTTATCACCAGTTGCTCATATTATCATTTTAATATCTTCATTCGGATTTTTTTGTTTTCTGTAAAAAACGTTTCGATTGAGAAGAACAAATAAATATCCACATTCCACACAAACGCACTGGCATTTTTATCCTTCAAATGTAATTGACTTACACAAGATGATTAAAGGCCTTATTATGAAAGCGTTTTTGTATTGATTTTATTTTGTTATTTTTTAATAATTTATTATTCTTTTTAATTAAAAAAAATAAAAACAAGGTGCGTACAATGTAAGGGCTGAAACGATGTTAAACCCTCGATTATTAATTAGAAATAAGAATTGAATGAAATAACTCACTGAAGGCATTTTTCTAATTATAATGAATGATTCATAAGACAAAACTTTCGTGTTCTTCTTTTTCATTAATGCACTTATTAATTTATAGCGTAATTCATTATCGTTCAACAGGCAGCCATCTTGTAATTATTGACTTAGTCAAAATGGCTCTCCGTTTTATTAGGTGAGAATTAAAGAAGATGAAAGTTTTATCTCACAATATAACTTTAATTTGAATATAAGTGTTCGTCAAATTAGAGTAAAGTGTTTAAATTGCAGAAAGAAAGAGGTTCTGTTATAATTCTTTATTAGAAGACTTGTATCTACCAATTTATCTACTTTTTCCAAGTAACGTGAAACTATTTTTTCCTTTTGTTTGGATAAATTCAAATGTATTCAACACAACACATAATAATTAATTAATTGTTGTGATGGGATACCGGACTCCACTCAGTCACTAAATAAGTGAACTAGTCATAACAATAAATACGACTACGAACAGTAGTATAGACATTCGATTGTATTCTGTTAAATCCTATTGGATTACCTGTAGTTACTATTATTTGTACAAGATATATACGTTGGAATAACCCGTACTATTTCAATGCGTTTACACTCTATTATTTTGTCATTTATAACTACTTACCAAGTTATATCATTAATAAAATGTGCTTTTTTCAAAACCAATATGCAAATATCAAGAACTTTCATCGGATGTCTTTTTGGCTTGGCATGCCGAGATAATACCCAAAGAGTTTCTTTGAATAGTGGCGATAGAGAGGCGCTCGTAAAGCACAATGATCCCCGGTATGGCGCCTCGTTAGTAAATCAAGACTGTTGATGAAGTCCCGCATGGCGGAGCCTATCGCTCCATTAGTTTCTACGACGATCGGTTTGAACAGAAATATATCAAGAAGACCTGCATATTTTGATTGGTTGGGGTCTTCCGCTGACCCTGCTGCATGTCAACAGGTTTTAAACGTGTCTGTTACTGACGAGGGCGTAAAAGTATCGAAACAAGTCGCATCTAATATAAATTTTATGGCCCCTGGCAACGCCGTGTAGCCATGCTAGTCTAATATATAAGAAAGACAAACTAATTGTCGTTTTTTAACAATTCAATGCATTATCGTGGGCGAATTCATAAATCAGTAACAATTGCAGGAAAATACCGACGATTCTTTTAATAAACGGGTGTACACTCTGCGTAAAAAATGACGGCTAAAAATATGCTTCGCCTGTGTTCGCACTCATTCATCTAAAATATTCATATGAAATCATAGAATTACGTCAGTAATTTAATTTTTAATGTATAAATTATTGTTATCATTTCCGATGACTTCAAGAAAAAAAACACCTACCGTCGCCTTTTTCGTCGTGAAATATTTTTTTTACTTTTCTGCTTTTAATAATAAAGGCGAAAAAAAAAACAAAGTATCTTTTTCAAATTACTCAGTAATATATATTTTTTATTCGACTAATCGCTTCGTTGTTCATTCATTTCATTATATAACCATTTTAAAATAGGGAATTCATTTTCATTTTATGCTTATACAAATTGAAATCCCTTGATTTAAATATCGAAAAGAGAAAATTGAATAAGCTTTCTTGTAGTTTTTTTCTCCTACTTAATAAAATCTGACTATGTCCATGCACAGTAAATTTCCTTAACATTAGAATATATCAAATCACACTATGCCAATCTTCTTTTTGCTGTTTTTACCATAATTACTAAAATGTAAAATCAAAATTGTCTATTTGTTTTTTACGTAAAGAAGGCTACAGCTAGATTAATTGCTGTCCAGAGAGCGAATATATATATGAAGAGTTCGAATACAAAACGCGATAAACGCCATTTTCAAAATCCCGAAACTGTCCCAACAAAAAGTGTTGCATTTCAACACTCGCCGACACCCTAAAACTATGTGTTACATGATATGATACCGAAATAATTTCTATTTGATTTCAATTAAAATCAGCTTTCAGTCGGGGTCTAGATTTGATATATTCGTGTGTTTATTGTTTAATGTCCCAATTAAAACGAATTGGATTTATCGCGTTTTGCGTTCGAACTCTTCATATATTACAGAAGTTCAGAACAGCTAAAGTGTTTTGTATCTGCCATTGACCTTAAGGTTTTTGTTTTGTTTTTTATCTTTTGTTGTTTTATCTTTGGTATTCCGGCGTCAGACTAGAACAGTGGGCGATCATAGGTAATCGTAACTTCGACCTAATTTCATAGACCCAGAAAGGAAATTTTTTTTTTTTTCTATACTGCCAATATAAGTAAAATATAGTGATACCCCCCAGACGATTGAAATATCAATTGAAATATCGTTGCGACCTCACACAGCGCGCGTGTCGCCATTTTCAAAAGCAACGAACGAACCATAATCGATGCTGAGGAGAGTCCATAAATGTCGAATTTGAAACCGACGGTATCGTTGTTGTTCTGAGCTTTTGTAATATATATATATATATATATATATATATATATATATATATATATATATATATAGAGAGAGAGAGAGAGAGAGAGAGAGAGAGAGAGAAAACAAGAAAGAGAAAAAGAACAACTGTGTCTGTGCGAGCCTATGAATAAACACCATAAACCGACGGAATCGATGTTGTTTTGAGCTTCTGTAATACATACATACATATATATATATATATATATATATATATATATATATATATATAATGACTGTTAAATTCATGTTCTTTCAGCAGTCGAACACTTTGACAACGGCTGCTTTTAACAGGTTTAATCTGATTTACCGGGTTGTTGATAGTGGCCGCGTGGTCTAAGACGTCGAAATTTGAGTTTGAAACATGACTCGTGTTCTAGGGTTCGAGTCCGGCGACCGGTATAATTAATCTGACGATTCCCGAAAAGATAAAACGTATACGTATGTAGATAAAAACAAATATATCTATATTTATATATATATATATATATATATATCTATATATGTATATATATATATATATATATATAGAGAGAGAGAGAGAGAGAGAGAGAGAGTGATAGTAACTGTGTGTGTGCGAGCCTATGAATAAACCCCATACATTACGTAAATAATTAGCTCTGATTATGAGAATCAAAATGCATTAGGTTAATTGGATTTAAAATTAATTGATTTCAATCATGAAACTTAATTAATAAAATAAATCCGATTAAATATTTCGTAATTCTGATGATCAATATAACTCCAATGACCTTTACATCATTTAATGATTCTGGCGTGTTGTAAACACTATTGCATATCGCCGAGTTATTACGACTAAAGACGTGAGCAATTTTACATGAGTTGGCCAGAAGAACAAAAAATGAAACCGGCCCATTTGAAGAGAAGCACCAATCAGGAAGATTCGTGAATGATTGAATTAAAAATGGTCTTTCAGCTTCTAATCGCTTCATATGTTATGATTTGTACAGACTCTAACAAAATTGGGCTCAATTATTCTCACGATATCATTAAAAACTAGCAGGGCTACCAGGCGTTGTCCGGAGGGGCAGTAAGCGAATTTTTTGTTTATCAATAACAATTGATTTCTTACTGTTGTCACAAGCGACGTAAATCTTACTGTAAAAAGGAAACAACTAATCGAGGTAAAACTTACCCCATCGTCTCAAATCAATAAATACGCGAATTAAATCTTACGTAAAAACAAATACGAGAGTAAAGTTTTGCAAAAACAAAACGTTTTACTTCAAAAAATAAATTCATCTGCTTTCTCTCTTCTGAATCTGTAAATTAAGCATCTATGTGCCAGTAGATTAATTCCTATTTTAGAACATGTGAATATTTTTTGTGTCTATTACAAGTGAGAAAAATTATTTCCGTTATTTTTATTATAAATTATTAAGATTAAGCTTCCTCTACTTTGCTCATAAAAAATCAAATTTATATACGTCATTATTATTTCTCTTTTTTATTATTATCAGTGTTTATTAACATCATTATTATTATTAAGCCTCCATTTCTTTGCTCATAAAAATGAATACGGGATTATAGAAGCTAGTTGGACACACATACGTTCATTTTTTGTATGTAGACTAACTCTCTTAAAAAATGGAGGACTGAAGTTTAAGCTTGTTGCTAGCAGAATTAAAGGTCCGAAAATCATAAATCGAACTCGATGCTGGAGTTAAGCGTTTGTGGCAATTTGATTCGTTGATTCATTGAATTCGTAATTGAAACATAACAACATTTTGTTTATGTTAAATCATCATTATCATAATCATCGCTTTAACATCCAGTTTTGGACGGCTTTTAGAAATTGACTTTCAAACTTACCCATCTCTTGCCAAGTGTTTATTGATCTCTCTTTGTCTCAAATCCATTCTTATCACTTCCTCTCATGTCTTCCTGTGCTTTTCCCTGCGAACACAACTGCTTTACATCAACTAACCGAAGTACACTTATTCATTCTTTCAACGTGTGCATACCATCGAGGTCTCCTGTTGTAGCTGACCTTTTTCTTGCCAATGGATATCCTCTGAGTGTGTCGGCGGCGTTAAAAGTTTAGAGTGAATTAAGAGTTGCGCATTCTCTAACTGCACTTTTCCTAAATCCCCTTTTCTCGGGTACAATGGCCAGTAGAAATCTAAAACAACCGAAACCTGCGCTTGCATAAAGTAGTAGTAGTGATAGTAGTAATGATAGTAGTTGTAGTAGTTGTAGTAGTAGTAGTAGTAGTAGTAGTAGTAGGTCGTTTCTCAGCCTGAACGACTGAAAGATAGTGCTCATCTCCGGTAGAGCATTAAGCGTAACGGATAGTCTGATCAATCCAAGTGACAGGACACTGGTCTGTCACCGATTATTCTTCCCAGCAAGAATACTACCCATTTATACACCTTAATGGACTGCAGTTAATATTTCTAAATGGTCCGCGGCTGCAATCTGATCTCTTCATGAGATATTGCCAGGGGCTGGACATGGCTGGGGAAACTTGAATTCAGTTGTTGGATCGTCCATGAAGGATATGGCGTTCATCACTGTGATGTCTATTCAGCAAATGTTGTTCAATGTTGAGTCTAATTTATTAGTATGGCTTGATCTCTCCCAATCAAAACATGCGTACTCCACAGAAGAATAGCACAAAGCCAAAGAGATACATGTTAGTGTGCGTGCTGTTGCTTCCCAATTCTAGTTGATCAGTTTCCGTAGAATGTTGTTCCGGGAATTGTTGACTTTCAATTATTTTTATATATGTTCCTTAAATGATAGGTCCTGAGTATGACCTTAAAAGACATCCAGTGGTGAGGCCTCCATTTTCGGAGCTGTGTGGAATGTGGAGTTGCTCCTTAGTTGCCATTGCTCCCAGGTCCACTCTGGCCCGGAGTGGTAGTACCTGTAAGGAACCCATCTATGAGTCAAATAGAACCTACTGGCGCTATCAAATCAGGTTGTCTGAAGTTATTGACTTCCTGACTCAAAATGCAGCAAACATTGATGTTTTATTGTTTTTTTTCCTTTGCAAAACTCAATCATGTTCTGCAAAATCCAAAACAATTTCCCTCCCTCCCCTCTTCTTCTCTCTCCCCTCTTTCTCCCCCTTTCACTCAACCAAACACCATGAATAAATACTTAAACATGTATATAACTTGAAGCATAAACGACTTCGCCAAAATAACCGGATCCAGCATTAAATGACCTGAAAAGGGTCGATATGCCGTGAAACAAAAACAACCTAACCATAAACCATGATTAAACATTTGAACATATAAAGAACTTGAAGCATAAAAACCGTCACCAAAATGACCAGATCCGGCATTAAATAACTCGAAAAGGGTTGATATGCCGTAAAACAAAACAACCAACCTTAAATGAGAGGATGCGGTCTATGGTTACGCCAAGGTAGACAGGGTTGGTGTCATTATCAAGTTGTATTTTAGACCACGTTTTGTTTTAAAAATTCGGTTGGCTTCCCGGGTTTGCATGGATTACTCTCATAGTAGCCCATCTAGGTCTAAGTTGAGGTTTACGTCTACTATGACGTTCATACTCTCTTGGTAGGTGTCGTCAGCATAGATGAACCGCTCAATGTTCTGGTCCATCGGCTGGTCGTTGGTGTAAATGTTATACAGCACACTACTTTCAGGTACGCTGTTCAGTTGTCTTAGTCAATAACTTTGTTGTTTAGAGTAACTTAGAAGCGCATGTCTTTCAAGATGGCTCCGATTAGGTCTGTGACTGCGAAGTCTTTTGTCAGTTCAACAAAGACGGTTCCTGTTATCAATATTTTTTTAACCAAATCTTCAATGTGCTCAATCAGTTTCAGGAGTTAGGCTGTTGTGGATTTGCCAGACTGAAATCAAGTATGTTGGAGAATAATGGCTGGTTCAGTAACTTAGACTAACTTAGCTAAACTAACAGCTTAAATCGGTTGCATAGCAAGGAGATCGGACGGAAAATCTTTGTATGCGTTGGATCTTTTCACTGGTTTTCTCCAGACGTTTTGGGCGTTTCTTGTTAGCATGCAGTTGTTCATCAGTTCAAGTATCCATTTCCGTATCAGAGGTTCAAAGTACTTGATTTAAATCTCTCTCTCTCTCTCTCTCTCTCTCTCTCTCTCTCTCTTACCCTCCCTATATATATATATATATATATATATATATATATATATATATATATATATATATATATATATTGTGAAGGGTGCAGTAATTTTTTTAGGTGTTGGAAAATAGAGCTTATATCAGAGATGTAAGGTTAAGTCTCTCTTATACTAGAATAATTGGAATGCAAATAGCAAGACCGATAATCTCCCAATCGTCTAAAATAAATTCGAAAAGAAAATTATTACTCCATTGTTATAATGATATGTTTCTTTTCATTTCTTTTTTTCTATAATTATTGATATGTTGTTTGTATTTCATTAACTTGTTACTTCAAGACGATTTCTATCTAATTTATTTATTTAACTTTATCGACTGAGACTTTATTTAACATGAATATGAATATTAGTGCGAACAATGGCGAAGCATAGATTTTCCCGTCATTTTTGACAGACTGAGTACACACGTATAAAGCATGTGCTAATAATTAGATTGATTGTTTACTTCAATAAATCGTTGATTTATTAAAAATGATAGACTCTCCCGTCGATTTCGACGTATGAGTGCCCCACCAGAAGCGGCCCGCGCGTGAATTTGTAATTGCAAGGGTTGTGCAATCACCAACAACCGCCCCCCTGAGTCTGCACTGCTTGATTCCAATGGCAAGTAGTAATACAAGACGACTGGAAACAATGCCGAGATAAGCAGAGAGCACATACAGCACCTGGTATTCCCAAATGGTCACCCATTTAATACTGGCCAGGCTCGACGCCGCTTAACTTCGGTGATCTAACGGGAACCGGTGTGTCAACGTGATTGTGCCGTATATACATATATATATAACTCAATGTCTATATGTATGTGTGTATGTGCCCTATAGAAAAAATATGTTAGCAAATCTAGATAAAATCTAAAGGTGTATTCTAATGTAAAATTCACTGAGAAAGTTAATGGGTGTATTCCTGAATCTCTAAATTAACTCCTAAGGGGACTATGTCGATTATTTAAGATATTTTCAGCTAAATTTCAATTTAATTATGTACTAATTTGAGAAATAATGGCAGTCATCATTTAACCGGAAATGACATCAGAGGGAGGGAGTGCCGGGAAAAAATTCACTCCCACTACATCCCTTTTCTTCTTTCCCCTCTTACTACCACCCTTTCTACCTTCCTTTTTTAATTAATAGACGCTAATATTTCAGCTACGTCTGTCAATCCGTCCACCTACGCCAGTTCTGTTGTCCTTATACCATCATTCTAGGCATTACCTCCTCCTTTTCTGCGAAGTGTAGAGGTAGTGTAGTATCTGTTCTGTTGTCATGATGCCATTCTCCCAGGCATTACCCCCTCTTTTTTTGAGAGGTGTGGAGGTAGTGTAGTATATGGTCTGTTGTCATCATACCATCCTCCTAGGCATTACCTCCTCATTTTGAAAGGTGTGGAGGTAGTGTAGTATCTGTTCTGTTTTCATGATACGATCCTCCCAGGCATTTCCCCCTCCTTTTTTAAGAGGTGTGGAGGTAGTGTAATATCTGTTCTATTGTCATGATACCTTCCTCCCAGGCATTACCTCGTCCTTTTTTGAGAGGTGTGGAGGTAGTGTAGTATTTGTTCTGTTGTCATGATGCCATTCTCCCAGGCATTACCTCCTCCTTTTTTAGAGGTGTAGAGGTAGTGTAGTTTCTGTACTGCTTCCAACTTTTTTTTAACTCAAAATATATCTTTGGGTGGGGAGAGAAAAAAATTTTGGCGAGGGGTTGGAGAGTAAACAATTTTTGGGGGGGGGGAAGTTTTTTTTTCAAACTAAAAATATTTCTTTGAGTTAGGTAGAGTAAACATTTTTGCGGGATGGTGGGGGTAGAAAGTGAAAAAATATTTTTCTCAGGGGGGGGGGGGATTTTTTAACTAAAAATATTTCTTTGGGTGGGGGGAGAGAAAATTTTTTTTTTTTTTTGGGGGGGGGGAGAGTAAAAAAAAATCGAGAGGGGAGGCGAGAAATGTTTTTCTTTTGTTAACTAAAAATATTTCTTTGGGTGGGGGAGAGTAAAAAATGTTATTTGGGGGTGTGGGGGTGGTGAGTAGTCAAATTGTTTAAGGGTAGGAGAATTTTTTTTTATTTTTAACTAAAAAAATTTGTTTGGGTGGGAGAGAGTATAAACATATTTTGGGGGGGGGGTGATGGTTGAGAGTAAAAAAAATGTTTAGAGGTAGGGAAAAAAACATTTTTAAACTAAAACTATTTTTTGGGTGGGGCCTGTAAAGTATAAAATTTGCGTGGGGATTTTTTTTTTACTAAAAATATTTTTTTCGGTGAGGGAGAGTAAAAAGATTTTTGGGGATGCGTGTGGGTGGAGAGTAGAAACATTTTTTGGGGGAATGTTTTTTTGGGGGAGGTGGGGTGTTGAGGAGAGCAAAAAAAATTTATGGGAAGGGTGTAGAGTAAAAAAAAAATTATTGGGGGGATAAAAAATTTTGTTTCCTTACAAAGAATAACTATTTTTATGATGGTTGGCGTAGGTGAAATAATTTTTTGGGGGGAGGCCCCCCCCCCCCAAAAAAAAAATTGGTGGTGGAAGAAACTTTTATTTTAATCCTGTTTCTTATCAATTTTTCTTTTCATTATGCATTTTTTAGCAAATTTGGATGTTTTGTGATTACTTTTTTGTTTTTATTTGTTTTTTGGGGTTAGTGTTTATTTTATGTTGTTTCAATATTAATTTTTTCTTCTCTTTGGCGCCAATTTGTATGTTTTTTGTTTTTTTGTTTTTTAAAAAATTATTTTCATGTTTTTTGTCAATTTTTTGTTTTTGTTTTTGCCAATTTTGATATTTTTTGATGTTTTTTTGTTTTCTATCTGTTTTTCTAATGTTTTTTTTGTACATTTTTTGTTTTGCTTTTTTGCGCTAATTTTTATGCTTTATATACCTTGTTTTGGTTTTTATATGTTTAAAAAAATTTTTTTCATGTTTTTTGTTATTTTTTATTTTTTTCTTTGGCGCCGATTTTTGTGTTTTTCATGTTATTCTTGTTTTTTATCAGTTTTTTTTTTTTTTTCATGTTTTTGGTCAATTTGTTTTTTTTGTTTTTTTATGTTTTTTAGTGTGTTTTTTTCATTTTAAACATGGCGCCGGGTCGAGATACAGCCAGATCTGGACGCGTCAGACGATTATCCGTCGAAGTGTAGAGGTAGTATAGTATATGTTCTATTGTCATGATACCATCCATCCAGGCATTACCCCTTCCTCTTTTCAGAGGTGTGGAATTAGTGTAGTATCTGGTCTGTTGTCATGATACCCTTTTCCTAGGCATTACCTCCTCCTTTTATAGAAGTGTGGAGGTAATTTAGTATCTGTTCGGCTTCCACTAGCAAAAATATGCGACCGGAAGCTTGTCCAGTATACCGCCCCTATGAAATACGTTTTTATGGGGCTTGTGCAGTATTTCCCCCCTATCGAATACGATTACTTCTTGTTCTTATTCTTCTTCATGAACAGGGGCACAAAGGCACCATATGGGTTCTTTGATAAAACAGGGCAAAAGTATAGCATATTTCTATTAAAAGTACAACCTCTGTCTGCACCTTCTATATACGTACTTATCGCCGCCCCAATGCGCATACTATATACGTACCTATCATCGTCCCGTTGCGCATACTATATACGTACATATCGCCGCCCCAATACGCATACTATATACGTACCAATCGCCGCCCCGGTGTGCATACTATTATACGTTCCTATCTCCGCCCCTGTGCGCATACTATATACGTACTTATCTCTGCCCCGGTGCCCATACTATATAGATACTTATCTCTGCCCTTGTGCGCATACTATATACATACCTATCGCTTTCCCGGTACGCACACTATATACGTACCGATCCCCGCCCCGGTGCACATAATATATACATACCTTTCTCTAACCCGGTGTGCATGCATAAGAACTCATATTAATGTGCCACTGTCGTATCAAAGAACAAAAACTAAGTTCGTTCATGTAGCGTCACTATCATAAAAGAACTCATACTAATACGTCTCCGTTTTATCAAAGAACCCATATGGTGCCTTTGTGACCCTGTTCATGAAGAAGAAGAAGAAAAAGAAGAAGAAGAAGAAGAAGAAGAAGAAGAAGAAGAAGAAGAAGAAGAAGAAGATGTAAACGTATTCGATTGGACTTCCGCTGGTGCGTTTCAATATGAAAGTTCATAATTATAGCTTTGTTATAGCGGTCGTTACTTGTAGGCGCCTCTGCGCCAATCCTCCCATACAGAGAGTTTGCTTCCTGCAATCAAAGCTCCTTATTTATACTTGCAAAGAGGACCAAGTCAAGACAAAACTGTTGAAGACAGAGGACGTTAATTTATCTTGATTTCCGTTCCAACTCACTGACCAGCGGTATAGAGGAAGACAGAGATATATCGATAATTACTGTTTAATCATATCGTGCATGTCTTAAAACTACATGTTCACACTTCTAGTACTCCTAAGGAACTGCTGACTTCTCTCATTCACTCTCTCTTTGAGCCATGTGACGTCACATTCTTTTCTATTAATTCCTACAGCCGAGCATACTAGTGGCTTTACTCGCTCAATATTTTACAATAGTCACAAGAGAAGTTTCCATTAATTATTTTAGTAAAGTGTTCAACTTATTTAATGTAGTTCATAATTCACTTCCTAATAGTTTGATGGTTCGAATCGCGCTGACAACACCGAAATTAACTGCCGAACTTCGTGATGATAAACCTAAGTGTCGCTTAAAAACTGTTATATCTTTATTTCTAAATAATTGTTAAATATACAAGTAGTATATTAGCGGTCAGGTAAGAAGAAAGGAAAATCTCTAGACAAGGGATCAAAACGTTCAACAGGACTGATAATCCAGTATCATGGGAACGAAACCGAGAATTAAAAAGATAGGAATTGACGATTCTAGGAAAAACATAATCTGTGTAGAAGCGATCTATAAACGACATAATGAATATGGGCTAACAAGCTAGTAATTTAACAAGTTGTACTGTTAAACTCTCTGTCTCACTTCCTGTTTATCTGTCTATCTGTCTGTCGTTATCTTTCTCTCTCTCTCTTTCTCTCTCTCGCCCACACACACAAACACATACACACTCCTGTCTATGTTCTGATCACAACTCTGCGACGCAAACGGCCTGAATTAATTGACTCATTGTAATGTGATTTGCGACGTGCGATTCAATAAATCTTTCGTTTCCCTTGGGCTTTTTTCTTAGATATTTTAATCACACAATATACATACTAAACTATTAACTGATTTTGAGATTGGATTATGTTTGAAAAACCTTTAATTTTAATTGTTCTTATCAGCCGAAATGGGAGGTAACGATAATTAAGTGAATAATGACACAGACTGACGACCTGGGTGTTCTAAGTTCGAATCCAGTCGGTTCAACAGTACCAGTTTCAATTAGGGATGTTGGCAACTTTCACGTCGTCCTTCCCGTAAGTACCCGATGTCTTTCTAGAAAGAATTCTAATAAGAAAGATATCGGAGAAACCAATGCCAACACTAGAATCATCTGATTCACACGAAATGAATGAATGAATTAGCCGAAATTTGCAAATTCTTGTAACTGCTGGCTATCAAGGGTTTATGTCAGTACCTCTTTTGCTACATATATATTCGAAGATACTAAAAACTTAACGCACAAGAAAAATATTCCGAACATGACTGTACTAGGTTGAAAAAAGGTTGATATGCCGTAAAAAAACAAAAACAAATAACGCATCTATAAGAGGATCTATCCGTCAGTTAGTCTGCGACATTTAAGTTTGAAATAGCTTTTCCGCCGCTGAACTCGCAAATTTAATGGACGCATCTTGTTTGAGATCCGTCCAAACATTTCTATTAGAGGCTCTGTCTGTTGATTCATCGATCTGTTACGCTTGTTTGAAATTGGAAAAAACTATTTTTGGTCTGTCACGCTTTAAATTAAGATAGCGTTTTCCTCGCTAAACGCGCAGATTGAGTGGGCGCATCTTAAGGATAGCCGCTCTTGTTTTGTTCTGTCGCCCTTTTCATTATTCGCATCGATCTCAACCCTCTCATTCAATAATGGTCGGGCATCATCCATATCTCGTTCGATCAGTTAATCCTTTCTTACTTTGACACGCGCCCAAATTAATCCCCCCTTTCAGTCTCGTCTAGACTTTTACATTCATTTCTAAGCCGATCAGTTCAAACACTTTACACCAGTTGACATTTCACTGATCAGCGAAGAACAAGTTACCTTTCGGATTGCCACCTTTGTTACTTACTAGACGTGCTTGTGACCCGTTGGGTCATGAAAGCTACCACTATTTATTCTTTGATTTCATTCGAAAATTCATTTGAAAAAGAAAATTTGCGTTGCTAAATTACGTTAGACTGAAAAACAAAATGATTGCTGACAGTCGTTCGCCGACTGTCTATGAAGTCTGATATTTTTCGTAGCTTCTTCTTTTCAATTAAGTAAAAAAAAGTCAATTATGAGGCGTTTTGGACACAAAGAGAGCTAGAAACAGGAGAATGCGTGTGAGAGCAGTCACCTCTCTTTCTTTATTCGGCATATTCCGTATTCTGGTGGATATTCCGTAAAACAAACCAAACCAATAATTGCGTTCATTTATCCGTGCATTTTGCCATCATCAAATATGTGGGTTTTTTTTTAACATAGTTCACCCCAAACAAGGCAGGCCCCCACTGTAGACGTAAGGGGCTACTAAGAAAAATAAAAGGGGAGAAGGTAGAGGGGTCAACCTAAATTGGGATCTGCGCAGCGAGATTTCTGTTTACATTAGTTTTAAATTTCTGCAGGTCTGTACTGTCGGGGAAACAGGGGGCGGGGAGGGAGTTCCAGAGGCCAGCAACACGAGGAAAGAAGCTATTTGAGTAGAAGGCTCTCCAGCATCTGGGGGCCTCCACAGTGAAGGGATGAGATTTAGTCGATTGTCGAGTTGGTCTAGTGAATTTACGTCGAGGGGGCACCGGAGTAGTCAATTCATCGGAGCATAATCCATTGAACTATTTATAAAACAACCACAAGTATGCTACATTATGGCGATGGGACAAGGACTGGAGCTTGGTTGACAGTGATGGACCTATTAGGTTGGCGATTCTTTTTTGGACCTTGTCAAGGAGGGAGAGACTAGTAGATGATGCACCAGCCCAGATGTGACAACAATACTCCATGCATGGGCGGATGGTGGCTTTGTAGAGATACAGGATAATGTCAGGTGTGACAACCTTCTTTGCGGCAGCCTTGGCAATGTATTCAATGTATTTGTTCCAATTCATGTTACCTGTGATGGTTAGGCCGAGGAGTATGAATGATGAACTCTCAGGTTGTGTGTTTGTTGCCATGACAATCGGTGGTTGGAAAGGTTCCTTGTAGTTATTGAAGGAAAGGAGCTTTGTCTTAGCGACATTAAAAGTTACCAACCATTTATGACCCCAACCCACTACAGCCTGGAGGTCATTTTCTAAAGATTCAGCCATTGCCTCTGATATTATCGCGTCGGTTTTGCCAACATGGTGAGAGTAAAGGGTCGTATCTTCAGCAAATAAACCAATTCCAGACTCTATGTCATCAGAGAGATCGTTTATATAGATCAGGAATAACAAAGGTCCAATGATAGATCCCTGGGGTACACCAGCATTTATGTCATGTTGCTTAGATGAACGGCCATCGAGGACAACCTGGATTATTTTTTTGTCTAGGAAGGATCTAATTATATTAAGTAATTGCCCAGTAATACCGTATGAGCGTATTTTCAGGAGAAGCCTTATACTTGCCATACCTTGTCAAAGGCCTTGGATATATCAAGCGCTACTGCCCTAGCTTCTCCTGCCTTGTCGAGTGTATGCTACATGCGTTCTGAGATGACCGTTAGGATGTCTGCAGTAGATCGTGCTTGTCTAAATCCATACTGGCGGTCAGAAAAAAGTTTAGCATTAACTAAGTACCCTACTATCGCTAGATTGATTAAGGATTCAAAGATTTTAGCCAAGATCGGCAGCAGACTGATTGGGCGATAGTTCTGAGAATCGGTTCTATTCCCAGAACTCTTGTAGACTGGTACCACAGAGACAATTTTCCAGCTATCGGGGAAGCAAGATTCAGCTAGACCTTTATTGTAGAGTTTGCAGAGGATAGGGTCAAGTTCAGCAGAGAATTTCTTTATTACTATTGCAGGTATAAGATCAGGCCCACAAGCTTTGGAGGTGTCAAGGGTTTTTATGATGTCTCTGACCTGGGATAGGGTGATGACCAGGTTATCAAGTGTGGCTTCGGTCCGCAAAGGGAATTTGGGGAGGGATGGTTATCTGAGTCCAAAGTAGAGTTAGAAGCGAAGCGCTGGGCAAGTAGTTTAACCTTATCAGTAGCCTTGCCAACGACATCATTGTGGTTTGATAGTGGGGGAATCGTTGATTGACCATTATTAACTACACTATTGTAGATTTTCCAGAAATCACGAGTACCTAGTTTCTGCGACTGGATGCGTTTTTTTGTTAACTCATTATACCTTCTCTTCGCTTCACCTATCACGGCCTTGCAATTATTTCTTGACTCTATAAATTTATGTCTATTAGTAGCTGACTTATCGCGGCCGAATTTACGGAATGCTTGTTGCCTCTCAGAAATGGCAGCTGCACATTCCGAGGTGAACCATTGAGGAGAGTGGGGCTTGCTAAAGAATTTTCGCACGGGGACATAGGCATCAATGCCTGCTTTGACCCATTCAGTTAATTCGTTTGCACACTGGTCGGCAGTGAGTGAGAAGGTTTCCCTCCATGGGGCGTCACTGATGTGATCTTTGATTGACTCAAAATCAGCCTGCTTTGAATATCTTGTTGTTTTGAGCAACGGTTCATCAGCTTTTTGACTACTTTTTAGGATGATATCGATCATTAGCACAATGTGATCAGCATTTCCGAGTGACTATGAGCTTTCGTCACACAAGCCTCGCGCATTGAGGTCAAGAAAAGGTCTAGAAGTGAGGCTTTTTGGTCTACTCGATCGGGGATGCGGGTCGGAAAATCGACAGTCTGAGAGAGGGGGTGAGCTAAGGAGAAATTATACGTAGAGTTGCCGGCTGCGTCAGTAAGGCTGGAGAATCCCAACTAGTCGCGGTGGTGGGCATTAAAATCCCCAAATACATGTACATGGGCATTCGATTTAATTAAGAGTGATCTATCTATGCTTTAAGAGACAGAGTTTAGGAGAGTACAGTCCTGGGTCGACGGGGAGCGGTATAAGAAATATAACTAACTGACGCTGTGATGTAAAGTCAATCTAAAGCACATGTAGTCGTGGTCATCTGATTTTAACATATGTTCTCTAGTCATGGGGAGGGTGTTCCGGACATAAACTCCTAGCCCGTGCATATGTTTGTCAGATCTTTACGGTAGAGTGGAAGGTAGTCAGTCATGTCAAAGTGGTGAGAGGAGATTGAGGATTGAAAGTTAGTTTCACTTAGAGCTAGGATATCCGGGGAGTTTGTCAGGAGAAAGTTTTCTACCTCGTTGATGTTGGTTCTAAGTCCCCGGATATTTGTGAATGCGAGCCTCAAGGGCGGAGGCGTAGGTGTATTTTGTTGGGTGTCTGGTTTAGGTTTGCTTTTATTTTTTTGTAATGACATGTTTGTTTTGATTATAGAGTGGGTTGGCCAAGGTGGGTACTTGTTTGGTGCCAATAACCAGTTCATTAGTCACGACCTGGTCCATGGGGGTTGTGGCCTCGGGAAAGCCCCCTGGAGATAATTGCAGGGTCTCTTTCCATGCGCGACATGGCACATACAACTACTCACGGTATTATGCAACTGATGATGGAGTAAGCGTTCTTGGCACTACCCAAGAGTTTAGGCTGCTTGCTTTCAGTCGGAAAGAGCAGCCAGACAAGCTGTCTAACGTGTACCCTCAACCTGTCAGAACAAGAGAGACCCAGACTGCTCATGTAAGACTTAGTGACGAAAGATTTTACCCCAAGTTTCCCAGGTAGAGAGAAAGAGAACGGCGCTCATTGTCCTAGTAAGGAAACAAGGCTAGGCACTGAGTGTTTAGAGGCGTCCCAGCACTGTTACCTCTGCGCCTGACTAATAAACAAAAAAGGGTGCAAGGGCCGGTGATAGGCAGAACCTATCTACTCCTTAAATAATTCTTGGTTTGCAAACCGGATATTTTGTTCGAGATTCCAACTCTAAGAAGGTTGTCGATCAGGACTAAGATGACCTCCCACCCCAACGGTTTACTGCCACGGCGTAAGTAGCTGGTAGCAAGGTTTTTTGTCAGAAATTTCCTTCTCTTAGATGGATAGCCTTACAAGGTCTTACGGGTCCAACACTTCGGGAGGGGTAAAAATAGCCTGCGCCCGTGTACTATTCGGGTATTTCCTATCCCCCGCAGGTTAAAAATCAAACTTCCAATATATATATATATATATATATATATATATATATATATATATATATATATATATATATATAGATAGATAGATAGATAGATAGATAGATAGAATAAGTTTATTGTATACTAAAGAGGGAACAGAAAGTTAAAGATAGGTTTCCCTCTCCCCAGTAAGTACAAATAAGAGAAATAAGAAAGGCAAAACTTTAGGCCAGCATGAGATTTCAAAGATTTCTTCAGTGGGAACTCAATAGGCAGACAATAAGACAGTATATATGAGGAACAAAAGTTTAAGAAAACACAGGGTAAATACTAGTAGGTTTGGTAGCATTGTTTGAAATTAGTAAAAATGCCAAATACATTTAAGATGGTAAAGCAGAAAAACTCAACTGAAGTTTGAGAAGTCTTTCAATCTGCCATGTGGATGAAATTAAATGAAGACGGGCTACTTTGCAAATGACCCTCTCAACGAAATCATATCGAGTACATCTTAGGAATGGTTGAGGGAGCTTTTGAAACAGGGGGGGGGCATCGAGATTTACAGCCAGTTAAGGGACATTAGTTTGCTATTTATAGATTAATCGCTAGAGAAGATAGTTGGATTAATATCATAACACTCTTAGATCATAATCAGAAAATATAACCTCCTCCCCAGGAGGTTAGACACAAAAGTAAGGTAATGATTTCAAAACTCATCGCACTAAGAGAAGTGCACCCTGGCCTTGGGCAGCCCCTATCGGTATTCCTCTGTAGAAGTGCCCCATGCAATTAGCAATAAACTAACCCCTTCTCAAAGTGCGATAACCTAAACCGTTGGAGGGTCGACCTTCTATAAATGCACAGAACCATACCTCAGCCCGGCAGACACAAGGCCACTAACTTCTAAATTTCCCAGAATCTGTCGGACTGATTGTCCAGGACGTATCCTCGACTGGTACGAACAACACATAGCCAGGCTGTGCCAGGCCCACAAATGTATATGTTTTAACATAGCGCGTTTTTCATTACGTTCATGACCTCCATATTGATCATTGCATTTGGCCGTCGTGAAAAACGTGTTGGATTAATATCATAACGCGCTTAGATCATAATTAGAAAATATAACTATAGGCAACGTTAACTGTTATTGGAGAAATCAAAGGAATCTTTTATGCACATTATATCATTCTTTTGTGCATGAAAATAATCGAATCCCAATGAACATCAAAAATCGCATGCGAAGATTATGAAACGATATCTTCTTTTTGAATTCATGAGTTCGACAAGATACACCTGAAGAAGGTCGGAGGTTACATCGGGCAGAACGTTGTGAGAATAACACTCAAGATGAGAACATTAGGCCGAATAGTCTAAATTATACATTTTTGTTTACATTTTAATAAGTTTTAATTTTAAGTTTTTTTTTAAATACAACATCATCTCATCAAAAGTTTTCTAAATTCTATTAAAGACAACGTTTTTATAATTTATGGCTAACATTTTAGAGAAGAGATTAACAAAATTCTTTAAAAATGTTGTTATAACAAATAATTTCGATATTAACAAAATATATCAAAGTATAAATTACAAAAATACTGTAAGTTCAGCAAATTCTGAGTAATTCCATTGTCAATTAAAGAAGCCTTTTTTTTCTTGTTAAACGACGGAAGAATAAGAATTGACATGTCTTCTCATGAGACCAATCTTATAGCAATTGCGGTTATACAAAAACTGAGGATCTATTCTTGTGTAGATTTGTGTGCATGTTGCTGTGCTACATGGTCGCAAGCCATACAAAGGTATTCATCTGCCCTTAAAAACGTTGTATTTTAAATGCTAGGTGTCTAGACAGCTTATTCTACATATAACTGGTGGAAAAAAATCAAACTCTCCAGAGAAGGAACACTCTTGATCTGTCGGGTCGTCGTTGACTAAATCCGCCTTCACTAGACATAATGTTTAGTTAGGTGTCCGGGCCCCTCCATCAGAATTTTAAATAATACCTGCCAAAGGATGGACGAAATCTCTTTCAGAATATAGAACTTAAACACGTGACCTGGTATGAGCCAGTCTTTTTTATTAAAACAAGCTTATAGCGAGTGATATTGTATAGAGATTGGAAGTATATATTGTTGTGTAGACTGGCAAAAATATGCAATCAGCTGTCGTATATTTTTGCCAGTACACAACTAACTATCCTCCTAAAAAGGAGACGGTATTTCCTGGCAGGATAGTATCATGACCACAGAACATATACTACACCACCATTTCTCCAAATTATGAGTTAATGTCGCGGAATATGATATAATCTGGAACAAACATATGCTACACTAATGCTACACTACTCCAAAAACGGAGGAGGTAATGACTAGGATGATGGTCTAATTACAACAGAACATATACTACACCACCATTTCTCCAAATTATGAGTTAATGTCGCGGAATATGATATAATCTGGAACAAACATATGCTACACTAATGCTACACTACTCCAAAAACGGAGGAGGTAATGACTAGGATGATGGTCTCATTACATCAGAACATATACTACACTAGGCTCTCTGAATTGAGCATTGAATGTATGGTAAACTGAATTGAGAATTAAAAGATGGTATAACAATAAAAGTAAGAAAAGTAATAGTATAGATCCGGCTTCAGACAGACAGATATTAAATCTCCATTGGTATGAGATATGTGTGCATTTGCTTAGGTAGACAGTCGGTTGCTCTATAAAAAGATTCATTGGCCTTCGAAAATGCTTTATTTTAAATGCTAAGGGGGAGCTATACACCTTACTTTACATATGAATAACATTGGTGGAAAAGACCAGCTTCTCAAAAAAAGAGGAGAACTGCGGACCTGCCAGGTCATCGGCGACTAAATCAGCCCTCAGCAGGCATAATGTTGAGTTAGACGTTTAGCCTCTTCCTCCGCATCAGCATTTAAAATAAAACCTATTATAGGGTTGATGGAAACTCTTTCAGTACCAAGAACTGAAACACGTGACCCTAATTAAGTCAATCATAGTAGACGTCATGTTAACCATTCTATCGTTACATGTTACTGCAGCTTGTTTGCAATGGTCTTGGACTCAGCTTGTGGCATCATGAGACACAGCAAACATCTCTATTCTCATGAGGAAGCTCGAAATAATTATCCATTGTGTTCTCTATTGTAGATTAAAATGCGAATTACTTACAGGTCTACAGAGCCATTTCAAAAAACATCAGCGGCGAAGTGTTCGTATTTTTCGGACGACCTTGTGTTCTGCCGTGTTTTTTTGTTGTTTGTTTTTTTTACGAATGATTCACAACTTAAGACCAAAAGATAAGGCTTAACGAGATGAATGAATTGTCAGTTGATGATGAAGAATATTATGAGATGATATTATCCTCAGCTCCAAGGGTAACTCGACACTCGTCATGTCACAACCAGTACAGTTCAGTATAAGATAAAATCTATACTTGCTGTATACGTTTACCTACAATGGTTCTCCCTGGCATAGGAATTTCCTTCTGGAATCAGAGTCGGCATAACTAACACAAACGACGGCAATCAATTTGGAAGAAGATCGAGTTTGATTCAGGCTGTTGGTATTGCCTACATCTTTGCTGTGGTCATTAGAAGAACGTTACGGGGTTGCAGAAACCAAATCACGTACGACTCCTTCTTTTGTTAGTTACTGATTCTTAAGTTATTATCTTAGTTCTGCTGTTTCTCGGGTTTCCAAGGCTCAATTTTCAACTTTGCTCCTTTTCCCATATCTCGTCTGACGTCATTTCCTTTTACTATTTTCCCCACGGAAGCCGATGACCACAAAGGTTATCTGCATCATACGCTGCTGCTCAATGGTACCTAGTTGACATACCCACCATTATTTAACAACTATAATAGTTTAATTTATGAAAGAAACTAGCAGGGATACCCGGCGTTGCCTGGGGCAAAAGTGTAACATATTTCTATTCAAACTTCTATCTCCCTCTTCCCCGGTTTACCCCTCCTCCGTTTCCTCTTCCCTCTCCTAATCCGCCATTTTCTTTTCCGGCCAGCCCATTCCTCTCTCTCTCTCTGGACACACACGCACGCTGTTATAGATTCTCGATGAATGAGTCGACATAAGGAAAATTACTCATTATAAAAATTATAGTTACTTCCCTTTAATTAGTACATCAAATGTCTGGAAAACATACCCCTCCCTGATGAAACCTGCGCCAATCTGGGTCAAAGAATAAATAATTATCTCGAAATTTTAGATATTATTCAACTGGGGCAATGCCGATCAAGAAAATACTAACTTTGTGGCTGTTTTCGTTTTTGTAGTTTTAGAGTTTTATCTGGGTATACACACATACACACAGTCAACTGCCCTTCCATAATAGATAAATAAATACTTGGAAGGATTGCTTTATCTCCGATAATATATATTTCGTAGTATATGGCGACCTTTTTAAGATGTTAAAAAATAACTTAATTTATCAGAAAGTTGGGATTTTCAAGATGATGTGCACGTTATTCAAGGTATGCAATTGAAAACATGTTTGTTAAAATAAATTTTACAATTGATAAATGTTCACCAAAGAGTAATTTACGTTCTTTTAATTTAAAGGATAACAATTTGATTCCTTAGCGTCCTAATTTTACGCCAGAGAACTGACAAACTGCGCGAATTGTATTTCTCCAGTGGACATATGCCGCTGTAAAACTGCAATTTAAGACAAAGGTTTGGCATAAAACATTGGCGTAATGTACATTCGTGTGTAAAAGACACAATACCTACAAATAAACAAATACACAAAACAAATAAGAGACAAATTGATATGTTTAAATACAATACATTTGACGCAAAATAGGGTTTCTTAAAAGCACGTGGAATATAGAGCGTGGCTGCTTATGAAAAATAATATATTTCTCTTTAAACAATTTTTTATATAACAAAATTCACCCCAAACAAGGTATGCTGCCACTGTAGATGTAAGGGGCTTCTGAGAATTAGGGTGAAAGTTTAGGGGGTCATCCTAAGTTGGGAGCTGTGCAGCGAAATGTTTGCTCACATTAGTTTTACATTTCTGCATGTCGGTACCGTCAGGGAAGCAGGGATCAGGGAGGGAGTCCAATAGGCCGGCAGCATTAGATTTATGAACATGGTCGCAGTTGTGTCGATAAACAAGATTATTATTTTCGGATGTTTCCATGGTGGCTATTGGCAAGACGCAGATAAGCTTAGTAAATCCCTGTATTACTCTTAGATTCCGCACAGCAAGGAAAATAAATATTGAAAAGACTAAACAAGCGTAATAATATCGCCAGTAACAATTATAAATCGAAACACATCGGGAATCTCGAAATATAATTCTATTGCCGTCAAACGGATTCATGACAGATAGCATAAGCCGAAAAGAGAGGCAAGACTATTCTAAACCGAAAGCGACGTTGGCTGTTCACGCATGCGTGGTTCGACAACTTAATTCGCTTTGGTTTTAGACGGAAAAAAGAGAGACAATATATGAGAGTGATGAGAGAGTAAAAAAGAAAGCATGGCTAAAAACTGACAATTGGCTATCGTCCTCTCTCAGCTCTAGTATCATCAATTTCTCTCTGTATCACGCTCTCTTCCTTCTCTCTCTCTCTCTCTCTCTCTCTCTCTCTCTCTCTCTCTGTACTCTCCTCCTGTATCCCACCTCTCTCTTTGTTTCTCTCTTTTCCCCCCTTACTCTTTCTGCATTCCTACCTTTCCATTCCTCCCTCTCTCTATCTCTCTGTAATCCTCCTCTCTCTTTCTTTTTCTCTCTTTCTCTTGAAACCCTTCACATTCCGACCCCAACAGCTTAACTCGCCAGTGTCACTTCTCGTTTGTTTTACAACGCGTTACGCTTCCAGTATCCCCCTCATATACACACGTCTCACCGACCACAGTTTTAAATATATTATGACTCAGCTTTTTAAGTTATCAGACGTTTACCTCTATTTTAAAACCTGTTGTATCTGTCTCCTGTTACTTCTCCGCCTACAACGGCTACAATCTATTATATTATAGGCTTCCTTTCAGTCTCAAAAGACAATGGATACCCCCGAAAGTATGCTAGCTCGAGGAATGTATACTGAAACAAGAGTTGCGCAATTACCATCGGCACCTCTCATTATCCGACATTTATTGAGTTCAATGGTAGGAAGACGATTGGAAGAGACAGACTGGTGCTATTTAAGAGTTTTTCTTCTCCCAGACTAGTTGCACAACCAAGGCGTGAGAGTCTTGTTTACGCTACTATGTAATCTATAGTTAAAGGGATATATCATATATGGGGTCATACGTTTCCAAAGATATTCCACAAAAGATGTGTTGCTAGTTTTTCTCTACTCTAGCTTTATTTCAATTGAAGTTGCTCAACTGAACCCAAATCTCTGGTCCCACCTTGTAAAACATTCGCAGTAAGAACTCGCCTCGCTACTACAATTGTAAAACATTCGCAGTAAGAACTCGCCTCGCTACTACAATTGTAAAACATTCGCAGTAAGAACTCGCCTCGCTACTACAATTGTAAAACATTCGCAGTAAGAACTCGCCTCGCTACTGCATATTGTAAAATATTCGCAGTAAGAACTCGTCTCGCTACCTCAACTAGAAAACTATTTTCCTTTCTTATTCTTTGTGGGAAGCGTCAGGTGGAACTTCCATAAACAGAACTTCTTTCCCATGGTTTCCAGCCTGTGGAAATAATTAACACAGAACTGAATGTTAACAAGTACTTGTCATAAACCGCTCCCAATATTAATCATTTTCAATCCTCTCATAATATTCTTCACTTTTCAACTGAAAGTCATTGCATCTCAAGTTGCTTTTAGACTTGGTACGAAGTTACTTATTAGTAAAAAAAAAATGGTGACGCAGTAACCCCAACTAAAGTTGAGCCCGGCATGCCAATCCCAAAGTCCGCGCAGATAACCACTATGCCATGTCACTTCTAATCTAGATTGGAAGTGACATGGCATAGTGATTGGCATGCCGGGCTCAATAATAAGTAACTTCGTACCAAGTCTAAAAGCAACTTGAGATTCAATGACTTTCAGTTGAAAAGTGAAAAATATTATGAGAGGATTTAAAATGATTAATATTGGGAGCGGTTTATGACAAGTACTTGCTAACGTTGTGTATACCTGTATATTCTAATAAATATAATGAATGGTCTCTGTTATTGTTATATACAAACTCTACGCGGCTTCATACAAAATATAAATATTCATTTATTTATTAGCAGTTTTTGCCCCTTTTACGAAGTCAAGTTCGTTCGTAAATCTTCGTAGCTAAAATTATTAAATTTAAAGCCGGATAAAGATGTCGAAGAAAGAGAGTTAGTGTCAAAGGCTTGGTAAACGGGACCCGTTTAGGTGCTTCTTGGAATAACACTCTCCGGTAAATACACAAAATACAATTCTAATTTCGGGAAATATATACTTGCTTCGTTAATTAAAATATGTAAGCAAATTTTACGGAAAACAATGAAATATTTGTTTTTATAATTTAAGATATTCGATTTATTGAATTTCTGTCGCAACATAAATAGGCATTCACCATTTGCATCAAAGTGTTAACCCCTAGTGACAGAACGAGTTATCGCCCATGATGAATAAAAAAAATGGCGTTTTTCAAATGTCAATCCATTTAGTCAATCGCTAAAAAAATTGAATATCTTAAATAATAACTAACTACTGGATTGCATTCCGTAAAATATGGTTTTAATCACAACAACCAGTATCTATTCCTAAACTTAGAATTTTATTCACCGGGGAGTGTTATGCCAAGAAGCATCCCCGTTTCTTCGCTTTTCCTGGCGTTATTTTCTCGTGTACCTAATTTTATATTTTTATAAACAAGGCACGCGCACGTCTAGCGCGATTCGGGATGTCTCCTGATTTATTACTCGTCCGGATTAGTTTCGGATCTCGTTGTCTCACATCTTACCCACCCTGAGAATTAGGATCAGCCTATTCCGACACAGGACATTTAATATTTAACACCTGCATATCCGACCGTCTGTTTGTCTTCAATACGCTTAGAAACTTTCAGGTTAGTTTCAACTAAATGCTAATGTTTTTCACTCACATTTCTGGTATTTACCTCAATAAACAGGATGGCTACTTGCTGGGGATAAGCGGTTGTTATCTTCAGACTGCACAACCATTCAGCCTCGGTATTAGGTTTTTCATACTTATGCCACATCTACTATTCTATATACTAGTGAGTCATCACTTACCAAGGCCAAAAGCCACTCGAGGATTAAGGTTAATGAGATTGTCAGTTGGGCACTTGAATAATACTGTGAGAGGACCGAACATCAATGAGTGGAATCGATCGAATTTAATTACTTAAGAGAGCAGCTCGAAAAAATATTTATTGATATTGGACTTGCAGACGACCATGTTCTAGTCAACATGTAAAGCAATCCTGCGGTATTGTGTTTATTAAAGTGAAGTACTTGGAATGAAACTTGGTTTATGGAATTTATTGATCTCTCTTCCACGTCGGCAAAATGTGACACAAAGTCGGGAAAGTGGGATTTGAGAAGCCAGCGCCCAACAGGAAGAGCATTCTGTCCTACAAGAAATGCTTGGGCATCTCCGTCGGCATCCCCCGGTAGGGGCGCCTCAGTCGAATAGCAATAAACTAACCCCTTCTGAAAGGGTGATAAGGTACATTCTGGGAGAGTGGACCTCCTAGAACTGCACAGGACCATACCCTAACCCGACACGGAACAAGCCATTTAAATGGCCTAGACTCTGCCGATCGGGTTTTGGTATGATAACCCCGTTGGGCAGTTTGGTGGCGGGATGGAAGTTCCATTTTCGTTTTAGGTACACAGAGAAAGAAAGGAATCCACTTTGCAGTGGAGGTAGATTGACGAGATTTTGCTGTGAATGTTTTATGGGGATGGCCGCAGATTGTAGTTCAGTCGAGTACCTACCATGAAAATGAGGATAGATTAGAGAGACACTTTAGCAACGTCTTTCTTAATATCTCACATGCTAAGCCATCATTAACTACCTGATCAAATGTTTTTTTGTTAATTCGAAACAATCATTGTTACCGTTATTGTTTAATAATTTGTTGAAATTAAGTTTGCTTGTTTTGCAAGATGCGCTACCTCAGATCTTCAATTTAAATATTCAGTCCTCGTGTAGTTTCTTCTTCTTCTTCTTCTTCTTCTTCTTCTTCTTCTTCTTCTGGTTTTTTCTCCTTCTTCTTGCTTTTCTTTATTTTTCTTATTTTTCATTTTTCTTCTCCTTCTTGTTTTTCCTTCTAATTACTTTCCATTCCTTTTCTTTCTTTTTCTCTTTCTACTTTTGCTTCTTCTTCTGTATTTATTTCCTTTTCTTCTTCTTCTTCTTCTTCTTCTTCTTCTTCTTCTTCTTCTTCTGGTTTTTTCTCCTTCTTCTTGCTTTTCTTTATTTTTCTTATTTTTCATTTTTCTTCTCCTTCTTGTTTTTCCTTCTAATTACTTTCCATTCTTTTTCTTTCTTTTTCTCCTTCTTCTTTTTCTTCTTCTTCTGTATTTCTTTTCTTTTCTTCTTCTTTTTCTTCTTCTTCTTCTTTTCTGTATTTCTTCACCGTCCCTTTTCTTCTTTTTCTTTTTCTTGCTTTCCCTCCTTCTTCAATATTGTAAATATGCAACAATGGCCCAATTCACCTTGTACGCCTCATCAGATATACACACTACACTGTTAAGAGAACCTATTTTTTTCCACCAAGGTTCTTTACTCACCTTTTTTCTCTCGTTGGTCTTCAATGCCATCCTTTCTCCCTACAGTCTTGATAACGTTATTTGTTTGTGATACGTACTTTGTTTCAATCTGCTTCAATACATGACAGACTTTACTTTTCCATTAATTTGGTATCCACTAATCATCATTCTTGAAATCGACATAAATTCTGTATCTTCTCAATTTAATACTTCCCAAACGCTTCTTATCATCTGATCGCCGACGTTTAATTATTCTCTGGTCTCGATTCTTAGTTTATAAGGAGCTGTATCAACTATCAAAATAGCCAGAGATTCTATAATCTGGCACTCCTCCACAAACACACACAACACACACATTTCGTGGTACTAGCCTCGGCTGATACGACACAAAATGTTCATGAAGGGTTGAAGAGGATGGAAAGGCCGAGGAGAAAGAGCACCAAACAGACCTCTATTGTAGAGCACCAATCAGAGTAATGGAATCTTGTGGAGGCTTATTGCTACTGAAATTGCAGAAAGGGTCAACGGTCGTTTCCAGTGAGAAATTTATGGTAAACAGCTGATGCGATAACGTCAAATGATTTGCAACGGCTATCGAAAGAGGTGACCAGTGCTGGAAATATGGGGAAACGTGTCACTCTGATTCCAAGAAAAACCACTTGTGAGTAATCATTGATAATGACTCGTTCAAAAACTCTTAGTGAGTAAATACTACTACTACTACTACTACTAATAATAATAATAGATCAAGGTGGATGAGAAGACCGAGGAGGGACAGAACAAACCAGACCTCCACTGGAATTGTAGAGACTGCTGGGACCTTGGGGAGGCTTATTGCCACCCAAATCCCAGAGAAGACCAATCGTCCTTACCAGCTAGAAATCAATTGTAAACGGCTGTTGTGATACTGCAAGTTTATTTGCGGTGGCTATCGAATAGAGGTGGAGAATAATGGAAATCTGGGGAGACTTGTTGTCACTCATACTCCAGGGAATACCACCGGTTGTCGGTGAGAAATCATTGATGACCTGTGTAGGAACTCCTAGTGAGTCAATAATAATAATAGAAGAAGAAAAAAGAAGAAGAACCTACTGAACGTTAACCAGTAGACACTAAAACATGGCATAGATCGACTACAGAAAACATATGACACCGACTGCCAAGCAGGAACAATCGAATATTCGAAAATGTACACCGAGATGATCATGCTGTCATTGTGACGGCGAACGACACAGCAGCGATGGCATATCAGCACACAAAGGTAGCAAAGGCTCGAACTAATCTTGGACGGTATCCGTGTTTATACGGGAGGAGTAAACGGATTTGTAAACACCTGATAAAGATAAAAATACGGAGAGTTTTTTTTCCAGAGATACTCAATTTCAACTACTTTTTATCATAGCCATGATGCAACTCCACAACATGCGACATGAAATTACTTACTTATACTTAGAAACTCCCGCGTCTGGAGATGCACACGACAGTCAAAGTAAACCATCGCATTCGGCCTGTAGTCAGATGCACAGTCTAAATCCAGCTTCTGTCGGTTGCTTGGAAATTTCTCTCTATGTTTTGTTTCCAGTTGAATTTATTGTCTTCCTCTTCTTCTTTTCCCATGAGAGGTCCACTGAAACACTTGGTTAGCAATACTCTCTTCAACCAATCTCTGGGAATTTCCGAGCCAGAATAGACGTTGGTTGCAGATAATTGACAATACAAGCTGTTGGTTAGTGCGGTCTCTGACTTCCTGGTTGACAATTTGATGGCCCCCAGTTGATCTATAGAATCTTTCTAAGACATTTAGAATCAAACGCGTCTAACTTCCTCTCTAGGCTTATTTTGAAATGCCATGTTTCACTTCCATATAGCAGACTAAACAAAACCTTGCTGTTGTAAATCTTAATTTAATTCTTAGAGTGAAGTTTTCGTTTTTCCAGATCTTGCAAAACTGATTAAATACTGATAAGAGTGTGTCTATCCTGCATTGCAACTCGTAGTCCATATTTCCTTCCATGCAATCCGAATGAAAATTTACACACACATGAAAAGATCAGCCAACTAATCTATATGGATGATCTTGAATTCTTTGCAAAACAAAAAGGTGCTAAAAACACAAATAAGCTCAACCAAAATCTTTATCCAGAATATAGGAATTAAACTCGCAATGAAAACAAATACGTATTGCATGAGATGACGAAGAGAAAACTAAAAATAACGGAAGGCATAGAATTGCTCAGTCTAGGGGGTATGCGGGTACTTGATGAACGTGAAACTAGAAATATCTGGGTATTCTCGAAGCAGGCAGCACTAAATCAACAGAGATGAGGGAGTTGATTAGAAGAGAGTATCTTTAAAAAGAAGACGAAAACTCTAGGAAATTAAACTATATAATAAAAAACTGTATCCATAGTAAGATATTCCGGGTCATTCATAAACTGAACAAAATAAAGAAATCCGGTACGTGAATCAAAGAACCAGGAAAGAAATGATTATGCACAGCACACTACTGACCGAATTTATATAAAAAAGAAAAAAGTGGGAAAAAGACTGCTAAGCGTAGAAAGAGGATACAATAAAAAATACTAGAGAAATAAACAACACAAAATACAGAGAGACTGATTACTGCCACCAAAAAACACCAACAAGGTTAACAATATAGAGAGAAACGAAACGAGAAGCAAGAATACGAGAAAAACTGAATGGGAAGAGAAACAGCTACATTGAGGATTTATAAGTATGATCAAGGAAATAGTGCATGAAAGTACATACATACGGCTTCAAAAATGACATTTGAACAGAGTAACGGGGTCACTACTGGCAGCTGAACAAAACAACGCGATCAAAACGAACTACATAAAAGCCAAAGTAGAAAAAACTCAGAATTAAAGAGTGGATTGATACCGTACAGACTACAGCACAGCTGAAGACAGCCAAGATATTTGAAAAATCTTCGAGTGCGGAAGCAAAGCTACATAAGTAACCGCTAGGTAAATATAAATATAACAAAGCGTACACAAACATTACACGACTCAAAGGGAACTAAAACTTCCAAGATGTGAGAAAAATTCTATAATCTTCCTCACCCCATAAATACGGGGGGCACTAGCATCAGTTGCTACTACACAAAACAAGCATGAAAGGTCAAGGAAGATAGAAATACCGTGAAAGAAAAGCACCACCCAGTCCTTCAGTGGAAGGGAACACAGATCCCTGGAATTCAGAGTGTAGACTTATTGTTACTCAGATTCCAGAGAAGTTCAGATGTTGCGAGAAGCAAACAAGTCAATGATAACAACTGTGAGTGCTCAAAGTGATTTGCAATGGTTACCGGAAGAAGCGGAAAGTACTGGAATTCTAGAAAACTTTTTGTCACTCAGACATCAAGGAACACCGCCTGTTGTTTCCACTGAACGATTACTGTCTATGACTAGTAGGTATATAATAAAAATAAAACTTACCAAAAAATGACACTGGAAAACAGTAATTGTAGACTTTATGTAAAAAAAAAGACGAAAAATGTAAACTACATCATAACTGAATGCAGAAAATTGGTTGAAAAAGTACATAAAAACAGGCATGATCATCCCCTGGATGCTGTGCAAACGAATGTGTTTTAAATATACAGACAAAAAATACATGAATAAATGGGAAACACTAGAGGATATTAAAAGGTATAAAATCTACTTGGAGATGGAAACCAAACGCACAGAAATTCAAGCCAAATGACTAAACGTGATAATAGTCATCAAGAAGAATAAATTGGGCCAGATCGTAGATTTCGTCGTCCAAGCAGCTCCTAGCGTGAATCTGAAGAGAGCGAGAAATCTAAGCTAATACATGGAGAGCTTGCCAGAGAGGTTAAGGGAATATGTAACATGAAAAAAAGTACTGTAATACCATTAACTCTAGGAGTACTGTGCACAGTTCCGAAAAAGGAAACCGAGGAAAATATTAGAGGGAATTTGAAGCAAAGGGATGATTGACTGGGTATTTACTTCCTACCCCCCCCCCCCGCAGGAATATGTGTTACACAAAGCCGGAAGGTGTGGCGAATAAAGGCAGCGCCCCTAAAGAATGGCCACTTTGCTCTATTCAAAATTGTCTGGAAGCCAGTCTGCATTTCCTGGTCGGAGCATATCAGGCAGTAAGCAACAAACTAACTCCTTTCAACAGAGGAAAGGCAAGGCCTGTGAGGGTTGACCTCTTAGGACTACCCAGAACTGATACCTCAAGCCGACAGATAAAAGACCAACACAAATGTTCAGTTTCTTCCGGACTGATTGACACCATATAAAACATGGCACTGATAAAAGCAGCGGAAATATTATGAAAAATTATTGAGCGCGGAATCCAACGCACCAACCACTGCTAAGTTGAAATAAAATAGCGCTGCATACACACAACTAGAAATATGGGAAGAACATTAGATCAAATGGAAGAACACAGAGGGTACTGGAATCGGCGATAACACATTGGCAGTCGGCTGGTGCGAGAACGCAAAGTTATCTGCAGCAGTTATTGAACGCGGCGGAAAGTATTGGAAATCTGGAGAGACATGTCACTCAAATCTGTTTTTACAAGTGATCGATCACTAACAATGACTTGTGTGAGAACTCGTAGTAAGTAAGAAATAATACATATATTATTAAAAGTTATGCTGCTTGTAGCATCTGTTAGTACGCAAATAGGAACACGTGATTAGTTGATATAAAAGGAATAGGAAGAGTACACATTACGAAGACAGTAGTTTTACGATGTCAATACCCGAATTCGAATCACGCGTAAGTCTAAAAAAATGTTTTACCTGGATGCGTGTTTTATAACATAATAACATAAATAAGCATTACATAAATATTTTTTTAAACTATGACCCATTTTTTTTTATAATCCACAAAGAAGTAGACATAAATTTTATTCGGCATTAATAAAAATGTTTGCTTCAAAACAATTTGTAATGTATTTCTTGCCAATAAAAACAATACGTAAATACATTCAACGTAGTTACTTATTCTCTCATGCAAATAATAAGTAGCGTATTTTTTCCATTAAATTTTTAAAATATTTTTCTTCGTACTATCTATAACGCAGTAGAAGCTGGGTAAATATAGAATTGACATACCCAGGTTATGTCACAACACTGCCCAGGGAGAGAATATGAACTTGTAATAATAATAATAATAATAATAATAATAATAATAATAATAATAATAATAATAAGAAGAAGAAGAAGAAGAAGAAGAAGAAGAAGAAGAAGAAGAAGAAGAAGAAGAAGAAGAAGAAAAAGAAGAAAAATCACTGAAACATTACAAAGGACGGCAATGATCAGCAGAGCTGCAATCTTAAGGAAAAGTCTCGAATGCGGAAACCAAGCTACAAATGGTAACCAGCCACATGAAATTACACAAAGAAAAGAAAAGCACAGGAAAAACACCACCGTATGAACAAGAAACTGCAAGAAATATCATAAGCTACCTCTTCCTCCCAAAAAAGTGTGCCGGCCTAAGCTGACACCACACGAGGGTCAAGGAGGATGAGAAGACCGAGGAGGGACAGCACAAACCAAACCTCCACTGGAAGAGTATGGAAAGTGCTGATCCAGAGAAGACCAATGGTTCTTACCAGCGATAAATCAATGATAAACGGCTGTTGCGATACCGTAGGGTCATTTGCGGTGGTTATCAAAAAGAGGTGGAGAGTGCTAGAAATCTGGGGAGATTTGTTGTCACTCAGACTCCAGGCAATACCACTGGTTGTAGTCGGTGAGCAATCACTGGCGAGTATCTGTGTGAGAACTCATAGTGAGTACAAATCATAATCATAATCATAATCATAATAATGATGATGATGATTATGATGATGATGATGATGATGATGATGATGATGATGATGATGATGATGATGATAATAAAAAAATAATAATAATGATAATAATAATAAACATAATGATAATAATAATAAACATAATACTAATAATAATAATAATAAACAATAATAATAATAAACATAATAATGATGATGATGATGATGATGATGATGATGATGATGATGATGATGATGATGATGATGATGATGATGATAACAATAATAATAATAATAATAATAATAATAATAATAATAATAATAACAAAACAAAACTTCCATCCCTAAGGAACGAAGACTGGAAGAAGTTAAAGTTGAAACAGAGAAAGTAAACAGAGTACTCACGTACATCCCAACAGACACTATCACAGTTCTAAACATCTTGATATATGCGGGGGCAAAATCAATAAGTATGAAACTAAAAAGGGAAAAGAAGACTGACCAAAAGAATGGACAGACGAAATATGGATGGGAGATCAGACTGGAAACCCAGATCACCGAACTTCAAAAGGAAGTTAAAACCGTGAATAGGATGAAGGAGAACAGTAAACGATGGAAGAGTAGAAATCTGAATCGCAAAGAAAGACTAAATAAGTAACACGAAGAACTAAAACAAAAGATAGCAGCAAAAGAAGGAAGATTGAGACGATACAGATACAAATCGGAACAGTACAAACAGAACAGGACATTTGAAAACAATGAAAGCCAGTTTTACAAAAACGTAAACGGAGAAAGAACAACAACAGAACAACCGGCGCCGACACAAACAAAACATTTCTGGAGCAAGATATGGGAAAATGCTGAAGATCATAAAAAATGCTAAATGGCTGAAAGACATGAAAGATAAACTTCTAGAAATTGAAGAAGGAACGAAACAGAAATTAATGAAGAAACTATTAAGACAACACTAAAGAAAATGGCAAACTGGAAAGCACCAGGTCACGATGGAATACATGCGTACTGGTTCAAAAAATTCACGACCCTACATGAAAGGCTAGCACAGAAACTGAGAGTATGTATCCATAAAACAGACGTACCAGAGTGGATGACCAAAAGAAGGACAACGCTCATACAAAAAGACGCCAAGAAGGGAACGACCCCAAGCAATTACAGACCAATAACCTGTTTGCCGACAATGTGGAAAATCCTAACGGCACAACTTAGAGAGCAAATTTACCATTCCCTGAAAAGTCGTGGACTACTTCCCGAGGAACAAAAAGGATGCCAGAAAGGGAAAAGAGGGACGCATGATCTGTTATACATAGATCAAAAGATTCTGAAAGAAGTTAAAAGCAAGAAAAAGAACATATCTATGGCATGGATTGACTACAAGAAAGCGTATGACAGAATCCCTCAAGCATGGATAATTGAATGTTTAAAAATGTACAAGATACCCAACAGGATTATTAATTTAAGAAAGCAATGGAAACATCGAGATTAGAACTGACAGCTGGAGGACAATACTTGACGGAGATAAAAATACAGAGAGGCATTTTCCAAGGAGACTCCCTATCACCACTACTGTTTATCATAGCCATGATGCCACTCAACTACATACTCAGGAAATGTGATGCCGGATACAAGTTCACAGGCAGAGAACAACGAATAAACCATCTCATGTACATGGACGACCTGAAGCTATTTGCAAAAAGAAAAAAGGAACTGGAAAAGCTGATAAATACGACCAAAATCTTCAGTCAGGACATTCAAATGGAATTCGGAATGGAGAAGTGTGCATTGATAGAGATTAAAAAGGGAAAGTTGGAGACGACTGAGGGCATGGAACTACCCAACCAAGAGCAGATGAGGGCGCTAGGTAAACAAGAGAGCTATAAATATTTGGGAGTTTTGGAAGCAGACACACTCAAATCAACAGAAATAAAAGAGAAGATTGGGAAAGAATACCTGAGAAGAACAAGAAAGCTCTTAGAAACAAAATTATGTAGCAGACACCTAATCAAAAGAATAAATACCTGGGCAGTATCACTAATAAGATATTCTGGACCATTCATAAACTGGACTAAAGAAGAACTCATGCACCTTGATCAGAGGACTAGAAAATTAATGACTATGCACAATGCACTACATCCAAAAGACGATACAGTCAGACTCTACGTGAAGAGAAATGAAGGGGGAAGAGGACTGGTAAGTATAGAAGACTGTGTGGACGACACTAAAAAAGAGCTGGAGAAATACATAAACCACCACACAGAAAGGCTGATCACCGCAGCAAGAGATACCGTCTCAACGAACAATGCAGGAAGCATCGAAACTGGACATAAACAGACAAGAAAAGAAAAATTGGAAGAAAAACAACTACATGGACGCTTCATAAGACTCACAAGAGAAGAAACCAACGCAAATAGCTGGACATGGCTAAGAAAAGGAAACTTGAACAGAGAAACGGAATCTTTACTGATGGCTGCACAGAACAATGCGATTAAGACAAACTACATTAAAGCTAAAATAGATAAAACCCAGGAAAACACTAAATGCAGACTGTGTGGACAAAGAGACGAAACAGTAAATCATATAATAAGTGAATGTAGCAAACTTGCCCAAAAAGAATACAAGAACATACATGATTGTGTTGGGAAAGTAATACACAAGTAACTGTGCAAACAATTAAATTTCGAATATGCAGACAAATGGTACAAACATAAACCAGAAACAGTACTGGAAAACGAAAAACACAAAATCCTCAGGGATATGGATATACAAACAGATAAACTCATACAAGCAAGGAGACCTGATGTTATAATAATAGATAAAAAGGAAAAATCTTGTAAAATCGTAGACTTCGCCGTTCCAGCAGGCCACAGAGTGAAGATCAAAGACATGGAAAAACGAAGTAAATACACAGAACTAGCCAGAGCACTGAAAGGAATATGGTGCATGAAGAAAGTTAGTATAATACCAATAATCGTAGGAGCACTAGGAACAATCCCAAAAAACCCGGAGAAAAGATTGGGAGAAATTGGAATCAAAGGGACTATCGAAACCATAAAAAGGACGGCAATGATCAAAACAGATGCAATCTTAAGGAAAATCCTCGAATGCGGAAACTAACACACATAAGCTACAAAGGCTAACCAGTCACAAGGAATTTACAAAAGAGAAAACAAAACCACACAAAGAACACCACAAGAGCCAAGGAACAGAAACTGCAAGAAACATCACTTCATAATCCCCCCCCCCAATAAATTACACCGGCCTCAGCTTTCACTACACAAAAATGAACCAAGAAACAGAAATTACAAGAAACACTATAAGCTCTTCCCTCTCCCCCACCCACCCCCCAAAAATTTAAAAGAATTTAAAAAATTCTTTTTTTTAAATAAAGGAAGAGAAAAGGGGGAAAAAAAGAAAGAGAAGGAATTGAAAGGAAAAAATTCAAAAGATTTTTTTTTAAATTAATTTTTTTTTTGTTTTTATAATTTTTTTTTTTTTAATTTATTTATTTTTTTTTTTTTTTATTTATTTTTTTTTTTTTTAATATATTTTTTTAATTAATCTAAAGAAATATTATTTTTTTCTATTTATTTATTTTTTTAACTGGTGCAGGCCTAGGCTGACACCAGACAGCATATTTGTAGAGGGTCGAGGAGGATGAGAAGACCGAGGAGGGACAGAACAAACCAGACCTCCACTGGAAAAGTGCAGAGAATGTTGAGACCTTGGGGAGGCTTGTTGCCACCCAAATCCCAGAGAAGACCGATTGTCCTTACCGGCGAGAAATCAATGGTAAGAGACTGTTGCGATACTGCATCGTTATCGAAAAGAGGTGAAGCACACTGGAAGTCTGGGGAGACTTGTTGTCACTCAGACTCCAGGAAATACCACTGGTTGTTGTCGGTGAGCAATCATTGACGATAATCTGTGTGAGAACTCCTAGTGAGTACAAATAATAATAATAATAATAAACCAGATGATTTGAATGCATCTTTTTTCTTTCTTTTCATGATCGTCTTTATTCGTCCAATCATTCGTACATTGAGTTATTCGAACGCAGGCGAACGTATTTGCAGCCGACACGCAAACGGAAATAGAAACTGAAACAACATGCAGACAAGAAAAAGAAGCATTACTATGAACACAGAATCTTTTTTTTTAATTTCGTTTAGTTTATGGCAGCCTATCGATATTCGATAACATTGCAGTGGTCGTTTCATTGTAGAACGTTCGATGTGCGTAAAGATCTCGGACTCTTGTTTTTATTTGTAACAACGAGTCACCGCTTATCAAGGCCGAAAGCAACTCGAGAATAAGAGTTAATGAGTTCGTCAAATAGACAGAGAGATACCACCGTAATGATTGGTAACGATTGTTGAAACAGCAGAATTGTATCATTTAAGAGGATGGCTCAACAAGAATTTGTTGCCATTGGACATGAAAATGACCATGTTGTAGTAAGCTGGGAAGCAGACCCATTGTATTGTGTTTCACAGACGAATAGTTCTTGGAAAGAAACTTTGCTCATGGAAGTTCTGTTTAGTTTTAGGTACACAGAGGTAGGAAGGAAGATTATTCACAAAGGTTGTAGCTGGACGAATTTTATCTGTGAATGTTTTACAGGGGGGGGGCATAAATTGGAGCTCAGTCGAGCACCTACCGTGAAAATAATGATAGAGTAGAGAAAGACGAGTAACATTTTTCTAAGCTAGGAGAATGGAGGTGTTAGCAATTTTACTGACGGCAGTTTTTCAATGTTGTAGAAGTGTTATGCAATGCATAACAGCGCTCAGATTCAGCCTCCTGTTGTCAGACTAGGGCAGGTGCGAACAAAAAATAAAACAATATACGATTGACCTTTGAAAAAGCATATGAACATGCAAGTTACAGAGTACACGAACAGGGATCAAAACGACACAAAAGATCAACTGAATAAATTCGGGCGCATGTGTATTGTGTAATATAGAAAAGAGGATAGAGAACCTAAATCTAATCAGCCGCATTCATCAATCTGTACGTCTCACTTGTTAAATCTATATTAGAGATTGTTGTTCAGGCTTGCAGACTGTACACGAACAAGGACATTCTACATCTCGAACATGTACAACGCCTGATCACATACACGTACTCACGGCAAATTCAACTGACGGCCTTCAAAGAAGGAATTTTCTAGCGAATATTAATGGTCACCCAACTGGTACTGACGGGGCTCAATGTTGCTTAACTTGGGTTATCTAATGAGAACCGATGTGCTAACGTGATTATGCCGTACGCGTTTCATGCTCATTTACGAGGAGTGACTTCTGTTGCTGAACCTATTTACTTTTGAACAGCGAAGGTTGCGGAACGACTTAATCCTAACAGATAACGCCATGAACAGGAAATTCAGTCTACTTCTTTATGATTTTTTGATCACCCAGGCGCTATACCGAGACCTCAAGTGTCATAAGCACAAGCCGTATTGCTGACGAGTTCAACTCAATAGGCGAAAAGCCGCTTACTATATCCGCATCAGTCTTCCCGAGGGTGTATTCCAGAAGCCCAAAAGCGCATTTACGAGCGCCTTGTTCAATTGTTGTGAGGATGTATCTTTTTTATACTAATTGTTCACTATTTACTAAGACCAAAAGCTACTCAAGGATAGGGGTTAATGAGATTGTCAGTTGGATACTGAACTATACTATAAGAGGATTGAAAACAGTGGACCGAAAGAACAAAATCCGATTGCTTAGGAGGACTTCCTGACAAGTATTTGTTAACATTGGACTTCATATTGTAGGGTACTTGTGTTTCGGGATTTTTTAGATGAGGATTAATAATTTGCATCATTGGGATGATTTGGGGTTATTGTTCTAAACTTGGATGCTATTTTTACAATATTTCGACCGAAGTAACCTCCAACCTTCTTTTCGGGTGCGTCGCGTCAAACTCGGTAATCTTATGCCTAACTCGTTAACCTCTACGGAATTTCGAACACCTGACCAGGCGCATGGTAAAGAGGCTGCTAATGCGTCGACGAGACGCATCTGAAAATGTCGGAGGTTACATCGGCCGAAACGTTATGAGAAAAATAGTTCGAATAATCCAACTAATACGCATTTTTTTGTTGCTTTCGTTGCCATTACGTTTTGATTTTATTTTATTTTATTTTATTTTATTTTATTTTATTTTATTTTATTTTATTTTATTTAATTTGATTCTTCGTCGCCGACAGATAGATCGAACATCTGCAACCGGCTACAGACCAACGAATATAGACTTTAAGGGCGCGATAAAAAGATATCAGTTTATGTTATATTACTGAGTTCATTTATAATTAGCTTCTTATGTAGACAGACAGTATTCAACAGACGTAAATCTATTTATTTACAACAATAATTTGTAAAGTAAAAAAAAACAAAACAATTTTCCTTAGTACTTTGTAGTTTACGTCTAGGGGAAATATATATTCTTAGGTTACGGGTTTGCCGGGGTATATTCTTGTGCCTGTAAACTATTTATATTGGTAAAACAAGAGATGGTAAACTTTAGCTTCTGAGAGCTACAAAAGAAAAATATGCATGGTCTCTTTTTTGAAAAAAAAAACGGAAATGAATATTTAATTATACTTTAATTTTTAATACAGGGTCCCCCCCCCCGACACACACCAAAAAAAGTCCACCTAAATAATCCTTAATAAAATTCGCAATCCTTTCTGCAATGCAATAACTTTTAATACAAAATAGACTTCAGTTTATACTTTATCAAACATCAATGTTTGATAATTGCCGTTCACTGATATGTGGGAACATTTTTATTATCGTCTTATTAGTAGAATGTGTGATCCTGAATTGGCTTCACGCTCATCGAACATTAACCTCCCAATTTTTTTTTTATCTGTACGGTAGAAGTCTTAAGTAATTCGTAATTGTATTCTGAGTATTGCCAGCACTAGAGATTGAATTTTCAACATCCAGAAGAATGTCACTAATTATCACTTAGCACTTATATCCGTTGCGCCACAGGTCCTTGCAGACAAGATGAACCTGAAAATGGTCGGAGGTAACATCGGCCGAAACGTTGTGGGAATAAAAACCAAGATGAAAAGAATAGACCGAATAATACAAATTATTAATCCTACTCTAAAAAGTCCCGAAACATATCTCTTCGAACTCGGGAATATTTCTGTCGAACTCGGGAATCTGGACGGAATTTCGAACGGAACCCTGTATTTAATCCACAGGGGTTGCATGTTCTTCAGTTCCAAGTGATAATCATCTGAAGGTTAAAGGTTCAACACTCGGTGCGGGCGATGCGAAGAATTACGAATTATTGAAGACTTCTCCCAGTGGAACAAGATCATGCTACTCTCGTGGATTAAATAAAGAATTCCGTTCAGAAATTCCGTTCAGATTCCCGAGTTCGAAGAAATATTCTCGAGTTCGAAGAGATACACCTGAAGAAGGACGGAGGTTACAGCGGCCGAAACGTAGTGATGATAACACTCAAGATGAGAAATGTAGTGCGAATAACCAAAATTATGCAAATCATCAATCCTCATCTCAAAAATTCAAAAATATAAAAGTGTTTGTTTTTTTAGTTTAGGTTTCTTTATGGAAGCAAACTAAAATAATTTTTTTGACAATTTTGGAAACGAACATCTGAAGAATCACGAAATGATCAAATGAATAGAAATCAATCCAAATTAAACTTACATTACAATCCAATTCTGTAACAAGTAAATATGGAGGTTTTTCGAAAAATAATGTATAATGTGAAAATAAGTTAAACCATCCTCATAGGTAATCAAATCTGTTCATTCTCTTTCTTACTTTTAATCCTCTAATAATATATTTCACCATTTAACTGATAACCAATCCATCTCATTAACCCTAACCCTAAACCCTAACCCTAACCCGAACCCTAAACCCTAACCCTAACCCTAACCCTAAACCCTAACCCTAACCCTAACCCTAACCCTAACCCTAAACCCTAACCCTAAACCCTAACCTTAACCCAAACCCTAAACCCTAACCCTAACCCTAACCCTAAACCCTAACCCTAACCCTAACCCTAACCCTAACCCTAACCCCTAACCCCAACCCTAACCCGAACCCTAGCCCTAAACCCTAACCCTAACCCTAATCCTAACCCTAACCCTTACCCTAAACCCTAACCCTAACCCTAACCCTAACCCTAACCCTAAACCCTTACCCTAACCCTAAACCCTAACCTTTACCCTAACCTAACCCTAACCTTAAACCCTAACCCTAACCCTAAACCCTAACCCTAAACCCTAACCCTAACCCTAACCCTAACCCTAACCCTAAACCCTAACCCTAAACCCTAACCCTAACCCTAACCCTAAACCTAAACCCTAACCCTAACCCTAACCCTCGAGCGACGTTCGGCCTTGATAAGTGGTGATTCATCAGTAAAGAAATATGGTCAAAATTCCATCAAACAAAGATTTACGACTAGGACTTGTATATACAATATGCTGAGGGAGGTTTAATTGGACGAAACATCGACAATCTACACCAATCGAATTATATTATTTTTTTTAATCATACTAAAATTATGCGGCCTACGGGACAAAATTCTATTATAGATTAAATATAAAATTGTGTTAACGCCAATACGTAGTTAAAACAAAAAAAAATATTTTGGACTATTACAATAATTTCCGACGCTATTGATAAGGTTTACCCATTCATTTTTTTATCGCTTATGTTTGAATTTATGTTTTGAAATATGACTTAAAAAATAAATCTATGACGTCACGCTAAAGCTATAATTATTTTACTGGGGTAATTTTTTCAAGCGTTATTTAAGAGAAAGTCGAAATAGCTCAGTTGGTTGAACCTAAGATTGAAGATATCAAAGTTTCGGTTTCGATTTCCGATCATGGTATCCGCGTTATTTGGTGGACATTTGTTGGACAATATTTTCATTTCTAAAAGAAGTGAAAGTGTCTGATATTTCGAAATGACAAATTTCGCAATATATTACCTTTAAAAATATTGTGAAAGAGAAACGGACAAAATCTATTCACATAAGATTAATAAACTGCCGGATAACACATCCAATTGAATCTAAAATTGTATTTATTATAGTTCTATGTGTAATGCGTGTGTGTGTGTGTTTGCATGACAGAATACGTTTGTGAGCTTGTTTCTTTTTCCTTTCTTTACTAGATTAATTTATTTATCTCACGGTCAGGTGTGGTTTTGAAAATCCTGTGCACTAAGATAAGCGCCCTACTCTGACCCACAAAAATGCCTGAGCAGCCCTGTCGGTATTTCTCAGGCGATTAGCAATAAACTAACCTCTTCTGAGATAGAAGGTAAAGCCTGGGAAAGTGGACTTCGTAAGACTGAACAGAACCATACTTACGCCGGACAGCAACAAAGTCACCGTGAGGCCAAAGTCCACTCGAGGATAAGGGTAAATGAGATGGAATGATTGTGAATTGAGAGATGAAGAACCTCATGAGAGGATTGATAATCATTAATGGGATAGACCAAGTTCGAATACGTGTGAAGACGGTTCATGAAAGGAATTTGATGACATTGGATTTGATGACGACCATGTTACAATCTGCAGAGAAGCACTCCCGTGATAATGTGGTCCACAGATGCAAAAAAAGCTCTGTTCGCTGACTTTCCACTTGATCTTGGCACACGGTGGGAGAAAAGAGAAGTTTTTCCGTTGTGGTAGGAAAACGAGTTCTTGCTGTTAATGTCTTACAAGAAGTGACCAGAGATTGGAGCTCAGTCGAGCACATTCCATGAAAATACCGATAGAGTAGAGAGAAACCACTAACGTCTCTTCTGTGTTGATGCTAACGATATTAAAAATAACATCACCAGTATTAAACGTAGTTGATGAACCTCGTCTACATAGAGAATTCGGTAGTCATTCGAAAAAAAAACCCTGAATGATTTGCAAATAAGATAAGGGGCCGAATGGATCCCAAATGAATTGGCGAATAGACAAACAAATGTATCTTAGTTGGGACCGTGAAGGCTCAGATGAATGGCGCGTTTTTATGTTATGTTCCCGGGGTTCTACACAGCCCAAGTGGATGGTCGTCGTATTATTTTATATTTATCGAATAGTTGCCAAAGAGTCATGCAGCTATGAATAGCCCCTTAATAAGATACGCATTCAGTGTCGTTTCGGGTCCCGATATTCTGACCGCCCAACCTAACGAGCCGACAACCGTCCGGTGCTCCCAACCATCGTCCATCAACTTGAAACTTCTGTTTATTTACATTTGACCCCTTTTTCCCCTTCTTCTTTTTCGTATTTATCTCCCATTATTTTCCACCTGCAACATTTTTAGAAATCTCTTTTTTGCTTCTTTTTTATTTTTATACATTCGTTCTTAACCAACTCGTAAGTTCATTTCGTTAAAGGAAAAAAATATCTAAAACTTCAATTACGTTGTATTTTTTTTGTCAATTTTTCGTTATTTTTAGGGCCTTTTTAGGCCCTAAAAATAACGAAAAATTGACAAAAAAAAAACAACTTTTTGTTTCCCTATATATGTTTTAGTATTTTTCCTTTTGATATACTTCTTCTGGCTCTGTTTCTTGTTATTGTTTCTTCTTCTTCTTCTTCTTCTTCTTCTTCTTCTTCTGATCTTTGTTATTATTCTTACTGTTTACTACTTATCTTAATATTCTTCCTCATTGTTATTAGTAGCATTCTTCTTCACCGTCTTTGTCCTTTCTCTTCTTTTTCTTGCTTCGTTCTTTTTCGTCTTCTTTTTCTTTTTGGCATCTTTCTTAATATTGTTATTTTTTACTGCATCTTTTTATCATCTTCTTCTTTTGCTCTCTTCCTCATATTTGTTGTATTTTACTCGTTTTTGCACTTCCTTTTCTTTGCTTTCTTCCTCTCTTTTTACGTAATTCCTTTACTTCTTTTTTCGTTCTTTCCTTTGTCTTCTTTGTTGTGTTCTATTTCTTCTTGTACTTTTTGCTTCTTCTTTTTCCTCTTCTTTTTCTTCTTCTTTTTCTTCTTCTTCTTCTTCTTCTTCTTCTTCTACTACTACTACTACTACTACTTTTACTTCTACTACTACTTCTACTACTACTACTACTACTACTACTACAACTATGTATTCTTATTTTTCATTTTTGTCCTGGTTTTCCTCTTCTTTTCTTAATAATACATATTCTTCTTCTTCTTTTCTTCTTCTTCTTCTTCTTCTTCTTCTTCTTCTTATTATTATTATTATTATTATTATTATTATTATTATTATTATTATTATTATTATTATACATTTTTATCTTCATGTAATTTCTTTCTCTCTTTTTTCCTGTAACATAATTTCCTCACATCATTTTGTTTTCTTTTTCTCTCTATTTGGACAAAATTTAATGAATAAATCTAAAAAAAAATGAAAATACTGATTTATTTTTTCTATACAGATACCGTGTGCACTATAAATAAATAAATAAATAAATAAATAAATATATATATATATATATATATATATATATATATATATATATATATATATAAGATTTCGAAAGCTTTATTTATGCAGATATTAAAATAAAAAAAACTCAGATTTTATTAGTTATAAGTAAATGATATTTCGAGATACATCTCCTTAACAAATCGAATTGGCGACAATCTTTTTTAAATCCTTTATCCATATGTTAATATTCGCTATCGAATCCAGCACGCCTAATCAATTCTCTTCATCCCATCACCACCAGCTTCTATTATTTAATTTTGTAATTGTAAAACTTGTTTCTTTTAATATAGTCTTCTTCTTAGGATGTTGTTTTTTTTTGCTTTCCTCGTCTTTATATTGTCATTATTTCATTACTACCATTCTTCTTTTTGTCTTCTTTTTCTTTCTTTCTTTATTCTTTCCTCTTCTTTTTTTTTCTTCTTCTTCTTCTCATAATACTTGTTCTTCATCTTGGTATTTTTCTTCTTCCTCTTTCTCTATTTCGTTCTTTGTCTTCTTGCTCTACACTTCTTTCTTCTTCATATAAACCCTTTTCCTCTTTATATTCTTCTTTGTTTTAACCTCCTATCTTCCCTCATCCTCCTTCTATCATCTTTCCATCCTTCTAACCAACCTTTTCCGGTTTTTAAATTATTTTACCCCCCCCCCTTCCTTTCATTCGTCACAAACGCATCTCTCACTCTCTAGGTTTTTACCAAATTCTTTCGGCTCTTTTCTCAGCCTTTCCTTTTCTCTGACAGTATTCCCCTTTTTATATCCCCCAACACTCCAATTATATTCGTATTGTCACCGCATGATGATACTGGCCAACACAGTCGACTATGGCATACACCTATATGAATCATGGAACCAAGCTACTAATAACTGGCTGTTGACCCGCCTCGAGAGGCTATCGAACATAACGCCAGTGATATCATACTGAGACACTTGTTATTGTCTGGTCTTTAAACGAAGAACTAAAAGATTAAGATTGCTAAAAATTAAGGAGGTGGTGGCTCTAGTAAACAGAGGACGAAAAATAGAGATTCTTAAGATGCTCCCATTCAATCTGCGCGTTTAGTGATGAAAATGTTATTTCTAACTTTTATGATGACAAATTTAAATTCTATTTTAAACTTTTTTTAAACTCTCATTCACCCCAAACAAAGGATACTATTAGTGACCATGCCTACTGAGACACTTTAAGTCGGGTTTTGAGCAGCGAGACGTCTGTTCGCATTACATTTAAATGTATGCATGTTAGTATAGTCAAGGAAGCTGGAAACAGAGAGAGAATTCAAAGGTGTAGCAGTTGGATGGAAGAAAGTATTAGAGTAGAAAGCTTTCCGGCATCTGTGGACCTGTACAGTGAAGGGGTGTGATTTTGCTGTTTGTCGGGTTAGTCGGGGTATTTACGTCGAGGGGCACAAGCGCTACGAGTTCGACAAAGCGCATTTCGTTAAAGTACTCGTAAGACAAGCACAGGGATGCAACATTGCGGCGATCGGACAGCGGTTGGAGTTTGGTTGACAGTGCTGGACCTATTAGATTAGAAACTCTATTTGTTACAGATCACAAAATAGTTGCATTCTTTAAAAAATAATTAAAAATTTTTTGGAGTCAATCCAACACATATTTGCACATATTAAACTCTATTGTCACAATCGACGTATTAATGTTTGTAAAGGTTTACCGAGAATATTTTAAAATGTTAAGATTTAGTGAAAAGACTTGCGTGACAGATAGACTAACAGAGCGACAGAAAAAAAGAGTTCTATTAAAGATGTTATTTATTTTTTAATTTGTTTGTTTGTTTAATTATTTATTGAGTAATTTATTTATTTGTTTAGTGACGTAGTAGTTATTTAGTTCTTTCGTGCGTTCTTTATGTATTTATTATTAATTTATTTTTATGTATTTATTATTCATTTATTTTTATGTATTAATTTTTATTTATTTATTCATTCATTATTTATTTATTGTTTATTATCTTTTTATTTATTTATCATTTATTTATTTATTTTTTATTGATATATATATATATATATATATATATATATATATATATATATATATATATATATATATATATATATATATATATACATATATATATATATATATATATATATATATATATACAGGGTGGGCAAAAATAAGGGTCCTATTTTTAAAAATTCATAACTTTTTTATTTATTAATTTTTTTTTATTTTTTTTTTAGAATAAGTAAAGGACCCCTTCCGAAGCAAGCATGAGCCGTATTAGCCCTAAGGAACGTACCCTCATTTAGAAAACATTATTTTTGCTTAAAAAACTCAAAACAGTGTAAAAAACAATACTTTAGTTTTTGTAAGTTTTAAGAAGTGTTTTTCGGCTAAAATTTGTTTTGTTTATTTCAAAAAATCTCGGAAGGGTCAGTCTACACACACATAAAGTTTGGTGAGTTTAACTTTTATTTTGTGGAAGTTATTCAAATTCAAGTTATTCAAATTTAAAGATAGGACCCTTATTTTGGCCCACCCTGTATATATATGTATATATATATATATATATATATATATATATATATATATATATTATTTATGTTTTCATTTATATATTTTTTATTTATTTAATATGCCTTTTTGGGCATCTTTTGTTTTAATCAATAATCTTATGTAAATTATATAACAAAATCTATAATGTGAATATCATAAGATAAACCCCTAAAAATGTTCTGGAAAATTATAAAAGAATAAGCCACAGAGAAAGAGCGAGAATATTTTGCAAAATAGCGGAGTTAAAGTTTCAAAATTATTCGAGTCTTTAAAGTAACATGAAATGGAAACAAAAGTGATTAATGGAAAAGAAGAAGAAGAAGATTAATTGATAAAGAGATGAGAAAGAGAAGAAGTAGTAAAAAAAGATGAGAAAAAGAAGAAGAAGGAATTGAATCGAGACGAAAAAGAATAATAATCAGATGACAAAAAGAGGAAGAAGATGAGAACGAGAAAAAAACGAATCAAGAAGAATAAGAATAACGACTACAAGATGAGAAAGAGAAGAAAAAGTAGAAAGAAGAAGAAATAGAAGAAGAAGAAGAAGAAGAAGAAGAAGGAAAAGAATAATAATAATAAGAAGAAGATGAGGAAGGGAAGAAGACGAATCGAGAAGAAATAGAAGAAAAATAAGAAGGTTATTAGTAAGAGAAGAATAAGAAAAAGATACATCGAGAAGAAGAAAAACAGAAAAGAAAAAGAACAAGATGATGACGAGACGAGGATGAATCGAGATGAAGAAGAACAAAAGTAGATGATGAGAAAGGGAAGAAGAACAAGAACAAGATGAGGAACAGATAAAGAACAAGATGTGAACTAATAGAAGAAAAAGAAGAAAATGAGTCGACGAGAAGAAGAAGAAAAAGAAGACAAAAAGATGAAAAATGACGAATCGAGAAGAAGAAGAAGATAAATCGAGAAAAAGAAGAAAGAGGAAGAAGAAGAAAAAGAAACGTAAAAAAATGAAATCGCAATAGAAGAAGAAGAAGCATTTAGAAGAAGAGGAAGAAGAAGAAGAAGAAGAAGAAGAAGAATCGAGAAAAAGAAGAAAGAGCAAGACGAAGAATGAGGAGACAAAAGAAGGGGAAAAGAAGAAGAAGTTAGAAGAGACGAAGATGAAGAAGAAGTAAAAGTGAAATTGAAAGGATGAAATGAAGCAGGCAAACAACCATTGCAAATGGTGGTTTGCCGACGTCTCTCTTCTGCGCGCATCCGCCCTGCTGCCAGATGTTGTGTCGTCCGCAATCATTGTTCAGTTGATCGCGCCGTGTCTTTTCGTGAAAAGCTGATTAAATCCGTGACTGGGATTAGCGTTATGAAGGGTAAATCTCTGCAGAGATTAGCATTACGGAAGGGTAACTCTCAGCGGAGATTTTTAGTTCGAGGAATACTTTATTAAAAACATTGCGTTGTTGCTTCTTGACACACGCGCACAAGCTTGATTTCAATAAGTCGCGCTCGTTTGGGGGATTTGGATTTCACATCATTTCTGCTTTTAGTTTCATTATTTACTAGCAAGGCTACCCGGTGTTGTCCGGGAAAATGGATGGCCTAGAAGAAGTGTTCAAAACATTGTGCTTTGATAAATATGGCGCCATTTGCCATAAGGATAATTATGGTAATTTTTTAAAAATGTAACGAGTTTTTCACATATGCCATTATAACAGAGTGGGTGTTTACACGCAACCCCTCTGGTTCTACCAGATCAGGCTTTCTGAAGAGACCGGCTCTCTGACTTAAAATGCACTAAACATTGATGTTATTGTTTGTTTTCCTTTCTTTTTACACAACTCAATCATGTTCTGTAAAGTTAAAAATAAAAACAACATTTTTGCTCTACAGAAAGAACAACTAAACATCATGAATGACTATGTGAAGAAATAAAGAACTTGAAGCGTAAAAACTTTTACCAAAATGACCTGATTCAGCATTAAATAACCCGAAAAGGGTTCATATGTCGTAAAACAAAATAACTAAACTAAACTATATGAATAAATATTTGAAGATATAAAAAACTTGAAGCATAATTTTTTTTACTAAAATGACCTGATTCAGCATTAAATAGCTCGAAAAAGGTTGATATGCCGTAAAACAAAATAACCAAACGAAACACCATGAATAAATATTTGAAGATATAAAGAACTTTAAGCATAAAAACCTTTACCAAAATGACTTGATTCAACATTAAATAAGCCGAAAAAGGTTGATATGCTGTAAAACAAAACGACCAAACCACTCCCAGCCCACTTCCACACACAACGTTGACCGTTTATTGTAGAGTGAGGGATTTGTTTCCGACTTCATTTTAAACGGTGGGGTAAGACTAAGGTCTTACTTATTATTTGCTTTCTCACTTATCCTCACCACTTGGAATGATTACGTCCGGGAGACTAAAAAAAGACACGTGTTTGACTTGCTAACTTTTGCATGAGGGGGTGGAAGTATGTATATTTATAATACACATTTGTGTTTATTATAGAGACGAGACAATATATGTATAAATATATATAAATATATTTGCTGCGGCCTGAGAAAGCTAAACTTAAAATAAAGTGGAAGTTGGAACATGTATGCACATATGTAGAAAAAACATGTTCGTATCAATAAAAAGTTATACAGCTCTATTTGTTATATAATAAACACCATAGTTTCATTGGATAAACATCTAAACCATACAAAAACTATATATATATATATATAAATATATATATATATAGTTATCCACTATATATATATATATATATATATATATATGTATATATATATATATGTATATATATATATATGTATATATATATATATATATATATATATGTATATATATATATATATATATATATATATATATATAGAACAGTTTTTTATTATATTCCAATAACCATGGTTTACTTAAAAAAAAAAAAAAATTTCCCATTTCCAAAAATTCCAAATTTCTGTGAGATATATTTAACGGTCCGTTTCATTTGTTTTGTGCCAATATATTTCTCTCTTTCTCTTTCTCTCTACATATATATTTTTTTTCTATCTTTCTCTTTCTCTTTCTCTTTACATATATATATATATATGTGTGTGTGTGTGTGTGTATATATATATATATATATATATATATATATATATATATATATATATATATATATATATATATATATATAAGAATAATATTTTGGAGGCGATAACAATGCGTTGTTAAAGTGACACATACGACACGTGGAATCGTAAAAACAAAACAAAGTGACAATATTGAAAAGTCAATAATTTTCAAAATTTTTTTTTTATCTACCAGTGTATCGTTGACCGTGGTGTTAGGTTGGAGTGTGTCCTTTTCATTATTATTTTTTTTTTAATTTTCGAGGGTATCCCTCATCCTCAGAATAAAATAAATACTACCACTCGTTAGAGTGTGTTTTTTTGCCAAAAGCCGGGGCCGGAAATGCTGGTTTGTTTTTAGTAGCAGGTCCGCAGAGGTTTGTTTATTTATTTTTTTTATTTTTTATTTTTTTTTACATAATTTATTATTTACTATTTTAACCGTTGCTGTTTGTTTTGTTAGTAAATATACTGAGTAATTTTTTTTTTACGTTGTTTTGTTTTTACGATTCCACGTGTCGTATGTGTCACTTTAACAACGCATTGTTATCGCCTCCAAAATATTATTCTTACACTATACACAATGCTCCAAGCGAACTACAACATTCTTCTCATATATATATATATATATATATATATATATATATAAGTATATATATGTATATATATAGTTATCTACAAACACGTATGTCGTCGTCTTTATAACTCATCAGTATATATAAATAAATTTTATATAAATATTACAGCAGACTATGCAAATTAACCTGCGCACGTGTAAGGTGCTGGGAAACAACTAAATGTTAAATTGTCCGAAAGAAATCAGATAAAATAGAAATCTGGGACAGCAAAATTAACCTCTTCACACGGTCACAGATACTGGGGTGTGGGTTGAGGAAAACATTTTGAACGTGTCATTTATTATTATCACAGACCAGCGGAAATCAATTCGATCCTTTCCCTTATACGCTTACACATTGGAGAATCAAAGGTGTCAGTCACATACATACGTAAACAGAATCCATGTACGCACACACGTGTCATACATTACACTGTTTTTACACATCCTCGCACAATTTTCCCCCTCAACCTTCATATTTTGAAAAGTGCATGTTAGAAGAGGAAGATCGAAAGAAATACAAGAAAATGAAGGCGGGAGAGAGAGAGGGGAAAAGAGAAAAGGAGAGAGAGGAGGAGAGAGGGAGAGAGGGGAGAGAGATGCATTGTGCCTTGGAATGTATAAAACATGGACGTCTGTTTACTCCCTTCACATTGCCATCAGTTGTTCGATTGAGACTAAAATCAATGAAACGCTCCCCACACCTATCCCCTTCAATATTTTAGGATCCCCTTTTAAAAATAATAAAAAAGTTAAAAGTTAAAATAGAAAAGAAACGAAAAGACAGAGAAAAGATGAAACGAAAAACCCTAACAATTATAGGATCAATATTTTTATAACCATTTTTGAAAACTGCGAGTGTTTCGTAATTTTCTAGCCATTGCCAGGTTTCTGAGGGATCTCGGGCGTGAAGTCAAAGGAATGTCTTCATTTTATTTTTTATTTTTTTTAGTACGGTGAGGGGCATAGATTGAATCACTTCTGACGAAAGAGCTGCAGAGGAATAAGGAGATGAAGCTTATGCTTTCAAGAAGGAGAATAATAATTGGAAAGACACTCTGTCCATGGAAATTCAGCCTGACGCTTGGTACATGATTGAACGAAGGGAAAGTCGTTTTCCGTTGTTGTAGCTAGACGAGTTATTATAAGAAACAGTGGGAAACGTCGATACAATTCCTTTTAGACTGAGGCAACTTTTTATTTTGTCTCAATCCAGAGTACTCCTTTTTGAGGAGCTGGATTTTCCCCACATTAAAAAGCGATCTTGTGTCTAACTCTTCCCTCGTGGGGAGTCAAGTACATAGAGACAACGCGTTGATTAAAAAAGTAAATATCCACAATGACTCTCTGTCTAGAGGAATCGTCACATGTTGGCTAAGTTTCTCTGTCCTTTGTATATCTATATGTAGTCTTCAAAAGACGTCTGGTTGAATCGGTGGAAGAAGAGATTTCTACTACTGAGAAATTCGAATGTATTTCATTTAAATTTTGATTTGTTTATTTGATGTTTTAAAAAATATTTATTCTTTTGGTGATCTGTAGAAACAAACTTAGTCAACATTTAGAGCTATTTTTTTACCCCGCCTAATAAACTGGTATTGTCCGGGCCTTTGGGTCTGGATTTACGCCGGTCTATTGGGGGTTGCCGGTCCTGTGCAGTTCGAGGAGGTGCACCCTCCCAGGCTTTGCCTCCCCTCTTTGGGGAGGAGTAAGTTTATTGCTTACTGTCTGAGGCGCCCCTACCGAAGAATGCCGACGGGGCTGCCCAGGCAATTTTTAAATGGCCAGAGTGCTCACCTCTCGAGGGCTGGCTTATCTAATCCCTCTTTCCCGACCTTGTGTCACATCTTACCTTGTGGGAGGTAGATAAATAAATTGGTGTGAAACCCGAACTAAAGGACACTATTTTGGCCTACCGGCTAGGATCAGAGTGTAACATCTGTTCTGTCTTCGGTCAGTGGGGTGAAATCTTTCTTAATTAGTGGGAGAGGGGGAAATGGAGAAAAAGAAAAGAGGAGAAATAAGGGAGAAAAAGAGGAGGTAAGAGATAGGGATAGGGGAGAGGAAAATGGAGGTGTGCGATGGGAGGGGTAGAGAGGGAAGGAGAGAGGGAGGGAGAGGAAAGGTGGGATAGAGAGAAGAACTATTAAACTTTGATCTTCGCCTGAAGGCCAAGAAAGTGTATGTTAGTTCCAGTTTCACACCAAAGGTCGATGTAAAAATCGCTCTAAATGTCGACGTCTCTTCGCTGCGCAGACATATAGATGACGGTATATCACGTGACATTCTTATCGAATCAGAATTCGAACATTTTACTTTTGAAATTTATTTTTTAAGGTTATTTGATTAATCGGTAATTATAAATGCCTACTTTTCAGAAATAAATATTTCTAGTTTTTTTAATGGCCTGATAGAAATAACAAGGAATATTTAATGCATTGAAACAAAAATACTAAAATTATGTTTCGGAATTTTTCAGATGAGGATTGATAATTTTTATTATTTGGATTATTCGGACTACTAGTCTCATCTTATATGTTATTCGAACAGCGTTTCGGCCGATGTAAACACCGACTTTTCTTCAGGTGCAATTTATCTAACTCCGGAATCTTTATGTCAAACCCAAGAATCTGTTTGGAATTTCAAACTTAACCCTTTATTTAATTCATGGAGGTAGATTTTTCTTGTTCCGTCAGCCATGACCGAGTAGAAGTTTTAAGTAATAAATAAGTAATGTTTAAATATATTTTTAGTATCACCTGCACTGAGGATTGAACCTTCAACCCCCAGAAGACTTTCAGTTAGAATTGATTATTACTTAGCACTTTATCTGTTGCACTACGTAGTCTGTGTGGGCTAAAATTACCGCCAAAAAGTTAATCCATATTTATATATACACACACAAATAAGCGTTTAGCACTTACTTATTACGATCTAGTTTATTTTGCACGTGTATGTTATCAATTGCGCAGTGATTCGTACGCAATTCAGTAAGAAAAAAAACTGACATATTCTCATTTGCGTAGTGATACGTTGGGCGATAAGAACATTATTCGCGTAGGCGGCTATTTCTTCTTCCGCCCAAGCCTGTTTCCCACCAAATAAAAACAGTTTCGTTTGAGACGTCACCGAGACAAGTTGTATATCTCTCTTCTCGCCTCTCGCAATGGCTTTGCTAGACAACTGGGAACTTATGAACTCAATTTCATTTCTATAGTACATACATCTCGGCTCAACCAGCCTGTCTTATATTCCTGTTTTCATAACTTACTTTTTCCAAACCATGTCTTATCTTGCTGAAACTGTTGTATAAGATTGATTTAAATTGTAGAGAAAAAGTTTGCCTGTTTTTACTCGAAAACTTGGTGACCCTTTTCTTCATTTCAAACAAGGCCAGTTAAATGGATACAGACGCAGAAACCTCACAACAAAATGGCGATTCGACATCTTTTCACACTAACTCTACAAACGTATGCTGAAACGATATTTTCATTTGCTGACACCCACGTTCCGCTAAATACCACCGATTCTGTGAGTGCACAGGCACTAAGATAATAATAATAATAATAATAATAATAATAATAATAATAATAATAATAATAATAATAATAATAATAATAATAATAATAATAATAATAATAATAATAATACAACAACAACATCGATTCAAAGAAAAAGGTAGGAGGACAAAAAGAGTAGGAGTGGAATTGCAAGGGAGAAAAATCGGATGTAAAAAAAACAAAGAAGGGATGAGATAAAAAGAAAAGAAAAAGGCTTATGTTTGTGATGCGTTTGTTTTTTTTTTGTTATTTTTCTTTCTTTCTTTGCGGGGCTTGTGAATTCTTGACTGCCGTATTGGCATTACAGTGCTTCTTCGTCAAGCGACAGCGGATCTGTTGCCGTTGTTGTCTGTCCCATTCGCCGGAAGTTGTGATCCAATCCGCTTATAAACGAGTCGAATGTATTGTGAAATCGTCTGTGTGGTTATTCCATTTTACGATTAGACAACGTTATAACAATCACCGATGACAGCGTCATTGTCGAGTTCGTTGTTCTTTCTGAGAGTAAGAAACAAACAAAGAGAGGATCATATATATATATATATATATATATATATATATATATGTGTGTGTGTGTGTGTGTGTGTGTGTGTGTGTGTGTGTGTGTGTGTGTGTACATATTTATGTTATTGTTTAATTTAACTTCAGTCGAAGTTCTCAAAAATCGGCTAACACTTGATCTCTATATGAGATACATAGATATTCGAATATTCCATTAAAGTTGACGATGCATTTGTCTGATACTAGCGCCATAGCCCAACACTTAACTAACGACCATATATATATCATTTGAATCAAATGGAAACAGTTTTTAGTGGAGAGGTTGTGCCCCCGGAGACCATCTTAATATTATCAAAATTTGCTGAAATTTTGGGAATAGACATCATTTTTTGTCATTTACCTATGGTTTTGAATCTAAGAGAAAACAGTTTTCAGTGGAAGATGTGGGGACTCTCAGCGTTGAAGTGATATATTTCTTATATAGCCTATGACCTTCACTGAGAGGTTAGTAGTCCACATGCCAATTTCCAAACAATTCTATCTAGCGGTTTGGGTGAACATAAGACACAAAGATCAGTCGGGCACACAGAGACAGATTTACTATTATATATATATATATATATATATATATATATATATATATATATATATATATATATATATATATATATATGCTCGCTGTGTCATTAGAAGTTATGTTATATTAAATTATTAAATTATTAAATAATGTCGGTATTCGACTGCTAACTTCACATGCTTCTAAGTAAACTTACACTCAACTTTATGTACGGTGCTGAAGATATAAACTTTTTGATATGTCGCCGCTTAGTTTTTGAGGAGAAGCTTCACATACAGACATACATACATACAGACAACTGCCCTTTATATAAGAGATTAAATAATGTCGGTATTCGACTGCTAACTTCACATGCTTCTAAGTAAACTTACACTCAACTTTATTAATCGAATTGGAAACATGCGCTAGTAACTATCTACCTACTTACGTGTGTCACACCCGGTCATCGTACGTAAACTAAGGCCTGCTAACTGAGTCGATTTTTTCTAATGATGTCATTGATAGTGGGAGTAAGAATCACTATAGGTCAAGACCGGAAGTGTCCGAAGGTACTTCCGTTTTTTCTTCTCATTTCCAAAAGATAAAAATGGCTTATCTTGTGTCGTTCCATATTGCGAGGGGAATTGTAAAAATGGCCTCAAAGTAAATGTTTTTGCTTTTCGAAAGATAAAGAAATATTTAGGACTTGGATATATTTTATTAACGCGATAACTTCAGTCCTATGAAATGTAGTTTAGTGAAATTATGCTTTTAAAACTTAATTAACTAGTAAATATATGCGACCATATTTTTTACGTTAAAAAAATATGACTCGCGGACGAACAAAATCTGTATTTATATAATAATTTTTCAAAAAAAAATTATAAATAAAATGAAAGTAAAGTACATTATTTATGGATGTCAAGCGCGAACGAAGACACCACAATATTTTTGTAAATAAAATAAAGTAAAACCTATTTCTATTTTAGAGATGTGAAAATAAACGCAGACACAGTCACTTTTTGCATAAATAAAATTAAGTTAAACGTATTTCCTTTTTTATAGAGGTCAAATAATAAGAAATTACAACATGGCCGCCAGCGATTAAAACATTGCATTTAAGTTCAATTTTCAAGCCTTTTAAAAATAAATTAGAATTTTATTTCGGGATATAAAATGCAATGTAAGACTAATTGATAAGTGCCATCCAAAATGTGTGCGAAAATCTAAAAAGGTATTGTTAACATCTACGATGCTTTATTTTCATAAAAAATACATTAATGCGGGGTTTTGTGTACCCTGTGATATAACTTTACATTTGACTGGAATTCCAAATAAAGTAATAGGTTAATGGTATTCTGTGATAGTTAAGTAATAAATACTGAAAATGTCCATATTATGACTGTTCGACAGATCTAGTTTGTTACTTTACAGCATGACGTCATTTTCCAGTTGACAGGCCTTAGTTTACGATAGCCGTGGTCACACTGTTTGTTAGCGTAAGCCTTTTCTCTTCACGTATCAATCTGTAGGTCACCCTGCCGACAATTGTAGCTTATACTAGTAGTCCAGTCAATCTAGCTGATTTTTGTAGCTGAACCCAGGACAAATTGCTAACAATGGTTTTTAATTTGGATATTGGGCATGAATAACCCCTCTTTCAGATAATAAAAAGTTTAACAAAATTAGCCTTGCGGAAAGAGGTAAACAGGCGACATCTTTAAAGATTGCCGCCGATTCTAGCCTTCCCTCTCTCAACTCAATTTCTATAAATTCATCTTCAAAATTACCAAATGTAGCAATGTGAAATTGGATAAACCAACGGTTTTCATGAAGTTAAATATAATTATAACTTCTCATGCCTTATTTTTGTCGCTTAATGTGTTACTGCAGGAGCTTAATATTCTGTCATATTATAATTTCAGGTTGGCCAAAGTGAAGTACCGATAATTATGGATGGCTGACAAGTGTGCTATTTGCAACAAGGAACTGTCCAGTAATGAAGAAATATTCATCGTCAACCAGAATAGCATCGATTCCATTAACAGAGCTTCTGAACAACGTGGAGAGAAGATCATCATTCAGATTGGTCAACGTCTTCACAAGACATGCAGACAGCGTTGGATCAATCCCAATTACAAAGAAATTGCCCGTAAAAACAGGTCAACTCATGATGAAATGCTATCCCGTGCAAGCTGCTCTTTGTGTGTGTTTAACTTTAAGGAACATTGTCTTTTTTGTGGTTCTGGAGAAAAATCTGATAGAAAGAAAAGAGGTGTTGATGTTTCCCATGTAGAAACTATTGAGTTTAAGGACAGAGTGTTAAAAGTTTGTGAGAAAGTCCGAAAAAATCATGGCTGGGCATCCACTGTGAAAGGTAGAATAGGTTATGTAGCTGACCTTATTTCAGAAGAAGCACGTTATCACAGAACATGTTTTGTACACTTTGATTCCAATAAAAACATTCCTAAGGCATTCTCTTCTGCTGAAACAAAACCTTGGTAGACCAGAGGATTCAGAGAGAAAGCAGGCATGTCTGGAAGTTGCTAAACATTTGCAGCAAAATGACGAAGAGCAACTCACCATTGTCGATCTTGTTAAAAAAATAGAGGAAATTCTCGAGGACATTGGCTTTGAATCATACAGTCTCTCATACATAAAATCGCGATTGTTAGAACATTTCAAAGACAAACTCATTGTGACTGAAATTAATGGGAAACATAATGTTGTTACATTCTTAAGTACAGCAAAATGTATTCTCTATGAATTCTATGCACATAGCCGCTCAACAGACAATTCAGAATCAGATGCCATTAGAATCATAGAGACGGTAGCCAAGCTTATCAAGAATGAGATTAAAGGTATCCAGACAAGTTCAGAATATTACCCGTCTAAGAATGATCTTGACATTATGCGATTTTTGAATATGTTCCTAAAACATTGTTTATATTTCTCGGATATTTGCAGGCAAAGACAATAATTTGAAACTTGCATCAGTTGGGCAAGCGATAATGCAGGCTGCTAGACCCAGAGTTCTCCTGGCACTTTTGCAGTTTGGTTTAGCAGTGGAAATGCATGACTAATTTGGATCGAAGTTCTTAATTGACACTCTGAATAAACATGGCTACCTTTCATTTTACTCGGAAGTCCAGAAATTCTAAAGAAGTGCTGCTCTTGTTCATGGCGCTGAAACTCTCTTCCCTGTTGAAACTGAATTTGTGCAGTTCGTAGCTGATAATGTGGACCATTGATTGATTCAACACATTCAACAGTATGGGCTTCATAGCATCTTTTACGCCCGGGAAAGTTAAAGCAAAACCAGTTTCGATCAACCACTTTCGTACAAAGCAATGATGATAGTCGAGTCACAGCCTAGTTCCAGTCCCCTGAAATCATTTGTCTTGCGACTTGGTGGGTTCCATATACAGATGAGCTTTCTAGAGTCAATTGGTCATTTGATGGTTCTGGATTGCAAGATGTTTTTGAACTTGTGTATGCTGAACACACAGTCAAGCACATGCTAAGTGGCAAAGCAATTGCAAGAGCCATTCGTGCTCACTTCTTAGTTAATGCTGCTCTGAATGCTATTCTGTTAGCGAAAGCCTATGATTTGCCAGCTTCACATGTCACTGAGGATGATCAACCCAACACTGATGCAGAAGAGTCATTTCCTCAAATTGAAGACCTGAAGGGCTCAGGGGCTATTCAAAGGTCTCCTTGATGGGACTGAGACATTGAATAATGTTCTGTCACCAGAGTCTATGACCAGGATTGCCCAGAGAATCAAACCATATGAAGGATGCGATGGTTGACCAGCGAACAGCAAAATTGTGGATTCAATACTTTGATATGGTGAAGATCCTGCAATTGTTTATCAAGGCAGAGCTCACCGGGAACTGGGAATTGCACCTTGACGCTGTAAGGAAAATGCCGCCAATATTCGCTGCAGCAGGACACATCATGTATGCAAAGTCAGCCTACTTGTACTTGCAGCAAATGCCGAAAAGCTATCCTGAAGTGTACCAGAGATTTTCTGAAGGATTCTATGTGATTAGACGGAGTGATCGCTACTGGGCTGGCTTGTAGGCGGATCTGGTTATTGAGTAGGTTCTAATAAGAAGCATGAAGACGTTTGGAGGTCTCACTCTTTGCAGAGGAATGGACGAAATTCAACGATTGGTTTGGACGCTATCACTGCCAGCGTGCGCTAAAATAAAGTTTACAATGCAAAACTAGCAAGCATTCGTTATGGCACTAGTGACCAGCACCAGGAGGCTACTTCAGCAAGAAAAGGTCAGATGTGATGGATACATGGAAGCTCCTTGCGTTTCTCAAGGCATATGACACTTTCACGTAAGATCCGTCCATTCACAGCATTTCAAGTAGAGTAATTGGAGACAAAAAGGTGAATGTGGACAGAGCAAACTCCATAGAAGAGGCAATCCACAACTCCTATTCCAGAGACTGTGTGTGCTATCTACCAATGAGCAGCATCAGCAAGAACATTTCCAGTATGAGCTTTGTGGTTACCCACCTGCACTTTTTGATTATTTCGGACTACCGCGAGAGGCAAAATAACCGGCTTTGGCAGGCGCAATATGGGAACTGACTTCCTCTGTACAATCAGGTCCACAGTCTTCAGATTCACAGTATCTCTTAGATGATGGAGCACTACTTCAACGCCTCCCATGGAAAAAATGTCACACATTTGATGAGATATGTGCCCAATACAGCAGATATGTCATAACTAGATATGAAAAAGTATGCATTGTCTTTGATGGGTATGAAAGTGGTCCATCCATTAAAGACGCGACTCACCGACGCCGAGCAGAGGGCTCTGTTGGTGTTAATGTGTCACTAACCCTTAATGGTGTTCAAATTAAAAAAGGATGTTTTCCTGACTAATCAAGAAAACAAACAATTGCTGGGAAAGAGTTTGGAGGAAGCAGGTTGTAAAATAGCCAACGCATCTGGAGACGCTGACGTATTGATTGTGAAGACTGCTCTAGAACTGGCACCGACAGGAGAAACCATTTTGATAGCAGATGACACTGACCTATTGGCCCTTCTATGTTATCATGCCAATAGAGATGATGATTACAGCATCTTCTTCACGCCACAACCAAAGGATAGTGAAAAAAGTGTGAAAGTCTGGAACATAAAAAAGATGAGGAAATCTTTGGGAGATGTGGTCTGTTCTAACATTCTTTTCATCCATGCACTACTGAGTTGTGATTCTACATCCAGTGTTTATGGAATTGGGAAGGCAGCATCCCTTCAGAAAGTGATGAACAATAGAAAATTCTTCAAACTGGCAGAAGTGTATTGCAAGTATAGCAGTGCAGAAAATGTTATTGAAGCTGGGTAGCTGGGTAGAAGGCTTTAGTGTGTCTGTACAATGGTAATGATGGGGAAAACAGCAATCATCTCTGACTGAGGCGCTTTAAGGAAAAGGTTGCAAAAAGCGCAAAGTATGTTAGGCCAAATCATTGCCACCAACAAGAGCAGCTACGAAATGCCACGGCCTTTGAGTTTACTTCCAAATTCAAGAATGGAAATGTAGAAACCAGCTAAAACCTGACGAGTGGGGATGGAAACTTTCAGATGGTAAATTACAATCAATCAAGACTGACTTGACAGCTGGTCCTGTAAATTTGTTGGCTATAATTAGGCGTAACTGTATTTCAGTGTGTAAACAGCAAGATGCAGTTGCATGAAACATGGTATTGACTGTTCAAACTTGTGTGGTAATGGCAAAGGCCTCCACTGCAGCAACTCACCACAGCCAGATATTGATAATGATGAAGTTACCGTTGACTATTTCTTGACAAGAAATATTCTTTGGTCGGTTCATGAACTTGTTTTGTGGTGGTTATGCAAGAGCCTTATCCCCAGCATTCGACTAACTGACCATTCCTTTATTGTAAATTGTATTTATTTTGTACATATTTTCTATGAAATTTCAGGAATTAATGTGACAATTGTTGCCTTGAAAAAAGGCTACTTAGTCTGTTTTTGTACCGTTTATATTCATATTTGCATAAGAAAAAAACATGAAAACAATGGGGCTAGTCATTTTCTGGTGTTAGTTTATTATTAAGCATATAGCTACCTATCATTACAATTTAAAACACTAAAAAAATCTCATGCTAGCTTGGGGTGGGCCCTGTGTGGATTTTCATGCACATTTTTTTTTAGTAATTTAATAAACTTTTTGTCAGGAAAAACGTTTATTTTTGTCAGTAATTGTCAGGAATAATGGACATACTTGTCAGGAAATGTCAGGAATTTTATGTCTCGAAATTTTAATATTGTTAAGTTGGATTTTAAAAATGGCACTCGTTGACCCCTTTCTGCAAGGCTAATTTTGGTAAACTTTTTTATCTGAAAAAGAGGTGTTTCATGCCCAATATCCAAGTTAAAAACCTTTGCTAGAAATTTGTTTGAGGTTCAGCCACATTTTAACTGGCCTATAGAGAGAATGGAAGAGAGTGAGGAAAAAGAGGCATAGAGCAAGAGAGAGAGAGAGAGAGAAAGAGAGAGAGAGGGGGAGTGGGAGTGGGGGTGGGATTGCTGCTTGCTGCTTGCTGACTAACTTTAGGTTTTTGCTTTGAGTAAAAATTGTCTCTTTCTTTCCTAACTACGCGCGTATATTGTCTTTTAAGTATTTATTGTCTATCGGCTTTCTTATTCTATTCCTATGTATCGAAACATTTTCTCAACCTGTTTATTTAAATCCATATAGTGTTATGCATAGAAGAAAATCCTTGTTAAGTATTATTTAAGTATATATTCATTTATACTGTATGTCTCGGTCTAGCTGTATATTTATACTGTATGTCTCTGTCTAGCTGTTTCATATCAGGTAGACACGCACATGATTTTTCAGCCCTTTTCTCTATTCTTCTGCACTTGGAAAGAATCGTGTAGCAGTCATAAACATTTACATCGCTTATCTCTCACGGTTAGCATCCCTATTAAGGTGGTTGGGTCACACGAGGACCAACCAGGCTCCAGAACGTATCAATTTCGATTGAACCTTTGAATTACATCTTCCAGACCTTTACAGAATCAGACAGTAGTTACAGACAGCTTCGATAAATCAAAGAAGACAGAAATCTTCTGTTTCGTCCCGGTCAACTTGGCGCCGAGAAAGATATACACTGATAGACATACGGTTCAGGAAAATACTTTCAGCGGCCGACTTTTCTTACTCTCTTAATTCCTTCACTGTGACATTGTTTCACCTTTCGGCAACCTACATCCAACGGTGTATGTCACTTAAATAAATATATTATTTTTAATAAAGGGGATGTAGTTTGCTTAAAGCATTGCGTGTTATGTGTGTATAGATGAGTCATAGAAGGCTATCACAATGCAAGAAATGGAAATATGTCGGTGTTGAGATAAAGGGCAAAAACAAAGCTATTTTTTATTCATAGAAAATCTTACTTGTTTAGTCAAAACTTCTACAAAGTGATCTAATATGCGTGACCGACCGTGTTCCATAATATATTTCGAGGAAAGTACTTTTTATAAAATCGTAGATGTTTCAAATCCCCTGAAATCCCTGTGGACGGGTAATGTTTTATGTTCATACCGCAGTAAATATCATTGTGGCCTGCAGCAAATAGAATAAAATTAAATTGAAATTTCTTTATTTTATTTATGTGCTGTAATGGTTCTTGTTACATTTATCTAAATTATGTATTTTATTTATTTTTTGTTGAAAGGGGGTAAGTGTGAATCTATATACTAAGTTTGTTATTCTATTAATATTTTTGATTTATTTTTTAGGAGGGGAGGATTTTAATTGTAAATCATATACTAAGTCTGCTATTTTATTAATATTACAATTAATAATTTGTTTATCTATTTATATTTTTACTAACTTTATTTTCTAATTGACCGGCAATTTTGTTTTATTTTTTATTTCGTTTTTTTATTACTATTTATAGAAAAGCTTTGTTAACCTTTGACGTCCCATTTTGTTACAAAATATGATAGGAGTTGGTCTTACAGTTGTTACATAATGGATGGACGTATGTGAAAGACGATTACATCAGCTAGTATGGATTTAGTATCTAGGTGAAACAGTGCAAGTTAACTTGACACGAAGATCTGAAAAGCAAGTCCGCTCTCCGGACTAAAATGTAAACAAGCATGAACTGTGGGTTAGATTTAAGTTGGGAGATCATGGGAAGGTCATACATAAATCCGTTATGACAAATTCATCTCCCACTTGAAGTATTGACGTCATGATACTGTGTGTTAGAAAGAAATACGTTTTTTACTCAGTCAGTTTTTGGAAGAGGTGACGATCAGACTCGAATTCGGGATGTGTTTAAAAAAATGGGAATTTACTTCCTAAAAAGTTGATGATGCCACTTGCTGTAACAAAGTAGTTAAGTTAAGAAGAACAATTTTGGCTTCTCTCCATTTAATTTTCATGCGTGAATGTTATTCGTATGACGAGAATTTCTCTCCAAAATAAAGACACAGCTTAAATTCTCCGTCTATCTCGCCTTTTTCTTTCTGTGCATGGAAAAATTTTGATTACAGACACAGCTACGATGATGATGATGATGATGATGATGATGATGATGATGATGATGATGATGATGATGATGATGATGATGATGATGATGATGATGATGATGATGATGATGATGATGATGATGATGATGATGACGATGATGATGGTGAAATGAAGCCCACTAGACGATGATGATTATGACGGCGACGATATCGGAGACGGGCTGGCGCGTCAGTAGAAAAAAAGATAAGACCACTGAGAACATTTGAAGTAAGTGACTTGCGAGCCTCTCTAATGAAAATTGTAACCATGTAGTCCGTATTCTGATATCCAACGGTGTAAGTCACTCAAATAAAAAATATAATGTTTTATTTATAGAAGAGCTTTTTACCTTCATTTGATGACACGTTTTGTTACAAAATATTATAATTCTAAACAGGTTGTCCTATTGGATTAAATCAGTAGTCGGCAGAATACAGCGCCTTAGACGTTCCCTATTTGTTATTTACATTCTAGCGACAGTTTAAGTGGAAGGCCTACCTAAAGTTTGGGCGAATCTCTGAACAACAACATCAATACATTCTGTAGTGGAAAGTTAATCTAAGTACTCTTTGAACTTAGATTTGATTTTAATGAAGACAACTGGGTCACTGGGAAATTCAAAAGGAGATAGAACAGTAGATGTTCAACTTTTTCAGTCTAATTCGGTTCAGTTAATTGGCGTGAATATTCTTGGGGAAAACTATACACACCTTTACCTACTACGCTTGGTTAGGAGTGAAATAGTAAGGGAATATTATCTCTAGCTGGTACGTATCTGAGGCATGGGAAAAGCAAAGTCGATATTAAACTTTTCTGCACCCCCTCTCTCTCTCTCATAGACGTGATTTTGCTGGTCTCAGTCTTTTCTATGAATACTACTATGGCATGTGTCCTTCGAAATTGTCTGATCTATTCCCTGCTTCCTTTGTTCAAGCTCGTTTGACTCGTTGGTCTAGTGGTCTCCATGAATTCACTATTTTGATACCTCATTGTAATACAGCTTCCTATTCCAGTAGCCTTTTTCAAAAACTGCAGGCTTGTGAATCTCTCTTCTTGTAAACTGTTTCCTCCTACCTATAGCTTTGTTTTTAAGACTAAGGTCAATAGGCATATCTTGTCTTATATAATCATTTTTCGTTCTTGTTAGCTAATAACATCAAGTGGCTTCATGCTTTGTCTGGAGCGATTTCCATAAAAAATAGCCTTTTCTATGAATACTACAATGACACTGATCTATTCCCTACTTCCATTGTTCCAGCTTGTTTGACTCGTTGGTCTAGTGGTCTCGATGAATTCACTATTTTGATACCTCATTGTAATACAGCTTCCTATTCCAGTAGCCTTTTTCCAAGAACTGCAGGTTTGTGGAACTCTCTTCCTGTTAACTGTTTCCTCATTTTTTTTCAAGACTAAGGTCAATAGGTATATCTTGTCTTTGATATAATCATTGTTCGTTCTTGTTAGCTAATAACATCAAGTGGCTTCATGCCTTGTCTAGAGCGTTTTCTATAAAAAAAAATAGCCTGACGGCATCCAAACAACCTAGGAAATCCTTTCGGAAGACCTCGATCGATGTTCAGAGATTGTATATATACGATTTATATAGGTTATTTTTGACCGATACAAAAAGCCGACGAAATCAGTAGGATTATGTTTATTATGTCGAGGTCGATGGACGGATTATCTTTGACGTTGACATTCAGTTATTGCTACTGGCGAATGTCAACATTAAGAATGTCAATGTAACGCTGCTGTTGAATGATTTAATATTTTTTCTCTGTGACGCATATAGCAATAATGAAGAGAGATAACATGGCCGCCAAATGGGGTACACACATTGATTTGGTTGGCTGTCTCTTTAACTTCTCAATATATATAATGTCTAACTTATTTTTCTTGTATTCTCTCTATAACTTTTGTTAACATTCATGTGGGTGCTTATGCAGTTTACGAATGTGGCTATTTTTAGATAGCATTATCATGTTAAATTCAATTTTTACAGGGATATTTTGTTTATTAAATTGTTAGGTGAAAGTACAGAATAGTTAATAAATCCCCCATCTCCCTATGTTAATAATCGGTTTATAAATTATAACGTTATTATTCTAGCCCGGTCTGTAAACTGCATAAGTAGATCGATGTGTTTATTGAACGATTACGTCCTTCTCAGAATATACTATGCTTGTTGCTTTGATTATCTTAGATTTGTAGCACTCTATTCGTTCATATTTCAATCTTGCATGTAATATGAATTGTAAGTTAAATATTCTATATTTTATTCAGAAAGTAGTACGTTCTCTAGACGTTATTTAAGTGAGATGTGTTTTGCTTAGCAAATCTACATGTTTTGTGATAGATTTGACCAATCGTTCCGTTTATTCCAAATTACAGAATACATGACAGCGTACCAAATTCTATTTTCATATGTTTTAAAATCAATTTAGGACGCTGAAAACGTACACAACCTAAGTTTATTATGTACTGTTATTCGACTTGTAGTTTTAAAATTACATTACAATTCAAGATGTGTTAAACAAAGAAAAATATTCGTTAAGATTCAATTTAATATCGATTCTTCTTTTAAAGAGATCTCATTTTGTTTTGATAATTTCAATATAAAAACACAATTAGAAAAGTCTCTTAATTTACACCAATTCTGACAGTAGATAGATCAAAATTTAAAATTTAGTAAAATACATGTGCAAAAAATATTCTTAAAAAACAGATCGATATTGAATTAAATCTTCATAAATATTCAACTTTGTCTTCAGCAGCTTAAATTGAAATGTATTTTAAAAACAAAAATCGATAAATATAATACGATATAGAATTTTGAAACGAGTTTGAAAAGCTGCAAATCTACGCAATAAAAAAAATCACTGATATTTTTTTCGTTTTTTTTCTTCCTTTAAGTTATTAATTCATAATTGTTTCTCTTCAAATATTATAATTGATTTAATTATTTAACTTAGTCACTGTGAAAATACCATTTAAAAATAATTCAATCACGAAAAAAAATCCACGAGAATACGTTTCGATTTATTCCTAAACAAGTCAGCCATTTTAATCTTTTGTTAATAGTTGAAGGAAATGATAAACTACTTCGTGACATGAAGCATATAAACTGTCGAATAGATAATCATTTCTGGCTTTAAAATTCTTAGCAAATACTCATGGATTAACGGATTGTAGGTTTTGGGAGGTATTTACATCCAATATATATATATATATATATATATATATATATATATATATATATATATATATAATAGTAACTGTGTCTGTGTGTGTCCCCACCTGATCTTTGTGTCTAATGTTCACCCAAATAACTGAACAGAATTGCTTAAAAATTGGTATGTAGATTACTGACCTCTCAGTAAAGGTCATAGGCTATATAAGAAATATATCATTTCAACGCTGCGGCACAACCCCCTCCTACTAGAACATGTTTTCCCTTTGAATCAAATGAAATGTAAACCATAGGTAAATAACCAAAAATGATGTCTATTTCCAAAGTTTTAGCAAATTTTGATAATATTAAGATGGTCTCCGGGGACACACCCCCTCTACTGGAAACTGTTTTCCCTTTGATTCAAATGAAATATATATATATATATATATATATATATATATATATATATAAATCAAGGAGAACACCTCTCTGTTTGGGCATGTCTGCCTCTAAAAACAAAGACATACTAGGAAGTGTACTTTCAACATAATTGTATTTACATGCACAATTTGCATGTGAACATAATGGAAGTGGTTTGCGTCTTTGGCTGCCCCTTAAAGAAGCTAATGACAATTTTGAAACATGTTACGCAAGTAAATTAATCTATTTATTAGCGTTAGTTAAAGAGTATTAACATATATCTGAATAGCTCGGCGAGTAAGATATCTAGTTCACAGCATCAAGGTTGCTGTTAAAGTAGACTCTCCCTACCATGATGTTGCATATGATGCTATCCCACACTAACCTGGGCAACACCGGGTAGCTCTGCTAGTCATTTTATAAATTTGTAGACATCAAAACAACATTACCTTCATTAGCTTAATTATAATTTTATTTCAATTTGGTTTGATCAATAATTTTACGAACAAAACGAGAACGAACTATTTAAATGTATCTCACAAAACTTTTTTTTTTAATTAGAGTAAACACTCCTGGACAACACCGGGTGTGGACAGCTAGTAGAAAAAGTAATGCATATATAATTAATAGATAAACCTATAAGAAAACAGACTATTGTCTTTTATTAAGTCACCATTTATCAAGAGCAAAACCACTTGAGGATGGAAGTCAATGAAATGGATAGATTGCATGTTAAATGAAGAAGAATATTTCGTTAGAAAAAATGAATGGAATTAACAAAGCTTGATTTGTTATGGGGACTGTTTATGACAAATATGTGTTACCATTGGACTTGAAGACTACCATGATGTAGTCTGCAGTGAAGCAGTCATGTTGCAACGTGTTCAGAAAATGTAAGTTCATGGAAAGAAACTGTTCATGTAACTTCCGCCTGGTGCTAGGCACACAGAGGAAGAAACGTAGGTTCATTTCAGTCGTAATATGACGAGCTCTTGTTCTGAATGCCTTACAGGGAGGAACCAGAGATTGGAGCTCAGCCGATCACCTTCCATAGAAATAACGATCGAGTATAGAAAGACAGGCAATGCTTATTTCTGCGAGAAAGGAGTTGTAGAGAAGAAAATGATCTTCACCAAGTAGATTGCGAAGTCAATTATATGACATTACATGTATAAGGAATATGGCTTAGCTTGTGTTACAAAAAGACAGACATCGAATCTCCATTATAATTAGATGATAAAAGTAATGCTGATAGTGAAATCGGTGGCGTTTCGTAAGGGTGAGCTTGAGCGATGCCTTCATATACTGATGCTAACGAGGATGGTGTAGTGGGTAGAGGTTGTGGGGTTTGGAGCCGGGAGCGATTGCTAAAGGGAAGAAATGGGGCTAAGCCTGTAGTTATGGTAACGGGAATGGTGCGGCGTGTTGCAGTCGCGTGTGGTTTGGTTGGGGAGAAGACATTCCAATAGTTGCAAGTGCATTTCTTTCGCAAAAGCTTACGAAACGAATAAGCTTAAGATGATGTAAAAACATATTTATTTTTTTTAATACAGAAGATAAGAGGCCGAGACACAGCAGCGATCAGATGGAATGCGAGATCGAATCCTTCAGCAGGTGGTTGTATACAGCGTGCAGTGACACACGGGGCGTGGTTAGGGATGGTGTCTGTGTGTGTGTGTGTGCGCGCGTGTGTGGTGTGTGTGTGTGTGCGTGTGCAATCGGCGTATCGGGAATAAATGACGTGGCAAATATGTTCACGCTAGGTTAATCTGAATGGGATAAAGAAGAACCGACAAGAACAACTGCATTGAAACACGACAATGTCTGCAGATGCTCGTCGTCCCGTCGATGACGAGCGTGTATGAGGAGAATGAATCTAGAAAAGTGGAAATAATGATGTTTATAGAAAAGCCTGGGGAATTGCAACAGTTATGTTAACATGATCACCAATAAAATATTCGATAATTATAAAATTAGGATTTATGTTTTAGACGCATCTAATACTCATCCGTCAGTCAGAAACAGTTAAGTTTTAAAATAGCATTTCGTACGTATAGCACGTTAGTTAAAATAGCATTTCGTACGTATAACACGTCAGTTAAAATAGCATTTCGTACGTATGCACGTTAGTTAAAATAGCATTTCGTACGTATAACACGTTAGTTAAAATAGCATTTCGTACGTATAGCACGTTAGTTAAAATAGCATTTCGTACGTATAACACGTTAGTTAAAATAGCATTTCGTACGTATAGCACGTTAGTTAAAATAGCATTTCGTACGTATAGCACGTCAGTTAAAATAGCATTTCGTATGTATAGCACGTTAGTTAAAATAGCATTTCGTATGTATAGCACGTTAGTTAAAATAGCATTTCGTACGTATAACACGTTAGTTAAAATAGCATTTCGTACGTATAACACGTTAGTTGAAATAGCATTTCGTACGTATAACACGTTAGTTAAATAGCATTTCGTACGTATAACACGTTAGTTAAAATAGCATTTCGTACGTATAACACGTTAGTTAAAATAGCATTTCGTACGTATAACACGTTAGTTAAAATAGCATTTCGTATGTATAGCACGTTAGTTAAAATAGCATTTCGTATGTATAGCACGTTAGTTAAAATAGCATTTCGTATGTATAGCACGTTAGTTAAAATAGCATTTCGTACGTATAACACGTTAGTTAAAATAGCATTTCGTACGTATAACACGTTAGTTGAAATAGCATTTCGTACGTATAACACGTTAGTTAAAATAGCATTTCGTACGTATAACACGTTAGTTAAAACAGCATTTCGTACGTATAACACGTTAGTTAAATAGCATTTCGTACGTATAACACGTTAGTTAAAATAGCATTTCGTACGTATAACACGTTAGTTAAAATAGCATTTCGTACGTATAACACGTTAGTTAAAATAGCATTTCGTACGTATAACACGTTAGTTAAAATAGCATTTCGTACGTATAACACGTTAGTTGAAATAGCATTTCGTACGTATAACACGTTAGTTATAATAGCATTTCGTACGTATAACACGTTAGTTAAAATAGCATTTCGTACGTATAACACGTTAGTTAAAACAGCATTTCGTACGTATAACACGTTAGTTAAATAGCATTTCGTGCGTATAGCACGTTAGTTAAAATAGCATTTCGTACGTATAGCACGTTCGTTAAAATAGCATTTCGTACGTATAACACGTTAGTTAAAACAGCATTTTCGTACCATAGCAGTTTACTTAGAATAGCATTTTGTACATTCGGGACTTTAGTTAAAATAGTATTTTCAAATGTCTAGCACTTTTGTAAAAATAGCATTTTCGGTACGTCTAGCACTTTAGTTAAAATACATTCCGTACATCTAAGACTTTTGTTAAAATAGAATTTTTCTACATCTAGCACTCAAGTTAAAATAGCAGTTTCGTTATGTCTATCACTTTAGTTAAAATAGCATTTCGTACGTCTAGAACATAGTTCAAACATCATTTTCTTACAACTAACACTTTTGTTAACATAGTATTAATACGTCTAAGACTTTAGTTAAAATAGCATTTACCTATATCTAGATTTATAGTTAAAATAGCATTTCGTACGTCTTGCACTTGAGTTTAAATATCATTTTCGTACGTCTAGAACTTTAATAAAAATAGAATAGTTTACAATATCATTTGATTTTAATCTTCAAAAATCCACACACACACATATATATATATTAGTACTTCATGTATCCACATAAAATATTATAAGGAGATATAATTTTTTTATGTGTCAGTTTTCAGTATTTACTTCAACAGTGCTCGATACGTAAGTAGAGCTAGGTAGTAAGCAATGAAAATATATATGGCAATCAAGCTACACAGAGGCTGTCACCTGACAAAAATAACTCCATGCATTTAGCCTGACAATTCCCCCCGGAGATGAAACACGGCAGCCTCTGTGTAGCTTGATTGCCATATATATTTTCATTGCTTACTATATATATATATATATATATATATATATATATATATATATATATATATATATATATATATATATATATAATACTAAAACTCTATTGGTCTTGTCTGTTTGCAATCAGCTTTCAGCTTTCCGGTTTTCAACATCCGGTTGCCCATGCGTAAATAGCATCGTCTTCAATCTGTTATTCCAATTCCGTTATTCTCTATTCTGATTAACGAACGCATGAAATTTTTCATTCTGGAAATGTTTATATCGCTTTTAATATAAAACAATTACATTTAATTTCATCAAATAGTTTTTTTGTTTTCTCCACGGCTAAAAACATTCAACGGCAGGACTTCGTAAAGTCTGTCGCAGTTTCAAAAAACCTCCTCCCTTTTAAAAAACAAAAACAAACAAACAAAACAACAACAATCATTATTAATATCAACCATAATAGCGGCGGTGAACGAAACCACCTCCCACTTTCCCTCTCATAGATTTCACCACTCCTACTCCCTCTGTTTTCGTTACGTACGCGAGAAAGCCTGTTGTACCCCCTTCCTTTCTCAAATCGCCCTTTTATTTTTCTGTACTTTCAACTAACAATTTCATTTAAAAGATGATATATAAAAATTTGAATTTAACTATAATAAGTATTATGGTACCTGTTCAGTGCATATTTACCTATAAGTATGGCCAACCACTTATAATTCAGTAACTGTAATTTAAAAAAAAAACAATTATAATAAACAGAACGACGCATAGAAATCTATCTATATTCTTCTTCCATTTTAATATACTTTCATAGAAATGCTTCTGCTATGTAAAAAAAACCTATTTTCTTTATGCCACAAGTGTCACGCACATACATGAATTCCATAGCTAATATAACAAACTGACCCAACGGGTCACGGGTGGTCTAGTATATATATATATGGGGGGAGGTGTTTCTGTTGAGAGTGAGAGAGATACCAAGTATAATGATGGAAAGAGTGAGTGCAAGCTGCACACGTGTACGCAAAGCAAAAAGAAACATGTGATTTGTTGCATAACAAGAACGAATTTAATCACCTGTTTAAACAATCTCGATTCCATTGCATTTCGTTTGAGATGAGATGAAATGCATTTTATTGCTGTCACATTTCATACTTTTAAAAGAGATTCGCCTTGAGCATGCGAACAACGAAAGTGACATTAAAAGGGACGAAACATACTCATCTAAACAATTGAATATGGACAAAAAAACGATAATAACATGGATCTTTTTTTAATATATTTCATTCTGCGAATAACTTGGATGCCTGAAATACATTATCGCTACTGACTTACAATTGTGGGCTAAAGGCGTGGGTTTCAATCTGATAGCAACGGAGCAACGTCATGCTCTCTCATGGCAAATGCATATTTTATAGAAGACCTTTTTTCACTTACGAGAGATAATGCATTACCCCTGTAAGTGTGTCTGCGAAGAAAGCCTATTATGAAGCAAGGGTTGCGCAATCTTTTACCACACCTCTCCTGAACCGGTATTGTTTGAGTCTAATAGTAAAGAGAAGTCCAACGAGACTAGAAACAATGCCGAATAAGCAAAGAGCCCGCCAGCATACACCACCTGCTATTTCTAAATGGTAACTTTTATGATCTACGGTGTGTTAACGTTATTGTGCCTTAATTGTAAAATACATTTTCTACATGCATCAAGGGGGGGTCTTCAGTGATACGCTGTCTTCACTGCCAATTTCGGGTTCCGCATTATATCCCCTCAGACAGCAACCCTGATCTAACTCCCAACGTGCCAGGCCGCTCCATTGAAAACATTTAGCTACGCACGTCGACATTACAAATATATTTTTGACAATCTTCCACTGTTCTTATGGAGACGCGTCTGTCGTCATCAGCCAATGAGAACAGTCCTTACTCCCGCCGATCCTATATAATGCCTTCCCTTCACTTTATCCTGTTATCGTGTATGCCAACATGATCACGAGAATCCCTTTGAAAAACTACTATAGTGTTAGCTGAGGTTTACAATAGTTTATTTAATTTAGATACAGGAATAAATAAACGATGTTCGAACAATAATACTGAGAAAGAGAAAGTTGGTTGTTTAATCGTAGTTAGAAGGTGTTTTTTTTTTCAACAAATGGTACAACAATAAAGCGACCTTTGGAACGGAACTAAACGAACCCGGACACCCTTAGGCAAGGTGTTCTCCTGATGTCCACCCCACCTCCATTTTTCAACAAAAACAAAAAAAATGTTATTCTTTGTTTGTGTGTTTTCTGCCTACCTTACTTCCCAACCCTATTAACAACCCGACCCCGTTCCTGGATATTACATTAAACAACATCTAATACGAAAATTGATACTTATAGAAACTGAAAAACAAAACCGAATAAAAATAGTAATATGAGGTTTAGGGATAGTTACAGGAGTTTATTGGTTTCTTCGTTATCACGGGTCCCGCCGATAAGTGACGAATACGTTTGTCGAACCCTCCCGATTAGTCTTCTGTCTGCTGTCCGCTTCTAGGCACTTAATTCCCCTTAATCACGCGAGGATAGGGCGACTGTTTGCAGATTTTAGGCTGAATCTGTGAACAGGGTTCGCGCTTTCTGATTGTCTTAAATTTTTACTTTCCTACACTGATGAGAGAAATAAGCTTGAAACGCTAGCGTATGTAGGTTATAAATAATTATTTATTAATTATTTATTTATAAATGTTATTATATATATATATATATATATATATATATATATATATATATATATATTAATTTTTACGTACATAAAACAATCACTGCAAATGTGTTTCTGGCAATCATCGTCATCAGCATGGCTAACTTGGGCACGGATCGAACCCACGATATTACTATCTGCAGTTTGGCGTTTTACCATCAGCCCACAAACACCTTGCCAAAATATGTATGATTTTTTATCGTCATAATGTTACGTGTAACATTATATATATATATATATATATATATATATATATATATATATATATATATATGTGTGTGTGTGTGTGTGTATGTATATATATATATATATGTGTATACATATCTATATATAGTATAAAAATATATCTATGAAAATTAAGCTACACAGATGTGTCCATATTTCATCCCATCAGGATAAGACACAGAGATGTCTATGTTTCATCCTCGCTGATAATCAGGCTAAGTGCTTCTTACTCTAATGATTTCCGACGTGGATGAGATATGGACGACTCTGTGTAGCTTAATTCCCATAAATATATTTTCATACTATTACTAATACTCATATTACAAAGCTCTATTCAGATATTGAGCACTGTTGAAGAAAATATTGGAAATCTATTCACAATGAAATAATATATATATATATATATATATATATATATATATATATATATATATATATATATATATATATATGTGAGTGGATTATTTGTGTATAAACAAAGCACAAATTGAATTCTAGCTTTTACATTAAAATATTGCAGCCAAACATTGTTTTTAATTTTATCTTCGCAATGGCTTTCATATTCCGTCGTTCGTAGCATGCTGTTAAAAAGCCATCAATAAATGAAGATGGCTAGCGGCACCGAAAGTGTTTATGAAAGCGCAACAGAAAGTGCATCTAAGATCATCCTCATCAAGATAATTCGGCTTGGGTGACTTTCTTTTTTCTTTTTTCTTTTTTCTTCTTTCTTTTAGTTTTTGCTGTGCTTGTTGACATTAATGATGTTTGTTTTTCTTTATTTCGGTTTCCATCAATATCTACTTTCGCCTTCCATTTCAACACCACAGAACTTGAATGACATATGCACGACGCTTTTTTTGGGAGGGGGGGTAGCGGATCTGTATACATATTCCATACGGCCGTCATCCCAAGGCTGCTTGTAATCATGTCTCTTTCGGAACATTGACACCGATGTCAAGGTGACTTGTAATTGTTGCGTTTTAACCTTGGGTCATACATGCAGAAAACCAAGTTGTCGCCATCGTTACAGAAACATAAAAGTTGACAAATTGTATTCATACCTCCATAGCTGCATGTTCTCCTTCCAGACTAAGGGCTTGCTGCCCTGAAACTAAAGCTTCTTATTTATACTTTCAAAAGGACCAAGTCGAGACAGACGATATTTATTCAACTTGATTTTCGTTCCAAATCACTAACCAGCGTGAGAGACAGAGAAAGAAAAAGAGATAGAATTACGGTTTAATCATATCTTGTCATTCCGTATCATTTTTACATCAACACGCGACATGCTCTCAAACGGACTGTCTTTTTATTGCTCACCCCCTCCATTTTAGCCATGTGACGTTATATCTGTTTCTATTAATTCCCACAGTCTAGCAATTCCCACTTAGGATTCATCAAGTTGATCCTGGCTGGCCTTTCTTTTCCTGATGTTCTCAACTAACCATTTTATATACTACTTGGTCTACTCGCCCAATATATCACACATTATAACCTAGCCTTTGTGTGGTGCAAACGGATGCAACCGTCTAGAGGTTTGATTGGATTTCATTAATTCTTTTTAAATGTGTGCACGAATATTCATAATTGTTCATTGGTTAATGCATTGGTCCGTCATGCTTCAATTTCAAATAGCATTTTCAGTTCAAGTCAGTTTAATTTAATATATAGGCAAAAGTTTAGCACAAGGTTTTAGCCATGTAAAACAAGTTATTTAAGAGTTATCCACAGATCGATAGCCACGATGTGTCCAGCGCCACCTTCAACTGTTTTGAAGCCTACTGACTGTTCACGGCTTGTTTCACCGCTCAGCGACCCAGAAAAAAGCCTTCCGACGATTCAGCCGAAGTCATCTCAAGTACAGCTTCTGTGAGTTTACACGAAGCCCTATCTGCGGGGCCGCTTTTAAAACGGGGACATGCTCCACATTATAGTTGCCGCGCATTATTTTTAAAGTGAGGACGAGGTCGCCACGTAACAGCCATTCGCTCCAGTTCTTGTTCGTGGGATTTTATGCATCGCCAGCCTCTGCACTCGCTCCAGGTGAATTTCATCTATAAACACGCAAATGGAATGGACGCATCTTATTTTAGATGCGTCCAACCGTTTCCATAAGAGAACATGTCGGTGTGTAACACTTAACTTTAAACTATCATTTTCGTCTGTCTATCTGTCACGCTCACGTTTATAACAATAATTTTAGATGTGTCCACGCATCTTTATAATATACTTTGTATGTCTTTCGGTCTGTCACACTAAGTTAGGAAATAACATTTTAGATGCATCCATGTTTCTCTATAAGAGACTCTGTCTGTCCGTCTGTTTGTCACAAGTTTGAAATAGCATTATATTGCTAAACATGTTATGCTTCATAGAAGTATGCTACAAGTAAGGCCGACAGTGACTTTATTGCTGTCGGTCTTATGGATCGTTCTGTTCAGTCCTGAGAGGTCCACCTTCCCAGGCTTTACCTTCTCTCTAACAAGTGGTTAGTTTATTGCTAATCGCCTGAGGAGCCTCTACCAGGAATGCCGACGGAGCTGCTCGGGCATTTATTGTAGGCCTGAGCGTGTTTATCTTAGTGCGATTTCTTCTCAAAACTACACCTGACCTTGTGTCTAACCTCATGGCAAGATAAATAATAATATGCTTCTATTTGAATTTGTTTAAATATCTCATCTGAAAGCTCCCAATACTGTCTGTGCAATCCATTTATGTATCATTATCGCGAATTTTGATACTATTTATACTAGTTATATTTTTGACAGGCTATGGCAACTTTTTTTTAGGAATTAATTAACTCCAAATTATGTGCACCCTTTATCTTCATAAGGAGGGACCTAATATTGAAACTCAATACTTATTGTTAACTGTCCATTTAAAACGATTAAGAGTACACAAGGTTTTCTCCACAATCTTGCGAGGTGTGGAACATTTGGCAATGTCTTTGTAGCAATCAAATCCTTTCTCTCTGATATAAAAGTAGCTGTTGATGGGCAGATGTTATCATAGTATCAACGTAGGAGTGCCTCGAGGAACTATTTTAAGCAAAACTACTTTTCCTGGTCTTCATCAATAGTCTTCTAAATCATATTCTGAGATAATTCGTAGACATCTACGCACACGACACAACTGTCTATGGCAGCATTTCGAAGAGCACCGGTGATCAACATCTTGTTAGTCTCTCTCTACCCACGTGCAGCATGTCGTTAAATAGGGGAAATGTGGCTTGTTACTTTCAAGACCTCTAAAACCAAACTTCTCTCTTTTCATCAACAACGCTCGGATCCTCGTTTTGTCTCAGTTGAAATGAATGGATCTCTCATTGAAGAAGCCCCATTGTTTTGATAAGATACTATCACTGACTTTCACCCCGGACCTGAAATTGAAAGATTACGTCAAATTTGGTGCTAAAGTCGCTAAACAAATGATTGGATCATTCAACCGCTCCAGAAGGTACGTAACTCCTGACGCAACCCTCTGCCTGTATAAGCATCATATAGGTCATCGTCTGATAAAGTACTGTTGCCGCAGATACAGTGTTGCAACTGAGAGCTCTTTTTCTTTTCATTGACAGAGTACAACACTAACTTTGCAATCTAGTTGGGGATTATCTCTTCTCTTCAATACAGCCCCGTTTTCACAGAAAAGACGCTGCTAGTCTCTCTCTACTCTATCGTTATTCTCATAGTATGTGCTCGACCGAGCTACAAGCTTTGCTCACCACCCTGTAAAACCTTCAAGCAAGTACCTGTGTGACTACCGCCACTGCAAAACTTTGCATTATTCCTCTGTGTACCTAAAAAAACGTAACTTCCAGGAGCAAAGCTTCTTTCGAGAAAGATTATCATCTATGAAATACAATAGTATGGAACGGCTTCCTTGCTGACTGCAACATAGTCGTCTTCAAGTCCAATGTCAACAAATACTTGTCGAACAGTAATCAAATATTACAAATTGTTTCAAATCCTCTCATAATATTGTTCATCATCCAATTTACAATCTAATCAACCCTTATCCTCGAGTGGCCTTTAGGCCTTGAGATGTGGTGACTTAATAGTATAAAAAACTGCTAATTTTACTTCTGACTGGGAGAACAGTGTAAGTTCGTGACTTTCTTCACGATTCTCGTGCGTCAATGAACGTAAGAACCGCCACCCCTTTCCATGGTACCAACCGACGTTGCTGCCATAGTGTTTTCTTTTTGTTTTTCTTGGAAGAAGGGGGAGGCTTTTCATTACATATCGTCAGACATTACCAGCTCTTTTGGGTTACCTTCATATGTAACCCTTTTGTTTTTTGTGTTATCGTTATTTAATTCCTTACCTATCGGTAGTTGGTTAGTGTTATTTGGTAATGTGGTTTCCGCCCTCTAGGATTTTGCTTAATGTGTAGATGTTTTCACCAGTACATGATTTGTATAGTTTAGATTCTCGCTTTGATTCAAATTTCTTCCAGTTTTTTTTATAGGCTTTCAGGGACTCTTCTTAGTGCACCTACTGCTGCATTATAAGTTTTTTGGATAAGAGAGGAAGGTATATTACATTATGGAGGGCCATATGCAGGATACGAGTAAATCAACGTATGAGTTTTGACAAGAGGCGATTTATGTACAGGTTAGAACGACACAAACTTTGGGAAATTTATTTGTTTCCAGGGAATGAATCATAGATAGATTACCCGAACATCGAATCACAAAGTATGAGGTCTAGTTGGGTTAAGCAAAAAAAGGAATATAGGTGAAGATGACGAGTGACATGACTTTTTGCTCTTGTGAGGAAAGAAAGGCTTTTCGATGGAGTTCCGTATGGGAGTTTAAGCAATGCGGACGTAAAATAATTACGCTGTAAAAGTTTGAAACAGAAAATAGCCGTAAGGCTCCTTAAGATGTCTGTTCGTCGCGTTCACTCATTTACCCTCTAATAAGATAAGTAATATGCCCAACCTTTCGCAAGTGAATAAAATAGACAGTTTATTTAGAGAAATCTGGTCTCTCTCATATAAGTTTATCTCCAGAAAAATATAACTCCTGTCATTCTCAACGAAAGGTATAAGTTTCCTTTATATGGCGAAGAAATGTTTATTTCAGCTAGTTACACCGAAAAAGCTACTAGACGAATAACGACCATGACCATACAGAGAAGGAAGGGGCGAAGAAATTAATGCAATGGCGAAAGGAAAAAAAGAAAAACTATAGCGATACAAAGGTAAATTTCACACTAATATTAAAATAGATAAATGGGCTGGTCGCTTGAAAATAAGGTAAAGAGACTGATAAATGAGCGTACACCCACACATACGCCTAAAGAGTTTTACTGTGCACCTCGTTACAAGAATAAAAATACTGAAATACAATACTTTAAAACACAGATAAGGTTGATAGAAAAGTAACTTTTATACCTATGGTAACAGTTATTTGTTGACTATTTGGTTTTTGCGCATCCTTTTTTGCTATTGGTTACTCTTGACAATAGCTAAAAGAGGAAAATCAATTAGTCAAATAAAAGAATTATGTATTCATAAGAAATGTTACATTGACTCCAGAGAGCAGGTAATGACTGGGGGGATGATATCATGACGAACGACCCCTCCCCCAAAAGTAGAAGTTAATTCCTTGGTGCATGATATCATGATAACAGAATAGAGAGTACACAAACCCTTCCCCCACAAAAAGGGAAGGTTACCCTGGTAGGATGGTATCGTGAGAAACGAACGTATACTATACTGCCCTCCCCAGAAAAAGAGAAGGTGATGCCTGGGAGGAATGTATCATGACAAAAGAAAATATTCTAAACAGAATTAAATAAGCATAAACTGTTTTAATGTTAATATAAGTAGATTAGATGGAAAAATCTTTCGCATATTATTCATGTAGATAATAGTAAAAACAATGGCAAAAATCGTTGTCCACGTGAAAAGGCCGAAATGAAAATTGTGCTGAAAAATATAGTCGTCATCTTTATTAACAAATAGAAATATGCTAATTAACTTTTTCATAATTTTCTAGTTAAAAAATCATGTTTATAAACTTGAATGAAACTGCTTCCTTAGCTAGCCTCTATCTCGACGTGTTTAGATGGCGACTATATTTTTCTGACCTAATTTTTATTTTGCCGTTACACTTGTACGGCGAAACTTGGCGTAAGAAAAAACATCAAAAATATGATGTTCTTGTTTATTTTACTAAAACATGGTTTAAGTTTTTTTAAATATATAAATTGTTTAATAACAAAACCTATTTCACTCTAATAATTTATGTGACTGAAATAGGAATTAATCTCAAATAAAAAAGTGACTGTTTTTTAATTAGTTATTTATTGGGGGTGTTTATAACAGGATATATTAAGAACAGAAAGAAAACCTTGAATAAAAATACTTATAATTTAAACAGAAAATTAAATTATATTGGTTCGCATTTTAATTGAAAGTGTTTTTAATTTCAGACTATGTATATTTATAATTTTTCATGAAAAAAATGTTGAGAGGAGGTGATTCCTGGGAGGACGGTCTTATGACAACAGAACCGAATCTACACTTCCTACCCCTTTAAAGGATGTTTCGATTAAATTGAGTTTTTTTTTCATTTCATTCATTTAAAAATGTCTTGTAACAAAAACCTTACTTTTTTATGGTTCCTTGGTCTTATGTCTAAGATCAAAGTGTAGTATCTGTTCTGCACATCACAGCGTCATTTGACGGAAGTTTCCCTTGAAAATGAAATTCTATAAGTTTTTTAAACTCTCTCTTTTTTTTTAATAAAGTCTCTTTAAATAATGTTATCAATAATTAAAATAATACTATAGATAAAACGATTGCGTGTATAGAAGAAAACTTGTCAATAAAAATTATGAATTTATATCAGAGAATATTAAGTTATTAGAAACTTAAAGATAAATAAATATGCAAATGAGCAATATCGAGATTTGTTTGAGAGATATGGATATTCCTATATATACGCTATTTTTAAATATTCTTGTATCATTAGAAGGAAATAAGTCTAGTCAGTTTTGATGTTGACATAGTTAGGATAGATGGAAAATTAATACGGAAAACCCAAAATTGTTTATATGTTCATGGACGTTTCATCTTTATTTCAAGATGACTGATTTGAAGAAATAATATAAAAGAACAATATTTGAAAAAACGTTGTGCGTTTATGACGTGAAAAAATGTTCTTGTTCATTTTTAGAACGAACCATAGTCGTTAGAATTCAAAATGTGTGGTGCGCTAATGAAGTGGAATAAGTGTTTTTCTGTTGTTTTTTTTTAATATCGCTGTTATGTAGACAGTTTTGTTGGAATATGGTGTAAAATTACTAGCCTCGATCTTAATGCAAGTTCGATTCGGTTAGTATTAGTTTGATTATAAAGGAGATAAAGTGTAGAAGCCGTTACTATTTTAATTGTGTTAGAGTGTATAATCAGTGCTGATTCAAGAAGTCTTCGCCGAGATTTGTTTAAAACGAATTTAATAAGTGTTTAAAGTTAACACAGAATGATCATGTTGTAATGCATGAGAAAATAGTGCATTTAGAGATTGTTGTTTTTAAAATTTCTTTTATGCTTATAAAGCCTTTTCTCTAGTTTCCATTAAGTTTCACCAATGTATATATGGTGCCAAGTATTGCATGGGACAGTATATATATATATATATATATATATATATATATATATATATATATGCATCAGATATGGGTGTTTTAGGAAAATGTTTTGTTTTGCTTTTAATTTTTGCTTTATGGTTTGTGATGTAGTTTGTATTGTTGGAATTCCTAGTTTCTTTACAGTGTTTTTAATTATTGTATTATTGGCGTGAGTATGTAAAAGAAGACCTAAGAAGTAGCGGTTAAATGCAATAGACAGCTGTTTCTATGTACTATTGGTGAGTTTGAGAGCAGGAGGAGAACATGGACGACTGTATAGCACCAGGATATTAGAAGAGAGTAACTCGCATCATCATGATTCGCAATGGATTCCAAAATTCGGAAATCTTAGCTACAGCTCAGTACTTCTTGAATACCTTTGAGACCGTGACATGTGAGCTGGAGAATTTCGACGGAGATGTGGAATCAGTGGCTAGCAGGAATAATCATAGCAGGCGTTCTGACTGTGAACACCGAATGAAATACGCCGAGAAGCTGCAAAAATGGTGCGGCAAGATCCAAGCAAAGTAATAAGTAACTTGACGAAACAGATAGACAATCACCAACTACTCACCACCAAGAACCACGAAAGCCAAGAAACTCCTCAACAAGGTCCAACACGCAGTCGAGCCGGGGATGCATTTGTCCTACTCACGACTAGTTGCACAACGCGCAGAACAACAGGTGCCTATCATGCAGTCTGCACGAAGACACACGTGTCATGAAGACCAAGCTTCCTCAAACTGTTACAATATTTGGTTGTTTCTAGCGAAGAGTACATCATGCCGCCTCACATCTTCGAAACGTGACCCAGACTAAATCTAGATCGCTATATTCAGTTGCTGTCCACTTTTGTCAAACGCTGGGTAAAGATCGTGACTGCCGGAAGCAACACTCGGCTCCGCGTCACACATCCGGGAAACCCAAAAGTGTCTGCCTGACAACTTTCACTTCACCTGTCACAACATCAGACCCCAACCGAACTCGCTTGATTGCAGTAACCCCATTGACTATTATATGTGAGGGCGCAGTCGAGAAAAACACCAACTGTACCGCCTGCAGCACTAAGGACGATGCCCAGGCGTCTCTCGAATGGCATTGTGAAAGCTACATATTCCAAATTCAGTTCCCGTCTGAAGGGCGTGGTGAAGGCGCAGAGCAGCTACTTTCAGTGAGCTGTATTCAGCAAAATATCCTTAAATTATGAGAATATATCAATTATTAGTATAAGTTTTTTTCTTTTCTAAAAAGTGTCAAATTTGTGTACATGTGTATGTACATGCCATAAAGACGTGTGTAAATAAGATGGCAAAATAATAAGTCTATTTATTTCCATATGAAAATAAAATAGAATAATATTAATCATACATAATACGACTACTACTACTATTATTATATTATGGCTACTACTACTACTATTATTATATTATGGCTACTACTACTACTACTCTTACCCCTACTACTACTTATAATAATAATACAATGAGGATAATAGAGAAGTGAAGAGACTTATTATTTTTAGCTATGCATGAAGAGTGTTTTACAGATTATGAATTTACAGAATGAAATCAAAGTAGAATAAATAATTGTAGTGGTTGTGACCCAGCGGGTCACGGATATGCCTAGTGCATATATATATATATATATATATATATATATATATATATATATACATATATATATATATATATATATATATATATATATATGCGATTTTATTCATTTCAGCACACCAATGATCATCATTAAAGATATTTTTTCTTACAAATATTATTTATTAAAATTAAATGTTTTTTCCTACACGTGTTTCACTACCAAGCAGGTACTTGCTTGGAAGATCATCAGGGAAATTAAATGTCTGGAATAAGAGTTTCAACTGCCGACAATACACAATGTGGCGTTGCAATAGTTGAGGTCACTTAAGAAGAGAAGAGGAAAAAAATAAAAATAAAAGTTAAAATTAAAAAACAAGAAAGAACAACGATAAAAAAAGAAAGTCCTAGAAAATGTCTTAGAAAAGTAGCTCGTGCATTATTTCTGCCACCAAGCCAACAAGCAAATAATCAGTCCCAAATGCATTAAAAAAACAACAAAAAAAACCGGAACAATGTGCGATAATAAACTTTCACGCCGGGCGGCACAATGATGAAAAAATCCCCCCCCCCCAAAAAAAAAACTAAACCATTCAAGCTCCGCTCACAAGTTACCATTCCAATGATAGTATGGGAATTCTAAATCAAATTCATCACAAGGAAAAGCAACATAAATGTTCGTCCGGAATGCCAGCGGTCAGACGAGCCTTATTTCAAGGGCTGACTTGTTCCCCATATATATATATATATATATATATATATATATATATATATATATATATATATATATATATGTGTGTGTGTGTGTGTGTGTGTGTGTGTGTGTGTGTGTGTGTGTTATTGCAGAAAAATTGATTGAACGCTTTTAAGAAGTAAGGTATATATATATATATTTATATATATATATATATATATATATATATATGTTTGTGTGTGTGTGTGTGTGTGTGTAAATGTGCGTGCGTAAAAAGGTTATCAAAATATACTTTCCATTACTTTACATTGTTTCTTTAAATCTTTAAAATTTTAGAAGTTACCTATTCCTCTGCCAACTTATCCATATATGTAATTCCTCTGCAATTTCTCTGATGATAAGATTTTAATCTTTGAAAAGCCTGGCTTCAAGAAAGAAAATATAAACATGTTTTTATCAAGTACACCTTCCATTGAACAACCGAAGATGAAATAGATTTGTCATTCGCACATCTTTATCTCTCTTCCTTCATTTATCTTCATAATTGCTTTATCTCGTACATGGAGCTTTGATCATTTCACTATAGGTTCAATTCTCTAAAACTATACTTTTAGTCACATATTATATATATATATATATATATATATATATATATATATATATATATATATATATATTATAGACACACTTGTCAGTCTATAGACCGGGTTTGACCAACACATGTTTTTTACTCTTCAGTTTTCTTTCAATGAAGCTTTCCTCATCATCTTGATCTTTGTTCTTCGTGTCTCTCGCCTCGCCCGAGATGCCAGTAAGTTGATACTGGCTACAATAAAATGGATGGCGGTTGCCATTGCGCCGCTCTGTTCCGAACGGCAATTTTGTTGGATTCGTGACCGACGCGCCGGGCTATGATTGCAGAGTAATTTGATTTCCCAGAAAGGATTGGAGTCCACTAGAATGGATTGGCGAGATCATCGACTTTGACAGTGAGTGGGTGTGCAGGGACGGAGGGCGTACGGATGGCAAAACAAGGAAGAGGCGTTGGAAGAAAGAGAGTCGGAACAATCGAAGAGGGAGGGGTTAGAAATATATTAGAGAGAGTGTCGATTATGTCAAAAAGCCGAAACGAAAGAAAGGCTTTAATGTGAATCAGATAAAAGAAAATATCTACTAGCTTATATTTATGAAAATCAAAATTGTTACAGAGGGTCCTTATCTCTCTCTCTCACTCTTTCTCTCTCTCTTTCTCTTATTTATATATATATATATATATATATATATATATATATATATATATATATATATATATATATATTACTGTTTGATGTATCCACATAACATTCTATCAGGAGATATCATTTTTTATGTATCAATTTTCAGTATTTACTTAAACGGTGCTCGATACATAAGTAGAGCTAGGTAGTAAGTTATGAAAATATATGAAAATTGCCATAAATATAATTGTATAACTTACCATATATATATATATATATATATATATATATATATATATATATATATATATATATATATATATATATATATATATATATATATGTGTGTGTGTGCGTGTGTTTATATTTGATTTATTTATTAGTTCTACGGAAATTCTTAAAACAGAACTTTCTACTGCTACATGTGAACGTTTTAGATACACACACACACACATTTATATATATATATATATATATATATATATATATATATATATATATATATATAACATATAATCTTCGTATATGATATATATATATATATATATATATATATATATATATATATATATATATATATATATATATATATATATATATATATATATCATATACGAAGATTATATGTTATTGTTTTTGTTTTTGGCGATAGCGACCGGTGTTCTTTTACGGTGCGTTTTTATTTTTCGCTACCCTGACAGTTTTGCTTTTACTATTGTAAGAATATGCAAATGAACGCATTTTCCTATTCTAATTCGCCCTTCATCGGACGAGTCATCAATTGTATATGTAGATTTTTTTAATTTATTAATTAATTTATTTATTTGGAAACCGATTTTGTTTCATACAGATTTTTATAATTAAATTACAAATTTGTAAATTAATTATCAAAATCTGTATACAACAAAATTGGTTTATAAATTAATTAATTAATTTAAAAAAAGATCTACAATATATATCTATTGTTTTAATTTTATTTTATTCTTTTTTATTTTATTTTTATTTTATTTTTTTATCCTTTTATTTTATTTATCCTTTTTTATTTTATTATTTTTTATATTTTATATCATATTTCATTGTATGTTTATTTATTTATTTTTTTATAATATTTATAATGTATTATCATTTTACCTCTCTATTTTTATTTTATATTTGTAACTTATTTCTTTTTTATAATATTTGTCTCTGTGGCTCTTCCTGTCAATAGATGTTCCTCTACGACGAACTTGTTATTTTTTCGTTGAATTTCTGTAAGACGTGGTGCTAAAGGCGCCGATGAAGACATTTTGGAGTAGCTTTGTTAATTTTAAAAAGTAAAATAAAGTATTTCCAGAATGTTTTTGAAACGACCGTACGCCATACTAGACTTGATGTTCTAATTCTTGAAACAATTGTAATGTTCTAATTCATTAAATCCTCTTATATATATATATATATATATATATATATATATATATATATATATATATATATATATATATATATATATATATATATGCTTATAGTACCTTATCACTTTCTTTATTTTTTTCCTGCACCCTCTTACCGTTTCGCCTTATAATATAGTCGTAAGAAAGTAAAATGTTGGAAAACTTCCTAAATTAATGTCTTATAGATATGGTTTGAATTTCATTAAAATCGCATATACGTATTTTAAGTTCTAAAAGGGGCAGCCCCTTTTAGAACTTAAAATACGTATATTTACGTGCCTCAACCTCTTAGGGAGCCATGGGGGCAGCCCCCATGGCTCCCTAAGTGGTTGAGGCACGTAAATATTCGAGACATAGATTCAGGACCACTTCCATTGTCTTCCTTAGAGAATGTTTTACATATGATATACATTTAATTAAAATAGGATATTTGAAATTTTAAAAGCGGATCGGTCTTCATAGCTTCCTTAGGCTAAGAGGGCACTTAGAAATTCAGAACAACTTCCATTTTCTATCCCAGAAAATGATGTACATATGATTTAAATTTCATCAAAATAGGATACATTTGAAGTTATAAGAGGGGTATGCCCTACTAGCCTGTTAGGGGTGCACTTAGAGATTTGCGAACATTGTCTTCCCCAGTTAATTTCGCATAAGAATACATTTTTAGATTGTATGTAAATTCTTTAACCGTTATGTCTGTAGAGAACATACACACACAAACACACACACACATTGGTATTAATATATATCTAAATGAATAAATGCGAAAGCTGAGCTCACTTCTCGCACGAACAGTAAAGTCAAAACGGTTTATTTCCAATTAATTCAACTTATTTAATAGACGAACCATCTTGTTTATATACCGTTTATATAGATATAGATGTGATTCGCAAGGTTAACTAATTTGCATATTGATTTTGTAAAATTTAATTTTATTAATTAACTATTATTTAGTACTGCTTTTAAAGTCAATGATTTTTTTTAAATTTTAATATAACAAATGTTCTGTTTTGCAATATTGTTTTATTTTCTGGACAAATATTCAGCATTTGTGTTCAAACGATTTCTAACGTCGTTCAACTATTTAAAAGATCGGTCGCTCTCATAAAAAAAGCGAATAAAAAGTTTTAAAATTGTGGTCATCCTTGCTCAACATTTATGAAACGTCTATCTTACTCTTAATTAGAACTATCTCAGTCACCACAATACCACAACATATCTTCAAATTGTTGAAAATACTTTATTTTCATCAATACATTTTTTTACAGAAATTCATGTAATTAAAATGAGGAGTGGGATTTTAGGGAAAGGACCAAGCAACTATAAAAAATATGTGTTTATAACTCAGAATTTATAAATGAATTATCCCCCTCCAAAAACTTAATCTATTATTGTAGTATCTTTTAATGGGGATAGGTTAGTGTAGTATCAGTTCTGTTGTCATTCCCAGGAATTAACTCCTCCTTTTTTAATCTTCCCAGGTCCTGTGAGGGAGCGTTAATGTAGTATCTGTTCTTTTGTCATGTGACCATATTTCCAAGGAAACCCTTCTTGTGGAGGGATATGGGGCAGATGGTAGTGTAGTATGTTTTCTGTTGCCATTATTCTATATTCACATACATTATCTTCAACTTTTATGGGGAGATTCTCCCAGGTATTACCTCCTCTATTTTGGAAGGATTATTGTAGTACCTGTACTGTTATAATACCATCCTACCAGAAATACTTCCCTCTTTGACGATTAGTGTAGTGTATGTTCGTTAATACCTGCTCCCTTGGGGTTCAGTGTATGTAGTTCGTTCATCATGATTTCATCCTCCCAGCCTAAAACAGTATGCGACCGGAGGAAGCATATAATTAGTAGATTTAGTTCTAGATAATAATGAGTTAAAATATATTGGAAATTATTCTTGGTAAGGATCGTAAATAAGTGTAACAGGTGTTAACCCCACCATTAGTAATAGGATTACAACGAATAATAAAATCTATCTATACCACTGAAATTAATCCATATATAACTTCCATTGAAAATAAAAGCAATTACCAATATGTTTTATTAATCCATCACTAATTATTACTTATAATCGAAATACATTTATTTATACTCCAAAATAATTAAAACTAAATATAATAGTATAATCCATCAATATCAATGTCATAAACTTATATACGATCCTTACCAAGAATAATTCCCAATATATTTTAACTCATTATTATCTAGAACTAAATCTACTAATATATGAATCTTAATAAAAATAAAGATAATTACCGTTGTGTTTTATTAATTAACTGATAAATACTATTTAAAATACATTTAACTATCCATCAAAATAATCAAAATTAAATGCCAACTAATCAAAATATAACAGCATAATTTATTAACATTAAGGTCATAAATCCATCACTAATAATAATGTAAACTAAAATATCCCCGTAAGCTGTTTGTCATGTAATTGTTATATGTCTGCATTTAAATAAATTGAGACAGCATAATATACAGGAAGCAGACACGACAACCTTGAACCCTCCCCTCCTTCTCTTCCTTTTTCTTCTCTTTCTCTCTTGTTTCATCTCCCCCGCCCCCTTTCTATCCAGCCCAGCGCTGGATAAAAATAAATATGAATTTAACTCGAATCTTACATTAACCATTCCCGAAACAAATCCTAAACGGCTATAGACATCCACCCCTAACATCCTTCTACCCCTCTCCCCTGTCCCTTTCTTTTTCTTTTTCCTTACACCCCCCTACCCTTGCTAAGCGTTGGATAAAAATAAAAAATAAAAATATAAATAGCTGTAAATTAAACTTTTCTAACGGCAATTGTATTTTTTTTTCTTCCTTTTCCTTCTTCTTTTTCTTTTCTTCGCCCCCCCTTTCTACCCCAGCTCAGCGTTGGATATATAAAATATATAAAAAATAAAAAAATAAAAAAATGAAAATATTAATTTCTAACGGCAATCATATTTTAAAATCGGTCACATGACTTTTATTTCTTTCTCCTCTTCTTTTTTGCTTGACTTCATTCTCCCTGGAATTAAGCAACCAGGTTGGATCAAAAAATAATTCTCTGCCTGATGAGACCTCAACTCTTGAGAGCTGTAGATCGATAACATCGACATGCCAGTGTAGCAGACCTTGTACATGTTTGAATAAAAGCATTCACTATATATATATATATATATATATATATATATATATATATATATATATATATATATATATATATGTGTGTGTGTGTAATTAGTTTAATTAACACAAACATGTACACTGTCAAGTCGATGCTATCGATCAACAGCTATTATAAACTGAGATCTCATCAAGCAGAGTTAGAATCCGATCTTAACCATATTTCCAAATCTGAGCTAAGGTTAAGATCGGAGTCTAACTCTGCCTGATGAGATCTCAGTTTATAACAGCTGTTGAACGATAATATCGACATGCCAGTGTCGCAGATTTTGTATATGTCTGTGTAAATAAAAATAATCATATATAAAAGCTCTATTTGATATTGAGCACTTTTTATGAACCCGGTTGAAATTCTTTGGATTACTACACTGTGGATTTTTTACCTGGATGATTATATATATATATATATATATATATATATATATATATATATATATATTTGATATTGATTATTTATCTATGGACGTATAGGTTTCGTCTCTTTTCAATCAAGACTTATCAGCATAGAAGTATGACTATTCACTACCGGTCACACGATTCGAAATCCTGGATTACAAGTTGCTAACCGATAGGCCAATTTTGAACAGCTTATAAACAATGATAATTTTAACACATTTAAAGGCGGCGAGACATACAGACATTCAACTTCTATAAGTGAAGGAATGGTGCATATAAAGCAAGTGACGTCACGCTGTGTTAGTACTACCATTTACAGTGCTCTACTTTTTAACGAGGAGCTTCAAATATAAATATTGGTTATTGTTTATTTATCTATGGACGTATACGTTTCGTCTCTTTTCAATCAAGACTTATCAGCATAGAAGTATGACTATTCACTACCGGTCACACGATTCGAAATCCTGGATTACAAGTTGCTAACCGATAGGCCAATTTTGAACAGCTTATAAACAATGATAATTTTAACACATTTAAAGGCGGCGAGACATACAGACATTCAACTTCTATAAGTGAAGGAATGGTGAATATAAAGCAAGTGACGTCACGCTGTGTTAGTACTACCATTTACAGTGCTCTACTTTTTAACGAGGAGCTTCAAATATAAATATTTGTTATTGTTTATTTATCTATGGACGTATACGTTTCGGCTTCTTTTCAATCAAGACTCATCAGCATAGAAGTATGACTACCCACTAACGGTCACACGATTCAAAACCCTGGATATATATATATATATATATATATATATATATATATATATATATATATATATATATATATATATATATATATATATATATTAGCTTTACAGACCTTTTGTTGCTCGGGAATATTTATATTTTCCTTTTTGTTTCTCATTTCTTTTCAATGAGTTTCGTTTTTTCTTATTCTTGTACAAAAATATTGTTAATTCTAAATATATCTGAACTATTCAAACAACTACGTCTAAAGCTGTCATTTTTAACTTTATAAATAAAAATACGTAGAATTTGGTATATTCGGACTACTGTTCTCATCTTGGGTGTTTTATCACAACGTTTCGGCCGATGTAACCTCCGACCTTCTTACATCGACCGAAACATTGTGACAAAAACACCCAAGATGCGAACAGTAGTCCGAATATAACAAATTCCACGAATTATCAACCATCATCTAAAAAATTCCGAAGCATAAATAATAATAGTTTAGAGTCAGCGTTTCATTGTCTACGCTTATTTAAGATAATCTTATTTTAATGTCTTGAAAATCTTACAAAACTATAAATATTTTAATAACTAAGGAACCAGAGTTCCGGTGTTGCCCGGGAAATTGAAAATACCCAGAATCGCAACCGGAAGACATTTACCGGAAAGAGCGACTTGCTTTATTTATGAGGAAAACATATTGATCAGGATTAAATGCTAAAATCGATCTAATAGATTGAAACAAAAATGTTTTTTTTAAGAACACGGTTCTAAATTTGCCGTAAATAACTGACGAAACATTCTGCAGAAGAAGCTATTACTCACAAAAGTAGATGAGAAAAACTGCCTCCATTTTCGTCATAAGATTAACGATCAAATTAGGTTTCGAATGTTTCTTGTATTGTTTATCACCAAAATCTAAAATTTAAAGAAAAATTCGAAAATAAAAATGAAAACAATAAACCAAGTTCGTTTACTCAGCACTTTCGTTTTGAAGGTCACAGCAACAGTACACCCATAAATAACAATCCTGACGAATTGCCCTGAGATGCGAAAATGATACTCATCGCACGATTTACGACACTCCTTTATTCAAATTAACAATTTGAACAAAGAATATTGTTAAAAAGCAGAAGAATGTTTTTCTTCATTTGAATTGTTGCAGCAGCATTACCATCACTGTTCAGAGACGATATTACCTACATCCGAACCCCTTGACCGTACAGCGATTGGAGGAATCTCTACTGACAGCTCCAGAAGAGCTTTCAAATTATCCTTAGTATAATTTATTTTTTGTTTCCTTACTAAAAATACTAAAGAAAATTTATATAAACAATATATATATATATATATATATATATATATATATATATATATATATATATATACATATTTGTTATTGTTTATTTATCTATGGAGTATACGTTTTGTCTTTTTTCAATCAATGCTCATCAGCATAGAAGTATTCACCACCGGTCACATGATTCGAAACCATGGACTACAAGTATTTTTCAACCCCAATCCAACGTCGCTAACCGATAGGCCAGTTCTGAACAGCTTATAAACAATGATAATTTTAACACTTTTAGAGGCGGCGAAACGTACAGGCATTCAACTTCTATAAGTGAAGGAATGATGCATATAAAGCAAGTGACGTCACTACCATTTACAACGCTCTACTTTTTAACGAGGAGCTTCAAATATAAATATTTGTTATTGTTTATTTTATCGATGGACGTATACGTTTCGTCTTTTTTCAATCAATCAATATATATATATATATATATATATATATATATATATATATATAGTCGCTTTTACGAGTAGCAACATATTTTTAAAATAAAAACGTGACTTCACATGCGCAAACTAGTCCAAATGTCAATTATTTTGATATTCGCTATGATCTTAAGTTTGAAAACTTACATTCTTTACAGAATACTAGAAAAATATCCGTCACAGGAAGGGTAAAATTAATTCCTAGAACAACAAAGTTTTTTTACCACTTTTATGTCTTCTTATGTCTATGATCCTCATTTAAATTTTGATCAAAATTCATTACATTATTTTCATTCTAGAAAATCTTTAAAAGTAATGGACGTTTAGAAGAAATTAAAATTAACGGAATTATAATTGAGGTCTAATGACCATGGATGAAATTCAATGCAAATCTGAAATATTTGAATTTTAAAATGGGATGTTCTGCCCATATTATGCTCCCTAAAACCTTTTAAAATATTCCAAATAAAGTGAAATTAGGGGCATTTAAACTATTATTAAAATATCACAAACAATGAATGGTATCTGAATTTCCACGAGGGCTTCTGCCCTCTTTTTTCCTTCGCATACAACTAAATTAGACTAGCAGCTGTGTTGTAATTATTATTGTAGAAGTGAATCCTATGTATACAAATATATAAACATATACGCATATATAACTTTATATAAATAAATATATAGTTCATTGAATAAATGCTTAAAATTTCAATAGAATTGGATAATTCACTGATTTTTTGCGATAAAAAATATAACACATTGGTTTTGGGGAATGGAGCGTTTGGGCCATTCACATGCGTATTGGCTATGTTGTATGGCTTTTTACTGGAGCACTCCAAGTTCTGTAGAATTGCAATTTTAGATTGGTTTCGTTAATTATGGCCAAATACATTTGCTTTCATTTTAAATTGGCTGGCATATACATCCGCCAAAATGACAAGACTGGACAGATGGGAAGTGATAGTTGGATAATAAGACGATACATATACAACGGTAAGTTAAAAGGAAGTAGGAGTTAATATTCTCCTACACAAACAAGTACTATGCTTACTACTCTTCACACACGCGCAACATTTTTCATATGGACGTCATCTTAGTGCTCCACAGTAAAAAGAAATCATAAAAATAGTATCAAAATACGAAATAAAAATATATTGTAGAATTATATTTTTCTAAGAAATAACATATTATTTTTTTATTTTATATAAATGAAATAATATGTTATTTTTTAATAAATAAAAAAGAAATTTAGAATTTGAACAGTAATTATTTGTAACATTCACAAACATGCAGAATAATAAAATGGCGCCCGAAAAGTTTTGACTGGACAAATTATTTGGGCAGCCTTCCTTGTTTCGGGTGAAATATGTTTTAAAAATCTACCTGAAAATAACTTTTAAAACTGATAGATTTTAAAACCTATTTAGTAAATTTCGAAAATTGAAAAAACAAAACAAGAATGAGGTAAATATACGCCATATACACAAGTAAGTATTGGAAGTTAATATATTTGTAAATATTATATCTAATCTTAAGCGAATCATAGAGCCCATCGGTCGCGCCCAAATGGACAGGACATTGTATTTCTAAGTGTTGCATTACACCAATCAAGAAATGGGCTAGTGTCTCGTGTTTATTATCGAATGCGAATCAACAAATATAAACAGTACAATTAAATTATATCTCGTGTTTTCAACACTTAACCATAGCGGTCTTACGTGACTGAGGATACTTCATCTAAGATCGTCTCTCGTCATCCCACTGTGGTTACTTTTTAAACAAACAAACAAAACTAGATCCCGGATTTGAAGATGGGACATTTTATTCGGCTGTTGACGCTGCCTTTGTCTCTGCTAGCGACGGAGGAATAAATGTTGGGGCTCAAGATTTCTGGGGCTTTCCTTTTTTTGTATAATCGATTCTTAAGTAATTTCTGATCACATAAAAGAGGGAACAGTCAAGGAATTCTAAAGACAAGCTATTAAAGTAGAAAATTACTTCTATAGTAAATGGGTCGATTTTTTTTGCTAGTCGGGTCGGTCGCGGTATTTACGTTGGAGGGTAAAAGTGAAGTGAGTTCGTTGGAGGACATTCCGTGGAATTACGTGTAAAACAAGCCCAGGGAGGCAACATTGCGGAGATGGAACAACGGTTGGAATTATTGAACTTGCTTTATTATATGTCAAATTCGGCAAATATGTCATGCAAATTACGTTTGGAAATTATGCGATTGTTTCCATTTAATTATCAAATTGTCAAATTTCTGAGTCTAAAAGAGATACTGGCACCTCTTCTCTCCCTTTATACTGAACTCTTCAACTGTAATACAGACTTGGTAGTATAAACCAACAATTCTTCTTCTTCTTCTTCTTTTCATCTATAAACGCTTTGGATTCCTAATTGTTGCTGTTATGATGTTGATCCTCTTACATTGTGTTGATTTATGCACGTGTTCGTCTCTATGCCATATTGACCGAATATGATTCTCTCAAGAAAGAGAATAACTCTTCATTACGTCTTGAATTGCATGATGACTCATTTATGTAAACTATTAACTTGTTCGCAAAGTTGATATTTTTTAGGTTTTTCATTTCGAAACTAAATTTAAATGCTATGAATACATATTATTAAAATCTATTAAATATGCTAGCAAATATATGCTCCCTCCGGTTGCATATTTTTGCTAATTGTTTTATTTAATTGATCTCTCTCTCTTTCTTTCTTTCTCTTTCTTTCTCTTTTTCTCTCTCTTTTTCTCTTTCTTTTTATCTCTCTCTCTTTCTCTCTCCTACTCTCTCTCTCTCTTGAAATATAACTTTCTGTCCGTTCGAATAATCAGAGGGCGGGTAACCAAATGTTGGAATGGCCGCTGGTCGTTCCATCACATTCCATTACAATCTAATTTAATTACGTAACTCAAGTATATAGATTTAAAAAACAATGTCTTTAATTAATTCTATTTAGAATTTTTATTAAGATTATTATCATGGAAAATATTTTAAATACATCTGGAAATCTGAAAAAACAATCAGGAGTGTATATTTGCTAATATTAATTTTTTAGGCTTTAAAACAAATTAATTATGTAAATTTGAAAGACGCGAGATGTTTTGGAAAGTATAGGAATGGGTATATAGGAGCTGATAAGTAGATCTAAAAAAGAGCGATCAAAAGTAATAACATAGTTTCGGCTTTAAGTAGATATTAAAAGAGAGCGATCAAAACTTATACTATAGTTTTGGCTTCTGACAGATGCATAATCTCCATTATTATAGGGATATTTTATATTGAGTCTTCACACAGTAATCTGGAATTGATTCGTATAGCCAACTCTAACCGGGAGTTGCTTATCAGAATTGAACTTTTATTTTAAATTTATTTTATATATTAGTAGCAAAGACATGCCCCTCCCTTTTTTGCGAACCTAGGAGGATGATGTCATGGTAAACGAACACATACGAAACTGACCTCTAAAAGAGGAGGTAGTGCCTGAGAGGATGGGATCATGACGAATGAAAACTAACGTCACTCATCAAAAAATAACAGTTACTGGCTGATAATATCATGAAAACAGAACAGATACTACTCCCTTAACGGAAAGGTAATGCTAGGAAGAATGTATCATAAGAAACGAACATATACTATACTCACCCCTTCCCCAAACAGGAGGTAATGGCTCGGAAGAATGTATCATGACGAATGAAAATATACTAAGCTACATCCCAAACAGGCGGGGGGGGGGGGCGTGAGAAGATACACCTTGCAAAAAAAAGAGCTGGTAATGCCTGGAATAACGGTATCAGGATGAACGAATATATACTACACTACACCTCAGAGAAGGAGGTAATGCCTGTTACTATAATATCATGACAACAGAACATATATTGCATTACTTATTTTCTCAAAGGAGGGTGTAATACATGGGAGGATTAGTCCCAACCCCTTAAAAAAGAGGAGATGATTACTTGGTGGAAAGTCTTAAAACAACAGAACTAATACTACACTACCTACATCCATTTAAAGGTAATACAATAATACATTAAATCAGTTATTTTTTCATTCATTTTAAAATGCCGAGTCATGAAAACATGTTTTATGGTTTCTGTGCCTTTTTCTTAAGACCAAAGTTCAGGATCTGTTTTCAACATCCCGACAACATCAGACGTTTTAATATCGATGACACTATTGCGTATATATAAGAAATATGACAATGCAAATTCCTTCATGTATATCGCAAAATATTAATTTATTAAAAATGTTAAAAAAAAAATATATACGAATTAGAAACACCAAAAACTGTTTCTGGGTGTTTGCAGATTACCATATATACGGTATTTTAAAATATTATGTTGTATCACAGAATCAAATAAGCATAACCCATTCTGATGTTAATGTAGTTAGGATATGTCGAAACATCTCATTTATTCATTTAGTTTATTATATATATATATATATATATATATATATATATATATATATATTTTTATTATATTTTATTCCATTAGTTGCGACATATATATATATATATATATATATTGCTCTGAATTTTCATTGAGCACTCTCATAAACCCGGTTTCAACTTCCTTCGGATTCATACCCCCTGGATATTTGTAAAAAGTTAATTATATATATATATATATATATATATATATATATATATATATATCTAACTGAACAAATAAGTTTTTTTTTATTTATCACACACATATTACCATCAAAACGGCCGACGGTTAGTTTAATCCACAATTCACTATCGTCTTCTAACATGCTGTATATAGTAGGGAGTAAAACTCTGAAAACACTATTTTATGCTTAATTTGAATAACTATTTTCTAAACAGTTTATAATAACTTAATGTTGTGTGTTATACATTTGTAATTTTACTGTGCTATTTACCTATATATATATATATATATATATATATATATATATATATATATATATGCAATAATTTTGCCTATAGTAACATAAATTAGTTAAAGTGATTTAATAAAAACATGATGAATAAACAAAACATTTCTTAAAAACTGTGTTCATTAATTTTCAAAGGTGGTTATATATATATATATATATATATATATATATATATATATATATATATATATATATACAGGGTGGGCCAAAATAAGGGTTCTATTTTTAAAAGTTCATCACTTTTTTATTTATTGATTTTCTTTAAATTTTTTTTAGAATAAGTAAAGGACCCCTTCCGAAGCAAGCATGAGCCGTATTAGCCCTAAGGAACGTACCCTCATAATAGAGTGGTACTTTAAATCCAATGAGTCGATTTCGGAGACTCAACTCATCTATCGGCGTCATTACAACACCAGAAACTCTCCTTCGGCAAAAGCAATCCGAGGAATTATTGCTCGTTTTAGGGACCAACAAGGAATATCCGACATGGCGAGAAGTGGTAGGCCTCGTACTGTACGAACAGCTCAAAATTTCGAGGAATTGGAGAGAAGTTTGGAGGAGGATGCATCCACATCCACAAGGAGGAGATCAAAAGAACTTGGCATTTCTCGAAGCTCACTTCGGAGAATGCTAAGAGAAAGAGGATATTTTCCATATAAAGTGCAGCTAGTTCAAGAACTTCAACCTCGAGATAATGAAAAAAGACTTGAGTACGTTATGCGACTCCAGGATTTGGCAAATGATGATCCCGATTTTCTCAAAAAACTAATAATGTCGGATGAAGCCCATTTTCATCTTGATGGGTTCATCAATAAACAAAATTGCCGAATATGGGGTACGGAGAACCCAAGGATAATTCAGCAGCACACATTACATCCACTCAAGTGCACGGTGTGGTGTGGCGTTACTGCTGAAGAGATAATTGGCCCCTATTTCTTTGAAGACGATGTCGGAAATCAGGTAACAGTAAAGGGTGATCGCTAGCGAGAAATGCTGCAAAATTTCTTGCAACCGTGGGTTGCCGCCAAACCTGACAGGATGTGGTTCCAACAGGATGGAGCCACAGCACACACTGCGAGAGATACCCTTACACTTTTACAGGGTATATTTGGAAATCAGATTATCTCTCGCAGTTGCGAAATTCAATGGCCTCCACGATCACCCGACCTTACAGCTCCTGACTTTTTCTTATGGGGTTACCTCAAAGAAAAGGTTTATGCCAATAAGCCAAACAATATTGAGGAACTGAAAGCAAATATTGAAGCAGAAATAAGAGCCATAAGTCCTCAGATGTTGCAAACTGTTATGGAAAATGTTTTAAAAAGAGCCGAAGAGTGTGAAGCCGCCAACGGCGCCCATTTAGAAAACATTATTTTTGCTTAAAAAACTCAAAACAGTGTAAAAAACAATACTTTAGTTTTTGTAAGTTTTAAGAAGTGTTTTTCGGCTAAAATTTGTTTTGTTTATTTCAAAAGGTTTCGGAAGGGTCAGTCTACACACACATAAAGTTTGGTGAGTTTAACTTTTATTTTGTGGAAGTTATTCAAATTTAAAGATAGGACCCTTATTTTGGCCCACCCTGTATATATATATACATATATATATATTACCTTCATTGAAAATTAGTGAACATAGTATTTTAAGAAAAGCTTTGGTAATTTATCATGTTCCAGGCAAACTAGATAAACCTCTTATCTATCTATCTATCTATCTATATATATATATATATATATATATATATATATATATATATATATATATATATATATATAAGAAAATAAGTGATGAGAATAAAAATTCAATTATATACACTACTTATTAAATCAGACCTTAATTAAACCAAGAGCGATATAAATACCACTTTTCTTTTCTTTAATCTATGGATTTTCAAAGATATGTCTTTATCATCAGAAGAAAACTAAATCAGTAAAATTCATATTACTGTTTTGAGCAAACGTTTGAAAAATATATATAAAAGATATAAAAATATTTTTAAATAAATGTTATATGCAAAGAAATTCATCTGCATTGAAGAAGCATAGAATGTCCGTGTAAGCATATTCGAGGATTCAGAAATATGAAGCAAATGTACGGTGAATAGTAGATGGCAATACAGAGAATCCGAAGTAGTGAAAAGTTCTGGTCTAAGAGATAGGGGTATTCAAGTCGGAGGTAAAAGTTCGTTGGCAGTAAAAAGAATCACCAAAAGTATGTAAATATATATGTCCCCAAAAATTAGTATTTTTTTTACAATTTTCTCGGGACAAAAATGTTCATAGCCATATTGATACTACCTAGGCAGATCAAAAAAAATGGCAGTGTCTGCTCAAACGAGAAAGATCTAGAATGATAAGAGCATATCTGTGAAAATCTATGGATTTAGAAAAGGAAAAATATTTTTTTAATATAGTCCTTGATTGAATTAATTGATGATTTAATAAATATTTTATTTTATCCAATGTTTATTCTCATGACTTATCTTCTCATACTACTGCCTTATCTCGTATATCGAGCGTCGATTATTCAAAGTAGAATATCATTTTAAGATATAATCTTTATCTTTATTAGTTCTCAATTCATATACATATATATATATATATATATATATATATATATATATATATATATATATATATATATATATATAGTCTAAAGAAGCTTTGAGTTATTTTAAACAAAAAGACAAAAAAAAAAAAAAAAGAAGGAAAATGCAGTTTAAATTCCCAGAAAAACTAACTAAATCCAAAATAGTGTAGACTTAACATTTGTTGGAAAATTCATAAATAAATAATATATAATAGTAAGTAAATAAAATAAAAAGGGGGATTAAGTATCTAACAGTGAAACAAAAGCAGGAGACCTTAACGTAAGCATCTAATATTAACACGGGGATCTTCAGCTGTTTACCATGTAACTGTTTCGGAGATTTAAAAACAGGACAGTTATATGCATGGCTCTCCAATGGTACAGATAAAACTACCATTTCCCCAATAATCAAGTGTCGAAATAATTCAGCTTAAAATGTTACTTATATATACATAAATAAATAATAATAAAATAATAATAATAATAATAATAATAATAATAACAACAACATACTACCCTTAAGACTACCGTCTTAATATATATATATATTTAAATGTTGAATTAAATAACGATAATTGAATTATCGTTTAATAATAATAATCTATAGTGATAGTGTAAAGCTCAATATATTGAATAGATCAATGAATTTAGAGGTGAAAGAAAGAATTGTAAAGATACAATATTTATTAAAACATCAAGAGTTCAGACCAAGGAAACGAACAATTCCAGCACCAAACTGACTAATACACATACAGGAAAAATGGAAGTTACTAATTACCGTGGGACCACCAGCATCTTACAAAAATATTTGGATTTCTGAACAATTTGAGTATTGTTTTCTTTTTCAAGCATCCATTTCCAAATAACAGATGCTTTTATTTTATTTCCGTCTTGACGTGTTTTTAGATATCATCCACCCTGACTTTACGCTCTCACCTCAACATAAGACTCTTCACCTTTGGCCCTTATTTTTGTTCTTTATTTCTATTTTGTTTTACTTCATATACAATTTTCAAAGTCAAATGTTGCCGATAATATTTACAACTACATTATCGGTTTTCCCTATCCTCTGATGAGAAGAGTTTATCTTTGAAAATCCATGGATTAAGGATATGAAGCTCCTTGCTCTGAACTCTTGATGTTTTAATAAATATTGTATCTTTACAATTCTTTATTCTCATCTTTCACCTCTAATATATATATATATATATATATATATATATATATATATATATATATATATATATATATATATATATATATATATATATATATATATACTAGAGAGAGGGAGAGAGAGAATGGTGTAAAAATTAATCTCAAATCTTATGAATCGGCAAATTACGCTCTATTTAGTTGGTTCATTCAGTTTTGTTAGCATATGTTTCCTCGATTATGTTTTAAAACAGGGTACTCATAGGAGGGGCAACTTGAAAGTTTTCAACCTCCATAATTTAAGTGGTTTTATTGCGCCGATGGGATTCGAACACGACACACCGAGTCATCAGTCCACGTCTGTATCGACTAATTCTATAAAAAATCTCACAAAGCAAACAACCATTAGGTCGTAAAAATGGTCTGAATCTCTTATCAGATTTTTCTCCCGAAATCTTGACTAGAATTTCTTTCCGGTCTTCATTGACAGGGATTTTTTTTTTGCTATTTCAGTCTGCCTCATCAAATGTTTAGCTATTCGTAATAATAGCCCCCAAATCAAAGATAATCCCGACAACCTTTCAGTCGGACGGGTATACTATTCTTTCCTTGACCGATGCTTTTTTCCCTGACCCCAAACTTATGGAAGTAACCTCATCAGTGGAAACTATTGAGTCTACACCGTTTCATAGGGAAGACGGGTAATGAGATGTCTATCGCTGTATCCTGCTTCCGAGATGACGATGCTGGGGCCAGAAGAGGAAGTTGTACGACGCCGGGGTAGAGGTTGTTGTTACTAGTCATCTCCTATTAGATTAAGAGTTGGATGGTGATATAACCGTTGACCAGAGACGGCGTTCCTTGCGTTTTGACAAATCGCATCATCAGGACATCCCGGTTTTTCAGTCAGGCTCAACGTGCGAGATAGGGTGACGGAGGGTTGAGAGAGAGTTTTCTCCTAATGAGGTTTTACGTGAAGTAAAATTGACATTCTGAACCTGGAGAATAAGCCTAAAACATTATTTCTGCGTGAGAGTGCAGACGAGTCTATTGAACGCGTACACGTATGGTCAAACATATACATTGTACGCATGCCTTTGATTCACGATTAAAGAATCGAACATTTATTTAGAAAGGATATATATAAAATATATTATCTAAAAGAGTAGAAAGTGAACTTTCGGTTTATTTTGGGCAGTCTCGTAACCCCCGCTTCCCTTATTTTGTCCTTAGTCCTCACATTCCATGAGCAATGTTTCTGACAAAGGGGGAAGAATTGCTGTTTTCTGTATCGGAATCTATCCATATAACACTTATGGTTGGCAAGTTTTTTTATCTTGAAGTAGTATTTTTTAGCTTCTTACATCAAGTGGCTCATGCCTTGTCTGGAGCGATTTCCATAAAAAGAAAATCAGTCATGAAGTGTTATCAATGCGTCAAATAACCTATAATTGTTTCTCCATCTCTCCTGTACACCAGGCCAGTCAAATAATAATAATACATGCAAGAATGTATCAAAATTCGACTTTTATAGTTATAGATTGCATGAATAACTTCTAATGTTCTGCATCTCTCCTGAACATTACTAAAAGGGCAATAACGTTGTAGGAGAAGTGGTAACATTGTAGTGTCAGAGCTACCCGATTAACAAAGCTCTTGTGTAAAATCCAAGGGGGGAGTCGGTATCAGAATCCGTCGTCCTCTGGTCGTCTCAGCCTCTGCATGTTGTAAGCAAATACGTGGCAGAAATAGCACCGCAAATTAATGGAGTGAGTGCGATAACGCTGTTTCTGCGTTATTCCTTTACATTCTAGGCCAAATCTTTCCCGACCTCACATTCAAATGCTGAACCTGGCTGTTTTCTGTATCAGGGGTAAAACCTGCAATCTTGCATGTTAAGTAATAGCTGCTATCAAGGAGGGAGGCTCTGTGCAGACCAGACACCCCTGACGCACGATCTTCGTGAGTCCTAAGGGTAATTTTATCATCGAAAGTCTCAAGATCTTAAAATAAATAAATGCTAATTTTAATATAAATAAATTTCTTAACGTTGATGTTTTACTTATAAAAAATCCTTATATATATATATATATATATATATATATATATATATATATATATATATATATATATATATTCATTCCAAAGACCATGCAAAAATCAATCCAAAATCATAATTTTCAGGAGTTCCTTCAACGTTTTAATTTTTTTATTTATTTCAACACCTCGATTGATGTTGGTTCAAAGAAATAAAAAATTAGAACATAAAAATTAAAAGAAACTTATCAAAATTATGATTATGGATTGATTTTTGTATGCTCATTGCAATAATATATATGCTCTGAATTTTGTAATACACTTTCATTAAGCTTGTAATTAGATAATTTCGGATACTGTAAGGAGTTTAAATTTGAAAATCTACAAATATATATATATATATATATAAGCAAATATTAAATTACTTTCGCCTACATATGCTGGCGTTTCAAACTATTGCTATCAATAGTGTAGGAGCCAATAATTTAAGACGGTCGCAAGATTCGAACCCGGTTACAGAATCACCCTAGACTCCGTATGCAAGCGTTCTAACCACACGGCCACGAGAAAGTAGACTTATTGAGAGTGTTCAATAAACGTTGTCGGAACATATCATATAGCTACGTGACAGTACATTTTTAACTCTCCAAACAGGGCTCAATGTTAATTTCTTAAAGGGGTTTATAACAATATTTAGTGAAGTAAATATTAAATTATTTTTACCTACATAGGCTGACGTTTCAAGCTATTGCTATCATCAGTAAAGGATATAATAATGTCATATTCACATATATATATATATATATATATATATATATATATATATATATATATATATATTCTTTTATATTCGCCCGGGAGAAATATAAAAGAATGAATTAAAATTTGTCAACATCCGACAGAACGCAAAATCAGACAATTTTAATGTTTAGAATAATTGTCGGTTTGGAATTGTGGAAGGGAGAAAACAGGAAAGAAGGAAGAAAAGAATGAAAGAAGGAAGGAGACGCAGTTGTAGGAGTCTTCATGCCCGATCTCATTTTGATTAAACATCCGCTCTATCTATTATAATGGGCACTTTTAACATTAAAAAGGCCTACAGAGACTTATTAAAATCAATTCCCCCGTTATATTTGTATAGAAATTCCCCTTTTTTGTTAGAAAAGAAAAAAGAAAAATGAGTATGCTCTTTGAGAACTACTGAAATATACAAATATAATTAAGGAGAGCTGCAGAGCACTAATAAACCATGTGTGTTCGAAGAGAAATGATGATATTCACAATAGTTAAAGTACTAAATATGACATTTATTTATTTAAAAATTACTACATAATAACGTTGAATTTTAAAAAGATGGCCCATAGTTCTCCTTCCTTTCCTCCCTCGTTGGAAAAAGTTTAACAATGTAAGTCGACTGGGATCGAATGTTGAAACTTTCGGTCTTTGGTCTACGTCGATAAACTCTTGGCCACGAAATCGAGTAGAAAATCTCTTGAAAAATAGGTCACTTAAACGAAGCCAGTACCTGCTTTGCCTTTAATTTTACGATCTGCCAGAAGGCGACCAAATGTAGGGTTACCCAGTCAAACGTTTTGGGTCATTTTTTATACGATGAAATTGATTTTTTTCTTTCAGTCTTTGGATACGTGTGAAAGGTGTAGGATTAAGAAAATTCAACTTTATGCTACTGTCGAGTATCTTGGCGTATATTGACTTAATTCGGAACTCGAGTCGATGAATAAATTGTAACTGCCATATTGAATAATGAAACACTGGATGGAACTATGTTCGTTAATTGCATTCTCTAAAAAAAACGGAATGAGTATAACTGTATCCATAATAGGTAGAAATAACGCAATCTGATATTCTCGTAAACAAGCGGAATTAGAAGGAAGCGTCCATTAAATGTGTGCATAATGTATTGTATTATGTAGTAAATTAATGGCAGACAAATAGTAAATATTAATGGTCAGGTTTTTAAAAAGTAGACGTTGTTCATTAGTTCCCGGTGTCGTTGGGGAGAGTGTTAGTACTAAAAGGTTAGCGGAAAGGTTTTTGCTACCACCTATATTAAGTATGTTCTCGGGAGAGTCTAAGATTGTTGGCCAAAAGTAATATGTACTTTTAGCTGAAGAAACTAATCACAAATTTACTATAACACGCGAATAATCGTTATATAGTGGTGAGTTTAGTAACCTGTGATGCATGTAGTCATTTTCATATTCTTGACAAAAGTACGTGGGAAAAATCATCTTCACGTTATATAATATATATATATATATATATATATATATAGAGAGAGAGAGAGAGAGAGAGAGAGAGAGATAGATAGATAGATAGATAGATAGGTACATATATATATATGTGTGTCTATATATGTCGTATATATATATATTTATATAGATACATATCTATCTCTCTCTCTCTATATATATATATATATTTATTATTAATAGTTAGACTTTCAAGATTTAAGCTTTAATATATATATATATATATATATATATATATATATATATATATATATATATATCGTCAAGAGGTGGATCTTTTTCTAAAATTAGAAAGTCATCGTTACTGAAATGTAATTTTCGATTGGTTTGGTACATGCTAAGTGCTTTACGACGCGGACTTAAAACATGGGTGAGCCGGGTTCGAATCCAGTTCGTTCCACAGAAAGACTGTCATCAAAATCAATACCTGACCTGTAGATAACATATATTGAGCTTAAATTATGAAAGTGTAACTATTAATAATATATATACATATATATATATATATTTATATAGATACATATGTATCTGTACACAGACATATAAATATACACACACACATACATACACACACACACACACACACACACATATATATATATATATATATATATATATATATATATATATATATATATATATGTAAGTAAATTACGTGTACAACAGAATGGTAGGATTAATTTTAGAGGTAGCATTATTAAAATCAATAAACAGACGAGTGGGAAAAAAAAAAAAAAAAAAAAAAAAAAGGAAAATTGTTAAAATTACCTTAAGGCCTTGTCGTCTGACCCTCTGAGAGGAAACGTCAGAATGGTAAATTAAAAACTAAAAGTCGAATGAGAAATGAAGGGGGGAGAAAAAAAAAATAAAATAAAACTTATTTCAGTTGGAGGAAACGAATGAGAAGGGGGAAAACATTTTTTTTTTTTTTTTTTTTTTTTCCCCTTCTCATTCGTTTCCTCCAACTGAAATAAGTTTTATTTTATTTTTTTTTTCTCCCCCCTTCATTTCTCATTCGACTTTTAGTTTTTAATTTACCATTCTGACGTTTCCTCTCAGAGGGTCAGACGACAAGGCCTTAAGGTAATTTTAACAATATATATATATATATATATATATATATATATATATATATATATATATATAAATGTGGCTATATGTATTATATAAGTAATTAAACAATTTAATTCAGAATAGCTTAAGAAAATTCGCCCATGTTGATTATACCAAACTTGAAATATAGGTGTAAGATCAGTTCCATAAGGTATTATGTACTTATAAATAGATTGAAGACATATTTAAATAAAGTTTCACAAAGGAAGACTCGTATAAGTGTTGTTACACGTATTTACCTATATGTTAGTCTTATAAAATCCTCGACTAAAAAAACTCTTAAACACGTGTAACAAGTCTTATACGATTCTTTACTTTCAGAAACTTGATTTGTATATGTTTGTAATGCATCTATAATTATACATAAAGAATCGAAAGTTAGATTCCAGCAATCATGTCTTTATTACCTTTCAAAATTTAAATACTTGACGGACTGTTTCGTCGACACATGAACAACCATGATATGGAGTTATATATCATGGATTTTCATTAATAGCGACTCTTAAAAAGAAAAGTTAAAAAAGCATCGTGTCCAGAAACAATCGAAAACAACAACTAAAACTAAAAACAACACTCACATAGTCAAAGCATTCATAAATGTAGTTTCAAAACAAGTACATAAGGTTATGTTTACCCAATTGAACGCCATATATATACATATATATACATATATATATGTATGTATATATATATATATGTATATATATGTATATATATATATATGTATATATATTTATATATATACATATATATATATATATATATATATATATATATATGTAAATATACATATATATATATATATATATATATATTTGTGTGTGAGTGAGAGAGAGAGAGAGGGGGCTGTTCTGATATGCATATCATGGATAATAAAATGCATTACATGGACATTGCTATGAACATCTGTTTTTGATATTCGAATCTATAGATCGATATTTCTGACAAGTTCCTCCGAGGATCCCTTTTGGGAAAATATATAAATTACTTTTGTATGAACGACACACAATTATTCGATCTGAAACTAAAAAGACTCACAGAAAAAGACACATTAGTTTTTTTTAAATACTGAAAGACACTTTTTATACACGCACTTTTTATTGAGAAACATTTTGGACAAAAGAATCGATATTATTTTCATAGGTTTTATCGCTCTCTTTCCTCATCGATTATCGATACAGGATAACGGGTCTGTGTTTGCGGAGACACAAGAATTACATCTTTATCAATGGTGGGATTTACAAAGCAAAGCAAGAAAGAATTACCAGAACAGTATTTATGGAAACTTTCTTACTTGAAAGACTTAACACAATTCTCCACTCTATAATAAAAGCCAATGCGCATTTATATATATATATATATATATATATATATATATATATATATATGTATATATATATATATATGTATATATATATATATATATATATATATATATATATATATATGTATAGATATATATATATAAAGGTTGAAGGCAATGCAAAGTTCCGGATCGCTGGAAGTTGTAAAGAACAAAAACAAAGCAAAAACGAAAATAAGTTGGGTATTGATCGCAAAAGGTTTGTTTATTTTTCTAGTCGAACTTACATAGACAGCAAGAGTGTTATTCTGTAATTGTCCGGATGATCAGGGATCAATTTAATATATTTCTAGAGTTATATCCTCTCCTTGTCAAAAATAAAGAAAAGAAAAAATCCCAGAGACCGAGATAATGCCAGAAGAGCTTCTGGCATTATCTCGGTCTCCGGGATTTTTCTTTGTTTTTGTTCTTTACAACTTCCAGCGATCCGGAACTTTGCATTGCCTTCAACCTTTTAAAAACCTTTAGTATTACTCCCAGCAATGCTTCAAGCAAACTATCAATTTCTACTATATATATATATATATATATATATATATATATATATATATATATATAACTAGCATGGTTGCCTGGCATTTCCCGGGGGCATTGACAACAAAATAGAAGAGTTAAAAAGTGTGTGTAACACTTTTCCTTTAAAACTTCTCTCTCTCACACACACGTTCTCTCTCTCTCTCGCTATCTCTCTCTATCTCTCTATCTCTCTATCTATCTATCTATCTATCTTTGCGTGCTTTTCTTTCCCTCTCTCTTCTTCATTAACACTCTCTGTAGCTTTCCCTATCTATATCCTTATACCCCTCACAAGTCACTCCCCTCACATATCCTCTTTTCTTCTCCTCTCTCCCCTTCTCCTCCTCTTCCTCTCAGTTCATTCTCTGCCCCATTTCTCTCTCTCGCCTTCTTTGGCAACTGGAAAAATCTTTGACGAATTACTACATAATAACAGAAAAAATAGCTCTAAATGTCTACTGCTTTTACTAATTCCGTTCCTGTTGACCACCTCCCCCTAACGAATAAATATTAAAAGGCATGTATCTCGATTTTGTTCGAGGCAATCCGGAAAATAATATATATATGCCTTGTGGGTATGTCGTCTGTAGTTCTTTTAATTTTTAACTGAACACGCACGTCCACAGACACACAGAAAACAACTTTTCATTTACATAATATATGCACTTCCATCCCCTCGCGCAAAAGTCAGAGAGTTAAACACGTGCCTTTTCTAACCCCCGGGCGAAACCATTTAAAGGGGTTAGGGAAACGAGAAGGCAAATAATAAGTCAGAGAACAACCACAAACTTACCCAGCTGCCTGATATTAATTTTTTACGAAATCCTCTACTCTATAATAAAAAAGGTATCGATGGGTGTTTTATTTCTTTTAGGTCATCAGAAATGATGATAATAATAATAATTTATATATGAAAAATTTAATTACTGACGCCATTCTATAACTTTATATGAATACTTTAGTAATAAAAAAGAGTCGCCAACCTAATAGGTCCCTCACTGTCAAGTACCTGTCCCATCGCCTCAATGTGGCATACTTGTGCTTGTTTTACAAATACTTCAATGGATTGTGGTCCGATGAATTGGCTGCTCTGGTGCCCCCTCGACGTAAATATACTAGACCAACTCGACAATCAACTAAATCCCATCCATTCACTGTGGAGGTCATCAGATGCCGGAGAGCTTTCTACTCAAATAGCTTCTTTCCTCGTGCTGCTGGCCTCTGGACTCCCTCCCGACCCCTGTTTCTCCTACAGAACTGACATGCAGAAATTTAAAATTAATGTAAACAGACATCTCGCTGCGCAGATCCCAATTTAGATTGACCCCCCCCCCCAACCTTTTCCTTTTTTTTCTTTCTTCTCAGTAGCCCCTTACGTCTACAGTGGCGGCCTGCCTTGTTTGGGGTGAACTACGTTAATATATATATATATATATATACATATATATATATCTTGATAAAAAACGAGTGCTAACACTGAAGAAGCATACTTTTCCGTCATTTTTGACGGAATATGTACACAAGTTATAAATAAATGTGTACGGTGTTTGCTATCTTATATCTAATGACAATTTAGTGAATGTCTGTCTGTGCGTAAAGAATTAGTAGAATTATTCCGAAATAGCTTTTGACCTATTTTTGTGTAGAATTATCTGCGTTTCTTGATCAAAATATCATTTATTTCACATTTTTATGCTAATATGTCACCACTTACCAAAACCAAAACCCACTCGACATAAGGGGTTAATGGTATTGTCAGATAAACAATGCTATGAGAGGATTTGAAGCGATGGGTGGGAAAGGCAGGATTTGATTACTGAACAAAGCGGCTCGACAAGTATTTGTTAACATTGAACTTGAATACGACCATGTTGTAGTCAGTGGGGAAGCATTTTTGTGGTATTGTATTCCTCAGATACAATGTTCTTAGAAAGAAACTCTCTTCATGAACGTTCCGCTTGGTTTTATGTACACATAGAGAAAACAGAGTTCTTTGAACTTGTGGTAGATATATGAGTTCTTGTTGTGAATGTTTTACAGTAGGTAACCAGAGATTAGAGCCCAGAGATTAATAAACTGACCAATGTTGGTGCTACCATTTGTGGGGGTTTCCCACGTGAGTGGGTGTCAGTTCATAGTATATAGTATTTCTAGCAGCTTCAGTTCCTTTAGGCTCGCGTGATTATTATTATCATTATTGTTATTGTTTTTTGTTTAGTGTTATTACATAGAAATAGCATTATTCTTTATTAATCCGGAAAATAAAGAGAATTATTATTTTGCCATGTAATTTACAGACGTGTTTATGGTGCGTACATCAACACGTATGCAAATGTAGATGGACACGTTAAAACCCAAAAAGTCACCTTTTCACTAAATGCACAAAGAGACCTGAAAAAAATAGTAGAGAGTGTTGATCAACATAGAGTGAGAAGGGGCGAGAGACACACATAGATAGTTTAGAGAGAAGTTGGGTTATTTGTTGTGTTTATTATAAAAACAAGAATAGTTTTAAGCCTCCCAAAATTCATGCTAGAATTGCCCGCAAGTACGGCTAATTAGAATAATTAAAACAGATATTTGAGCATAACTAAATCCCAGAATTAACGTATATTGTAGCATGTGTTTTATGTCATGAAAGTATATGAGAAAGGATCTTAAGGAAACGAACGTTGATTAACTTACATTAAGTATATATATATATATATATATATATATATATATATATTCTTAAATTACGATAGAAAGATAAACAAAATAAAAATACGAAGATAAAACAAAGTAAATATTCAAATATAAAAATTAAAAAAATAAAAAATAAAAAATGATATATATATATTATCAAAACTAACAGTTTATCGAACACCATACACCTAACCAACATTACACAAATATTCTAAACACCAATCATATATTTAACATAATATTAAAATAAAACTTAACTTAATTTATATTCCCTGTAAAACTGCTTTTTTGCTGCGGTCTATATCTGGCAGCCATTTTGTTTTGTATTATTCTCTACACAGTCGGAGAAGAATAAAATATTATTCTTCTTCTGGTCTAATTATTTTTGAAAAAGGGATGTCTTTTCCCGAAATATCAAATAGTGATTTTTAATCACCCGGACATCACACGAACAGCTAAAACACTCTTGCTGTTATGTAAGAAAAAAAAAAAAAAGGAAAAAAAAGGAAAAATAAATAGTAAGTCTTATATCGTATTCGATTTATTGTTATTGTTTTTGTTCCTTTCCTTTCAACTTGCATCTTACCCGGAATTGCATTGCCCACAGCCTTTCAAAAACTTACTACTAATATATATATATATATATGGGCGTGTGCGCGTGTCAGAATGTGCTAATCAGCTTTGACAAGTAGACGAAGAGAAATAAGCATGTAGCACTGAGCAGTTGTAAGCAACACTCGACTAAACCCGTGGAATGTCGACATTCACCGCTGATTCACTCGTCCATTTATATCTGTAAAAAACGAACGCGTGTGGTGATTTCCTCTTTTCCGCTGAACCCAATCGAGAAGCTGCGATCAATCCCGACTGTCACCGCTTCGTTCTGCTTTTCATTACAACGGAACGGAGGAAGCAATTTAGATTCAAAATTTGGGGAGAGGCAGACAATATCGATATTGCAGGAACGTTTATTGATTTAATTGGCATTAGCTGTATTTGTATAATTTTGATTATTCGGACTACTGTTCTCATCTTGAATATAATCATCATAACGTTTCGGCCACTGTAACCTCTGGCCTTCTTCATGTGTATTATTTCGAATTCGGGAATATTACTGTCGAACTCGGGAATCTGGACGAAATTTCAAACGGAACCCTTCATTTAATCCATGGGAGTAGCATGCTCTGGTTCCATCAGCCATGACTGAGAGAAGTCTTCAGTAATTCGCAATTCTTCAACCTTCAGATGACTGTCACTAAGAACTGAATGTTACTTAGTACTATATCCACTGCACCACGGGTCCTTGCAGACAATTCTAGTATGAATTTTGGGAGCCTTGAACCTACTCTTGTTTTTAATGTGTAGTCTTACTACTTATCACTGTATATCACTACTTTTATTACTACATATCATTGTATATATATATATATATATATATATATATATATATATATATATAGTACGTGTATTATATTAATTTCTGTAGATGTTAATCAGTTGAAACTCCAGTGTTTATAAAAAGTGCTCAATACCAAGTAGAGCTGTTCTTTACTATACATTTTTATTTATACAAACATGGTTGGTTACACATGTGCATACATGTTTCGGTTGTACTCTTCATAAAGGGTCAACCTTTTCAGACCAAAACGAGGGATTGCAATTAATCGTTTTAGTCTGAAGAGGTTGACACTTTATGAAGAGTACAACCGAAAAATGTATGCACATATGTAACCAACAATTAAAAAGTTTTACTATATATATATATATATATATATATATATATATATATGTATAACCTTATCTATTATTTATATTGTATTAAATTCTATACTAGGTCTGCTTAGTAAGTTATTGATGCCCAACATATGTGCTGCTTCTTTGAGTCGTCTTAATCTCCACCGTTCTTACTTCGTACCATAAGGGTAGATAGTTTCCCTTTTCCTTCCATATGTGGTCAGCCATGCCCGACTTTTCGATATCTCCACGTATTACAGCTTTCCGGTGTTCTTCTAGCCTTACTTTTAGTGGGCGACATGTCTAACCTTTGTATACTTTCCCACACTTCAATGGGTCGAATACACACAGTGCTTAATCATACATTTTTCCGTAGGGGGTTTGTTTGACTCTCACAAGATGCTTTTGGAGAGTTGAGTCGCTCCTGAATACTATCCTGATATCATATGATTACATATTCTTTGGATTTTTTCCCGAAAAACCCTTCATATATGGTATACAAACTGTGGTAAGTTTTCGGGTGGTTCCTTTAGTGCTTGGTCTAGATTTCTTGGAGCTGATGTCATGCTCTCTGAATGGTTGTTTCGATGGAGGGTTTCTCTTAAGCTATCTATCTCCTCTTGATATGTATTGCTGTTACTACATATTGTCTTTGCTCGATGTTTTAGGCAGCGGACGATTCCTTTCTTTACATTATGTGAATGGTGGGTTTTGAAATTTATATACTATCCAGTGAAAGTTGGCTTTCGATGTACAGATGACCTAAACTAAAAAATATTCCCGAGTTCGATAAGATACACCTGAAGAAGGCCAGAGGTTAGAGAGGCCAAAACGTTGTGATGATAATACTCAAGATGAGAACAGTAGTCCGAATAATCCAAATTATACAAATTATCAATCATCTAAAAAACATAATTAGCTGTATTTGTTTTTTGGTTTCATGAAAAGAGACAAATAAACGATGAACAAAAGGCATCTACATTGTTGTGTTATCTCTATATCAATATATGTAACAAAAATGTTTGCTAATATATATGAGGAATGGACATATACTGCACTGCTCCCCCATAAGCGGTGGTAATGCCTCGGAAGATGGTACATATACTAAATTACCCACAAAGGAGGAAGCAATGCCTGGAAGGATGATCTCATCACAAAATAACAGACACTACACAGGATGGTTTCATGACAAGAGGACATATACTACACTAACCTAAAAAAAAGGAGGAGGTAATGCCTGAGATGGTGGTTTCATCAAAATAGAACTTTTACTACACTACATCCCTAAAAGGAGGAGCAAATGCCATAAAGGATGGTCTTATGGCTAAAAAAAGACATACGACACATTGTCCTCCCCATAAAAAGGAAATATTTAATTGTTTAAACATCAATGCAGTGAATGTAAACATAAAACTTATATTTTATAAATAATAAGGGGCTAACAGCCGGATATGCAGTTCCGGATAAGTTAAAAGAAAAAATGTGTTATCTTTTTAAAAAAGATTATGTAATAAATTGTTCGTAGCTCTCTGGTTCCTCCGGATCATACTTTTCTGTTAATTATGTAACTTCCATAAACAAATAAAAGTTAAACTGAAAAATCAGCTCAATATTTTGATATTTTAGTACATAGAAATAAATAAATTATAATCCAGTTTTATTATTTTATTAAGCAATTAAATTATCTGGTTTATTTGCCGAAAAGACCCGATTACCATAATCATTAGTAGTAACATATATTTTGGTTTAAAAATAATGTAAATAATAAGAAATCATCTTTTTTTTTATTTTAAAACTGTTTCTCTCTCTTTCTCTCTTTAACTATCTGTCTGAATGAAATAACCGGTTTTTTCGGAGTGAAACAGTCGTTACGAAACCGAACCGCAAGAATGAAACCGTCATTGAAAGGCAAGAATGAAACGCTCGTAGATGTGGTCATTTCATGTCTATGAATAAATAGCACTAATTAATCACACTGTAATCATTTATAAATATGTGTAGATAGGAAAATAGTCTTAGTATTTGATCTTTTCTTGCGGGAAAAATCTCAATATGTATTTTATTTTATTTTTTAATGACAATATAGTAGCTCAAAGTAGTTGAGTGTACGAATGTGTGGATTGATAACTGAAATCAAAGGCGAAATTCCTTACTTTGCCAATGTTTAATTGTTCATAGAAATAATAAAATGTAACAATTTGTATTTAAAAATAAGATAAATTATAGATTACTGAAGTACAATTACGAATTTAAGGGTATCTTTTACAATAGCCCTCAAACGAAAACGCTGAAAAAACAAATATACAACAAATAAAAGTTACCGAAGCAGATAAAAGTGAATTTCCAACACACCTGTGACATTTATTAATGATTATAATCGGTTAAAAGTGCTATCATTTATAAATTGATATTTTTATCGTATAGAAATTCGACCGAAAACATGGCGGCGTGTCGTTCAAAATTTGCAGCCTCGTTTTCGCTGATTTTTTTTTTACTGAGACTCATATTCAAAGCGCAATTTTTCATTTTTCAGCCAAACAAAAGAACAAAACAAAATTACATTTTAAGCAAAAGGAATGAAATCATTTTCTTTTTATTTACATGTCATTGTGCTTTTATTTACATATTATTTTCATTCGTCACACCGTAATGTTTTTTTCCTGTTGTTTCTTGCATAAATATTCATGTAAATATGTTTAAATTTTTTTGTTGTTTCTTTAAAAAATCCCTTACCCTAACCCTAACCCTAAACCTAACCCTAACCCCTAACTCCAGCCCTAACCCTAACCTTTAACTCAAGCCCTAACCCTAAACCCTAACTCCAGTCCTAACCCTAAACCCTAACCCTAACTCCAGCCCCAACCATAAACCCTAACTCCAGCCCTAACACTAACCAAAATGATCGTTAAAATGTTCGTTTCATAAAATTAAATTTCAAAAATGCAAACCAAAAAACCAAAAAAACGCCGCTTTGATTATGAGTCCCGGTAAAAAAACAACAACGAGAACCCGACTGTCGACGCAATCTTTGTTGCAAAAGAAAAGACGTGCCAGAAAAAAAAATGTTTTCATGTCTAATAAAAACCCATTTATCCTACGTAAAAATACAAACAAATGAAATAGCTAACTAGGAAAATCTCCAGTCTCGACGTACGTCGCATTTATTTGTTGCATATCAATTTTTTTGACCACGTTCTACAACTTTTTTTGTAACCGACTCGCGAGTTTGAGGGCTATTGTAAAAGATTCCCGAATTTAATTTAAGACGTCCCTTTCAGTGAAGCAATCGTTACGAAACCGAACCGGAATTGAAACCGTCATTGAAAGCAAAGATTGAAACGGCCATTGACATGGCCAAATCCTGTTTACAACGAATAGCGGTAATGAATCATATAATATTTATATATTAAACCAATCTTGTTAATATGTTTATGCAGGAAAATAATCTCAATAGTAGATATTTTTCTTGTGGAGAAAAATCCTTAATTCAACATAAAATATACATTTTTCATTAATGTTATATTATTATTATTATAATTATTATTATTATTATTAGTAGTAGTAGTAGTAGTAGTAGTAGTAATAGTAGTAATAGCAGAGCTTGTAATTCATCTACGTCACATTTTGTGAAAGACTGCCAAATAGTTTTAAACTGATGTGTGATCATTATACTTAGTAGTAGTAATAGGAAGAAGAAGGTGAGGAGGAGTAAGCGTATGATAATAGTAGTTTCAGAAGTAGTTAATAGTATTACTAGTAGGAGTAGTAGGGGGAGGAGGTAGAAGAAAGAGAAGAGAAAGAAAAGTAATAAGAGTAGTAGTAATAGTTCATTCATAAAAAATTTTATGAAATTTGCCAAATGGTTTTGAACCTATAAGTTCTCGTTATTTCTTACTCCCAACGAGTTTCTATACGAGTCATTCAAAGTGATCGCTCACTGACAAAAAACCCGATGGTGTTCCCTGGAGTCTGAGTGACATCAATTCTTTCCAGATCCCCGTACTCTCCACTTCTTTCGATTAGCATTGTAAATCATTTTGCGTTCTCGCAACAACTGTTTTCCATTGACGACCGATTAATTTATCTCGCCTTTGAGTTGCAATAAACCTCCTCCAGATCTCAGTCCTCGCCCTTCCTTTCTAGCGGAGACTTTTAATCTTAACCCTAACCCTAACCCTAACCTCCCTCGTCGGTCTTTTCATCCTTTTAGATTCGTTACAATCATCTTTTGTGCTACTAACCGACATACGTGACACCGCATTTTTTTAGCAGAGTAGAAGCATGCTAGGTTATGGGAGTTTCGTGATATATCTATTCTGGTTTCATTCATATGAAAGTTGTTTAATGAACAATTAGAGGCGAGTATACGCAGTCAAATTAATTGTAATCATATTGGATGTAAGGATGAAAAATAATTAGTATGGGATCATGTTATATATTTGAAATTCCTATTTCATCTTAATTAGAACTTGATTAAATAGGAATTTATTGGGGCGAATGGAAGTTATAGCATAGGTAATGCGTCATAATATCATTATTAAATTAGTTTGGAAACTTCATTTTTCTTATGGAAGACGCTCCAAACAAGGCATGAAGCCACTTGATGTAAAGGAGCTAATCATAATAATATAAAGGGAGAGGAAGGTAGAATCACTTCAAGACAAACCTAGCCTGAAAGAGACCCCACCAACAGCGTTCAATTCCTTGAACTACAAACAGGCCAGCCCAAAAGTAAGCTCTTCAAGAGTTCAATAGGGAAGGAAGGGGTTATATGGTGGGCTGACTGAGAAAACAGTCTACTACTACTACTACTACTACTACTACTACTACTACTACTACTACTACTTAATCTTCTTGGCCTTTTGGCTAAGATCAAAGTGTAGTATCTGTTCCGATGGATACTGCACCCCATAGACTGGTATTGTCTTGGCCTTCGGGGCTTGATTTACGCCGGTCTATAGGTCTGTCCTGTGCAGTTCTAGGAGGTCCACCCTCCCAGGTTTCGCCTCCCCTCTTTTGGGAGAAGTAAGTTTATTGGTTACTGCCTGAGGCGCCCCTACCGGGGTATGCCGACGGGGCTTCCCAGGCAATTTTTAAACCCCACTTTCCCGACCCGACCTTGGGTCACATCTTACTTGTGGGAGTAAAATACTGGAGAGGAGTAAATCAATACTACTACTACTGCTACTACTACTACCAACAATAGTAGCAGTTTACTTTTTTACCTACAAATGACACATAGTTTAGGGCAATTTGTAGCAATTAATGTTAAGCAATAAGTTTTTTTTATTATTATTACGAGTAGTAGTAGTAATAGTAGTAGTAGTAGACATAGTAGTAGTAGTAGTAATGGTAGTAGTAATAGAAGAAGAAGAAGAAGAAATAATGTTTTAGTAGTAACATTATTAGCATTAGAATATTGCCCCCCATCCTCCTATCATACACCCGGCATCATCGTTTCTTCATATCAAATTTGGTGCAATTCTACCCAACAGTCTTGAAGCTTATGAGTCGTGATTATACTATTTGACCATAACTTATCAAAGTCAACAGCCACTCGAGCATAAGAGTTAATGAGGCGGAATGATTGTCAGCCGAAATATAAGGAACACTATGGGAGTACTAACTGCGTTCGATTACTTTTGGGGATGTTTATGGCAAGAATTTATAGACATTGGATTTGAAGACGACTAAGTTGTAATCAGCAGGGAAGCTGTCTCGCGGTAATGATATCCACACGTGGGGAATCCTTGTAAGAGAGCTTTGTCAATCGAAATTTCTACTGACGTTAGACACATGGAGGGAGAATGGAAAGTCTGTTTTCGTTTTGATAGAAAAACGAGTTCTTGCTGTGAATGACTTACATGGAGCCACCAAGGATTGGAGCTCAGGCGAGCACCTTTCATGAAAATGATAATAGGGTACAGATAGACTAGCAACGTTTCTTCTGTGAGAAACGGGTTCTAGATAAGATAAAAGATCATCTACTCATTAAATCTGTCGAAGTCGAGTTTTTATTCTGTCAAGGCAGGAAAAAGTGTTCTGTGAGACATCTCCCCAGATATGGCTGCAGTATTCCATCTTTGAACGTATCTGACTCTTATGTATGTAGAGGATTGCATCTGGAGCCAGATACTTCTTTATTAATTTTAGCACTTGCGATAGCAGTAATGCCATTAAGATGTTCCCCATTCTATGACGTAACCGGCATTTTAAGAATTCTCAATGTTAAATGTGATAGAATTATATCGAGGAGTTTTATAGCCTAAAAGTGACCAACATACACGAATGCTCAGTAATAATATATATTATCATAACTAGAAAACATATACGACCAGAGGGAGAATATTTTTGCTAGTATATATGACAAACGAGTATATACTAAACTGCCCCTCTCCCTAAATGAGAAGGTAATGCCTAGGAAGATTGTCTTATGAGAACAAGAACATATATTACACTAACCCCACAAAAAGGAGGAGGTAATGCCTTGGATGATTGCATAATGATAAGAGAACAAATACTAACCACCCACCAACCCCAAAAAGAAGTAAGGTAATTCGTGAAAGGATGGTATCGTGACAACATAACATATACTACAGTACCCCCGCCCAAATAGGAGGAGGTGATACCTGGGAAGATAGTATCATGACAAACGAACATATACTACATTATCCCTAAAAGTAGGAGGTAATGCCTGAGTGGATGGTCTCATGGCAACAGAACAGATACTACACTACACCCTGCCCCCCCAAAAAAAAAATGAGGTAATGTCTGGAAGGTTGGTATCATGACAACAAAACAGATACTATACTACCCTTCTAAATTGAGCACCAAAAAGACAGATATCAAATCTCCATTACTAATAGACTCCCACATTTATTTGATTTCCATATATTACAAGAGAAATGATAAGATATATCTATGGCGATACGTATTTCATGCCAGTAATCAAATTGACTAACGAAGCAAAAAATATTGCATCTCCATTTTGATAGCTTTTTATGTCAATAAACACGTTTTATTTTGATGCAGTTTTAGTTATATTTTATTATTTTCAGATCAATGAATTTAATCATCAGTAAAACGAGTATATATTTTTATCTCCATAAGTCGTTTTTATTAATGTAGTTAAAACTAAGCACTGCGTGTTTACTACAATAATGTTATGACGAATATTGCAAATGGCCACCGCCGTCAGACGCTAGTCGCCTCGCCTTATCGCGGTGAGGTGACTTTTACTGTGCAAGTTTGGTAATTATATGAAGTTGATGTGTTTTTTATGTGCTACGGTTATAAACTCTGTTGTCTGGTAAACAATTGAATGATTCCAATACTTCTCTAACACTTCGATGACTATTTTCAGAACGATTTGTCTTCAGCCTCAAAATACGTCTCAGTTTCCAATACTAATTCTTCATTGGGGTCAAATCTCTTTCACTGGAGCATTCTTTTTAAATCTGCAAACAGCTAGCAGTCGCTGGGGGTTATATTTGGAAAATAGGCTGTGTGTGAAATAAATTCAAAGTTCAATTCGTGTAGTTTTGCTATCGTTTCGATCGACTCGTTACATGTCTTGCTATAAAAGCACCTTTTTCTTCTTCATTTGTGGCGGTTCTATGGCCGATTTCCTCTTTCAAAGCACCAATAATATAATATTCGCTATTAATAGTTCTTCCTTTCTCAAGTTAATCGATTATACCTAGTGCATCCCAAAATACGGAGGCAAAAACTTGTCTGCTGATCTTTGCGTCTTTGATCGCTTTAGACGACTTTCATCTGCTACTGTCCACTCAGCTGACTGGTGATTTGAGTCCGGAGTCAAGTGGTGGATCGATGTTTCTTCTTGCGTTTAAACAGTTGCAAACAACACACTGAACTGTTGACGTTTTCGTTGTTTTTGATCGACTGTGAACAAACGCGGCAGCCACGTTGAACATGACTTCTTATTGATAAATGTTCATGAAAAACGATGATTTCTATAACTCCTCTGCTATCTAACATAACTTAAATTTATGATCGGACGAAACGAGTTTCTGGACGTTTTTGACGTTTTCCAGGACAACTGCTCAGTTTTGCCGACCTGAGCGTTCAGCATCATTTGTGTCCGTACGATCGCGTCTCAAGTGAGCATGACATCTAGCAATCGTTGTTTTTGACAGAGCAGGATAAATAATTGTAGTAGTTATGATCGCGTCAAAAGTCTGGCGTATGCATGTTTATTACACACACACACACACACATGGATATAAAGAGAGATAGAGAGAGATAGGGAGGAGAGCGAGAGAGTTCGTCGGAGTCTGTTGAAAAGAAATCAATAAAGTGCTCGATCGTCAGACTGAGTGCTAGGGCACAATTTATTTAAAAACTATACGTTACATATTCCAGAGACATTCTATGGTTTCATTAAACATGGATGAAATCTTGACAAGAAACTGCCTAAAGCCGGTATCGAAACTCGACCGTCTAGACGACAGACAACACTTATAATCCCTAGGCCATTTGCCTGCTGTTAAGATAGGTGAAATCACAATGATAAACATTGTCAAGTGCCGGAAGCTCCTTTTGTTTACACAAACAGTATTGCGTCTATACGCTAGTAGCAGTTTGTTATTTTCCTTACCAATATGCCCAACCCAAGCGTGACAGAAGTTAATAGATATCCTTATTATCATTAATAACGAAGATTGCTGTAGAGGGTTCTGATCGACCTAAGCGATATGATATTCCCCCCTTCTGGTGAGTCGGACAATATCTCGGTGAACAGTGTAATTGAAATCACGAGCTTGGCCGCGATTTGATTCTTTGAGATTAACCTATAATATAGCTCTTCTAAAAACTCTGATGATTGTAATGATTCCTTTTGTTTCAAAGATGTTGCGTTCGACTTCCGGTCTGATCGTACTATAGAAATCCAGAGTTATGCCGACCTACAGCAAAATGAGGGAGAATGGTAGGGGATATGTAATATACACAAACGACAACGACATCGCTAAACTTAGATTCAGGACGGAGGCCCCTGGGAAAAAGCCGAGGAGATAGCCAAAAAAAGATAAACTCAGAAGAAAACGATAATACGTTTTAAACTTTAAATATATATATATATATATATATATATATATATATGATTATTTTTATTTACACAGACATGTACAAAATATGATATACGGTTAAGATCGGATTCTAACTCTCCCTCATGAGTTTATAATAGCTGTTGATCGATAACATCGACACCCGGTGTAGCAGATTTTGTACATGTCTGTGTAAATAAAAATAATCATATATAAAAGCTCTATTTGATATTGAGCACTTTTTATAAACCCGGTTGACATTTTTTGGATTACTACCCTGTGGATGTTTTACCTGGTTTATATATATATATATATATATATATATATATATATATATATATATATATATATATATATCTGTTTAAGAACGGTCGGTAAAAACATATACTTTAATTTTATGAATAGTTAGATTAATAATGATAGCCGCTGATGAATGATTAGAAATATAAAAAGATAGGATACGTACATGTTATTTAAAAAGATGTGAAGGGAACATAATTCCATGGATAAATAATAATAATACTACTAATAATAATAATTAATATTGCCTGTAATTCGGGCTATAATCGCCAAGTTTTTAAAAGTTTTTTGAATTTTATTTGTACAGTTTGCACTGAGGTTAGCCACACCAAGAAGGAAATAAATGCATATGAGGATTTTACAAATATCTTGATCTTAGCCGAAACAATTGTCTGAGAAAAAAAAGAAGTTTGAAACAATCTGTCCTCTATGATAATGATGTGGTATTGAACTACTTAAAAATTCTGAATATATCATAGCTCTAGCTTTTATGAGCTATTATAAGTACTTTGTATTACAAAAGTTAAATATATATATATATATATATATATATATATATATATATATATATATAATATTTATAAATAAATATTAAATTAGTTATACCTGCGGACGCTAGCGTTTCAAGCTTATTTCTCTCATCAGTGCAGAAAGTAACAATTTCAGACGGTCAGAAGGCGAAAACCCCGTTAACAAGCAGTCGCCATATTTACTCAGCCACCGCAAACTTTCACGTGATTTAGGGAAATTAAGATCTATATCTACCTTAAAGCAGGCACAGATAGAATGCTAGTCGAGAGTGTTCGACGAACATAATCGGAACTTTGCATTAGAGCTTTTTGACAGTCTATTTTTAACATCCCCGAGAGTGGTATTTCCATCACTTACTATATATATATAAATATATATATATATATATATATAGATTTAGATTTTTCACTTATAAAATAGATCATTCAGTGAAGACCGGGGTTGTTCCAATAAATAACAAGCTCGATGATACTCGATTACAGAGTACAGAGCATTTATATGTGATTTTATGAAGGCTTACCAAAGCATTCCTTTCAAGACACCAATGATCCCCATTAAAGATATTTTTTCTTACAAATACTATTTATTCAAATTAAATTTAATTTGAATAAATAGTATTTGTAAGAAAAAATATCTTTAATGGGGATCATTGGTGTCTTGAAAGGAATGCTTTGGTAAGCCTTCATAAAATCACACACATATATATATATATATATATATATATATATATATATATATATATATATATATATATATATATACATATATATATATATATATAAGTGTGAAAATATATTTATGTCAATTAAGCTACGCAAAGGCTTCCACGTTTCATCCCCATAAGGAAATGTCAGGCTAATATGCATGAAGCTTTGTTGCCGGGTTCTTTTCTATACACACGTGGTGTTTAGTCTCGCGAGTTAACCAATCAGATTATTTGTTATTCTGTCTTTAGGATAATAAAACATAATAAATAAATAAACAAATAAATAAATAAAAAACTAAAGTAGACTAGCACCTGAAAATAGAAATACTAGTGTTATATTATAGATGGGGCCCTATACCGTTAGATACGATTAAGTCAGCTAGTGTGACTTATGGCTAGGGTCAAATGAAGACAATGAGTGCGGGTCGAGCTGACATGCACCGAAGGGGACCGTTATGAGTCAATCATGTTTTTGAAAGACCATAACAAAGTTACAAATTCGACGCCAACACAGGAAATCTCGGGCCAGAAAAGGTCAGAAAAAATGAGTGAAGGAAATGCTTTTGCATGACTTGCGCACGTGTGAATCTGTGACGTCACTCCTTCTTCGTGAGAAACGAGAGTTTTTGAAACAGAACGCTTTTGAAAGTGATAACGTAAACGTCGAAGATGTAGTCGCTTGTCGTAATGGTTGGATCTCAAAGAGATCCAGTAGAGAAATCAGTGCATCGTCGCACCCCACAAGAGGTATGAATGAGAATCGAGCGAACGAATGGATAAAGCCTTTCCAGAACCAATAAGTCGAATAAAAAGAATTGAATCTCTCTCGGAAGAAAAATTGTCTCCGCGTTTTCTCCTGCCTGTCTATAACGTTTATATACAGATCAAAGACCACCAGTATCGATCAAGGCCAGAGACACAACGAAACCGCCGGCACCAACGGCGATCACAACCAGACGACGAAAAAATGTAAGATACCTTTTTGTGCATAACATGTTCGAGTCCTAATCTGTTAAGCTGAAAGAGTTTAAAACAGAAAGAAAAAAGTGCACCATGTTTAATTTGATATGTTAAAAAGAACAATGTTTTAAAGTAAAATGTTTTAACGAGAAAAATGCTTAATGTAAAGAAAAATGTGTTGAAATAGTAACTGTGTAAAAAAGAGAACAATGTTTTAAAGTAAACGAGAAAAATGATTAATGTAATAAAAAATGTGTTGAAATAGTAACTGTGTAAAAAAGAGAAACAATGTTTTAAAGTAAACGAGAAAAAAGCTTAATGTAAAGAAAAATGTGTTGAAATAGTAACTGTGTAAAAAAGAGAACAATGTTTTAAAGTAAACGAGAAAAATGCTTAATGTAAAGAAAAATGTGTTGAAATAGTCACTGTGTAAAAAAGAGAACAATGTTTTAAAGTAAACGAGAGAAATGCTTAATGTAAAGAAAAATGTGTTGAAATAGTAACTGTGTAAAAAAGAGAAACAATGTTTTAAAGTAAACGAGAAAAATGATTAATGTAAAGAAAAATGTGTTGAAATAGTAACTGTGTAAAAAAGAGAACAATGCTTTAAAGTAAACGAGAAAAATGCTTAATGTAATAAAAAATGTGTTGAAATAGTAACTGTGTAAAAAAGAGAAACAATGTTTTAAAGTAAACGAGAAAAAAGCTTAATGTAAAGAAAAATGTGTTGAAATAGTAACTGTGTAAAAAAGAGAACAATGTTTTAAAGTAAACGAGAAAAATGCTTAATGTAAAGAAAAATGTGTTGAAATAGTCACTGTGTAAAAAAGAGAACAATGTTTTAAAGTAAACGAGAGAAATGCTTAATGTAAAGAAAAATGTGTTGAAATAGTAATTGTGTAAAAAAGAGTACAATGTTTTAAAGTAAACGAGAGAAATGCTTAATGTAAAGAAAAATGTGTTGAAATAGTAACTGTGTAAAAAAGAGAACAATGTTTTAAAGTAAACGAGAGAAATGCTTAATCTAAAGAAAAATGTGTTGAAATAGTAACTGTGTAAAAAAGAGAACAATGTTTTTAATTAAACGAGAAAAATTCTTAATGTAAAGAAAAATGTGTTGAAATAGTAACTGTGTAAAAAAGAGACCAATGTTTTAAAGTAAGCGAGAAAAATGCTTAATGTAAAGAAAATTGTGTTGAAATAGTAACTGTGTAAAAAAGAGAACAATGTTTTAAAGTAAAATTTTATTAATTAGAAAAATGTTTGGAAAGAAAAGATATTTTAACGAAAAAAGAACTTAAAATAATGTGCTTTAAAAGAAATGTTTAAACAAAAAGTGTTTTAATAACGAGAAGTGTTTAAAAAGTATTGTGTAAAAGGACTGGCAGTTTAAAGGCTTAAAATTGATTAATTAGAAATGAGTGTTGAAAACGTTTCTAAAGCTTTCGATTTACTCTCGTATTATTAGAAGCGTTTAAAAGACTATTGATTTCGAGCCGAATAACTTTCATTGATTATGTAACAAAGATTAATTTGGTGCCGTTGTTTAAAAGATATTAAGAACTTTGGATCGGTTTTGTCGAACGAGCCTTAATCGGCGCTTCCTATGGATTTCGTATTATGATTTTGTGGAAGCGTTGGCAACGAGGTGTCGTCGATTCAAACGTGTAATGTAACACAAGCACCCACGTGTTAAAATAAGGTCACCTATACATTCAACACAAGAAAGAATCAAGGATGAGTCACCCCTATATTACACAGAACCAAAGAATAAAAAGTAAAATCTACCAAACCTTTGTTTGTGAGAAACCCTACTATTGGCTAATGGAAACATTAACCCGTGGGAGCGAATAGCACATAATCTGAGCGTTACTTAGCTATACTAAACACCAAGCGTATACGCATAATCACCCGGCATTTCAAACTCCATGCATTTTAGCCTGACGATTCCTTACTCGGATGAAACGCGGAAGCCTCTGTGCAGCTTAATTGCCATAAATATATTGTCATAACTTACTACCTAGCTCTACTCACGTATTGAGTACTGTTGAAGTTAAAATATTATATCTCCTTATAACATTTTATGTGGATACATGAAATAATAATAAGAAAATCATATATATATATATATATATATATATATATATATATATGTATATATATATATATATATATATATATATATATATATATATATATATACATATATATATACATATATATATATATATATATATATATACATATTAAAGCAAGGAATATAGATGTTTGTGACATTTGTTTGGGGGGAATGAAATTGAAAAGTGTAAAAACGAGAGGAAAAAATAATTTTAAAATACATGAATATACTTAGCCGGCTTTCGTCCACACTCATAAGAGTAAATACGTGAAAATAATTCAAGCATTACGACTAAAAACTTTTAAAAAGTAGAATGAAGACCAGTGACAAGTTTAGGAGAAAAAATGGGGAGGTCACAAGTGGATCACATTGAGTTCTAGAAGAAGAAGAAGAAGAAGAAGAAGAAGAAGAAGAAGAAGAAGAAGAAGAAGAAGAAGAAGAAGAAGAAGAAAGGGTAGGAAAAGAAGAAGTAGAAGAAAAAAGGGAGAGTAGGAGTAGAAGAAAAAAGAGGGGGGTAGGAGTAGAAGAAAAAAGAGGGAGAGTAAGAGTAGAAGAAGAAAAAGAAGCAGTAGCAGAGAGGGGTATGAGTAGGAGAAAAAGAAAAACAAGAAGACGAAGAACAACAAGAACAGCAAGTACAAGTAATGAAGATAATATATTAATAACACTGAAACTGAAGAAAAGAAAATTTTAAAAATGAATTAGAAAATATAAGAATCAATCGTGTTTTTATGAAGAAGAAGAAGAAGAAGAAGAAGAAGAAGAAGAAGAAGAAGAAGAAGAAGAAGAAGAAGAAGAAGAAGAAGAAGAAGAAGAAAACATAAAATGTTTTTATTTATATCGATTATCATATTCGATCCGGATCAATTTTTTTATCAATAATTGGGAAACCATAAAAGAGACAAAAAATAATGCGTTCATGAATAAAAATGAGAATTGTTCAGACTAGTTTATTCATTGTTTTAAAATGGCAAACGTCCGCGATGAAGAAAAAATAGCAGTCAATAAATTACAATAAAAGACACAAAAAAAACGAAGCAAGTTTTTTGCAACCAAAACCTAGAGAATTTAATTCCTTTTCAATCATCGTATATATATTTTTTTCTTGCTTTACGGCCCAAAACTCAGAACTTTATTCCTGGCATTTCAGAAATCTAATTGCTCCCCCCCCCCCGTTTCCCTCCCCCAATAACCGCTGCTGATATCTTCGGCTTTGAAAGCATTCTTTTCGGTGTTATTCATTATTGTAACTCTTAAAAGAGTTCATCAGGTTTATGAATGAACAAAAAAAAGAAGGTATTTTTCATCGGCCTAAAACTGTAGTGAAAAGAAAAACAACGTATTTTTTTTTTGTTCGATTGTCTTTGGTTATATTTATTATTCGATAATTCCAGAATGTTTTCTTTTAAACTTTTTAGAGTTCGGAATTATATATCCATCCTACCAAAAGGGAGTTGACGTTGGCTAAGTGGTTTACGATGCGGACTGACAACCTGGACATGCCATGTTCGAATCCAGTCCGTTCCGCAGAAACATTCTTACTTAGGATGTTGGCAACCTTCACGTGGTACCTCCTATAAATATCCGAGGTTTTTCTTAAAATAATTCTGACTAGAAAGATATCGGGGAAACTAATGTCGAAAACAGAATCATTTGATACATATGAAATAAGAACTGGAGTTTCCCGCGATTGGATGAGGAGCCTTATATACATTTTACCCGGCGCCCATGACACTCTATTAGCGTTTTTATTCTTTTTTTTTCTTTCTTTTCTTTGCTTTTCATTTCATAATCTTCAATTTAATTGATCTAGGCCACAGGATGTGCTCAGTGTTGATTGGGAGAGGTGTGAGTAAAGTTACATTAATTGAAATAAATTCCAGAAATTACAAATCAAACCAAATTCATTGGCAAAAAATTGCATATTTTTATGTACAGTTGTATATTAAAATTGAAAAGTTGTGCGGTTATTTGGGTCGAGAAGCTGGATTAAAATGACCATTTTCAAATAATGAACCAAAAAATTACATTTTTTGAAAATTAACAAACACTATGCCTCTATTTCAATTTGAAAACATACGCTTATCCGGCACAGCTTGGGTAAATATGTTCGTACCAGTCTAGGAAACGTCCTTGACTATCAGTTCAACAGTGCCTTTGTTGCTGTTCGGCTGAGATATTGTTCTGTTCAGATCCACCCTGCCAGGCTTCATTGTTTCTCTGAGAAAGGGGTTAGTTTAGTCCATATCGCCTGAGGCGCTTCTACTGATGAATGCCGATGGGGTTACTCAGGTATGTTGTAGGCCACAGTTCGCTTCACCTAGTGTGTTGACTTTTCAAAACTTTTTCCCGGATTGTTTGTCTAATTCCCTGCATGGGAGGTAAAAAAAATGCGCTTCGTATGAATATGGCTGAAGCAAGTGGTGTTTACCTATTGCTATAAAAGCAAGTGGTATATATGTAATATAGGGATAAACAAAAACAAGCACATGCTGTAAATGAGCAAACATTGATTTTTCAAAGATTCACAAAAAATAGCCGAATTATCGCATCTCGATAACATTTGCAGCATTGGAATGGTTAAGTGATAATCTTTCTCATAAAAAATTGCTGACTCGAAATTTTTAAGAAATCCTTTTTTTTTTGTAAGGAGTTATATTTTTCATGATCGATGCTGCCGATTATTTTTTGAAAGCATAAAGTACTACATGCTAAAATTAATTTTTCTATAGAAATTACTCCAGACAAGGCATGACGCCATTTGATGTAAGGACCTAACAAAAACGGAAGATGATTATAGCAAAGACAAGAGATTCCTATTGGCTGTTGTCTTGAAAAGACCAAGGTTATTAGTAGGAGGGGAAAAGTCAGCAATCAGTTCCACGAGTCTGCAGTTCTTAGAAATAAGCTATAGATAGGAGGGGAACAGTCAGCAGAACGAGAGTTCCACAAACCTGCAGTTCTTAGAAATAAGCTACTGGAATAGGAAACCGTATTACAATGAGGTATCAAAACAGCGAATTGATGGAGACAACTAGACAACGAGTCAAACGAGCCGGAACAAAAGAAACAGGAAATAGATCAGACAATTATGAAGAACACATGCCATATTATTTATTGAAAAGACTGAGACTAGCAATATCACATCTGTGAGAGAAAAGGTGCAGAGAAGAAGAAAGGGTGGGGACAATCAAATTACAGATACGTTTCTGAATCTTATCAAGAACCCTCAAATGGGGCAGAGATTCACCAACCCAAATATAACAATAGTACTCCATACTTGGTAGAGATAAAAAATAACCTCAGGCGTGAGAAAGTTTTTCGAGCGATAGAGAAAACCGACTTGACGAGAAGCAGAATCTAATGTAATATACGTTAGAATTATTAATATTAAATAATCATTTTACTATCGCTGTTCAAGATAAATAATAAATAAATAATTGATGCTTACAAATATAGTTTTCCTTCTTTTCAGAAATGCGACGCCAGTGAATATTTAATTTCTATCAATATGTGACGGAGATTTAATAAATGTTCGTAATGGTGTAGTTTACAATCCGTGCTGAAACTGACGCATCTTCCGGCAGTTTACGTAAACAGCATAAAAAAGCCGAATCAAAACTTCGTGTTCTAAAATTCAAAATAAGGTGACGCTATCAAACAGGAAAAATCAAAGAAATAACATTTCAATAAAAAATAAAAATTTTTTAAAAATAACATTTCAATAAAAATAAAATGTATGGTAATTATAATAAAAATATATTTATGTTTTTACGATGAAAATATAATGAAATAACTGTTAACAAAAGTTTATTTTGTTTCGATGAAGTTTTGTTTTGTTTTTAACTGGTACAGCTTTTTAACCTGACAGACTAGGCAAGGGTTAGGTTAGGGTTAGGGTTAGGGTTCGGTTGTTTATTAGTAGGGTTAGGGTTGAAAAGAAAAACAGTTTCTTCTATTGTTTTTTTTAAGTTGTCCATTAGCGAATTTCGTCTTGTTAGCTTACATATATGTTCTGTAACTTTTCTTTTAAAGTTTTATTTTCTGACAAAATTAGATAATTCCTTTCGGAGATTAAATCGTCTGTCCTAACTACATAAAATCCATGATCGCTTTAACCAATTTTCGTAACTTGTTGAATTTTACGCTATATTTAATTCGCGATTGACAATTATCGTCTGCTGCAATCTGATTGGCTAAGCATTTCGGCATCGTCTGGCGGTTTACATACATTGCAGGAAAATGCCGACGAAACGTCGGTTTTAGCATGAGTCGTAAACTGCACGAGCATCGAAATGTTTTTTTTAATAAAAAAATTAATTAATATTTGTCTAAGCATTTGCTTTTCTTCCCCGACTTTGCATACGACTACTAAGCCTTGCTGTTCTTGATGTCGGAAGTAAAAACCTACAATCCTGCAGGTTATCGAATAGCTGTAACGAACATGGAAGACTTCATGCAGACCAGATCATCCTGAGACACGATTTTCGTGAGCTCTATGCAGATGGCCTACTCGCTTAACAACAACTACAGAATGCGGTATATATAGGGCATTGGATTTTAATCATGCTTGACTCATTTCGTTTAAAACCTGTTTATGTAATAAATGTTCAAACTTTGGCATCGACTACATCTTCATAACTCGAGTGATTTTAAATTCTTGAGAATAATCCGAGCTGGATACTAAACATAGCGTTATGATTATGGGAAAAATAGAGACTTGGGTTCACTGAATCGTTACAACGAGGAGGCCACCTGCTTTGATAAGATTCTAGGACTGACTTTCACTCCAGACCTGAAATAGAAGACTTACATAAAATCTGTTGCTATGGTTGCTGGAAAAATGATTGGATCATTCTACCGCTCCAGAAAGTAGCTCACTCCTGACGCAATCCTCTACGTGTATAAGAGCCAAATACACCCTAAGATGGGGAGGTACTGTTGCCACATCTGGGGAGGTGCTGCTCAGAGCACACGTTCCTGATTTGACAGAGTACAAAACCATCTTCGAAAGTTAGTTGTTGATGCCCCCTTCTCTTTCCTACAGCCTCTTTTCCTTTCTTCCCATGTGTACATAAAACTAAACGGATCTTCCATAATATAAGTTTATTTCCAAGAACTAGCCGCCTGTGGAACACAATACCATTGGCTGCTTCCTAGCTGACGAGAACATGGTCGTTTTCAAGTTCAATGTTAACAAGTTCAAACATCGTTACCAATCCTCACGATTTATCATCGTCCAGTTGACAATCTAATTGGCCCTTATCCTCGAGTGGCCTTTGGGCCTTGATAAGCGGTGACTCGTTAGTATATAAAAAAGTATTGCTGATCGACATTAAATAACGCCGAAAGGATTGATTTGCCGTTAAACAGGAAATCTGAACCCTCTTTCTCTCTCTCTCTCTCTCTCTCTTTCTCTCTGTCAATTCTGACAAAATCATGATTATTACTTATACGCTACTACCCTTTGGCCATCGCTCGTATTACAGTATTGGACCCTTCCCGGCTCCCTGTCGGATGGTCCAGTCCTCACAACAACGTAGAGAATTAATTTCCAATTTTGCCCCGCAAGGAAATCTGTTTGAAATGGAATCGGATATTAAGTTTCTCGGTTTAATTTCCCTGAAGATTTCTGCGAGAGTTCCAGGATCACCACCAGCTATAAATTTGGTAGCATCCTTCGTTGCTTCTCCCCCTTCTACTTTCACTCTCCTTTCCCCACCACCCCTTTAAGAAAACGCACTTATTTCTCTGTGAAAGTGCCATCTTTTAACTTTACTGGATTCCTTTTCAAAAATCAATTCCTTTTTCCTCTTTTCTTTTTCATTTTCAACCCCACCATGCGTTTTACATTCATTAGACACATACAATTTTTTGGCAAAGCATTTTCAAAAATGCTTTCGATAGACGCTCACGTTCGACTCGTCGTCTCAACCAAATGACCTTAAAAACGAATCTGTTGTTTTGTTGTACGGCTCAATTAAAAATGTCTGACGAGTATATTAGCTTTCCGGCGTAAATAAAGTATGTAGATTATAATTTAGAATGGTTTGTTTCTCTTTAAATCTTATAGGATCTGAAAACTTATATCATTACTTTTAAATTCTATTAAAGAAAAATTAAACACTTATAGAGAGCGGAAGTGTTTTCCCCGAAATATCGGCTTCACAAATACAATTCAAGTGAACAAAGTGAAAAATGGAAGCAAGTAAGATTAAAAAACATAAATAATTTTAAAAAAACAAAAAACTTTTATTTTATTTTCAGCATTCTTTCTCACGACCCGGTATATTTCCGCATTGTTATAAGCCTCCTATAAATTGTTTATATATAAACACTTACAGGTTCCAAAGCTACTTGTAAGTTTTAAGTTAATTTGTCATTAAGAACCCTTGACATAACGGATGCGTCAAATGTGGTCAGCATTATACTACAACAAAAAAAACAACAACCCAACTACTACTATTACTACTATTACTATTACTAAAATAATTGAATATGTATAGGCCTCATAACAGCTAGATACGGTTGCGTCAAATTTAGCGTTCAGCAGTCTATGCATGTTGGATGTGTCATATTGAGGATCAAAATTATGCTACTACTACTACTACTACTACTACTACTAATAATAATAATATTAATAATAATATTAATAAGAGAACTATTAAATATACTACTGCTACTACTATTAAAACAATTGTAACCCTTATAGGGTCCAAAAATACTCGATAGAGATAGACCAAATTTGGCGTAAACCTCCCTGGACATTATGGATGTGTAATACTGAAGATCAAAATTAAACGCTTCTTTTCAGTGTGGACCCCCAAAACAAAACATGCAATCGCTGATGTCACCGGTTTTTGCGTTCTTTAAGAAATCCATCCGCGTTACTTTTATTATGTTTTTAAATCTCCCTAAAATAAAGTTATACTTATAGGAAGTTGTTTTAAAGTAAAATAGTTTATTTAAAGAATAAATTATCGAACTTGGAAAGAAACGCATTCTTTATTTTGAGATCTGTTTTTTCTACGGCAGGGGCTATTGTTTACGCAGAAAAATGAGATTTTTATGTGAAATGTTAAATATGTATGGATGAGCAAAAGGGAAACAATTTACGTAAATTTAATACTACACTTATAATAACAAAAAATATAACTGAAATGAATACCTTTAAGGGAAAACAGTTTTGAATTTCATCAAAATAAATATAAAAAATAGTTTGAAAGGACTAATGGAAGAAACCATTTCGGCTATTACAACTAATAATAATAATAATAAACACTTAGTCTGGAAAACAATCGGGCAAAATTGTACTGGATATATCATGAAGAGCCCTTGGGAAGCCCAACGTGTAATAGTGGACATTTAAAATAAGGCTACTACTAATAATTTTTCTCATTCTTATAAAAACGTATAGGCTCACCCCCAATGGTTAATGTTACTCCACATTTGGTATCAAAAGGCCCTGGGATGTCGGATGCAATAAATTTCAGAAAAATATTTATAATATTTAAATAAATCCCAGCATTGTTTTGAAAGGGCTAGAATAAAAGTAGCCATTCGTACGGTTTGGGGGCTTGATGTTATAATGTAGGTATCGGGGTATAATGTGTTTATATGTATGAACAGAAAGTTAAAAGTCTGAAATCTGAAATCAATAATACCAGACAATTGTTTATTAGAAGCTTTAGGTTATTATTGTATATGTAACGCTTATTGGTTTCAGCATAAAATATGAAATATCCTTGTGCCAGACTTGACTGACTTGAATTTTAAAATGTAACGGCTGTTGAACCGAATAACTAATGTGGAAATGTTCATCAGTCCAATAAGGGGAGTGGTATTGCGTTTTATAAGATAATGTTGATGAATCAAGGGACCGGAAAGATGAGAGAGGCGTATAGGAAAATAGGAGATCACAAGTGGCCGCCGGCTTTGGGGAAGGCCGCTCTTTAGCTATATACCTCGCTTTTCTTCTACATGTCAGTTTATAAACACTGAAATAAAACTATACTTATTTATATGAAAATACTCGACACTTGTTTTAATTATTGGTAGACCAAGAGGCATGTCAACAAATGACGTCAGGCGAAGGCAGTATCTGAGAGAAAGACAGTTCTAGAGAGTCAAGTATTCCAAGAACAACTAAAGTCCCGGAGTTATAAAAGAACGGTTGTCCGACATGGTGGAATCAACCCAACACGAAGAGAAACCAAAGCATATAAAAACGTGAGTAACTCTTTCCGCCAAAGGAATATCACAGACAATTTCTGATTCATTTAATAACTTGGACATTTAGAATTTTCGTGGGGGCCAGTAATTATTGTATCCTTACACCATATGCTAGTTCACCTCAAAAGAAAAATGAGATTCTACTTCTTTAGGCGATTACATGTAAAAAGACTGAAAAACTTAGTAGTGAAAGTAAAAGTTTAAAAAACAATTATTTTCGAATTTAGAGTGACGGATCGCTTTGGCATACAAATTTAACATAAAATGATCATCAACTTCCCGACCAGATAGCGTATTTAAGATCATTCAACAATTTTTTGTTTTTATTTAAATAGTGGCCATATTCATACTATCTAAGAAATCCATTGTAGGTATGTTGGGGTATTTTTTTGTGCTTTTGTGTATTTTCATCCGGATTAAGGGTTAGTGGTAGGATTAAGGAAAGCATGTCATAATCTTTTTAATTTTTTCTAAATTTTTACTGCAAATTTTCAAGCTGTATAATGTAACTTATTCCTGGATCATCAACTTTTTAGATGGTCATTTTTTAGATATCGTCTTTTGTCATTTTTTAGAAATAATAATGAAACGTAATTATTTTTTTTATTACATGTTAGCTTTTTCAGCATTTATAATTCCCTCCACAAAATAAAACGCACGCACAAAATTTACCCCTTAAAATCTGTTTTTATATGTCCTTAAAATCTGTTGTTATATGTCCTTAAAATCTGATTTTATATGTCCTTAAAATCTGTTGTTATATTTCCTTAAAATGCTATCTGGTTAGGAAGTGGGTTATCATTACCGCCTGATGGCCCGGAACCTGGTGATCATTTTGCGTTAAATTTATATGCGTAATTGATTACCCACTCTAAATTAAAAAATGTTGTTGCAGTTTTTACCGCCGAATTTTTCAGGTTGTTTACATGTAATCTCCTAAAAATTTAGAGTCTCATTTTTAGTTTGAGGTGAATTTTTAACTATTTTTTTCTGTCTGTCCTAGTGTTAAAAATATTGGGCGTGTATAATTTTTTTAGTTAAGAATAACAGAAAATAGGGTTTAGTCGCTAATGCACTCGGAGGTAGACTCAACCAACTGTAGGAATTGATAGAAACGAATGTGACGTCATATGTCCCAAAATTCGAGAGCGAGAGAGCGAGTGAGAGGTGTAGTCAGTTTGGTTTGAAGCTTTAAGCGACAGGGCGTGAGAAGAAATGACTTAAGAATCAATTATAAACGTAGAGGCCAATCCGCCAGTAATCTGTGGCCCCGATATATCTTCCTTCCGCCGGTAAAAAGGCAACGTCAACAGCCTCATAAAATGGTGCTTCTTAAATTCAGCATATAGCTCTTTTCTGTGAGTTGTTGTCAACTTTAATTTCAGAGTGAGAATGCATCCCCATGCAGAGGTAGCCACGATGGAACGACGAGAGAAGTGTCCTCAGTCTTGGATGAAGTGTCCTCAGTCTCGGACGATCTCTGTGCTTGAGCGTTGAAGACACGAGCTATGATTTAATTGCACGATTATGATTTGTTGATTTGCATTCTATAAACAATATATATATATATATATTATATGATCGTGGCATGCAAAACATTAGACCTCCCCTTTAGAGGGGAGTAATGCAACACTCGTCAAGGGACAGGTAATCTAATTTATTTTGAATAAGTATCACAATGCATACTGTATCTATTTACTTACCACAAAGGAAAAGTTAGACACAAGGTTAACTTTTAATTTAAGAAATAATCCAGCTCCCGAAAAAGGGACATTTTGAATTGGGACAAAATTTAAAATTGCCTCAGTCTTGAAAAACTTTTTCTTCATTGACTGAAGACAAAAAAAGATGAAGTATGGTATCAGAACAGATATTACACAAAATTTAAAATTGCCTCTCTTGAAAAACTTTTTCTTCATTGACTGAAGACAAAAAAAGATGAAGTATGGTATCAGAACAGATATTACACTTTGCTATTTACAGTCTGTACTAACTCTTGAATTTCCAAATATTGTAAAGGGTTAACACCAAAATAAAGATAAAATGCGCGACATTAGGGGAGGTAATGCAACACTAGACGTCGCCAGACACTGAGCACCCACATTTGAACTGTGACCTTGTCTCAGACTCGAACTCGTCGCGAGACATTAAATAATCATATTAGAACAACGATCGACATTTATCAGATAAAAGTTTCATCAGTTGATCATTCTTGTTCTATTCTTCTAAGCTTGTCCCGGCCGTTTTATCTTTCTGGCTAAAATGACATTTATTTTCATCTTCTTTTTTCTAATGTCCGGCCTGTTATAATTGACGCTCTGATAAGAATTCATAATTTCCCTTGTAACGAGGTGTTCTGTAAGAGTAAGATTAAAAGCCGCCGCCATGACAGAAACAACAATGAGATTAAGCAACATCTAATGATGGCGATAAAATCATGAACTGAAATTGAAACTTGATCCTATTACACAATTTATCGAGCGGTTGTGTCACGCGTTCCAGTTAGTCAGAAATTTAATCTGGGCATTTTGAATATCTTACATGACGCCTTAATTGTATAGCAGCTATTCCACCAATAACAGCATTAGAATCGCTGGCGACGTTACTGTAACTTCTCTCATGTGATGCCGAGACAACTTTTAGAGAAGAAGCAAGGAGACTAACACCAGAGTGTTGAAAACATAATCTTACTATAGACACCTCAAAACCGAATGAACTGATAATGGATTTTTAAGAGGGCCTTTGCAGATCATGTACCAGTGTAGAACAAGTAAACGCGGGAAGCATTTATTAATAAGAAGACTATTATAGTTATGTATCGCTCAGATAACGTCCACTTATCTGCGTACCTACATAATACTAACTGTGTCTACCATTTATAAAAAGGTACAATGAACGATGGTGTTAGCGAGTGGAAAACACAATCAACACGATAAGATAATTAAGATAGAAAGGTTTATTGCAATAGAGAGTGGAATATTGGATAGACACACATTAGTTAGACATGACTAATGTCAGAAGCAGGATGTTTATCAATCAGTGCTCACTCGATATAATTGCTCTGGTTGATATAACAATCAACCATTGAGCTGATATTAATATCAGCGGTATTTGATTTTTTTCTAAAATGCCTATGTTTTACATATACATATATCAATATAGCTATATTATTCTATTGTGCATTATACCTCCACTCTAGTAAAAAAAATCTCTCTCTCTCTCTCTCTCTCTATATATATATATATATATATATATATATATATAGTCAGACATATATATATATATATATATATATATTGGTGAACATTTATTACAGTGCCAAGTTTGTACTCGGATGAGGCATTCTCTATTTTGCACAGAGCTCGTTTGAAATCGCATTTAAAGATTCTCGAAGCGGTTGCTACCAATTTACGACAACCGTCTCTGTGCAAACAAAAAGAGTACATCCATAACTTAGAACTAAGGGGGTTTTCCGGCACTGGATGGATCGGCGGACTATGTGTGTGCAAATACAAGAGGCCTACTTTGAAGGGGATTAGGGTCCCCACCCCGTTACGTATTTGAAATTATTTTTTTGTCCTAAGGTCGGATACGTTTTAGACAGGCCTCGTATGTTTGTTAGTTGTTATATTATCCATTCAGACATGATCTCTTTTTCATGGGAGAGTGTAGTATTTATTCTGTTGTCATACCATCCTCTTAGGCATTACCTCCTTTTTGAGGGGTGGTTGTGTAGTACCTGTTCTGTGGTTATTAGAACATTCTCCCGGGCAATATCTCCTTTTTTGTTTTGAGGGATAGCGTATGTCAACAGGAAATTGTCAAAATTAGATGTTCATTAGCAAAATCAACACTTACATTATACATACTAGAACAAATATGCAACCGGGGGGGGGGGCGCATATTATTGTTAGTATTAATAACTATTAGTACTATTGCTGCATAATGAGGACCGTGTTAGAGTGGAAAGGGTTAACAGTCAGAAGTCACCCCCAGCGGAAGTCGATGAAACCACGTGATTTCCGGTCGGGGCTTTCTCCTCTCTCTCTTAGTTGGCGAGATTTAAAGGAAGAACGCCCGCGTCTTACTTCTTTTCCCCAATAGGGGTGGGGCGCACGTTGTGGCTGTTCGTCTATCTATATATTTCTGTGCCTGTCTGTCTTCCTCTCGTTCTCTCCCTCTCGCTCTCTCCCTCTTTTTCTCTCTTTCTCTCTTTCTCTCTCTCTCTCTCTCTATCTCTCTCTGTCTCTCTCTCTGTCTCTGTCTCTCTCTATTTATACGAAAATAACCCGTGTTAATGACTGTACTTCTCTGTTTTAAATAAACTGCATAAAAAGCTGAACATTGGCGTTTGAGTAGTTTCATGTCCACCGACAATCAAAAACCGGGCTTCGATCACATGGGTGTATAATGGATTTATACACGCTCGATAAGTGAAAATGCAGCACATTTTACAATTAAGTCAGAGGCGTCATAAATAGTTCAACCATGTGCACATCACCCATCATTTGCGAGTTCTTTACCTGTAGACGGAAACTTACTACCGGAACAGTCGCAGCTATGAAGCGATCAATACTTTGTTATAAACAGCTTATCTTGTGTTCTTGCTTGTGCATGAACCGTCTGTTATCGGTTATTTTTTGGCTCATGGTTTATTTCTTATTTCAGACTTCAGATAATGTCAGTCATCATGAGAGAATGTGCACTTTATTCGTCCGATGTATTATTGTCGATAAAAAAAACATGTGACGTCAAGTTTACTTAAAACTAGCTGTCCCGATTCGACGTTGCCCGGGAGTGTTTGTACACTTATTTTTGTTTCGCAACTAAATAATATCTCTATTTAAGTTATGTAAAGTAAGTATGTGCATATTTTTATACATTTGTATGTACAGCATTCACTCTTAAACTAATCAACCGATCATTATTATTTTAACTGATCTGCTAAGCGTAAGAGGTCGTAATGTGGAGTATATTAAATTTATGCAAAGGTGATAAAAAGTGGTAGCAGCCCTACGTGAAAATTAAGATACCTTAAGCCGTAAATATTAGACTTTTTCTAGAATAAAAATCATGTAATGGAGATTGATCGAAATTAAAATAAGGATTCTAGACATAAGGTTTAGAGTGTGTATTTACACAAGTACAGAATAGTATGTTACAGGAAGACTGCTCCGAGACTGGGTATTTACTACCTTCCCCCCGCAGGAAGATGCGGTACAAGGCCGGAAGGTAAAGAGAATCAAGCCAGCGCCCCTAAGGAATAGAGAGTCTGACCTATTAAAACTTGCCTGGGCAGCCACGTCGGCATTCCCCAGTCGGGGAGCCTCATTCAGTCAGCATTAAACTAACTCCTCCCCAAAGACGGAAGCAAGGCAAGGCCTGGGAAGGTGGACCTCCTAAGACTAGCAACATATACATAGTGTCTGGAAGAGTCCATATATTGCCGAAATAGGGTAGATAAGCGTCACACCATAACACAAACAGAAAAACCAAACCGACCTAATAAGAAAATTTTTTTAAAAAGTGTTCGTTTTTCCTTTGTTTTTTTACATGCAAACAAAAGAAAGCAACATTATTTGAATAAAGTAAAAAATACATTTTTTAAAAAGTATGCTTTGCCAACATTATTTAAATAAGGTAAAACATAATTTTAAAAAAAAGGATGCTTCGCCAACATTATTTGAAGTATAAAAAAGGGTAACATATATGCGTTTTCTAATGTTTCTGCAATAGACCGAAAGAACTAAAATTATTTTTAAACAAAATGATCAATTATTTGTCGTCGAAAGCATGAGCGAAAAGCTTAATCGATTTATAGTCCATCGCCTTAACCATCGCCATGATATCTGTGAATTTTATAGAACTGAAAATCACCTAATAATGTCGACTGTGCTGATGTAAAAAAAATTGGTTGCAGCTTTGGAGTGTTATCTGCATGTCATGAATCTACTTTGGTATGATATCTACACTTTGTCATGCTATCTACACCTCATATTGCAAGCAAAACGATGCAAGAGCAACAAAAACACTTCTAATTGGTTTCAAAAGAATGTGTTTTGACCAAGCCTAGAACCTTACTCTAACCCTAACCCCTAACCCTTAATCCTAACCGTAGCCACTAACTCTAACCCATAACTCTTACCCTAACGTTCAAAAGAAAAGACCGTGCAACACTTCAGCCAATTATTCAATGAGCAGTCGCTGAAGGGTCAGTAATCTATTCCGACGAATAAAGAGCTTACGCTAATTTGAACCAACTCAATTTTAGTAATTTTTCGATAATCATCAGCAAAATGTTGTCGATCTCAACACCGGAACACAGCCACAAGAAATGTATAGATCATGGCTTGACGTGAAGATTCGTATATTGAAAAAAAAATGACATGCGTATAGGGTAGATAGTTCGTCCTTATAGATATCAAGCCAAAGTTGCACCGGATATTTTATGTCGTCACCTCAAAACGTCGATTGTAGGACATAGGAAATCTTATTTACATCGGTCGCGACGAACAATGTTGATTCGGAACTAGTTAAACTGTTCATTAGAAAGTAATGCATTATTTATTAAAGAAATTGCTAAGCAAATGAAACTGCTAAAAAATAGTTTATACTTCTTTTTGATTGGAGCACTAAAATATGTATTTTGAAAAAAAAACGGAATAATTAAAACCAAGAAAAGCAACAACAAAATAGTAACGGGAAACGAGTAGATACAACAAGTAAATAAGAATATTCGACGCGTTAGAATCGGTTGAAATACTGTTCTATTACGTGAGGATTCTGACACAAATTAATAGCATAATAATATTTCAAACACAAAGCCACACCCACACTTGAATAACTTCTCAGCCATGTCAAGCCCTTAACAACATCTAAGGAAGAGACCAGACTACAGCTGTGGACCAGAAGGTTAGAGAATGCCCCCCTTAATGATATGGGAATCCCCACTTTGTGAGGCATCCCTGCTGGCATAGAAGCACTCTGGGTTCAGTAGCAAACACTAAATTGCCTGAGAAAGGGAATGGGGCGATCAAAAGCTACTATGGCTAGATGGGGTTACGAAACCGACACAAACTTCTAGGAATATGGAGCAGATAACCATACGATGCAACACTGCCTTTTCTACCCTCTACTGCCCAACCAGTCCAGCGTGAAAGATCTTGCAGAGTACAACAATAATGCAAAGGACTGCGCACAAATGTATGAAACTGTCGTATGACCACATGCTTCAAAGACGCGCAAAAAAGAAGATTTGAATCATTTAAGCATGACATACCTTCGATTAGACTGACCGACGTACGTAGCCTCTTCTGGTGATGAACAAGCGTATCAATTAATAATAAATAAACATTTTTTATCGCTGGAAATAGCATTTCAAATCGTGTATATAACTATCTATATAAGAATATCACTAAGTTTAGATAAGACAGAAATATTTCAAACCCAGAGATACGAAAGTTGGGTACCTAAATCGTTCCTAAATGGATGTTTAAAGTTGTTAATTGCTAACGTCATACGGTATTAGAATTTTATTTACATGTTATGTTCCATCATTTAATAATCAATGAGGTGTATTAACATTATCTATTAGGTATATTGTTCAATGGCATCTTGTTTTTCCCCCGGGAGCGATCCTTAGTCTTCTGATGAGCTGCATAAATGAAAGATCCTGATAATTACATGTGTATTCACGGTTGTTTGTCTATGTGCGTAACGGTCGTCAAATTACACTGAATGATTTTAAATTTCGGTAAGTAAAAATGAATAAATACTTGGTCATTTAACATTCCATTGTTTACTTATATATGATATGCTCTTAAATGTTAACATTCAACTAGTTTTACCTTGAATAGTTTTGGTAAATTTAAATATATATATATACTAAAATATATTTTGTCATATATATATATATATATATATATATATATACTTATCTGTGTATTCTCGCTCAAACACAAATTATATTTTTGCTCACAAACTCATGCACAATTAAGCAAAACAACCGCCATTAACTATTGATGTGTTATTTTTCTTTTGTCGGCAACCACAAAAAGAATTCACGCGCTTTGACCTATGGCGATTTGTTCTACTTTTATTTATCGGTGAAAATCTCCCGAAAAGCGGGGGATAAATTACCTGTGACTGTCATGGTTCGAAAGAGATTAAAGATTATTGATCAAATCTCATTGTGGCCCCATTTTATGTATTTAGATTTTTTAGTTTGACCCCCAAAATAAAGCATTTGGAAAATAGAGTTTTAACTCTAGGAAAGTCGGAAGCAGATCTTCGAAACACCAGAATAGGAAGATTTACCTTTTTTTATAATATTGGCTCACCACTTATTAAGTTCAAGCCGAACTCGATGATAAGGGTTTATGAGACGGGCTGAGTGAGCCGAATGATGAGGAGTACTAACAGTAATCAATCGTATGAATCGCGTTTGATTACTTATGGGACGATTTATGACAATAATTTGTTGAAATTGGTTTGAAAACGACCAAGTTGCAATCAGCAGGGAAGTAGTACTGCGGTAATGCGTTCCACAGACAGGAAGCCCTTACAAGTAATCTCTGTACATGAAAATTCCGCTTCACGCTAGACAAGTGAAGAAATAAAAGTTTTTCTCTTTGTGGTAATAAGGCAAGTCCTTGCTACGAATGTCCTACAAGGAAAACCCAAAGATTGAAGCTCAGTGCAGCGTCTTATATGGAAATAACGATAGAGTAGAGCGAGACTAACAATGTCTACTCTGTAAGTAAGGGGTTGTAGAGAAGAGAAGACACCACTCCCACTAAATTTCGAAGTCGATTTTCTTTGTGTCCTGGGTATATCGTTCCTAAGTGGACACAATTCCTAGGTCCATTCTGACACGGCCTAGTAATACCTTTCAAGGAATCGTTCGGTTACAGATTATTTACATATCAAAAATTTACACGTCTGAAAAATTGTCTATAAAAAAAACATACGTTCGGTTTCAACATAAAATTACCGAGCATTTATTATTCACCTCCTTGTTAAGGGGGTTAAACACAAGGTCAGGTGTAGTTTTGAAAAGCCAGCGAAACAGGATAAGTGTACCCTGGCTTAAAAAATAATGCCTGAGCAGTCCCGTTGTCATTTCTCAGTAGGGGCGCGTCAGGCGATTTGCAATAAATTAACCCCTTCCCAGAAAGAAGGTTAAGCCTGCGAGGGTGAACCTCCTAGGGCTGAATAGAACAGCAGTACGACAGTAACACAGCCAAAATCGGGCTGATTTGTTATATAATTCAATCGATATGCCCTGAAATAACAACGTCGTTAGTATTATTTACCTCCTCTTCAGGAGGTTAGGCACAAGGCCATTTTTATCTTACTCCCACAAGGTAAGATGTGACCCAAGGTCGGGTCGGAAAGTGGGGCTTGAAAAGCCAGCACCCGAGAAAGTGAGCACTCTGGTCATATAAAAATTGCCTGGGCAGCTCCGTCGGCATTCCCCGGTAGGACCGCCTCAGGCAGTAAGCAATAAACTTACTCCTTCCCAAAGAGGAGAGGCAAAACCTGGGAGGGTGGACCTCCTAGAACTGCACAGGACAGACCCATAGACCGGCGTAAATAAAACTCCGAAGGCCAAGACAATACCAGTCTATGGGGTGCAGTATCCATCTGAACAGGTCGTTAGTAAACACTTCTTTGTACTGCTATTTTTTTTTACAAGTAGGAAGACTCGACGTTTGTTGGGATTTACTGAGGAACACAGTATACTGTTTGGAAATTATATTCGTTTTGTACGGCTGCGCATTGTGAAAGTTTACACTCTTCAGTTCTATGTGAAACCGTTTCTAGGTCAATTGATGAAAATACATAACCTGTAGCGAAGTCCAGGATAAAAGTGCTTTTTTTTTCTGTTTTCTCTCATTCTCTCATTCTCTCATTCTATAAATCTGATATTTTGTTCTATTCTCCCTTTTCCTATTTAAAAGTGTGTTTTTTTTACTGTTTTCTCTTATTCTCTCATTCTCTCATTCTCTCATTCTATAAATCTGATATTTCGTTCTATTCTCCTTTTTCCTATTTAAAAGCGTTTGTCTTAGTTTTTTTTTTACTAAATGCATAATCAGATCTCTATAAAATGTTTCGTCCGTCGGGCACTATATAACGCATTACTTGAAATAACATTACCGTCGCTAAACACGCAGACTGAATAGACGCATCTGATTTTAGATGCGTCCAAGCATTTAAATAAAAAAAGCTACGTCTGTTGTTAGGCCGTTAAATTAAATTTGAAATAGATTTTCCTTTAGTGTCAAGCTTAGGTTTAAAATAACATTTCCTTTAGTCTGCCATGCTTGAGTTTGAACATGCATTTTCGCCAATCTGTCAAGCTTCGGTGTGAAATGCTATTTTTAGTCTGTCATGCTTGAGGCTGAAATAGTATTTTCGCCAATAGGTCAAGCTTCAATGTAAAAAATTATTTTCTTTTAGTCTGCCAAGATTAGTTTGAAATATAATTTTCACCAATCTGTCAAGCTTCGGTGTTAAATATCATTTTCCTTTAGTCTGTCATGCTTGAGTTTGAAATAGCTGTTTCGCCAATCTATCAAGCTACAGTGTGAAACAATGTTTCTTTAGTCTGTCATATTTTAGCGTGAAATAGCATTTACATTGTTGAACGCGTATATTGAATGGATTCAACTCAAGGTTATCCATTCTTTTTTTTTGTTTTATTGTAATGTCAACTTCGTTTGTGTTTCATGTCATGAAACGATATTTTGATATTTTCATATTTTGATATTTTGATATTTTGATATTTTTATATTTTGATATTTTTATCTCTAATCCTTATTTCAAAATATTATCCTCCTTTTTCTGCATTTGACGTTTCAAGTTCGTCTTTTCTCTGGTCGTGGGTAATTCCAACTGTTTTGGTTCGCTGCCTGTATCTTCTTAACTTTTCTCTATCTATTGCATTACAGGTCATATTTCTCCCTATATTTTCTTTGCTTTTCCTCAACGATTCCACGTCTTCTCCATTTATTAGTTTGTCTTTTTACCTCCTCCTCCTCTTTTTTTACGAATTCTTCGTTAAAAACATTTTTTTCTTCATCTTTTAATTTTCCGTCACATTTTGTTCCTATTTGTCTTCACAGTGACATCATAACTCACACACACACACATACATACACATATATTTATTTATTCATCTACATGTACTACGATTCTTCACTCGCATTATCAGCTACCCAGGGTGCTTTATTTTGTTACGTAAATCTGTGCATTTGCGCTATGTGGGAGTCAGTGGTCTCACAGAAAGTTCAACCCACGCAAGGTGAGGAGAGAATCTATTTATCCATCCACAATCCTCTTTCTCTTCCCCTCTTTCTCTCCCCGCTCTCTCTCTCTCTCTCTCTCTCTCTCTCTATATATATATATATATATATATATATATATATATATATATATATATACTAGTAGGAAGACCCGACGTTGTTCGGGAATGAATGAGGAGCACTACTATGAACCTTTTCACTATAAGTATAACACCATACTATTTCTTTGTTTTTAGTGTTCCTCTTCTTGCGCTTCGCCCCTAATATAGTCGGAAGAAGCTGAAATGTTGGAAAACTCTCTGAATTAGCGTCTTCAATTTCATTAGAATCGGGTATACGTATTTGAAGTTTTACGGGAGTTCTGTTCTAATGAGACACTTAGAAATAGAGCTACGTAGATATTCGGCACATATAGGGTAACGTAGAGATTCGGAACATTGCCTTACCTGGATAATTTTATATATATGATATAAATTTCATCAAAATAGCATCTATTGTAAGTTTTAAAAGGTTCAGCTCCCATAGCTCCAGTAGATTAAGAGAGCATTTAGAGATTAGTAACCACTTCGCTTGTCTTTCCAAGAACATTTTATACACATTTTTTAAATTTCATAAAAATAAGATATAATTCAAGTTTTAAAGGGGTTATGTCTCCATAGTGCCCCTTAGAAATGCACTGAGAGATTCGAAAATACTTTCATTGTCTTTCCCGGTAAATTGTACATAAAAATACAATTGTGCATCAGAATAGATTTTATGTAGATATTCTAACCTTTCTTTCTATAGAGAACGCACAAACATCACGCAAGCACACGCACATACTTCATACATACATTGAGATTTATATATATATATATATATATAATTATTTTAATAATAAATATGTTAATATCTACATAAATATATGTTTCATCTTTACTAATAAACAATCAGTGTGGCTAAATATAACTTTTCCGCTTGTCGCACGATTCGAACACCAGACTCAAGTCACCGTTGACTCCGTCCGATGCTTTTATCGACGAGGCCATCTTAACAGCTACACGAAATGTAGAGAATTAAAGTATGATATTCTTTAAATAAATATATAGTAACCGACGAGTGGGTTCGATCATTCCAGGGAAGGAACTCGGATGTTTTTGCTTAATTGGGAACTTTTTTAATACTTACTTAACGGTGCGCATCCGTGAAGGGGGCTTTAAATAATTATTTTAATAATAAATATTTTATTATCTACATGCATATATGTTTCATTTTGACCAAGAATCATCAGTGTGCTTATATATAACTGTTCTGCTGGTCACACCATTTGAACCACGGACACAAGTCACCTTAGAATCCCATCCGACGCATTTTAGATAAATGTTTTGTTTTATGAAACTTTTTAATTTTTTAGAATTTCCAAATAGTCCCTTTAGTATTCTTCCAAGGAACATATATTCACCAACTTAACCGGAATATGAAATATATAATTCCGAAAATTTAAAAGAATTTTTAAAAGACTGAAAAAACAAAAAAAAGTGTTATTTAATAACATTTGCCTTAATTAAAACATGCTGCCTAAACACACACACACGCACGCACGCACACACACACATATATATGATACAAATGGAAATAATATTATAACGTCATTGAAAATGTAAAAAAGGAAAATCAAGAATATTATTTATGTTTTCATAACGAGCTTGTGTGTCATTTTTTCAAATTAATCATCCAAAGGAAGTTTTGAAATTAAGACGAAACGTTGATAAATACATAAATAATAGTTTTTTTTCATTATCATCGTATATATATAAAATATTTGTTATTGTTTATTATCTATGTACGTATACGTTTCGTCCCTTTTCAATCGAGAATCATCAGCATAGAGATATTACTATTCACTACCGGTCATACGATTCGAAACCCTGGATTACAAGTATTTTTCAATTTGAATCCAACGTTGTTAACCGCGCGGCCAATATTTGAATAGCCGATAAAGAATGATAATTTAACACATTTAAAAGCGGCACGATATCCAGGCATTCTACTTCTATTAAAGAAGGAATTATGCATATAAAGCAAGTGACGTCATGCTACCATTAGAGGGTTCTACTTATTTTACGAGGAGCGACAAATATAAAATATTTGTTATTGTTTATTATTATTATATATATATATATATATATATATATATATATATATATATATATATATATATTATGAATAAAGTCTTTCCACTGTTTGAAGGTATTTTAAATTTGTAATTTTTAAGCGGGAAGGAGACCAATAAATGCAGTCTTTTTTAATAAAATATTATTTATTTAAAATTCAAATTTTCGACTCACAAAACAATCTTGATCAGGAAGATACAGAAAATATTTTTCTTTCTTTGTTTTTTTAGCGACATGTTGTCACTTAGTCTTGAACTTCTGTTCTTATTGAAGTCTGGTGTGTAATATCCGATTACACGTGCGTACCAAGGCATACCAATATTGTTTGCAGCTGGATGATCTAAGAAATGCTCTATCAAAAAAAAAAACGACCAGCATTACTTTAGAATGATAACGCGAGACCTCACACAGCAAAACTCACTCAGGAAACGGTCATGAGTTTCAATTGGGAAGTTTTGCCTCATCCACCTTATTCACCTGACATTGCTCAATCCGACTACCATATTTTCCGGTTGTTGCAACATCACTTAGACAATAACATTTATAAAAATGACGACCGACTAAAAAATGACCTAAATTTGTTTTTCTCTAAAAAATCAGAGAATTTTTTGAAGAAGGCATCAAGAAGCTAGTTGATCGCTGCACAGAAGTCATAGAAAATGAGGGAAATTATTTTAAAGATTAAAAATGCCCTAATGTGAATGTTACATATGAAATAAATGTGTTGGACAAAACCGACATTACTTTCTTTCCAACCTGATATATATATATATATATATATATATATATATATATATATATATATATATATATATATATATGTATATATATATATATATTATTGATACTGGTGCTATTTTGTTTTGTTTTAATTATTTTACGTGATGTATTCTCTTGAGGTCGTGCAAGTTTTCTGATGTCAGAGTCCAGATAGTAAGAGTTTGTAGTACGCCGAACGCTTTTGATTGTTGTTCACCGTAAGTATGCGTTGATGTGAATATTTTTTTAATGGCTTAATATTATTTATAAAATATTCGTGCGAAGAGAAAATGTTGCAGGATTAGTTCTTGGAGGAGGGGGAAACAATGTTAGTTATTGAAAAGGTTTGGTGTATTCGTACCGGTATTGAATCTGTTATATTATTTATGTTATTTTTTTTTTTTAGTTTTAATATTGATAACTTCAATGATTTGGACTACTTTATCGCATTAGTTTCTGTAAATAATTTTGGTATCGTTTCTCTTATTTCTGAAGATTTGAATTTATTGTTAGTGTGGGTTTTTATGTGATTTTTGATTGCGATAGTATCGTTAGGATGGTATGTTAGCCGACGTGAGAGTGTCGTTGTTGTTGTTGTTGCATACCATACGTATGTATGGAAGTTTTTATTGGTAAACTTGTATACTACATTGATTTTTGAACAAATTGAGGGGGTAGTGTTATTTCTGACTATTAGATTTGAAGTTTTAAATTTAGTCTAATATATTATAAGTATAATATGTTTATGTTGTTGGGCAGGTATAGTGTATCTTTTTATGGAATCTGTTAGACTACGCTGGTTGGGCTATGCCCACTTCATGGAGTATTGACGAATTTTAAATGGCACCCTGTATAGAGTGTTGGTATCTGGAAAGAGGTCCACCGGCCGCCTCGAACTTCAATAGAATGATATTGTGAGGCGCGACATGAAGGCTATCGACATCGACATTGGGTCCTGGGAGAGCGTTTTAGACAACCGCTTACGATTGGGAGGAACCTTGAACCAACATCTGGAAGCAGGGGAGGAGAAGCTGATGAGCGCTGCTGCGGAAAAGCGCAGATGCAGAAAGGAGAGACATAATGCCAACAATCGAGGAACCACACATATTTGTGACCTTTGCGACATAACCTGCCACACCCGCATTGGTCTCTTCAGCCACTAGCAGACAGCCAGACCAACTAGACTGAAGATGCATCACCGATGCGCGACTCTGAGACTGTTATGGTTCGTTCGTCGGGTTTAGAATTGATTGGTTTCGATACGATAGGTTAATGTTCTCAATTTTTTCAGTTTTCTCATCAAAGAGTTCTTGTTCATAATTACCTCTCATTCTTGCAACCCACTTTTCTTTTTTAATTCTCATTCTTCTTTTTCCTCTGAATTCATCTGGCATCACCTTCTCCTTCATTTGTTCTTCCACTATTATAACTGTTACTACTACTACTACTACTACTACTACTACTACTACTACTACTACTACTACATTGAATTAGATTTGTTGCTTATTCTAATAATTAATGAGTTTTGCTTGAATGTCCCCCTTACTATTTTATTCTTGACTGATATTTATTCCTTATTTCCCACTATTCTCCCCTTTCTGTAATCCTTTCCAGTTTCCATCCCTTTTTCATCCCATTTCACTTTCTTTTTTAGCTTTAATAAATCCGCCGTTAGTCGTCCGTCTGTATCTTTTCATGAATCACTTTTTCTTGTCTATCTCCCCCGTCTCCTTCTTTTTATTTTTCTTCTTTTCCACCTCCTTCTTCTTCATCATCTTCTTATTCTTATCCTTCTTCGTCTTCTTTTACTTCCACCTCTTCTTTTTCTTCTTCTCGTTTTCTTTTTGTCCTCCTCCTCCTACTCTAGTTCTTATTTTTCTTCTCCTACTCTTCCACCCATCCTTCTTTTTCGTCTTCTTTTTCGTCTTCTTTTTCGTCTTCTTCTTCTTCTTCTTCTTCTTAGTTTTTTTTACCTCGTTCTCTTTCTTACTGTTGATCTCGTCTTCCTCTTGCTTCTTCTCATCCCTCTTCTTCCTTTTCTTCTTCCTCCTCTCCTTCTACTTCTCCATCTTCTTCTCATTTTCCTTTTCTTCTTCTACTTCTTTCTGTTCACTTTGTCCTCTTTCTTTTGTGGTTCTACTTCTTTTTCTTCTTCATTTTCCTTTTTCTTCTTCCTCATCCTTTAAATAATGTCATCTCACCTTACCCTTTTCTTAATTTCTTACCTTATTCCCAAAATGTGCCGCGTAGTCTTCTCGTTCTGTCGGCCACCATGTTCAGGTCGAATCCTATATTCCTCGTACTTATCCTAATTTCCTGGCGACATTTTACTACCAAATCTCTGGACCGCATCTAGTCGATCGTTATTCCAGGAATCGGGCACTAATTGTATTAGTACTCCTTTCAATTGCAAGTCAAATTCAAAAGGAGATTAACATTCTCATCAAATTAGACGCCGGACGTTAAGTTTCATATATGGAAATCATAGAAATAGTTACATGGATCAATTATTCAGTTGCCAACAATTCAAGATACAAATGAGTACGGGAAGGAAAGTAGAAGCACACAGAAATGCCAACATAAGGCATACATTTCTTCGACAAATATGCATTATATATATATATATATATATATATATATATATATATATATATATATATATATATATACTAATAAATACACATTGGTCTGAGTTAATATATATATATATATATATATATATATATATATATACTAACTCAGACCAATGTGCATTTATTAGTGTATACATATATATATATATAGTAATCCAGGTAAAGTTTCTTTCTAAATATGATATCTGAGAGAAGAACAAGATTTTTTCTCCATCTGATGAGATCTTATTCTCTGACAACTGTTGATCGATAACATTGACATGCCAGTGTCGCGGATTATGTACATGTCTGAATAAATAATATATATATATATATATATATATATATATATATATATATATATATATATATATATATATATATATACTAGCTAATTCGTGTCCTGGGGTTTCTTGGAAAAGTCGATTAACTCAAGAAATTCCATGGCCAATCTTGAAATATGTTATTTTTTTTACTTTTATGAATATCCAGCGCGAAAACAGACCCAACAATGTTAATGTAAACTCGCAAACAGAAACGTATAAAACAAACTTTCAGGGTGTGTTTGACCTCCCCAACTGCACCCCTATATAAATATTTTATGTTTATAATTCATACTTTGTGTAAATATACATTATTAAGTTAAAAATAAAAGCTTTGCTTGTTATAGATGGGCGGCTCAAAAGAATTCTCTGCTACCTATTTTTAGTATTTTCACAAAAACCATAGATTGGTTTTCTCTCGAGAATTTTAGTTTAGAATTACAAACATAGCAATTCAACAATGTAGAAACTTTTACTGTAATTAAATGCTTAAATCGCTGGCGATCATGTATTTATTTTATGGGTTGTGTTGGTTTTCAGCATCACAATTTTTATGTTAAGACTTTTTTCTATACAATTTATTAGAGGTAAAATCATTTGCTGAGTTTAGGTTGTTAAACAGACAACAGCATCGTCCCTGTAGATACCTATTTTCTAACAGGTCCTCCATTACACATGTAAAAGTCATTCGTACAAAGCTCTTGGATACACAATGTTTGATGTTTTACCTTCTGGTGCTAATATGTATAGATATTGTGAAGATACTTGACTTGAACATTTTATATACAACTACCCCTGCCTAAAGCAAGCTAAATCAAGTTGAGACCAACCACTGCCAAGAGATTTTCCTTAAGACTTTTTAATTGTCATGGCAAAACATAATTAAACCGGGAACTGAAGCCTTTTACATTCAATTGCGGAAACTGATTGGAATTCTGGGAAGTAATGTTAGTTCGCCCTTTGTATGACATCTTATATCACATGAGGTTGCATGCGTTTAACACACAGTCTCAGTTCATAGCATGGAGCATCAAGATTTCGGAGTAACATAATTAGGCCTTCAGGTTTCAGCTTAAAATTTGTGTTGGCATACCAGTGAGGTCTAATGAATTTGAAATTCTGTAGGGTACTGTACAATCGGTAATCCTTGATAGTAGAATATAGAAAACTGAAAGTTTGTTCCTCACCTGGAATGTTATTAAGCAGTTGTTGATTAATGACATGTACCACGTCATTTTTAGGAGCTATAATTACTTTCTCCGTTAGCCATTCAGGATTCAGAAATTTTTCGGATATATTTGGATAAACTTTGCTACTAAGTGACGTGAGTGATGAAACAATTGGTTCAATAGATAGAGTAATAACAATATTGCTTACTTGTTGCAATCTTGCTATCACCTATTTTTTTAAGTGGAGATGCAAACTCACCAACCATTGGATCACTATTGAGATACACACGCATGTTTTTAGATAATGCTACAGTCTTCATATATTTCTATAATTATGACAATTTAATGCAAGCATTGAGCTCGTCAGCGGGACTTCCACGTGGAACAATATGAATTGTTTTTCGGAAGTCACCTGATAATAAAGGTGTGGTGCGACCAATTACAGCATAACATCTCTTGATATCACGCAATATTTGATCAATAGCTTCGAACGCTTTTTGTTTAAGATACTACCAATTTAAATGGCGAATGAGCTGTTCTACCACCAAGAAGAAAAGTGGCTGCAATACCCGATGACATCACAGCCACAGGTATTTTGCTTTCTGAGCGATATCTTGCAAGAATTAACTTAGTAAAAAATGTATTTCTTGTACTTCCGGGAATATAAGGCCACCTTGCTGATTTTATACAGTATTAACTAGAGTATGAAAAACATGAATCTGCTCGTTATTTTCTTTGTGCAGTATCATCCTTAACAATTGACGATTGTGCATGTGGTTGATAAGTATTTGCACGCGTCCATGCAGTAATGACCGGATGTGTATTAAGTCGATCAGGTGAAGGTAAGAGCCAATTTTTTCAGTGTTCTACCATTCATCTTATAAGTCATATTAAAGATGTCGTCTAAAAATGATGTATCAACCTCAGGATGTTGATGGCGTTCCCTAAGAAGAAAATCTTCACTTTTTGTTTGATTTTACTTCAGTTGAAGTAAACTGAAACAAAAGGTGTGCATCCCAAAGTAATTTTGGATGAGACACCACACATGAAATCAACACAATGGCAAACAAATGTCCCAAATTACCATCCGTTACAGATATACATGCTTCCTGTCATGGAGCATCTAGTGGTTATCATCCTCAAATAGTCCATGTACATCTCATGCATCCCTGAATGTATTTATAACTTGGTAATTTATTGTTTTGAGGTCATTAAAACTGTTGACTTCTAGCATGGTGAAGAAGTAGTCTCAAACAGAAGCATTCAAATAGATTTGGATGCACCAGGTATACTCTGCACCAAATGTTTAAACTCACAGATAGCTTGTAATCGACTTACCTTGTAATTGTCATTTGAAGACCTTATTTTGACTGTCTCAGGTATACTAAACGGGAACCTCAGCGTACAAAAGTGTACGTGCAAAAAACTCTGTTTGACACAATTTGAAGAAAGCCGTGGCTTCAAGTAGATTTGCAACTCCATCTGCTGCAGTACTTTCAGTAAAGTATATCCGCTGTCCATTTTGCTAGATCGAATGACAGGTAGATAACTGGAGGATTATATACATGTATGTGGAAGTTAAGTATTCTACGGATGGCTCCATTGGTTGATATGTAACGGCCCGTTTTATATCTCTCAACTTTATCATGAACATTACTTTCGATTGCGAAGATAGCCCAATCACTGTCTTTATTTCCATCTTTACAAATGTATACTACATGTATTTTTGTTGTTTCCTAAATGTTAATCCAATGAAACTCTAGTGTTTTTAGTACAAATTTTTATTCAGACGAACATTATTTGTTACATATGTGCATACATGTTTTATCTGCGATCTCTTTCGAGAACCAGGTTCTTCAGACCATAAACAGGTTCTCGAAAGAGATCACAGCTTAAACAGGTATGCACATATGTAACCAATAATGTTTGTATAAATAAAAATTCATACTATTTACACATGTATTTAATTGATTTTTCACTGTTTACAATATTTAACATTGATATGCGCATAACAATCTTACAAAGGAGTTTATTATATGGTACAAATCTTACAAAGGAGTTTATTATATGGTACAACCCATCGGTTGTTCACAGAAACTGTTGCGTTGTCAGGTAGGGCAACATTCGTCTCAAATCCTCCAGATAATCGACGATATTCTGGGTAGCCATTTGTATCCAACTATGTTTCATCCAAGAAGTGTCTGGGATATCTCTAACAGCAGTGTCCTTCTTTGGGATATGGTGAACAGCTGTTTATGTTTCTACATGGTCCATGAATCATGTGGTGTCTAATGATGTCATGTAAAACAGGATCTGCCACTAGATCTGGAATTTCCGCACTGATAATAGAGTCTATGTATGAGGAAGAGACAATGAACATGAGGCAATCCTCTTTGCTGCCACTCAACAGTGTACGTTACTACCATTCCGAAAATGTTTCTTTCGTTAACAGTTGGATATAGATACCTAGTTTTAGATGAAAAACTCTTGCTATAAGGTCATGACGATAATGTGGCTGTTGATTGGAAAGGAGTTCAATCACAACCTCATGCCATTTTGGATTGCATGTAAAAGTTATGAAAAATATGTAGTTCCATGTTTTCTCATATACACCATCACCTCTTGCATGCGTTCATGCATATACCGAGGCCTCCCAGTAAATGTTTCCAGTAAAATTATCAGTTGACCAACATTTTCCGTATTGCCATCAATACTTTGTGATTTCCCTAAGTGAACTCTTAACTTCTTTGATGAGTCTTAATGTAAATAAGCCCTTCGTGCTTTAATTTGGTATACATATAAACTATATATTGATCTAATAGCTTCCTACATGTAATCAGCATGTTAAAACTCTCTTCACAGACCATAATCCTATATGCGTAGAAATCATTAAACGATTTTCCCCTTCTATCAACTGTGTGATTCGAGGATTTGTTTTCCAACCAGTGAAATGATATCCTTCGATCCTACCTAATAAATGATCGGGTGCCGTAAAACATGATATGACCGATTTTCTTTCAGAGATGCGCTGAAGTTGCTTGTTTCAGAGATGCAAATGATGTCCCGATGATGGAACTCCTGTCCAACTATTATAACAGCAACTTCCCGTGTCGCGGGAACATTAAAATATCGTTCCTATTGTCATCTCGAAGTTTTATTAGCATGTAAAACCACTTTAAAGTCATCTCCTCTAGCATGCTCCATAGCCATCTTAAATTCATCGACATATTTATTTTCTGTATGAAGCATAATTTGCAATTCATGAACCATATATAATTTTGTGTTTTAGACAGAGTTACATGTAATCACTGCTTCTTGCTGTTCAGCACCCATGGAATATATTTGAAGAAACTGTTGATTTTCATTTCCGATGGGAAGCAAGGAATTACCTATAACAACTCTGTCCACAAACTTTTACTATAGGCATATAGCCCCTTTCACGTATTTCTTCAGTGCCAAAGCTGGTCATACTGAAACATTTGTTATTACTCCGGTTGTTGTTCAAGAAATATAGTGAATAATGCGAAATATTATCAATAAAAGAGTTTAATGGTTCAGGAGGTGTATCTACAGGTGGAAGAATAACTTTGCCACCAGAACAACACATATTTGTTGATTCCTTAATTCAGTTCTAGCCTTATATTCTGTAAACGTTGTTCCGCTATTTTCACGTCTCTACGTAGGTCATAATCACGCACTGCATCATAATTGCGTCCTCCATGCAACCATAAATTGATTGAGTAACAGTTGTATTAGATGTATGGACTTGCATGACTTCAGATTTAGTATGTCTGTTTTGTTCTACCATATTTTCCGCATGTGTCTCTTAGTATACCGATCCTGTTCCACGTCGTATGTCTCTACGGCAAGATGATCTCGTCCATGTAACTCCGAAGCTCGACTTTCAGTTTCGTTGAAGCAAGTAGCCAAACGCTTTTCTTGAGACTACTCATTACGCTCTGCTTGTCGACTTCTCTTTCGAGAACCAACTGCCCTTGTAGTACGACCAATAGAATTCTGTTTCGCAGACATGTTTCACGTTTTTTTCCTTGGAAAGAATCGGACACGAAAAGAGAAAAATGAAAGCCTGAAAATGAAATAAAATGCAAAAGGTAAGATTTCTATGTGCAGAACTAATAAACTTGTGTTTCATTCATTGTGTGATAGGAGAATGTTTTCTCCGGTGTTTACTGAAACAGGGGAAAATTCACTTTACTTTATATGTAAGAAGATTAGACAAGCGAAGGGAAGATTATGGATACGATAAGAGTTTGATTTCTCGCACAGGTTTAATCAGTGTAATGGATGAGTGAAATTAATTGATTTATTTATTCAATCAAAAAATAAATCAGTTGAATTAAATCAACCAGAGAAAACATAATAACGCTATTTTCCCACTATCGCACCCATTTTTTTTGGCGATTACATGTAAACGGTCTGATAAAAAGATCCACAGCAAAGGAATAAAAAAAATTAAATATTTAGATTTTAGAATGAGGGATCATTTTCCTATATAAATTTTACGTATAATGAGTACCCACTTCCTGCCTATTTAGCTGTTAATGTGGGCCTGTAACCATTTTTTTTTTTTCGAAAATATTGTTAAACAAATTTCGGAATGGTACCCGGTTTCCGAAAAAACAACAATTTTACACTTTTGACTACATCGTTTCTTTCTACATTTCTTAGGGTTAGGTTAGGGTTTGTTTATGGTTTGGTTAGGTTAGGTTAGGGTTTGTTTATGGTTTGGTTAGGTTAGGTTACGGTTAGTTTAGGGATTAAGATTAAGTAAAATATAATTACAGTTTATTTGAGAGTCTCTCAAAAAACAATATAAAAATTGTAAGTTTTTCACCGCTTAAGTTAGTTCGAAAGAGCAACATGACATGACATGATATGCTGAGTGGATTTGAGTTCAAATGAATTTAGTATTATGTGTGAAACCTTAAGAAAAACACTCTCAAAATGAGTACATATGCTATCGGCTTATTTTCTAGTTGACGACACGTTTCATTGGATCAGGTTCGATAAAATAAGTAAAGTATGTTAATGGCTTATATAAACATTTCAAAATTAAATTAGAATATTTATAAAAGTATTTGTTTCAAAATATAATTTTGTATTTTCGTAAGAGTAGTTTAAAAACAATAAAAACATTTTAAAATCTTAAATAAAGTTTTGTATTTCTTTCACATTTAAATATTCCAGAAATCTGAGTATCAACTCTTGTGAAAGAAATAAGTTTATAAATATTTTAATTTTAAAAATAAAATATTTGTATAGCTGACCAAAAAACATATAACTCCAAATGTAATATATGACGACCGTGTTATTTCCTAGTTTAGTCACCGAAATATTCTCGCCGTACGTAAGACAATTTTTATATATTTAAATGCTCGAAGAGCAGGTAAACGAAATAAGTATGTATTGTTTTTAATCAAAGAAAACAGATTTATCTAAGTTAATCCACAAGAAAAACATGATTAAATCATATTTCAATCATCGAATTACTATCAGTGAAATGAGATCGGTTTTCAAATAGTACAAATAATAAGCACACATCAATACTCATCTAAAAATGGTTAAGATCCTATTTTAATACTACTAATGAAAATAAATATTAGCACCAAAAAAAAAAAGTCAATGTGACAAAAAAATTAGCGTACCTTACCAGTACACAAAGTATTGATAATGGAAAATCTAACTAAAAAAGATTTTAGAAAAAGTATTTGCGAACATTTTTTGTGGGAGGAGTCATTATTTGGATCAGAAAAGGTACGGTAGATAACAGAATATAACAGTAGCGTAAGAAATGAATCACAAACGGTGTTTATTGCATTAGTATTACATAAAAGATTAGATTGCCGTGCGTAGTTGATAATAAGAAACGAGTAAAACTGCAGCCTACTTCGCTTTGGAAGTCGTATTTAGGAGAACCCGGTAATCCGGACTAAATGTAAGAGTTTTTAAAATGAAACGAAATACAAGCAAAATTTATGATAGCGGAAAAGATTAGCATATGAAAGTTTTGGTTATTAAGCTACTATGTCCGAATGCAGAGGAGAAAATCGACACTACTTTATTGTATATATAATATATAAATAATTCTGATTTGTTGTTTTTCATTTTCCATATATATATATATAGCGCCCACATTTGGCTGGGCCCTTAAATGCTAGATTAGACAGCCGTCAACCTTGGCTATGATGCAACGTATCTTTTATATAGAACACTCTCTGGCTGCTGCTTATAAAAATGTCTGCTGATTGACATAAGCAAGTCTATTTCGCATCATTTCGTATGACTATTCATACCCGCCTCATCAGTTTAAGCGTCGGATTTGGAGTTATAAACAAACAACTCTCGTTACGGGGTTCGAATCGTACGACCGGCTTGAATAGTTATCTCCACACTGATGATTCCGCAAGAATAAAACGTATACGTATGTAGATAATAGTTAAATATTCATTATTACAAAACAATTATATATATATATATATATATATATATATATATATATATATATATACATATATATATATGGTTAATACCTTTTATTTGCTTTAATCTCTTATGAGGCTCGTTATACCGAGCGAAATTAGTAGAAGAAAAGTCAAGATGAAAGATTTGTTTATTTTAATAATCTAACACATGTTTTTTAAGGCACTTTGCCTCTTTCTCTAAGTTTTAAATTTTAATAGATGCTTAAAAAATGAACTTTCTCAAATTTATACCTACCAGCGACCATGCGCGGTTTAAGTTCAAATTGAAAAGAAACATTACACCGTTAAGTCTACACAACATAGGGCGGCACTTATACAAGACCAGGAAAGACTCTTACGAAAAAAAAAAAAGTTTATACCTTTTATTGGTTTAAATCTCTGATGAAACGAGTTATACCGAGCGAAATTATTAGAAAACAAAATCAAGACAGAAAAAAAATTTTTTTTGATTTTAATGAAAATATCTGCATCGAAAATATGGATTTTGAAGGCTTTTTTCCTCTTTCTTTAAGTTTTCAATTTTATAGATGCTTAAAAAATAGAACTTCCCCAAATTTATATATATATATATATATATATATATATATATATTCATAGTATAAATTTTTATTTATACAAACATAACTGGTTACATATGTTCATACATGTTTTAGTTGTACTCTTCAGAGAGAGCCAACCTCTTCAGACCAAAGAAGACACATTTGTAACCAATAATGTTGGTATGAATAAAAATTAATACTAAAGAACAGCTCTACTGTTATTGAGCACTTTTTATAAACACTGGAGTTTCAACGGATTTACATCTACAGAAGCTAATACAATACGTGTACCATATAAATATTTAGTATATATATATATATATATATATATATATATATATATATATATATATATATATATATATATATATATATACGCTCCTCTATATGAGGAGCACTCTTGTAAAGTAAATAATTATTTTAACTTAGCATTGCGGCAATGCTTTCTCATAAAAAAATCATTAAATATATTCACATTAGTATCGTAAATAAAAACATAAATTAATAACCTGATATATATATATATATATATATATATATATATATATATATATATATATATATATATATATATATATATAGCACTATCAAAATTTGTTGAAAAATTTGTTGTAAAAACAATATAGTGATCGATCTTAGGCAGCTAATATAACGTATTTTATTTTTAAAAAAACTCTACATTACAGTGTCTTTTTGGGTGTACTCGGGTTTCATCGATCTGGTCAGGCCTGATCTGTGTTGGGTGTACCTGAGTTTCATCGATCTGTTAATGCTGGATCTGGGGTAGACCCTAGATCCGGCATTAAACGATCGATGAACCCCGATTTCACCCAACAGACACTGTTATATTTAGTTTAAAAATAGAATACTGATATATATATATATATATATTGATATATATATATATATATATATATATATATATATATATATATATATATATATATATATATATTAAAGAAAGATGAGGATAAAGAATTGTACATAAATTAATACAAATTTTATTACATCGAAAGTTCAGATGCAAGGAGTTACATTAATCCTTAAACCATGGTTTTTCAAAGATAAAACTCTTCTCGTTAGAGGATAAATCTGGTAATATGGTATTTATATCAATTAAATATTACCTAGTTCCATTTCACTTTGAAAAAATTGAAGAATAAAAACCAAAAGGGATTGGGGATAAAGAAGTTAAAAATAAAATAAAATAAAATTAAAAAATAAAAAATAAAAAATAAAAAATAAAATAAAAGGCCGGGAGTTGAAATTTAGCAGTATTGGGAGGTGATTTTGTAGCTAGTTAATAGCTAAAGTAACTTTTGTAGAATTGAAGAAAAGAAATATATATATATATATATATATATATATTAGAATTGATAAACATGAAAAGAGGTACGGAGACAACAGATGCGCACACCTACTCGCATAGTCAATCAAACAAATGATATTCCCCCGCAAACTTAGGGCTGTGTTTTCTCGGATCTGAGATTTGTTTCTTTTTGTAGAAAACATCTTAAGTTGAACACAAAAGGATATAAATCGATCAACAAAACCTTGAAATATTCTTGCTGGGCGTCTTTTCTCAGCCACCAGCCATCATGCATCGTTGTCTTCGCAGGCAAATTGTATTTCCTATCTGGGTCCAATTAGACTTACTAAGTACTTTTGAATCCGTGCATTACAATGATGACTCGTACTTGTAATATCCATTTAAACATCCATAAATTGATCCGAACTATATAGATTGCATTAATTTAAACTCACTAACCAATCCTATCCTGAGTGCTATGCAATAATTAAACTCACTTATATATATATATATATATATATATATATATATATATATATATATATATATATATATATATATATATATATATATAAATATATATATATATTAAAAGGGTTTTAAGGGGCATAACTTCCATTTGAAATTCAAATATTTCAGATTTTCATCGAATTTGATCCATAACACTTAGATGTAAATAAAGCAAGATTCCCTAGAAATTCAATTTCTTCTTAAAACCCCTGAAGCTAAAGCCTTAAATTTTAGAAATGTTCTAGAACCAAAATCATGTAATTGATTTTGATCAAAATCAGAATAAGGATTATAAACGTAAAGTTTAGTATCGTTATATCTTGATTTGTATCTTTTGAAAGTGACATAAACGCGGGGCAAAACTATTCTGTACGGGGAATTCATTTTATCCGTCTTATATATATATATATATATATATATATATATATATATATATATATATATATATATATATAAGTGGTGAACTAAAAGCGAACTTTTAGGAAAGGTAAAACCTATTGTGAAAAGTATACAGCTCAATATCCCGGATAGAGCAGATAGATATGTAGAAGGATGAAAAGGAATTAGAAAAGCAAAAGTCAAATCGTATTTCTATTCAGTTGCTCAGAGCAAGGTATATTCCGCCAAAAAGGCAATTTATTCAAGTTAACTTGAATAAATTGCCTTTTTGCGGAATATACCTTGCTCTGAGCAACTGAATAGAAATACGATTTGACTTTAGCTTTTCTAATTCCTTTTCATCCTTCTACATATATATATATATATATATATATATATATATATATATATATATATATATATAGTCAAATATGAAACTAAAAGTAAACTTTTAGTAGATAGAACCTATAGTGAAATGGTTTAAACTCAATATACGAGATAGAGCAATTATAAAGATAGAAGAAAGAAGAGTGATAAACATGTACGAATGTCCAGATTTATTTTAAACTTCGATTGTTCAAAACAAGGTATATTCTGTAATAAAATAATGTTTATTATTCTTTCCTTAAGCCAAGGCTTTTCAAAGATCGAAATTTTATCATCAGAGGAATTATACAGATAGATAGGTTGACAGTATGAAAGCCAAAATTCAACATTTGAAAAAATATTATTAAGAAATGGAGAGTGAAAAAAAGTTCGTGTAGAAAAGATATGGGGTTTGTCCAGATGGTAATTATCCGTTGGTAAGGTGTCCAATGAGAGGAGATTTAGATGGAGAAGAAAAAGTTTTTCGTAGAGGCAGCATGGAAAAGCTTTCAAAATTGAAGTAACTCCAATAGTGAGATGTTGAGTTCAAAACTTAGATGGAGCGCACTTAAACGGAATTAATATGAGAAATCGGGCCATTTTAAAAATACTTCCTGAGCCGGAGTTGAATCGTATACAAATGACTTTAGTAGTGAAATATTTAAGCGATTTTTCTTCTCCATCTAAATCTTATCTATCTGTATAATTCCTCTGATGATAAGATTTGGATCTTTGAAAAGCCTTGGCTTAAGGAAAGAATAATAAACATCATTTAATTACAAAATATACCTTGCATTGAACAATCGAAGTTTGAAATCAATCGGGACATTCATACATGTTTATCACTCTTCTTTCTTCTATCTTTATATATATATATATATACATATATATATATATATATATATATATATATATATATATATATATATATATATATATATACAGGGTGGCTCAAAAGTCGCGCATTGGTTTGTTTAGGTGATAGAAACTACAACATTTAAAGTAATTTACTAGGATTTTCTGATAAATAATACATTTACTTGGTAATTTTGTTGCAGTAGTTTTTAAAATTCTTTTAAATGACCTTCTGGACACCCCTATCTGAGTGGCTCGTCTTCGAATTGAGGTGTCTTGATTTTCAGCAATGCTATCCTCAACGAGTGCTACATTTTCCGCTGTCCGTACTGAACGTGGTCTGCCAAATCGTGGAAGATCACAGACTGAACCCTACTGCCGAAACCGGGCCACAAGACGATCAATTGTGGTCTGACTGGGAGATTGTCTGACATTATAATGCCGACGATAGGCAATTTGGGTTAAGGTTATTGAACGATTGTTTCCGAAGTAAAGTTCAATAATTTTGGTTCGTTGTTCAGCGCTATATTTTTCCATGATAAATTATCAATGTTTATATCTGTAATATTCTGAAAAATAAGGAGAAAATTTGATTAAATGTTAAAGTTGTTACTGATTCAAACTAATGCGGGACTTTTGCGCTACCCTGTATATATATATATATATATATATATATATATATATATATATATATATATATATATATATATATATATATATATAAGTGTGTCTGTGTGTATGTGTGTGTATGTGTGTGTATGTAAAATGAGAAAATAAAGATAAAAATTATATCTTTAAATTATATCCTATCTTAAATAGTCAAAGCTCAATATACGAGATAGAGCAATAGTATAAATAGATAAGTGATGCAAATAAAAATTGCATAAAATGCAATGTTTATTAAATCAACAATTGTTCAAACAAAGGTTATATTATATATGTAGTCAACCGTTTGGCCTCGACTTGGTTCTTTTTCGGGGTATGAAACAACTTATTTACAGGCAGAGTTTTCTCGATCTGGTAGGAACACAAAAAGGGCGCGTACAAGAGCGAACCGCTTACAATAGTATGTCTTTGAACTTTCATTCGTATATGAAACAGTTTCGAAACACAACATAATGTAATATTGGTAGTTAAACCGGAATTGGAGAACATAAAACGATGAAACTTTACTTAATAATATATTATTTCATCTATTAATCTAATATATATATATTATTAACATACACAAACACACACACAAACACACATACACACATATATATTGTCTGTTTTAGTGTCACAACCACAGCACAGCGACCCTCGTACTTCAAATGAACGAAAAAAAAAAAGACGAAACATATTTCACTCTAAATAATTTAAATTTCTGAGATAGGAATTAATCTGTAATGTTTTTAAACACATTAATTTCGCTTAAGTTTTGATGTAAAACCATAACAATCAGGGTTTCTGATCGTTCCTGAAGAGGGGACCTCTCCCTAGTTTCCGGCTACCTTATTGGTGACTGTCATTCGGGTTTTTTTTGCTATAGTCGACACGCAAGGCACTGTGGGTTGTCAACGTTATTTGCCCATAGCAAGATGTCCACATACAGCGTCTGATATTCCCAAACGGTCATCCATCTAATACTAACCAGGATCAACGTCGCTTAACTTCGGTGATCTAGCGGGGGCCGGCGTCAACGTGATTATGCGGTATGTATAACATTGCCTATTAATAGAAATATCTTAGTGTATAGAAATGATTTAAAAGGAACAATATTATATCAAATAGAATTATAATTCTTGAGTACTAATACACGGGACTTTATCTTAAAATTCAAACCTGCTTGACAAAATTGCACCAACGTTAGCGTGGAACATTCTTCAGTTGCCAGTAGTGTCACGGAGAGGAATAAACTGTTGTTGTTGTTATTATTATTATTATTATTATTATTATTATTATTATTATTATTATTATTATTATTATTATTATTATTATTTACTCACTAGGAGTTATCACACTGGTCATCGTCAGTAGTCACCCACTGCCGACAACCTGTGGTATTACCTGGAGTCTGAGTGACAACAAGTCTCCTCAGGCCTCCAGTATGCTCCACCTCTTTTCGTTCATCACCGCTGATGACCTTGCGGTAATCGCAACAGCCACCTACCAACGATTTCCCGCTGATAAGGGCCATTGGTCCCCTCTGGGGCCCGAGTGGCAACAAGCCTTCCCAAGGTCCCAGAGCTGTCCGCGCTCTTCCAGTGGAGGTCTGGTTTTGCGCTTTCCGACTATTATTATTATTATTATTATTATTATTATTATTACTATTACTATTATTATTATTATTATTATTATTATTATTATTATTATTATTATTATTATTATTACTACTACTACTACTACTACTACTACTACTATAAATACTACAATACTAAAAATTAAACAATTATAAACAGCGAAAATACTGGTAAAATTGCACCAAATTAGGCATGGAACATCTTCGCGTGTCCCGACATTTTATTACATGATAATATCACGGTATTTCTTGTGATAATTCTTTTAATCATAACCTAAAGATATCTCTTATGAGATGATTATAAAATAAATGATTTTATAACATTATTATTGAATAAAATAGTTTTTGACATTATTATTTAATAAGTGATTTTGTTAGATTATTATAAAATAAATTTTGTTATCGAATAAGTTTTTATTACATTATCATCAACTAAATTATTTTATGCTATAATTATCAAAATATATTTCATAACACTTTTTTCAAATAAATTATTTTATGACATCATCAATAAAAAATTACTTTACAATATTATTATAAAATAAGTTATTTTATGACATTATTATCAAATAAATTGTCTTATGACATCACCCATAAAATTACTTTACAATATTATTATAAAATAAGTTATTTTATGACATTATTATCAAATAAATTGTCTTATGACATCACCCATATAATTACTTTACAATATTATTATAAAATAAGTTATTTTATGACATTATTATTAAATAAATAATTTTTAGACAGTATTATAAAACATATTTTATGGCATTATTATTTTAAAAATCATTTTTCAACATTATTACCAAAGAAATGATTTTATGACATTGCTGTCACATAAATTATTTTATGACATTTTTATCAAATAAATTATTTCATGACACTATTTTTAAAGAAATTATTTTATGACATTATTTAAATATTTTTAATAAAATGATTTTTAAATAAATTATTTTATGACATCATAATTAAATTAATTATTTAACGATATTATTACTAAATAAGTTATTTTATAATAGTATTTTAAAATAAACTATTTTATGAAGTTATTATCAAATATATTATTGTACGACATTATTATAAAACATATTTTATGGCATTATTATTAATGAAATCAGTTTACGACACTATTATAAAATAAATTATTTTATGATATTATTATCAAATTCCTTTATTTATGACATTATTATCAAATCATTTATTTTAGGAAATTAATTTAAATGAATTATTTTCTGACATTATTTTCAAATAAGTTATTTTATGACATGATTTTCAAATAAATTACTTTATGACATTATCATTAAATAAATTATTTAACGATATTATTACTAAATAAGTTATTTTATAATAGTATTTTAAAATAAACTATTTTATGAAGTTATTATTGTACGACATTATTATAAAACATATTTTATGGCATTATTATTAATGAAATCAGTTTGCGACACTATTATAAAAGAAATTATTTTATGATATTATTATCAAATACATTGTTTATGACACTATTATAAAATAAATTATTTTATGATATTATTATCAAATACATTGTTTATGACACTATTATAAAAGAAATTATTTTATGATATTATTATCAAATACATTGTTTATGACACTATTATAAAAGAAATTATTTTATGATATTATTATCAAATACATTGTTTATGACACTATTATAAAAGAAATTATTTTATGATATTATTATCAAATACATTGTTTATAACACTATTATAAAAGAAATTATTTTATGATATTATTATCAAATACATTTTTTATTATCAAATAAATTATTTTAGGAAATTAATATAAATGAATTATTTTCTGACATTATTTTCAAATAAGTTATTTTATGACATGATTTTACTTTATGACATTATCATTAAATGAATGATTATAAGACATAAAGTATTTATGAAACCTACTGATTTTACTTCATGAGATTATCATTAAATGAATGATTATAAGACATAAAGTATTTATGAAACCTACTGATTTTACTTTATGAGATTATCATTAAATGAATGATTATAAGACATAAAGTATTTATGAAACCTACTGATTTTACTTTATGAGATTATCATTAAATGAATTATTATAAGACATAAAGTATTTATGAAACCTACTGATTTTACTTTATGAGATTATCATTAAATGAATGATTATAAGACATAAAGTATTTATGAAACCTACTGATTTTACTTTATGAGATTATCATTAAATGAATGATTATAAGACATAAAGTATTTATGAAACCTACTGATTTTACTTTATGAGATTATCATTAAATGAATTATTATAAGACATAAAGTATTTATGAAACCTACTGATTTTACTTTATGAGATTATCATTAAATGAATGATTATAAGACATAAAGTATTTATGAAACCTACTGATTTTACTTTATGAGATTATCATTAAATGAATTATTATAAGACATAAAGTATTTATGAAACCTACTGATTTTACTTTATGAGATTATCATTAAATGAATGATTATAAGACATAAAGTATTTATGAAACCTACTGATTTTACTTTATGAGATTATCATTAAATGAATGATTATAAGACATAAAGTATTTATGAAACCTACTGATTTTACTTTATGAGATTATCATTAAATGAATGATTATAAGACATAAAGTATTTATGAAACCTACTGATTTTACTTTATGAGATTATCATTAAATGAATGATTATAAGACATAAAGTATTTATGAAACCTACTGATTTTACTTTATGAGATTATCATTAAATGAATGATTATAAGACATAAAGTATTTATGAAACCTACTGATTTTACTTTATGAGATTATCATTAAATGAATTATTATAAGACATAAAGTATTTATGAAACCTACTGATTTTACTTCATGAGATTATCATTAAATGAATGATTATAAGACATAAAGTATTTATGAAACCTACTGATTTTACTTTATGAGATTATCATTAAATGAATTATTATAAGACATAAAGTATTTATGAAACCTACTGATTACATTTTTCTGCGCTAGCGAGTGTGCACGGTCGATGACCGATCTAAATAATCCCTGCTGTTTCTTGATTGATTACTAATATTTCTAAATCAACTCTTTAATCCTCGATGGCCATTGGATCAGTCAGTGTTAATGATAAGACGATTTAAATTCCTTCTCCAAATTTTAATCCGGATCCAGACTGACGAAAGAACTGACTTTTCGTGATGGAATGTCGTCGTCGTCGTGCGTTCTTTGTTCGCCATCAGCCTGTTGACTCCCGTGTCTTTTCAAGCAGAAACACCAAACCCTCTTCATTCTCACAATTTTCATGTGGAAGAAAGAGAATCAAGATGAAGTCTGAAGATGACTAACAGATTTGTGCGATAAAGAATTGACCGAAAAAGAAACGTCATGAGTCTAATTAGGATTTTAAACTATGTGGCGTGACTCGTCATTTCGTCATAGGGCACTATGTTAAATACTTAGCATTTCAATGTTTCTAGCCGAAAGTTTTATTGGTTAACAAGCAAAACAACTACCATATATTTGGTGGGTATTAATCTAGCTCTAAGTATTTTAATGTATGACTTACATTACATTACACGTGTTGGGAGGTGACCGTGGTTAAGTGGATAACGACACGGACTGAAGACCCGGGTGTTCCAAGTTCGAATCCAGTCGGTTCCACAGTACCACTTTCACTTAGGGATGTCCGCAACCTTCTCGTGGTCCTTCCCGTAAGTATTCGATGTCTTTCCAGAAAGATTTCTAACTCATCGGGGAAACTAATGCCACCACTATAATTATCTGATTCACACGAAAGAAGAAGAGATTACACGTGTTTAATATAAATCTATTATAATTTTAAATACTAATAGTTTTTATTCAAATTACCTTCTTGAAAATTAACGAATATAGTATTTAACGAAAAGTTTTAGTAATTTATCTTTTTTATTAAACTACTTTATTTAATTACTGTCAATATTGACACACCTATTGTATATATATATATATATATATATATATATATATATATATATATATATATATATATATATATATATGATAATTTTATTTACACAGACATGTACAAAATCTGCGACACTGGCATGTCGATGTTATCGATCAGCAGTTACTATAAACTGAGATATCATCAGGCAGAGTTAGAATCCGATCTTAACCTCAGATTATATTTGGAGAGAAATATATATATATATATATATATATATATATATATATATATATATATATATATATATATATATATATATAGGGCAATAGAATTAAAACATTGTTTCATTGTAACCTGTTTGAAAATATTTATCTAAATTAGGCATATAAATATATGTGTTTGGGTCTTTGCTCTCTACTATATATACATTATTTAAAAAGACTATGTTGCATTACTGATTTAAATAACAGCGATCCGTTTGGATGATAATATAGGTAAATTTGTCATTTCCTATCTAAAATGGCGGACAAGTATGACGTCAATGAACCGCCTGATATTTTCCGACATCACAAATGAGTAAGTAAACCCAAATAAATTGTTTTGGACTAATTAAAAATTTACCTCACATTTATTTTAACAATAAATACAGTTGGAAAATGAGTCTAGAACAATTTTGTTTGGGTTTACTTACTCATTTGTGAGGTCGAAAAATAGCAAACAGTTCATTGATGTAAGAGTTGTCCGCCATTTTAGGTGGGACACGACTAAGTCATCGTAATATATGTGTGATAGATGAAACAAAATCGCATTTATTCATTTATATATGAAAAGTAGCCCAAACACTAGTCGACAGGACGCATGTAAGAATGGAGCAGTTGACGTAGGTCTTTTATTGTGTTATTATTTGCATGCACATTGGATAAGACAAAAAAATAGCCAAAAAACTTGAATCGGAAAGCAACATTAAAAGTATCGCATCTGATAGATCGGGCTACTTTTAAGTGGTCCAGTTTGTATTCAAGATGGCTATGAATTGGGTGTGTATATGTTATCTGGATACTTCTCGAACAGATAGCCGGAATATCATGGACGATGAAGACAATCTGTATTATTTGGATTATTTGAACTACTGTTCTCATTTTGTGGAGTATTTTCACAACGTTTCGGCCGATGTAACCTCCGACCTTCCTGAGGTACGTCTTGTCGAGCTCGTGAATCTTTATGCTGAACTCAGGAATCTGTACGGAATTCCGTCAGCCATGATCGAGTATTGATTTACTCCTCTCCAGAAATTAGGCACAAGGCCAGTTTTATCTTACTCCCAGAAGTAAGATGTGACCCAAGGTCGGGTCGGCAAAGTGGGGTTTGAAAAGCCAGCGCCCGAGAGGTGAGCACTCTGGCCATTAAAAATTGCCTGGGAAACCCGTCGGCATTCTCCGGTAGGGGCGCCTCAGGCAGTAAGCAATAAACTTGCTCCTCCCCAAAGAGGGGAGGCGAAGCTTGGAAAGGTGGACCTCCTAAGACTGCACTGGACATACCCATAGACAGGCGTAAATCAAGCCCCGAAGGCCAAGACAATACCAGTCTATGGGGTGCAGTATCCATCGGAACAGATACTACACTTTGATCTTAGCCAAAAGGCCAAGAATTCGTTATTGTATTCTTAGTATCGCTAAAACGTAGGCTTGAACCCTCAACGTCCAGAAGACTGTCACATAAAAGTGATTATCCCTTAGCACTTTTATCCGTTGCGCCATCTCAAAATTACCGAAGCAGGAAGGCAAACATTTTATCTAAAAATAGTGTTTCATTGACTAAACTATAGGATCAATTTTGCTAATAACCGGTATGTCAACAATATTTTGCTAAACTCCGGTAATCCGACAATAACCGGTATGTCAACAATATTTTGCTAAACTCCGGTAATCCGACAATAACCGGTATTTCAACAATATGTTGCTAAACTCCGGTAATCCGACAATAACCGGTATTTCAACAATATTTTGCTAAACTCCGGTAATCCGACAATAACCGGTATTTCAACAATATGTTGCTAAACTCCGGTAATCCGACAATAACCGGTATTTCAACGATATGTTGCTGTAATACAAATTTTATTGATATTTAAAAATTAGGTTGAACAGAATTGCTTGAAAAAATACCGGATCTATCATGATTAGTCCCTATTTATTTGCCTCCCCACGAGGGTAGAGTTAGACACACGGTCTGTTTTTAATTTGGGGAAAATTCAGCTCCTAAGAAAGGAGCAGTCTGAATAGAGACAAAAGTAACAATTTCCCCAGGTTTCTCCTTCACTAACCGAAGAAAGAAAAGTTGAAGCGTAGTATCAGAACAGATACTACGCTTTGCTCTTAGGACTGAAACAAATTCTTTTGTAAACGATTTCTTCTTTAACTTTCTGGTACTTCTGCAGTTTACAGACCGTGCTATTCTTTTAGATATGATTTTCAAGTTAAATTCAAATTTTCGTGTACATTTTGTTTATTATATTGTTAGGTGAAAGTACAGAATAGTTAACAAAGCACTCCCCCCTCTCCCCGTCGCCATGTTAAGAATGAGTTTCTAAATAATAACGTTATTCTTTCAGAACGGTCCGTAAACTGCAGAAGTACCAATTTTCTTTCAAGTTATCGATGGTCTATCTATCCAATTTTGCACGAATAAATTAGTGACCAAAAATTCAAAAGTCCGTAAATTAAATAAAGGCTTCGAAACTCTGTACATATTGCCGAGTTCGACATAGATATTCCCGAGTTCGACAAGACACAACAGAAGCAGGTCGGAGGTTACATCGGTCGAAACGTTGTGAGAATATGATCCAAGATGAGAACCGTAGTCTGAGCAATCCAAATAATACAAATGATCAATACTCGTCTCAAAAACATTACTTTCTCAAACAATTGTATTTGTATATATCTCTTTATAGTTTATATAAAGTGGAAGTTTTATATTTTTTTAATATTTAATTTGACTTTTTTGCTATTTAAACCGAATCCTTTGACACTTACGTTATATCCACAAGAAGAAATAATAATGCTGTAGATTTACGCCCTTGCCAAAAAGAAGCTGTAATTCTCAGCGTCTTGACGAATTTAAATTAAGGTCTAAATAAAGTAAGAGTCTTCAGAGGCGAATAAAATATAACCTTGACTTTTTTTGTTACTTCTCCCAAAGTGTTTATTAATGAATTAGGAAAGCCGGGGGAAAGGTTTCTACTTAATTGGAGGGTTTTACGCTGGAACCTATGATGTTAAGAGACCGAAGGAAAAAAAGGAGGAAATAAGGGGAGGATTTAGGGTTCAAGGTTCCCTCAAAGAGCGCTTCCCTTTTCTTTGTTCTTTCTGCTTTCTTTTGCTTTCTTTCTTTTCAAATGATGATAGGCCTTTCGTTTGACAAACCAACCGGTTGCGCGGCCTTCTACGTGCCTTTCCAAAAATCCCGCCGTCGCTGCTGCTGCTGCTGTTTGTGCATCCGAAAACACGCATGCGCTGTCGACCGCAATCAATCGCGGATTTATGCATTTTTATTCTATTTTTGTTCGTTTATTTTAACTTTTTACTAAGTGTATTGGAATGTTGCCGTGATTTTGCGCATTCGCTGTCCTCCGCGACGAGCTTATCGTCCGCCACAAACCTGCCCGCTTGCAAAACACATCATTACTTTTTCTATCCTTATTCTTCGTATCCCTGTTCCTCTGAATCTATCATTACAACACTTGTTTTACTATAGATATTTCTCATGACACGTGTGTATAAATCACACACGCGCCCATACACACACACACACACACCCTTCATACGCACACATTCCTACACACATACAAACCTACATAGAAGAGTTTGAATTACCTACTAGACACCATCCTCGAGTGTCTTCGGTCTCTCTGTACAAGGGTTTGTCAGAACAACCTGACATGAGGATACTTCACCCTACAAGTAAACCCTGACCAATGTTCAAAATAACATAGTATTCGCAGCCCAAATAAGATCTCTTCGATACGTCAATACACTTGCTCATACAAGGAATGGTGCACCTTCTGCTAGTGATGTTATCTCAAGTAACAGTACTTAGCTAGATAATCCACCAGACTAGATTAATTCTTGTCCTAGAATTCGGTGAGACTAAGAGACAACAAGAAAGATATATTATAACATAGTTAACTGGTCAATTCGGGGGAGAAGAAAATGAATTTTCTTAACTTCTTTACTAACTCAACGTTTGAGTAATAAGGGGGAACTTTAATAGAATAATCGAATATCTATGTATCTCATATAGAGATCAACTGTTAGCCCCAGGATTTCTGAGAACTTCGACTGAAGTAAAATGAAACAAAAAGATAAATGTATAGTAATCATCCACAGACACTGTTTCGTTGTATCACATCTTCTCAGTGTAGCTAGACAGCCACGGAAGTGCTTCAGAATTAGATTTAAACCCAGTTGTTTTTTGCGACTGTCTAAAACTATATTATATATATTTCTGATGACACGTGTGTATCAATCCCACACGCATCCATACACCCCTATTCATGCACACACATCCATACACACATACAAACACACATACATAAATATATAGTAATCATTCACAGACAATATTTCGCTGTATCACACTTCATCAGTGTAGCTAGACAGCCAGGCAAGTGCTTCAGACTTAGATTCAGACCCGGTTGTTTTTGCGACTGTCCGTGACTCTATCCACTGCGCCACCATCACAAGCTATGATGCAGGAAAATCATACTGTTAATAAACAAGAAGGATCTATTTTTTGACAAAGAGCTTTGCATTATCGCTAATGGCAGCTGGCGATTTTCCATACACGAAGGAGTAGGGGGCATACATGTAAGCATACATATGACATACTCTAAAACACCTTCATCACTATCTATATAAAGTTAGGTATGTGTATATGTTTGATTCACTCCTGTACCTATTAACCGATCGTGATGAATTATGAAACACAGCTGTTAGACACAAGAGTAGGTAATGTGAGCTATATTTAGTTTAATTTAGTTTTATGCAAAGAAAGGGTGGAAGCTTTTCGTGAAAGTTTGTGAAATTGTAACAATTGATATTATACATGATTTAATAAATATTCCTAGAATTTTAGTTTCTATGGAATATTTTCAAGAGTTTTAGAGGACATAATATGGGGACAACCTCCCGTTAAAATATTTCAGATTTGCATTAAATTTGATCCACAGTCATTGAGACATCAATTAAGCTACATTTCCTGAATTAAAATTTCTTTTTACGGTCTCTTTAGTTAGATATTTTGTAGAATCAAAATGATGTAAGGAATTTTGATCAAAATTAGACTACGGATTCTAGACATATGGTTTAGTTGCATTATATTTTATATTTTAATCTACATAAAGGGGACACAAAAATGGTGCAAAACTCTGTTGAGGAATTAATTTTACCCATCCTGGGGCGGGTATTCTTCTAGTATGTCTATATAATGAAGTGAAGCTAGTTTGTCAGCTATACGTTCTCTCCTACATTATCAATATTTCATTTTGAATAAGCAGTTAATTAGAAAATGAATCAGTTAATGTTCAACACAAACAATAATATTCCAATCGATTTCAACGATGACATATTCTACCCGGTCCGATAAATCATTCTGTAGCGGATATCCACCAAGATTCACGTTAATTTCAATTAGATGATGATATATTAATCCAATATTATCATAAATAACTGGCTATGTTTTTCACATCATTTCATTTATATAGTCATTAAATATTTCCTTCAATTCTGAAATTAAATCACCCGATACGAATGCAGATAAAATATAAAAAAAGATAATCATTTTAAGCTCAAAAATAAAAACTTGCTCAACTAGACATTTATACAAACAGAATCTCCTCTGTAATCACCTTCCACATTCAACAGTGATAATAATAAAGGTTCTTCTTATTTGGAAGGGTGTCACATAGTCATAAGGAAAACGTGAAAAAACATACACACGCAAAGTTTTCTGATCATTTCATTAATATAGACATTAATCATTTTGTTCAAATTAAAAAGGCACAATATCAATGTATGTATAAAAAACGTCATATCGGAAATAAAATATGCTTGGCGCACATTGCGCGAATGTTTACATATGTTTCTGTGTGTTTTTCTGAAAATAAATAGTCATTTAGTTAGTGACTCTTCGAATTTAAAAAACAATTTGCAACCTTTCGCTTTCAACTTCTAAGCCGTTTCTTCTGTTTACACCGATTATTTCCGGTTTAATTCTTTATATAATCAGCACTGAAGATAAACACAGCAAAAATAAATGCATAGGAGCTTTTACATGTATTTTGGTGTATGTCGAAGCAATCGTATGCTAAATAAGAAAATAAATTCTGTGAAATATGGGAATCTGTCTTTCAAAACATTGGATATTATATAAAATCGAAAATAATATATATATATATATATATATATATATATATATATATATATATATATATATATATATAAACTGCACTAAAATGGAAATGTTATTAATCATATGTGTATACTAGAAGAATACCAGTTTAAAGCTAAATTGATTCCCCGAACAGAACGGTTTTGCACCATTTTTACGAAAAATAAATCAATGGATCAAAATGGATCAAATTCAATGCAAATCTGATATATTTGAATTTTAAAATTGGAGATTATGCGCATATTATGCCCTCATAAAAACCTTTAAAATACTCCAGAGAAACTGAAATTTAAGGAATATTTATTAATTGATGTCTCATACCTATTGTTAAAATTTCACAAAAATTGGAGGAATCTAAACTTTCACGAAGGATTACAAAGCCTTTTTACCCCTTTGCATAAACCTCAATTAAAATATATATAGTCTATATTTTAACACCTTACGCCCTCTGTGTCTCAAAATGTATAATGATTGGCTAATTAGTTTTGGAGTGAATTCTGTGGATAAAAATATATAAATATATAAACATGGCTTACTTTATGAAGATATATATATATATATATATATATATATATATATATATATATATATATATATGTGTGTGTGGGGGGGGGTGTTTGGGTGTGTGTGTGTTTCTCTTCTCTGGAAAACTAAAGTTTGCATGACGTTAAAATAAAAAATAAAAATTATATATATATATATTCATTATATACTATTAAAAAACCGACTGTAAACACTATGCGCATTTCCCAATTTACATAATCAATTGTTTTTGAATTTCCAATAAATTAGTATTCGCAAATATACACTCATGATTCTTATCTTCAGATTTCAACATGTATTTACATTATTTGCTCGCTAATAATCTTACTTATAAATTATAATTATTTCTTTTATTATTTATTTATAAAAGTAGTTACGTAGTTATTTCCTCTACGTCCAACTGATTAAACAGCGTACCTCCCTCTGAACGGGCGCGTTAATACTTTACTGATTTATTTTATTAAAACGTTCTGAGTTTGTTTATTTTCATAATCTTATTCGCCATTATTTTTTAAAACACAAATTTATTGAATCAAACTGTTTAATTAAAATAATAATTGATAAACACACACATTATAAATAATTCAGTTTAGCTAAACTTTTTTTTCCGAAAATAATCGCGGGTCCTGCAGTAAAAGAGTACCGATTTTTTTATTGATAATTTTCATATACACCTTTTTTCCGATTTTCAAATTAGTGTTCGCTGTATTTAGTTTTTTAAATTGTTGATTTTACCAAATTTATTGAATGAAATTGTTTAATTAAAATAATAATTGATTTAAAAATTACTATTTTAAAAAAACACACACACATTATAATGAATTTAGTTTTTTTGTCAACAAAAAAACAACACATTGTACTGGAAAACTACATAACTGATTTTAGAATAGTTTTTGCTGTATTTTGTTTTTTTTTAATTGTTGATTTTAATTTACGTACACCTTTTCTTCCGTTTTAAAAGACATAAAATATTACTTATTATATTCTGACGTGGATTTGGCGCAAAATGATTGAGTGTAAAGAAAAGCGAGCAGACGATAACTTGGGGGGCACCTTTTACTGGGCAAGTAAATAACTGTTTTTAGAATCGTATTCGCTGTATTTTTTTTAATTAATTTTATTTTAGGTACACTTTTCTTTTTTCTCATTGAAAAACTAAAACTATTATTATTTATTATTTTGTAAATTCTTACGTGGATTTGGCGCAAAACGATTCGGCGGAAAGAAAAGCGAGTAGACAATAACAATGCAAACTTAATTTATCTTTTTATTAATGATGCTATTTATCATGTGCAATATATGATTTAAATTGATTGTAGTGATAAATAGTTCTACCCAAATTACATACTAGCGTCATTTCTGACGCCGCAGCCTAGCAAAAATATGCGACCGGAGGGAGCATATATTTGCTAGTATGCATAATTATAATTAACGTCATGAAAACAATAGTTTTACAGGGAAAATAATTCTGCGAGCCTATTGTTTACATTAGTTAGCATTTTAAAGAAAACGCATTTTCGTACTAAACTTTTATATTAATTTGAATTTTTTCTAATTCGTTACTTTTTTGATTAAAAATTTGATTCAATAAATTTGTGCTTAAAAACATAATTTCTAATAAGATTTAAAAACAAAAAACAAACTCAAAATGTTTTAATACAAAAATCAATGTAAATATATAATTTTTGAGCGACGATAAATCTGACGCGGCAGCCTAGCAAAAATATGCGACCGGAGGGAGCATATATTTGCTAGTATACCTAATAATTATTTTTCACCAACCGCAATTATTCGAATCAAAACCTTTTTCTCATTTCCTTCTTTTTTTTCATAATTATTCCTTTTTAATTTTTTTTTTTTCGTGTAATGGCACCAAACTTTACGACCTAGCAGTCATTTTATTACTATTTATATCCAGAGACATTCATGAACACTCATCAGTGTATCTATATACAACTGACTTGCCGATCATAGAACTCGGATCTCAGTCAACGTCTTGGCCGCTGTGCCCACCGCGACATCTGCTATAAGAGTGTTCAGTTTCAAGGTAAAGAGCTTTACGTGTGCCTTATTGCGAAAAAAAAGAGAAAGTATAATATTGATTTTTAGTTACCAGTAAAACTAAAATCTATCGATCTCCCCAACAAGTGTATTTTTTTTACGCTTGCGAAAATATATGCACATATTACACGGATGTTTACGGTAATCCGAAATTAAAAACAAACAACAAGTCTATGACTAAATATTTAGAGATGTTAAAAGAATCGGAATCGGTAATTGTATCGGAATCTGGAATTTAGAAAAGAATCGGTAATTATATCAGAATCAAGTAAAATGTTGGAATCGTCCCATCACTAATATATATATATATATATATATATATATATATATATATATATATATATATATATATATATATATAGAGAGAGAGAGAGAGAGAGAGAGAGAGAGAGAGAGAGTGAGAGAGATAGAGATAGAGATAGAGTGGGATAGATAGATAGATAGATAGATAGATAGATAGATAGATAGATAGATGAGGGGAAGGGGCATGCGGGATGGAAGATGGAAGGTATTTAGTGTGCGACAATTTTAAAAGAATGATAGATAGAATTATCAGAAAGGGAGAAACCCGATACAAAAAAAGAATGCATTGTTGGCCCCATTTCTTTCTCTTTTCCTTTGCGTTTTTCGTCCTTCATCTCTCGGCCCTATTTCTTTTTTGCTCCCTTTTTTACTTTTCTTCTTTCTTATTTTTATTGTTATTGTTGTTGTCATTTTTAATCCTTTTCGTTCTTTATTTCTCAACCTCTCTCCTTCATTCTAGACATCTTTTTTCTTATCCCCTTTCTTTCTTTCTTTTTTTTTAGTTCTTTGTTTTTAACCTTTTTCTTCTTTTTATTTATCTCCATCTTTCTTTCTTTCGCTTTTTTCTTGGCATCGTTTTTTTAGTATCTTTTTTCGTTTAGAATTTGTCTTTATTAATATTTTTATTTATTTATTAGATTCTTTCTTTTTTTTCTTTCTTTCTTTTTTTAGTTTATTTCCGTCTTTTTGTCTTTCATTCTTATATATTTTCATTTGTTTCTCTTGTTGCAGTTTCTTTCTAAGTTCTAGTTTTACTTTACTTTTTAAAAAAACCCTCTGTTCTCTTTCGTCAGGTCCGCCCTTTGCTTCTCCGGTCTGTTTATATTAAACAATCATTCATTGCCATATTCTTTCTTTTTTCTTTAGTATCATAACGACATATCATTCGAACTTTCGCAGAATACGCCAGGCTCGTTAGTTAATCCTATTTCTCTAATCCCAATGGTTGGCATTCCTTCTAAATGTCTCTTAAGCTACCACCCCGCACCCTATCGCGTCCTCAATGTATCTCCATGCCCGAATTTCTACTCCGCCTTCAACTTCGTGTGCCTTTCCGTTCTATCTATCCTTGGATATTTTCTTCTCTCTCTCCTCGGAAATTTCCCTCAGAAATCTCTACTCATTCCCTTCGTTCTGTACGTCTCCTTCCTCTCCAATCAATATCACACACTTCCTCTTTTTCCCCGCCTTTTTTCTTCTGTAATTATTTTGCTTTATTTTTTCCTTTCTTTCCTTTCATTTTTTCCTATCTTTGTTAACACTTATCCCAACCGATTTTGCTTTCTTTCAATCTTTCTTTCTTGAACTCATGTTTTTGTTTTGTCTTTTTCTTCTTTAGTCAATTTGTTTGTTCCTTTCTTTCCTACCTTCTTTTTTTTAGGTGTGGGGACTTATGTCTTTCTTTCTGTTTTTTCTTCCTTCCATTTCTCGCTATTCGTTTTTCTATAATTCCCATTTTCAATCTTAATAGATTTAACAAAGTTTAACAGGTCTCTCCTGTTTTCGCACTCTCTCCTCTTTTCTCTCTCTCTCTCTCTCTCTCTCTCTCTCTCTCTCTCTCTATATATATATATATATATATATATATATATATATATATATATATATATATATATATATATATATATATATATTAATTTATTGGAAATCGTACATGTTTCCATGCGAGATGTCATAGTCTAGGGCTAAAACGCTAGATTACTGACATCTATATCAAAGGTTCGATTCTTGTTCAAGTTAGCCTGCTGCATGGATTACTTTTATGTACTTATAAAATTAATATATATATATATATATATATATATATATATATATATATATATTAACATAAAATACGTCCTATAAAGTTAAGGGCGGCCAATAATGCAAATTTCTGCATCTCTATAACTTAGGAAGTGACGTAAAAATAGATTAATATATATATATAAAAATCTATTTTTATGTAATTGTGTTTATTGGTAATTGCAGCGTTTGTTGCTCTTATTTATTGATTCACTTCCTAAGTTATAGAGATGCAGAAATTTGCATTATTGATCGCCCTTAACTTTATAGGACGTATTTTATGTGTATATATATATATATATATATATATATATATATATATATATATATATATATATATATATATATATATATTTATTAATTTTATAAGTACATAAAAGTAATCCATGAACACGTGTTTCTGGCTCACAACGTCAGCAGCAGGCTAACTTGAACAAGAATCGAACCTTCGATATAGATGTCAGTAATCTAGCGTTTTACCCCTAGACTATGACGTCTCGCTTGGAAATATGTACGATTTCCAATAAATTAATATATATATTTATATATATATATATATATATATATATATATATATATATATATATATGTCGGGGAAACAGGGGCAGGGAGGGAGTTTCAGAGGCCAGCAGCACGAGGAAAGAAACTATTGGAGTAGAAAGCTATCCGGCATCTGGGGACCTCCACGATGAATGAATGGGATTTAGCTGATTGTCGAATTGGTCTAGTGAATTTACGTCGAGGGGGCACCAGAGTAGCCAGTTCATCGGAGCATAATCCATTGAAGTATTTGTAAAACAAGCACAAGGATGTTACATTGCGGCGATGGCACAGGGGCTGGTGCTTGGTTGACAGTGAGGAGCCTATTAAGTTGGCAATGCTTTTTTGGACCTTGTCAAGTAGGGAGAGACTAGTAGATGATGCACCAGCTCAGATGTAGCAACAATACTCCATGCATAGCTGGATGGTGGCTTTGTAGAGATACAGAATAATGTCAGGTGTGAGGAGTTTACTAGCATGGTAGAGAGAGCCCACAATCTTTGCTGCAGCCTTATCAATGTATTTGCTCCAATTCATGTTATATATATATATATATATATATATATATATATATATATATATGATGGCAGTCATTGCAAGGGACAGTATATAAGCCGGCATGAGATGTGGGTGTTTTTTGGAAATGTCTGGATGTGTTTAAAGTTTGTTTTATGGATTGAGATGTGGTTTGTACTCAATCCATAAAACAAACTTTAAACACATCCAGACATTTCCAAAAAACACCCACATCTCATGCCGGCTTATATACTGTCCCTTGCAATGACTGCCATCAATTTTACGTGGGAGAAACACAACGTGAATATATATATATATATATATATATATATATATATATATATATATATATATATATATATGAAAAGAAAACAATTTTAAATTCCAATGACCGAGTTTGTATTTATTTTTCTTGACAAAATTCAAAATAATTCAATGTAACTTGACAATCGTTTCGCGCACAAACTTTACTTGCAGTGTTTGTAATGTTAAACGTTTTTTTCATAGCTCTAAGTTATGAATTCAAAATTGCCGATTGTCTATGAAGAAATTCTTGGTTCCTGGGGTCTATATAAAATGCATGTATAAGTTTTGTTATATCGGGAGTGCTATTTTAGTCTTCTGATGAGCTGCATGAATGATGATCTGGGTACCTAGATGTTTATACCCGGCTGTTTCTTTGTGCTCAAAACAATTTACATTGAATTATTTTTAATTTCGACAAGAAGAAATTAATAAAGATTTGGTCATTGGAATTTAGCATATTATTGTTCACTTATATATGCTCTGTTGTTAAATATTAAAATTCATCGAGTTTTTATATTGAATAGTTTTGGTCCATTTTTTTATAGAATATATACACAAATATATATATATATTCATATATATATATATATATATATATATATATATATATATATATATATATAGTAAGTCATGAAAATATATTTATGGCAATTAAGCTACACAGAGGCTCCTGCGTTTCATCCCTGGGGTGAATCTTTAAGCTAAAATGCATGGAGTTAGTTTTGCCGGATGTCTTTATATACACGGCAAGTAAGTAAAAAAAACTAAACTAAACTGAAACCTAACAACTTAAAACTAAAACCTAAAATAGAAATACAAAGAACCACGTGTTAAAATAAGTTCACCCATTATATTGACACAACAAAGAAACACGATATAGCCACTCTATAGTAAACAGGAAATAGGAAGTAAAACTAACCGGATCTTCGTTTGTGAGAAACCAAACGATTGGCTAAGAGAACAACAATGAATATGATTGGTTAACTAGATAGCCGTATATCTAAAAACACCCGACAAAAATAACTCCATGCATTTTAGCCGATGTGTAGCTTAATTGCCATATATATATATATTTTTTCATAACTTACTACCTAGCTCTACTTACTATCGAGCACTGTTGAAGTAAATACTGAAAATTGATACACATAAAATTTTATGTGGATACATGAAATAGTAATATATATATATATATATATATATATATATATATATATATATATATATATGCGGTACATCCCAGAACGGTGACACAGAAGATGAACAAAAATAAATAAGTAGAGACAATATATGCCATATTTTTCTTTAATAAAATGTATTTATTTATTTTTAGTGAATATCTCACTTAATGTTATCCGGGATGATATAGATTATATATTTTGATATTTCGAGAGAAACACCCCCCTTATAAAAAAACAACTTTCCTTCCGTGTTCTGAAGAAAAACAAGCGTCCAAAAGTTGCTGTTATATTTGAATGTTGAAATTAGTAATCTGAATGTTGAATACCGATATTTGTGGTAACGCTTTTGTGTCGCTGGCAAATGACACAGAACGAGTCTGATTATTCTGTTCGCCTGTTAGTATTTGTGGGTTGTGGTTGATGACCATTGGCAATTACTTGTCGTTTATGCTTGTGCTTATTTTGGAGCTTTGATAAATTTCAGAAATTTATGCAAAAATGTCACTCGTACTTTTTCTTTTTGTTTTGAAGAGACTTTTGTTCGATCTTCAAGAAGATGGATTTCCATTCCTGGTCAGTTTGAGAGAGACGACGTTTCATACGTCTACCTCGTACGGAGCTCTTTTTGTGTTTCTTGTTATCATAAATTTCCTTAGCCACTCTCTATTTCTCTCTCTCTCTTTCTCTCTCTCTCTCTCTTTCTCTCTCTTTTTCTTTATGCAAGTCCCTTAGTCTCTCGCTTTGTCAGCGGTGGTAGTATCAGTCTTTCTTTTTCCTACCTCGTCCCTTGATATTGTGACAGTTGTGTCAACACAGGGAATATAAATGTCGGTTTGTCCTGCTGTAGATTTAATATTTCGATATGCTTGTCATCGACGCACTTCTCCGTCAAGTGCTTAACTACAACATGCATGTTAACTGACCTTTGCCTTCGATGAGAAAATATAATCATCTGCCCTCATCTAGATTGCTTTGCCTTGAAAAGTTTCAAAATATTGTTCAATGCATTTGTCGCGTTTCGATAATGTGGAGGTTTTATTTAATGCAAGCGGACGGAAGGGGCTGACTATTATATCACACTGACAATATAGGTTATTCTGAAACAGAATGGTTGCAATAAAAAGGGTGATACGCTTATTTCAAAGCTCTGATTCCCGCTTCACACGGTAGCAGAAAAGCTGTTGCTTTTTTTTTGTTGTCAACTTGGTTCACCATAAACAAGGAAAATTGCCACTGTAGACGTAAGGGGCTACTGAGAATTAGAGTGAACGCTTTTAAAGGAATCCTAAATTGGGAGCTGTGCAACGAAATGCTTGTTCATATTAGTTTAAGTCGGGAAACAGGGAGCAGGGAGGGAGTTCCAAAAGCCGGCAGCTCGAAGAAAGAAGGTATTGAAATAGAAGGCTCTCCGGCATCTGGGGACCTCCACAGTGAATGAATGGGATTTAGCTGATTGTCGAGTTGGTCGAGTGTATCTACGTCGAGGGGGCACCAGAGCAGCAAGTTCATTGGAACCCATTCTTGTTAAGTACATTAACACAAGCACAATGATGCCACATTGCGGCAGTGGGACAAAGGCTGGAGCTTGGTGGATAGTGAAGAAACCTATTAGATTAGCGACTTTTTAAAAATCTTGTCTGAAAGGGAGAGACTAGTTGATGACTGTGACAACAGTACTCCATGCAAGGACGGATGGTGGCTTTGTAAACATATAGGATACTGTCAGGTGAGAGAATCCACCTACTTTGCAGCAGCCTTGGCAATGTCTTCTATGTATTTATTCTTATTCATGTTACCTGTGAATGTTAGGCCGAGGAGTTTAAACGTTGGACTCCTAGATAGGGTGTTATTTGCCATGGCAATCAATGGTTGAAGGGTTTTCTTGTAGTTGTTGAACGGAACGAGCTTTGTCTTAGCAGCATTAAATGTAACCATCTATTGATGATCCCATTCCACTACCAACTAGGGAGAGAAACGTTTCACTCCATGGAGTGTCTCTGATGTGATCTCTGATGGATTCCCAATCAGCCCGCTAATAGTATCTCGTCGTTTTGAGCAACGGCCTGTCAGCTTTGTGACGAGATTCTAGGGTGATATCAATCATTATCACATGCACGTATACAACTAGCAACCGAGACAGTTACGTAAACAATTTTTTTTTCTTCGCACGAGTGATTTACAGTAATTAGCTGAAGCAGATATGAGACAAAGAATGTTTCGGGTTTTTTACCTCTTTACCTAAAACCAAACGGAACATCCATGAACATTTTCCCCCTAGAACTGCTCATCTGTTGAACACCATAGCATTTGACTGCTTCCTAGCTGACTACAACATAATCTATTTATAACATATTGGGTTTGACAAGTGGTGATTCATTTGTATCAAGACAACTCCAGAAGATACCTATTCCAAAAAAGTACCGAAAAGATAGACCGTGGAGTTGAAACAGCACACGTTTTATTTGAAGCCAATCGTGAGTTATTTGATCAGTTTAGAAAAAAATCCGGTCTTAATTCTTCTTTTGTGTATGATAATGCGACAAGTTCTGACAGGAAGCGAAATGATGTGTAAAAGCTTTCACTGAATTAATTGGAACGGAAGGATACAGCCTCCAACTTATCTTCAACTGTGAAGAAGCAGTTGGCAAAGAGTAGTGAGAGCTCTGTTAGTAGCACGGTACCAAATTGAAAAGTTTAATTTAGAACGCTAAAACATACACAATAAAGAAGAAAGGTCTCAAATCCACTGTCTACCTTTTCGGTACTATGTAGGAATAGGTATCCAAGACAATTTCAGTACTTACGTTATCAATTTCGAGTTTCAACGAACACTCTCGAGACTGGCGAACGTTAACGAACTTCACTGAGCAATCTACATAATACGACCCAAACTTCAAAACTTGTTTTACCATCACTCTAACCTAACCCTAGCTAACCCTAACCTAACCCTTAACTAACCCTAACCTAACTCTAAACTAATTTTAGTTTTAATTTGCAAAGTCGATTAAGTTCGATTCGTATTGTGTAGAAGCCTCGGAACGTGATTCCGCTTTCTCCGTTCGTAGTCTGAACTGTTTACGTCATGACTGCAAATTTTTGGATACCTATTCCTAAAAAGCACTACCTTTTTATTTTTAATGTACATTTATTATTAAGTGTAATTAATTTTTAAGGCTACATTTTTTTTCAAATTTTCCTTCATTTAAATCAACGAAAGTGGAAAATATTTTTTGTTTTGTTTTGTTCAACTACGGTGATTATATTATTACAATGAAAGAAACGGTCGACCATGAATTTGAGACCATTTAAAATAAGTAAAATGATATTCGAAATTCTACTATATATATATATATATATATATATATATATATATATATATATATATATATATATATATATATGTATATATATATATTATATTTCTGAACACGTTCGTTAATACGAACGAAACCGGTCAAATCTCTTGTTTTTGTTTTTCTCCTGCATTTTAACCTGTTTTCCGCTGGTCTTTTTTTCACACACACACACACACACATATATATATATATATGTATATATATATACATATATATATATATATATATATATATATATATATATATATATATATATATATAGTACACGTATTGTATTAGTTTCTGTAGATGTAAATCCTTTGAAACTCCAGTGTTTATAAAAAGTACTCAATAACAAGTAGAGCTGTTCTTAAGTATACATTTTTATTTATACAAACCTTATTGGTTACATATGTGCATACATGTTTCGGTTGTACTCTTCACAGAGAGTCAACCTCTTCAGACCAAAGAAGACTTCTCTGTCTTCTTTGGTCTGAAGAGGTTGACCCTATGTGAAGAGTATAGCCGAAACATGTGTGCACATATGTAACCAATAATGTTTGTATAAATAAAAATGTATACTGTATATATATATATATATATATATATATATATATAACTTGACAGTCCAATGTAATTACAGAATAATATCAACAATTTTTTAGAGAAAACTCAAACCACTATGAAAGTTATATATGATAATTTATTTCATCTGCCACTCACGGAATCTTAGTATTTGACTTCATTTCAGAAAAAAAAATGGTTAAATTTTGCATCCGGGCTTCAAGAATCGTTCAAGGCGGCAAATGAGAAAGCGAAAGTGAACTCTGAGTGAGGTTGGGGGGGGGGGGCTCACTTCTTATTTTACTTGTTATTTATGTTTATGAAAGTTAGTGTTTGGAGTTGATTGATATGTTTCTGTTTTTAATTCTTCGACTTAGTTGGTTGATGCCACTCAGTTAAAGAAATCACATGTAAGTGTGAATTCTCCTTCTTTCTCTTTCTCTCTTTCTATTTCTCTTTCGGATGTATAAAGGCACGAACACAATATTAAAAAATGATGACAAAGGCGACACAATTATTGACAAATCAGTGAGCTTCAGCTATATAGTCTCCAAATCTTTGAAAGTTTTACCCAAGAGGGAAGTCATGGTTTATCACACGGCTAATATTATCTCTTTTTTAAAAGATATGTGCATTGTAGTAATTAATCATTTCATTGTAATAATAACCTAATCACCTTTAACTTAAGTCTAATGTTAAGGAGTTAAACAATAACTAAAACAAATGTTTTCCACTCTCGTTGATTTGAAATGAATGAACATTTTAAAGAAAAATTGTTTATAATTAATAATTTATGAACATTAAGAATGAAAACGTAGACCGTGGAGTTGAGACCATTTTTCGATTTGTACGTTTTAGCGTCCCAAAGTCACCTTTTAGTTTAGTACCGTGCTACTACCAGAACTCTAAGAACTTATATAACCGAATTGTGTATAATGCTAGAGGCGACCGTAAGATTAAACCACACTTCTAATAATCTTCATGTCTTTTAAAAAGAAGAACTGCAAGTTATGTGAGTGGCTTACCCAAAAGGTGTGGGTGACAAAGCAATTCTTCCTTGATTGAATAAGTGTAGTTGTTTGTCCTTCCAATGAACATTTTTTCCAAGACCATGACGTACTCTTGCAAGCCGTTCTCATCTTTGACAATGTTCCCGCTCAGCCATAAAACCTCGAGGATGACGTCATTGAACAATTCTCTTTTATTCACGTCTTCTTCCGTCGTCTAACAAAAACCTTCTCTTCAAGACCAATTTCAAGAAACTCTTTTCAAAACATCTGCCCCACTGCTATTTTGATGTAACAAGGAATATGAACCCTACCCTTCCCGAATTCTGGAAGGACCATTATTGCATAACATATATTGATACTGTTGCGTCTTTCTTCAATATGGTGTACCCAGACGCCATCTTTATTCTATCACCATGTCACTCTCATCGGCAAATGCTAGCAACATTTTGACAATTCCATTTTTTAATTTTTAGTCCCGACTAAGGAAATGTCATTAACCGCGATACCCAATCGCCATCATTACTGTATCCGGAACTTCCCACTACGTTGGTTAGCGAGCATATACCACGGAATCTCGCAACACATTCGCTCTCGTCGAAAGTACTCGGGAAAAGAAACCGACTACCATTTCTTGCTCGTGACGTCATATCTACACGATATGCTTGGAGGAAAATAAGAATTATAGGTCTTCTCAAACTGGGAAAAGATCCAGCGCATGCAAAGAGTTTCTGTCCGATCTCGCCGCTGTGCCACCCGTTTAAGCTGTTTAAGCGCTTGATCTTTAATAGGTTGGTCCCAGTTATTGAACCAGCCATCATCCACACAAGCTAGGTTCCGGCTCGGAAAATCAACAACAAGCCAACTCTTAGATTTCATTCAGCACATTGGAGATGGGTTTCAAAAAAAAAACTTTGGTGATCTATCTGTCGTGTATGACGCTGTGAACCACCGCCTCCTCCCGAAGAAGAATATTCTGCCGACAAAAGACCTAGCACTGACAGACCTTACTGGGGCCATTTTGAAAAACAGGCGCTTCTATGTGTACCCTGAACAACAAAGTTGCTGGCGACAACAAAGGAACAGCTTAAAGTGGTGTGTTGGTTTCACTACTGTATAACATGTGCAATGTTGACAAACCAATGGACCGGAACACTGAGTGGGTCATATTTGCTGACCGCCTCACAAGAGAGTACGTTCAAAGCAGTAGAAAAAACGTCAACTCGGCACTAGATGAGTAATCTATCTACTCCGAGAGCAACCACCTGCACGCAAACCTTGCAAAAGCTGAAGTCTGCTCGTTCAATCTCAGAAACCGTGAAGTCAACCGACCTCAGAAACATTCTACTAAAACTGAAACCATAGCACATACACTAAAATGTATTGCCGTGGCCATGTGCAATATATATATATATATATATATATATATATATATATATATATAGTAATCCAGTTAAAGTAGACATCCACAGAATAAAAATCCAGAGAATTTGAACCGGGCTTATAAAAAAGTAAATAAAGCCTTTGATATAATTATATTTTATTCATACGGACATGTACAAATAGCCGCTATGAGATCTTAGTTTTTAATAACTATTAATCAATAACATCGACATGCCAGTGTAGCGGCTTTTTGTACATGTCTATATAAATAAAGATTAATTATATATATATATATATATATATATATATATATATATATATATATATATAGATAGATAGATAGATAGATAGATAGATAGATAGATAGATAGATAGATAGATAGATAGATAGATAGATAGATATTAATAATCCCGTGACAGGAAAAGAAAAAAGAAAACTATATATCTACCAATATATATCTATCATATTTCTGAAAAAGTCCAATCAAACCGGGTGAATGTAATAAATAAAACGATGAGTTGCAGCTATCTGTAAGTACCTTGCTATTTAGGTCCAACATGGATATTCCGACAAGATAACTTTATATAATAGATAATATTGCCTATTTCTGTGTCCGTTTGAATATCCGATTTCCAAACTGTCCTTATACATCATCCTGCCTGATATACTAGTAATAAACCAATAAGCAAGTCATTGGAGTTATTTATGATAAAAGAGATGTATGCTGGGGTAAAACGAAATTTCGATTCGAATGTGGCGAAAATGACTAATTTAAAAATATCAAATATTTTCGCGACAAAATCACATCATTATCCATGAAACAGTTTCTATTCATAATCCTACATGATCTTTTTCTTATATAGTGACATAAAAAAAAACTATTAGTAAATTATTAACTTTTTATTCAATAAGGAGAAGTATCCTTAACAATATTTATTATCCTTTTATTTAAAAAAAAATGTTGGAGAAATTAGAGAAAGTTTCTTTTAGCATCAACAACTTATTCCGCCAAACTTTCACTCTTTTGAAAACGTTTATTCCTTATAAAGTATATAATTTATTGAATAAATACTGAAAAGTTCCTTTGAAAACTTTTATTCCTTATAAAGTATATAATTTATTGAATAAATACTGAAAAGTTCCTTTGAAAACTTTTATTCCTTATAAAGTATATAATTTATTGAATAAATACTGAAAAGTTCCTTTGAAAACTTTTATTCCTTATAACGTATATACTTTATTGAATAAATACTGAAAAGTTCCTTTGAAAACTTTTATTCCTTATAAAGTATATAATTTATTGAATAAATACTGAAAAGTTCCTTTGAAAACTTTTATTCCTTATAAAGTATATAATTTATTGAATAAATACTGAAAAGTTCATTTGAAAACTTTAATTCCTTATAAAGTATATAATTTATTGAATAAATACTGAAAAGTTCCTTTGAAAACTTTTATTCCTTATAAAGTATATAATTTATTGAATAAATACTGAAAAGTTCCTTTGAAAACTTTTATTCCTTATAAAGTATATAATTTATTGAATAAATACTGAAAAGTTCATTTGAAAACTTTAATTCCTTATAAAGTATATAATTTATTGAATAAATACTGAAAAGTTCCTTTGAAAACTTTGATTTCTTATAAAGTATATAATGTATTGAATAAATACTGAAAAGTTCCTTTGAAAACTTTTATTCCTTATAAAGTATATAATTTATTGAATAAATACTGAAAAGTTCCTATGAAAACTTTTATTCCTTATAAAGTATATAATTTATTGAATAAATACTGAAAAGTTCCTTTGAAAACTTTTATTCCTTATAAAGTATATAATTTATTGAATAAATACTGAAAAGTTCCTTTTAAAACTTTTATTACTTATAAAGTATATAATTTATTGAATAAATACTGAAAAGTTCCTTTGAAAACTTTTATTCCTTATAAAGTATATAATTTATTGAATAAATACTGAAAAGTTCCTTTGAAAACTTTTATTCCTTATAAAGTATATAATTTATTGAATAAATACTGAAAAGTTCCTTTGAAAACTTTTATTCCTTATAAAGTATATAATTTATTGAATAAATACTGAAAAGTTCCTTTGAAAACTTTAATTCCTTATAAAGTATATCATTTATTGAATAAATACTGAAAAGTTCCTTTGAAAACTTTCATTCCTTATGAAGTATATAATTTATTGAATAAATACTGAAAAGTTCCTTTGAAAACTTTTATTCCTTATAAAGTATATAATTTATTGAATAAATACTGAAAAGTTCCTTTGAAAACTTTTATTCCTTATAAAGTATATCATTTATTGAATAAATACTGAAAAGTTCCTTTGAAAACTTTATTCCTTATAAAGTATATCATTTATTGAATAAATACTGAAAAGTTCCTTTGAAAACTTTCATTCCTTATGAAGTATATAATTTATTGAATAAATACTGAAAAGTTCCTTTGAATAATAGTCTGATTTTTGTTGGTTAGCAATTTTTTCTACTTATGAGTCCCCACTTATCAAGGCCAAAAGTCACTCGAGCTTGATGAGAGATGGTGACTCCAGAAGAAAATTTTGCAAACCACCGTTGCCATTTTCGAGCATTCAGAACATTTATCCCATAGACAGTTCCAATATTACTTGTAGATTCTACAGCTGAGTTTCCTTTTTAGAATTCATAGAGCATGCAATGTTTCATATGCTCTTCACTTATATCCATTTTCTGACGACTGAGACCGTTAAATTTAATATTTTCCAACTAATTACTATATCTGAAAGGCAAAGCAAGATATTAAGATACAATTCACAAAAAAATCTAGAACTGTGTACAACTTAGGAGGCTGCAAAGTAATGAAGTAAAAAATACGACATTACTTTCTTTCCAACCTGATATATATATATATATATATATATATATATATATATATATATATATACTAGCAGTACTACCCGCTGTCCTAATTTCCATAAATTAAGTAGATTACAGAACAAAATTAAAATGAAGCTAAGCAATCTGCTTAATATTGTAAGTTGAACTGTTTAAATTCATTTGGGGACAAAATCAGAATAAAAATAATTTTGCCTTTGGTGAGGTTTGAACTCACAACCTCTGTCTGTAAATATGGCGTGCTAACCAATTGAGATACGAATTAAAAAATGGCAAATCTATTAACTACATAAACCAAAACAGCCGGTTTATAACAAGAATCTGTTGACATTGAATTTAAAGATGACCATGTTGTAGGCCGCAGGGAATAAATCACAGGCAATGTGTTCCACATGCGGGAAGCTTTTGCGAATAAGCTCTGCTCGTTGAAATTCTTGAGATTGGAGCTCAGTCGAGCGCATTTCAAAGAAATAACGATAGAGTAGAGAGAGACTAACAACGTCTCTTCTGCGAGAAACCGACTGTAAGTAGTAGAAGAAATCACCCCTCTTCACTAGACAACGTTGGTATATTTACAACGAGTAATCGCGTAGTATAGATTGAGGATAGGGGTATGTGCCTCTGGCATCGGCATTGTACTTCTACTAGTAGTTATATATTTATATACGGTATAATTACATTGACATGCTGGTTCTCGTAATATAATCGAAGTTAAGTAACGTTGAGCATGGTCAGTATTAACATGGGTGACCATTTGGAAATACCAAGTGCTGTGTGTTCTCTTCGCTTATCTCACCATTGTTTCCAGTCGTCCTGGATTTCTCCTTGCAACTGGAAACAAGCAGTGCCGACTCACGAGAGGTATGTTTGCTGATTCCGCAACCCTTGCTTCACAATTATCAGCGCATGCACCCTTAAAGGAGGCATCCATTGGCTCCCAAGACTGAATGGAGACCATGTTATATATTTATACGAAAAGTCATGAAAAAGAAATTGCGCTGTCGACAAAATGTATCCTCAAACTTGAAGAAAAAGAATAAGGTTAGTTAGAGATGAGGAATCGGTTAAAAAAAAAAAAAGAGGGAGGTAAGAGTTGTAAAAAGTGTTACAGTAAAAGAATACTACAAAAGGGTCCGTGAGAGAAAAAGAGAAGGGGAGATAGTTACATGAAAGAAAGGAAAGAGGGTGAGAGAGAGAGTGGAAGAGGAGGAAAGAGAGGGGATTACTGTTGGCCAAGGAGAACGTGTCATGGCCGCAGAACTAATAGGAACCGGAAAAAAGGGAGAGGAAGTCTAAGACGAAACATTATGGAGAGCAGAAGGAAAAAAAGTAGTTTTAAAAGGGCCTTGCTATTTGATCGCTTCATCGCCTGATTAATTATCGATTTCATCGTGAACAGTTCCGTTGCTACCTAATGTCTAATGTTGACTGCGTGACTTTCTCGGACCTACCCTTACTGTCAACCGCTGATTCTCCTCAGTCAATTCAACCGCCATTTCCATCGCACCCCCACCCCTCATCCTGAAAGTGAATCCGAAGGAGTCATTGAACCGGGACATGCGCGCTGATCACTTATTAAGCCACTCGCGCACTTCCATAGAATGATATCGGTGAGCGCATTTGAAGGACATCAAAACCTTAATGGTTATGACTACCTCATTTTAGATAGATTCAAAGATCGGATAAAGAACCGGAACTTGATGATCTACACACACACATCTAAGATATAAAGTTATTTTGTCGGATTTCGGAGTTAGTCATCGATAGCAATTAATTTGAAAAAGCAATATTTGATTCTGATGAGACTCGCTAATTCTTTTCATGGGCTTTCTAGAAACATAAAATATGAAATTAAATATAAACTAAAATAAGGAATAAACTTAAATAAAATATTTAAACAAAACTTTATATTTTTTAATTTTATTTAAATTAAACCAATATCATGTGACCTCGTCTACTTGTAACGACTTTTAACGAATGTTCTTTCATTTTTAGCTTCGCCTTCAACTAAGAACATGACATTACTCCCAGCTAAGATTGAAATATTCTGCAAATGTATAAGCAAAACTGTTTGTATGAATAAAAATATATTTACCAAATATATATATATATATATATATATATATATATATATATATATATATATATATATATATATATATATATATATAAGGATTTGGGCGGAAAAATTAAAATCGTTTGGATGTAATAGCTAAATAGCTATACATTTATAGCATTGTATGAATAAAACGATATTTACCATATATATATATATATATATATATATATATATATATATGTATATAGAAGTGAAGCTACTAACATTTTAAAAATAATTTTTTCAACAATTGTTTATTATTTTATTATTTTACCGTTTTATAATTTTATAACGCGTTTCAAGCATTTCAGCAGATATTCGTTCCATTTGAAAAAATATGTATATATATATATATATATATATATATATATAATAGTGATTTCGGCTGTCAAATTAAAATCAGTTGTATTAAATATTTACATACATATACATTTATATACGGCGCATTTCGACAGGTTCTATTGAACAATATATATATATATATATATATATATATATATATATATATATATATATATATTTAAAAATGATACGCGGAAATCTATCTAAGGCCCTTTCGACTATCATCTCGTCAGGAGAAAATCGATAGTTTTAATTAATAATATTGTCGAAAGAAAGAGCAAATGGAGAAGTTGAAAGTGCCAAAATTAGCGCTAAAGCGATTAAAAGTCAATTTAATGATTTACTTAAAAAACCGATTAAAAGGTACTGCGTTAGGGTACAAAAAAAGGGAGGGAGGGAGTTCAAAGTTCCCCAAAGAGATTTAGCGATCTAATAAATTCCTTCTGCCGGCACAAGGGAGGTTTTCGAATAGCAATAGAGACAGATTCCAATATTTTCAAATGGTTCTTGGAATCTGCTCTATGCAAGACCTCAAAACGTTTCGTCTTTATTTATAAGACTTACTCAGGATGATAATATAAAGAAAAATGTCATGCAAGTACGTGCCCAAATAGGGTTGACATTATGGGAAGAAGGGAGGAAAGTAGTAGCCACTACTGAAGAACACAGTAGGGCTGACGTCCGGACTTAGTGGAGTCAGTAGTGATGAATGAAAGTAAATGTTTATGAAACTGAGTGGAGAAGAGTGGAAATGTGGGGGTGAGCAGGGATACTGTGGCTGGTTGTAAGAGAAAAAGGTGAAGGGATGAGCGGGAATAATGTGGATAGCAGTGAGTGAGGGAGTGGAGGGGTGGGGAAGAGGAAGGCTGGAATATTTGAACAGGTGTTATATATATGTATTTCGGCATCAAGTCGTTTATTAGACATGTGTCGTTGAAGACCACGGAGTTTTCTTTCTTTATGATCTTTCTAGTCAATTTCTCGACTCGGCGAGCGATTCGTCGAGTTTCCGGTATTAATTGGTGGACCATGGCGCCTAATGTTGTTTCGTGGGCCATTTCTCTAGTGCTTTCATGCTTGCGACCGTCTTCAGGAGGTTGTTAGTTATTGTTTATATATATATATATATATATATATATATATATATATATATATCTATATATATATATATATATATATATATATACATACATATATAAGTGTACTTAGATGGTAGGTGTTCATTCAGAAAGATTGTATTGCAAACAACGGAAATGTGTTCTTTTGATCTTATTGTTTTCTCATCGAATTCCGTTTCATTTGATTTTAAATTTTTTACGCCTTTCTAAGAAAACCACTAATATATCCAATTACTGGACCCCATATCAAATTTAAGGCACTGTCATTTTATTATTGTAGAGCTTTGGTGTCCGTCTATAATCGTAACGACGTTATGTTTCTCAAATGGATTGCGTGATGTTATCGAATATTTATCCCTTTTCTCAAATATTGCAAATGATTGCCATAGTTTAATAGCAGTATGGTTTTTAATATCTCCGTACACTTTGGGATGGGTTAACTACTAAACAGATCTGAGATGTTGTGGACTTTGAGTGAACGACTGATTGACGCCCCGGCAGGCAGAATTTCTGTTGTGAGGAAAACAGGGGAATGTAGCTCTCCAAGTGGAAATCAGTGTTCCTAATGATACTGGCTGAAGTTGAGCTTGACGGGAGAAGAAGTACGAAAAGAAGATATGCATCATTCCAGTAAGTATAGGAGCAGCCGGGCTCAAGAAGAATTTCAAAAACTATCTAGTGAATATACCCGGTGAACCAAGCGCCAGAAAAATAAGAACAAGTTCGCTTAAAGGGGCGGATAGAATAATAATTAAAAAAATCTCTCTGTTAAAATCTCTGAAATAACGTGTGAATGTCTGGAATCCAGTATGATTCCCCATGCCCAGCCAAAACAAAAATATAATTGAAATATATATATATATATATATATATATATATATATATATATATATTATATGGGTTTATGTTAGTGTACATAGTATTTATGTGTGTATTAGCATATGTATATAATATATATATATATATTTATATATATATATATGTGGGTGGGGGGGTGTGACATGGCATTGAGGAAAGATTCCTAACACAGGTGACCACAGTTGAAATAGCTCTGGCATTTGGGTTTGGAATCTCACTGTGAAGACATTCGCCACATCGAGCCACATTGAATAGCCAAAACGGGTGTTTGTGAAAGACTATATATATATATATATATATATATATATATATATATATATATATATATATATATATATATATATATGCAAGAAATACATTATAGTTTTAAATGCCTACTTTCTACCAATGACATAGAGAATGAATCGACTGTAAATATCATCAGAAGAAGACAGTGATTGAGCAAGATATGCAGGATTAAGTCGGGCATTCATTGGCAAATAAGAAAGATCAGCTTGCGCGGTTTTTCGTGCCTTCTGCTCTGTTGGGCATATATCTTACATGTCTATGAGCCCTGAATGATCGAAGTGATCCAATTACAATGGCCGGTACAGCACGATCTGCTATTTGATAGCCAAGCGAACAAGATAATCACACACACACACACACACACACACACACACACACACACATATATATATATATATATATATATATAAATTCTTTTTTACGTACATAAAAGTATATATATATATAAATATATATATATATATATATATATATATATATATATATATATATATATAAATGTTACGTATATAAAAGTATATATATAGTTTTTTGTTATTGTTTTTTTAAGCGCTATTTGGCAAATGAAAACTCATTCAATTACATATCGCAACTTTAGCGGTCATAGGGAAATTTCACTATTTAAATACATTTTACTGCATTCTGTTGCCCCCACACCCTTGGAACGTATATTATCATGTGCTTTTTTTTCATTTTATTATTCATTTAAGAGTAATTCGTGTACACATTTCATAGTTTCGACTAATCGTCAGAACAGCTTTACTTTGACAGTGGCTCGAAACTACGACTAGTATGTCCGTGGACCAGAGGTAAATTACTAGGCTACCGTAGTTGTGAGCCCCTGTCAAAGTCGAGTCGTGCTGACGATTAGTAAAACTATGAAACGCGTACACAGATTACTTTTATGTGTATATATATATATATATATATATATATATATATATATATATATATATATATAAATTTATGAACATTTATGAAAATTTATGTCTTTGAATCCGCTTAATTGAAAACAGGAAGAATGTTGTTTTCTTAATATGACCATTTTTATTTGATCCCCCCTCCAAAGACAGCAGACTTGGGTGGAATCGTCGTCGTTGGATTTCTACACAGATTCTTCTGGATTTACCAATATTTATGAACCCCACACTATTTGGATTTCCTTATTGGTGACTTTCATGCCCGTTTGAACTTTTAAAACTTTTTAAAAAACTTTTTAAAATTAAGAATTTTGACAGTCCTCATCTGTCAACTTATCAATTATTAATCTCTTCTGATGATAAGATTTTAATCTTTGAAAAGCCTGGTTTAAGGAATTAAAGAGAAGAAAAATAAATATTTTTTAACTAAATTGCTCCTTGTTCTGAACAACTGAAGATATTGATTTGCTTCCATTTGCAGGTCTAATTATTTTTCATTAACTTATCATATTATATATATATATATATATATATATATATATATATATATATATATATATATATATATATATATATAATTCTATATGGATACATTTTAATAAATATGGTACTTTTTAGTATAATTTAATTTAATCGCCTCAACAGCATCTTAAGACCAACAAACCGAATCATTTCCTACTTGGAACAAATATGATAAACATCCAGGGATGTTTAAACGTCATCACGAGATTGTAGGTGTGTAATTTTTGTTTAATTAGGTTTAGTTATAGTTCTCAAATATATTCTTACTCAAATCTCTTCTGATTTTATCTTTTTTCTTCATTTTTAATGGCACTTATTCTATTTGATGGTAATTCATGAGTAGGTGCGACAAAATTCTAAATGATATTTGACTCACTTCCTCACACACATTTATTGACAGTGCGTACATAAGTATGAAAGGTGATCTAAGAAAAGAATATATATATATATATAGATAAGATATGATGAAGATATATAGTTTGTTTGCAGCATTGCGTGTAATATGTGTATAGAGCTGAATTAGAATGCTATACCAATGCAAGAAATTGAAATAACTTGGTGAGAATGAGGATAAAAACGAAGTGATTTTAATCGTAAAACTGACTTGATTAGTCAATACTTCGCAGTGATATAATATGTGTGATCGTGTTCAATAATATATTTCGAGGAAAGATCTCTTTATCAAATGATAAATGTTTAAAATATCCTGAAATAAGTATATTACAAGTCGGCCCTCTCTCTAAAGTCCTATATATATATATATATATATATATATATATATATATATATATATATATATATATATATATATATATATATATATATATGTATATATATATATATATATATATTGTTGTGAAGTAGTCCAACAGTAAAAAGAAGAAGTCAAGTCAAGGTTGGGTTAAGATAACAAGTGTATTAACGTAAAAGGTACAAAGGTAAGGAAAATGACTGGCACTTGGTTAGACAGTTACAATAATGTCCTTTTTCTCCCTGGTGATTGTCTACTCGCAGTATTTATAGTGAGAACCGGTGTAGTTTTTCTACTGTTAGAACGGTCGGTGTAACATATATATATATATATATATATATATATATATATATATATATATATATATATATATATATATATATATATGTATATATATCATATTTAACTTTAGCCAACACACAGTGCAATAATGTGAATTAACAGTAAATTAGAATAAGGTAAAAACATATATTAAAAAATAAATAAATTATCAAAGGAAAGCAAACAAATATATAGGTAAGCGGTCCGATAAAATAAGCTATTAAAGTAGAAGATATTCCAACATCTTAGGACCTCTACAAAAGGGTGTGTGTGATTGTGCTGCCAGTCAGATGGGTTGGGGTTTTTTACGTTGGTATTTACTGGTATTTACTTGAGAGTATTGTTTACGTGTACGAGAAAATAACGCGGGAACTTCGGATATTGATTTTCAAATTGAATTAATCATCTTCAAAACCACAACACAGAAGCACCTTCTATGTTTCTCTTTTTCCCCATCAATATCTATTCATAATTTTATGCACAACAAAGTGACGCTTAAAATACATCAATTAAAATCCCTACTTTGTGTTTTGTCAGCCATTTTTTTAATTCCTGATAGATTGATTAAAACAAGATTCAATTAGTCCTCGACTAATTAAGTAAGCTGCAGATGAATTAATTGGTGGTTTGAAAATTAAGTTGACAAAAAAACATGAAATTGAATTACCAATTTTAATCAAATATCCAACGATAGAAGCCGGTTTTATCCTAGAAAACTATCTATTCGCATAATGTATATGCGAAGATGTTTTGTCCGAGCACGAGACTAAAACGCAACGTTTTTTTATACCGTTGCGTATGTCCTTACTCTTTTCCACACATCAGCAACAGAGTTTAGGACTAGGGGTTGGGTGTCTATCGTCAAATCCTTCCTCCCTGTACATAACACCCAAACAAATCAAATTAAACATTCCAAAATAAACACACCTCTCCAACACACACAACACGAACATCACAAAACTATACTAGATATAGACAATAGTGCACAACGCGGAAAAAAATGTAATCATCTCACAAACTAGACACACAAACAAAACATGACAATTTCAGTTTTAGATATTGAACAGTTTGTGCACCAGGCAAAAAAACGCTGAAAACGTAATAAAATTATCTCACACAGCACATAAACAGACAAACATAAAAATTGAAATTTTAGATATAGACCTTCAGAAAATCTTGTCGATCACAGATATTAACCCACACTAAAGAACATTCATTGTCCTTCTTTGCATATCCTTTGTTTATTTATACTGACAAAGAACCAGAAAGAAAACGGTCAGAGATAAAACCGAATTATATGCCACGGAAGAAATCTATTTGAAGTACCATTTTCAAAAACTCTGTCTAAACCTTATTGAAGGCATAAAAAGGAAAGCTTTCAAAATATTACCAATTGACTTTCTAAAAAAATAACAAAAAAGAATTTGAAATTTACTTTGCTTCTAAAATCGTCCAAAACACTTAGTACGGAATAGTACGTTACACATTTATTTGTTTGCTGATTACACTCATATATATATATATATATATATATATATATATATATATATATATATATATATATATATATATATATATGTATATATATATGTGTGTGTGTGTGTGTGTGTGTGTGTGTGTATGTTTGAAAAAAGAGAGAAACGGAAAAACTGTTAGAATGCAAGAGAAAAACAAAAACAAAAGATTTGACCGGTTTTGTTCGTATTATTGAACATCTTCAGAAAAAGACGTTCGATAATACGAACGAAACCAGTCAAATCTCTTGTTTTTGTTTTTCTTTTGCATTCTAACCTGTTTTCCGTTGGCCCCTTTTTTCAAACATTTTGTCTACCACGGCATTTCATTTCTATGACTTATCGTGTACCTTACGCACTATATATATATATATATATATATATATATATATATATATATATATATATATATATATATATATATATATATATATAAAGGAAAACCAAAAAATATTATTTATGTATTCATCAACGTTTTGTCTTTATTATAAGACTTCCTCAGGATGATTGTCTGAAGAAAAGACAAAGTACAAGTAATAAATGTTTGAAACACGAAGTGTGAGAGTAAAATTGGGGCCGCTTGTAAAATAAAATAAAAATTATAAGATACAAATAGATGGTGGCAATCGGAGGTTGAGTTGCCAGTAGAGAGTGTGGGGGAATGGTTGAGAGAATGAGAGTGTTAAAACAATCAGGATCATGTAAGGAGGGAGAGGAGCGAGGGAAGGTGAGAGACACGATCAGACATCGGGAAAGTGTCCACATTTTACACCTACAAGTATATAAAAGGACATAAACATATACACACTTAAGCAAATATATAAATATGCACGTATACACACACGTACGTAAAATCGCACCCAATGTGTGGAAAAATAAAAATAAAAATACGCTAATATTATTATTATTTTATTATTTATGTCCTTATATGCTCGGGTGATTGACTTGAAACTAAAAGTTTTATAATATTAAAAAGTGTGGTTTTGTCCATTATTTAAAATAAATCCTAACTGTAGGTTGATGACATGAGTAAAGAGTTTAAGACAAAAAGACGGATATATTTATTTATGTGTTGATGTACTTAATTATTTATTTATATATTTATTATTTATTTATTTATTATTTATTTATTATTTGTTTATTTAATTATTTTAATTATTCGTAAGTATCTAAATAAGTACACATGCACACAAATATATCTTCAAAACCGCATACATAAACATATATACATATATGCCGTCAAGCCGACGAATAAAGTGTTAAAATTATCACTGTTTATTTAACTATTCAGCGGTGGCCGAGTGGTTCAACATGTCAGAATTTGAGTTGTAAAATACTCGGAAACCTGGGTTTCGAATCGCGTAGTGAATAGTCATATCTCTGTGCTGATGAGTCCCGATTATAAACACAGTTTGAGAATGAAAAGCTTAAAATGTTAAGAGGGAAAAAGAAACAAATGCACTTATTAATATTGATTAATTATTTCAGTGTTTATGTATTTATTTCATATAATTATTATTATTCTATTCATTTATTCATCTCTATATGTGTCTCGACATACGTGCACGCATATACACACACACACACACACACATATATATATATATATATATATATATATATATATAACACGAACAAATATAATAATAATAATTTTTGGTTTTCCTTTTTCAATTTCCATTACTTCGGAACACTTTTTCCACATATATATATATATATATATATATATATATGTACAATCATTTCGATATTATTTTAATTCGATACATGGACAGAAAAGAAAATTAATTGTCACATCATAGTTCTTAAGAATGTGCTTCCGAAATCCATTTTGTCCTCAGAAAGTTTAAGAAAAATTGTTCAACAAAGGAATATGATGACTTGTCCATGGTGGTTATATCACAATAACAACAAAGTACAGAAGAGTCGCTAAAGGGGGTTATTACTTAAAAAAAAAAAACTTTCCAGATCTACCAAGGCTTTTTTGCGGGCAAAGTGAGATAAGCATAGATTTACCAGAATATTGGGAAATTGACATTTATCAGAACAACACAATTCTGTAATATTTTATAAATTATTTATGTAAGGTGTTAACTTAATTTTAGAGATGTGTATTTGTCTTTACTATTTGAAATAAATACTAAAATAAAAATATTCTTGTCATAATTATATTTTAATATTTCAAACAGTTAAAGAATTTCAATACATCAATGCAATGTTTAAAGTATTAAAATGCCGCCATACATGAAAGAAATAATGAATCTCAAAATGTAAGTATATCAAGTACTTGTGTGCTCATACTTCTCAAGTGTATATTATATTTATTGTTATACTACCTTACCAATACGGACTAATTGAACTCTTCAACTCACCATAAATACTGATAACACCTGCTTCTCGAAGTCGGGTCCCTCCCCCAACCCCGTTCAGTCTTTCAGTAACTTTAATTGCTGAGAGGCGGCGGGATGGGGAAATACCAGTCGAGGATTCCTTCTTGACAATCAGTCCGTTAAGAACTGGGTCATTTCGGTGCCCTTTTATCTGTCGATCTTAGGTATTTTGTCCTGGGTAGTCCTACGAGGTGCACCCTCCTAGGCCTTACCTTCCCTCTTTGGGGTGATGTAAGTGCATTGCTTACTGCCTGAGGCGCCCTGACTGGGGAATGCCGACGGGGCTGCCCAGAATATATTTATAGGCCAGAGTGCTCTTCCTTTAGGGGCGCTGGCTTGATCTTTCCCGCCACCTTCCGGCCTTGTGCCACATATTGCTGCGGTGGGAAGCAATTGAATACTGGATCCACCCCAGCTCGACAGGAACTGGGCAATTTCGGTGGCCTTTTATCTGACGGACTGCGGTATTGGCCCTTGGTAATCCTAGGAGGTCCACCCTCCAACGCCTGCCCCCTCCCTCTTTTGGGTGTAGTAAGTGTATTGCTTACTGCTTGAGGCGCACGACAGGGGAATACTGACGGGGCAGCCCGGGCATTTTTATAGGCCAAAGTGCTACTTCTTTAGGGGCACTGACTTGCCTATCTCCCATCTTCCGGCCTTGTGCAACATATTCCTGCGGTGGGAAGGAATTAAATATCTGAAACCACACCAGTCTATACTTGCAATCAAGACTGGCGTACAACCACTCTTTTTCTTTGTTGTATTATATTTTCTTCAATATACTTGTTTTCTCTAAACTCCGAGTTCATGTTTTCCTCCTAGACCCTTTACAGGTCCACAACACCTATTAAAGGCTACTAATGCAAAGTTATCATTTTGGGTCGTTAAGGTTAAAGAAAGATGGAAAACCAAAGAAAGAGTAAGAACACCACCCATACCTCCACTGGAAAGTCGCGGAGATCTTGAGGACGCTTATTGTCAGTCAAATTTCAGAGAGAGTCAACGGCCGTTATCAACGAACAATCAATCGTAAACAACTGTTCGGATAACGCAACGTTATTTCCGACGGTTATCGAAAGAAGCAGGGAGTGTTAGAAATCGGGTGGAGACTTATTATCACTCAGATTACGGGGAACACCACTCCTTAGTGCCAGTGAACAATCACTGATATTGATTCGTGTAAAGACTCCTAGTGAGTTAATAATAATAATAATAATAATAATAATAATAATAATAATAATAATAATAATAATAATAATAAAATGTAAAAAAAAAATGATTGAAATTTTTTTATGGTGACACCAGACAAAATTTGTAGAGGGTCGAGGAGGATGAGCAGACCGAAGAGGGGCCGCACAAAAGTGCGGAGAATGCTGGGACCTTGGGGAGGCTTATTGCCACCCACATCCCAGAGAAGACCAATGGTCCTTACCAGCGAGAAATCAATGGTAAAAGGCTGTTGTGATACCGCATTATTATCGAAAAGAAGTGAAGAATACTGGAAATCTGGGGAGGTTTGTTTTCACTCAGACTCCAGGAAATATCACTGATTGTTTTCGGTGAGCAATCACTGACGATGATCTGTGTGAGAACTCCTAGTGAATACAAATAATAATAACAATAATTGAATGTTTGAAAATATACAAAATACCCGAAAGGATTATTAATCTCATCAAGAAAGCAATGGGAACATGGAGACTGGCATTGACAGCTGGAGAACAACACCTGGTTGAGATAAAGATACAGAGAGGCATTTTCAAAGGAGACTCCCTATCACCATTACTGTTTATAATAGCTATAATGCCACTCAACTACATACTCAGAAAATGTTTACAGACACAGAACTAAGGGTAAACCAGTAACTGTCTCGGCCTTTGGCCGGGATCAAAGTGTAGTATCTGTTCCGATGGATACTGCCCCCTCCCCCATAGACCGGTATTGTCTTGACTTTCGGGGCTTCATTTCCGCCGGTTTATGGGTTTGTCCTGTGCAGTTCTAGGAGGTCAACCCTCCCAGGCTTTGCCTTCTCACCCTTTGAGAAGGGGTTAGTTTATTGCTAATCGCCTAGCGGGGAATGCCGACGGGGCTGCCCAGGCAATTTTTGAAGGTCATAAGTGCTCTTCCTCTAGGGTGCTGACTTATCTAATCCCACTTTCCGACCTTGTGTCACATTTTACTCTGTGGGAGGTAGATAAATACCAACTAAGAGTAAACCACCTAATGTACATGGACGACCTGAAACTATTTGCAAAAAGAAAAAAGGAATTGAAAAAGTTGATAAATACGACCAGAATCTTCAGTCAGGACATCCAAATGGAATTCGGAATGGAAAAGTGTGCACTACTAGAAATAAAAAGAGGAAAACTAGAGACAGCAGCGGGCATGAAACTCTCCAACTGAGAAGAAATGAGGGCGCTAGGCGAACAGGATAGCTACAGATATCTGGGAGTTCTGGAAACAGACATCATCAAATCTACAGAAATTAAAGAGAAGATTGGAAAAGAATAGTTACGAAAGACAAGAAAACTCCTAGAAATGAAATTATATAGCAGGAATCTAGTAAAAGGAATACACACCTGGGCAGTAGCACTAATAAGATACGTTGGACTATTCATAGGCTGGACCAAAGAAGAACTCAGTCACCTTGACTAGAGGACTAGAAAAATAATGACTATGAAATGAAACGAAGAGGAAAGAGGACTGGTAAGTATAGAAGATTCAAAAAAAGAGTTGGAGAAATACATAACTCAGAACACGGAAATCCTTATCACCTCAGCAAGAGACACCGTTCCAACGAGCAATTCGGGAAATCGAAACCAGAAACAAAACGACAAGAAAAGAAAAGTGGGAAGAAAAACGACTACATGGACGCTTCAGAAGATTGACAAGAGAAAAAACGACGAAAATAGCTGGGCATGGCTAAAAAAAGGAGACTTGAACAGAGTAACGGAATCTTTACTGATGGCTGCACAGAACAATGCAATTAGGGCAAACTACATTAAAGCAAAAATAGATAAACCCCAGGAAAACAGTAAATGCAGATTGTGCGGACAAAGGGACCAAACAGTAAATCACATAATAAGTAAATGCCCAAAACTGGCCCCCAAAAGAATACAAAAATAGGCAGAATTGCGTGGGGAAAGCAGTACATTGGGATCTATGTAAACAAATGCATTTCGAACACTCGGACAAATGGTACAAACATAAACCAGAGGCAGTACTCTGGGATATGGAGGTACACACAGATAAACGGATGTCATAATAATCTACAAGAAAGAAAAATCCTGCAAAATCGTAAATTTCGCCGTCCCAGCCGACCACAGAAAAGAGAAGAAAATACACGGAACTTGCCAGATAATTGAAAGGGATATGGAGTTTGAAGAATGTAAATATAATACCAATAATCGTAAGAGCACTAGAAACAGTTACGCAGAACCCGATAAAAAGAAATTGGAATCAAATGGAAGACTAAGACCATAGAACGGACGGCAATGATAAAAACAGCTGACATCTTAGGGAAAATCCTTGAGTATGGAAACCTTTTCACATTAGCTACAAAGACTGTTTCTATGTTTCTATGTCTTATGTTTCTATGTAAAGACTAACCAATCACATGGAAGGTGCAATAGGAAGAAAGCAATATCACATGAAGAGCACAAGAACCCAAGAAACAGAAACTGCAAGAAATTTCATAAACTACCCCCCTAAAAAAGAAGTAATAGCAGCAGCCCCCGCTGATACCACATAAAACAGGCGTGAAGAGTCAAGGATGATGAAAAGACCGAGGAGGGATAGCACTAACCAAACCTCAGCTGGAAGAGTGCGGAGAGCACTGGAACATTGGAGAGGCTTATTGCCATCCAAATTCCAGAGAAGGCCAATGGTCGTTGCCAACGATAAATCAATGGTAAGCGTATGTTGTGATAAAGCAAATTCATTTGCAGTAGTTATCGAAAGAGGTTGAGAGCAATGGAAATCTGGGGAGACTTGTTGTCACTTAGACTCCAGGGAACACCACTGGTGATTATCAGTGAGCAATCACTGATGACGGTCTGTGTGAGAACGCCTAGTAAGTAAACATAATAATAATAATAATAATAATAATAATAATAATAATAATAATAATAATAATAATAATAATAATAATAATAATAATAATAATGATAATGATAATAATAATAATAATAATGATAATAATAATAATAATAATAATAATAATAATAATAATAATAATAATAATAATAATAATGATAATAATAATAATAATAATAATAATAATAATAATAATAATAATAATAATAATAATAATAATAATGGAACGAGGGTCGAGGAGGGAACGCGCAAACCAGACCTCCACTGGAAGAGCGCGGACAGCTCTGGGACCTTGGGGAGGCTTGTTGCCACTCGGGCCCCAGAAGGGGCCAATGCCCCTTATCAGCGGGAAATCGGTGGTAGGTGGCTGTTGCGATACAGCAAGGTGGAGCATACTGGAAGTCTGAGGAGACTTGTTGCCACTCAGACTCCAGGGAATACCACAGGTTGTTGGCAGTGGGCGATCACTGACGATGACCAGTGTGATAACTCCTAGTGAGTAAATAATAATAGGAAGTAGGAATTTAAAATTTGTGCTATCATACTAATTCATATGTATGCATATGAGAGCTTATTTACGCTTATATAAGTGTTTATGCATGTATGTGTGTATATGTGCACATTATCATGTGTGTGGATTGAGTTTAAATATTGGAGTAGTTGTCTCTCGTATGATTTCATATATGCGGATGTGTCTGTATGTGTGGTCTATAATGATACTTATTGTAGTAGGCAGACAAGAGACCGGGAGCGTTTCAACCTCGCAACGGAATATTTTCAAGACTTCAAAGAGATAGAAGAAATTTCTCTAGACTAAAAGAATGAATTAAAAGGTTAGACAAATTAAAAAAATACGACGCACGTACCTATTAAGTTAAAGGGGAAATTTAAATATTCCATTTCGTTATATCCTTAATAAGTCCCCATTTGAAAAAGTTTAGTTCACTATTTTATAAACGTCTGGCAAAATTTCATTATTTCTACATAATGTAGGCCAAGCAGTTTGAAGAGGTCGCTGTGTCAGTCGGTATCAATTTATTACTTCCTACATACGGATCGTTGAATTTTACTTACCTATTGTTCATCAACAGACACAAACACATACATATGATATGTTATCGCTTAATATGAAGTTTTCGAAAACTAATATATATATATATATATATATATATATATATAGAGAGAGAGAGAGAGAGAGAGAGAGAGAGAGAGGGGGGGGGGCTTTACGCGCTCCATTACTTTTGGAGTTGCTCCCGCTCCTGCTCCAACACCCAAAATATGAGCTGGCTTCTCTCACGCTCCCCATTTTCAAAAAGAAGCCACACCTGCTTCAACTATTATAAAAAAGGAACGGCTCTTTTTCAGCGCTTCAAAACGAAAATGTACCTTCTTTCATAAACGTTCAATTCTGTCAATGAGTGGTCGAAGGATAGGGGTGGCCGTCAAAGGATCTCGTCAATATGGGTTGGGATGGCACTTTAAGTGTAAGACCGTAAGATAATATTTGACAAAATCTCGCTAATATTTTGAGAGTTATAGGAGAACATGTCGGACGAAGTATAGGATTATACGTATATTTTCGTTTACTGAAGTATAAAATAGAAATAGAAAAATCCCTGAAGTATTTTAAAACAATTTTAATTTTCATTACATTAACAACCTATTTTTTCAGGGATGGAAAATTTGACCCGATATTTTTTCTATTTATTTTGGAAGGGAATTTAGATTTGTTTTAAGTAAATAAAGTTTTACTTTTAAACATTATTAGTGATTATTTTCTTTTTAAAGAAAACATTTCTCTGGGAGAGGAGAGACAGCCAGGGCAATATTAATCGTCGTGCTGTTGTTTAATATTTGTTTGTTTTAAGAACGTAACTATATTGTATAATGTATATTTTATTTACCACAGAGAAACGCACAAGTACTTTCAAACAAATCGATTTATCCATTTGTTTTTTCAATAGTACAATTTCGGGCGAAAAAAAACATTGAAGTTTATTTTTTAAAGATTGAATAAAAAAATTATTTTCCATAAGTTGCCCTAAAAATATCAATAAATCGTCAATAAACAATTCAGAGATCGATTTAATGTCTTAAAATTTCATACAAAATATCTGGCCTAGACCTTGAGAGTTGAAAAAATATCGGGTCAAATTTTCCTCCCCCGAAAAATTAACTGGAGCAAGTTTTCCTAGGTCGGGCAAAAACATTTATTAGAATTAAAAATTTGAATAAAAAAGGTGAAAACGTCTATATTTGAAATCTCTAACAAAAACAAACTGTTTACAATTTTAATATTCGATAATAGATTTTGTAAGATAAAGAAAGATATCTAATCTACTTTCGGTTCTAAAAAACAACAAATTTGTCAGAAAGTCTAATTATTTGCTTTTAAAAATTAAAATTTAAGATATTTCTTTAATTTAATTAACTTTAAACATCGGTGTAATTGTAGAATAGGGACCGCTGTTTTCTTTCGCTCATTTCGCTTGGTATTCGCCCAAATTTTGGATGAAACTGATTGTTGGTCTAAATTATATTTTTGGTCCTAAAATAAAATTCTCATTTACTTTTTAAAGTGTTGAGAATTCAACTTTAATTCCAGGTTTTAATCGCTGGCGGCCATTTTGGTTTTTATTGTTTTTTTCCTTGGACTAAAGATATTTTTTCCTTGGACTAAATATATTTTTTCCTTGAACGAAAGATATTTTTTACTGCTTTAACATTTTATTACACACACACACACAAAAAAACTTTGAACATTCTATCTACAAAAGCAAGTTTAAACGGAACTTAACAAATTTAAAAGCAAACATGAAAAGATTAAAACATACTAGTCGTGAATTTAAGAATAAAAAATGTCGCCGAAAAGACGACGGGTAAAAATGTAGCATGAAAGTTCCATTTGATATATGCTAGAAAATAAATTAGAATTTTTTGTCAGGACAAATGTACCATTTCAACCCAAAAATCGATTTTATCGAACATTTGGGTGAATACCGAGCGAAATGGGCGAGAAATCCAACGGCCCCTATAGTATAATTGGACCTTAAATTCTTTATGTAAAAACACGAATTAAAAGAAAAATTGGCTTATTTATTTAATCAGCAATAAACATGTTTGTCATCAATACAAAAAAGTTCAAATCTATAAAAAAAATAACTTCAAAGACATCTATAGACTCACTGGCGCATTTAAAGACATTTGTTGCCAAATTGTCTCCTGCCTTAAGAAAACTGCCCCATCAAAAATGTAACATGTCGATGTGAAAATCTGAGAATTTCAAATGTTCTGTTTTTATGCTTAACTCTCTCATTCTTTCTCCTTCTCTCTCCCTTCCTCTCCCTCTTCCCCTCTTTCTTTCTCTCTCTCTCTCTCTCTCATATACATTTACAAGAGATATCATTTAAAAAAAATAACTCAGAGTAAACTCTGAGACTTTCTTTTCTTTTCCTTTTTATTGCTGATAAAAAGACTAATGTTTTAAAAAAATCAAATAATTTTGGAGCGAGGAACGCGGAGCGATAAAACCACCGCTATTTAGTCCCAAATGGAGTTGCTCCCGCTTCACTCCAGCTGAATATAAAATGTGCCCTCCTCTCCCTTCGCTCCAGCAAAAATAAGCGTGCTCCTGGAGCACGCTCCTTTCTGGAGGGCTCCGTAAAGCCCTATATATATATATATATATATATATAAAGCCCTATATATATATATATATATATATATATATATATATATATATATATATATATATATATATATATATATATATATATATATATATATATATATAGGGATTATAACAATAGATGTATTAGCATATACTATTAGTATCTTTTAATTAGCACTCTCTTCAAAAAGATGCAGCTCGGTGATAGTCAACCAGTAACAATAGAGATTATATAAATAAGTCCGGTTCATTTTATATTCCCATAACCATGTTTTTTTTTTAATTTTTACTTTTTCACATTTTCAAAAAACATAACATTCCTGTGAGATGTATATTTATGACTCGTTTCTCTTGAAGTGGACCAACTAACAGTATTATGTAAATATAATCTTTGCCCATTACAAGATCATCAGAAAAAATCCACAAAGAAGAAAAGTTCTCAAATTGAAAAGTCTTCAAAAAATAAATACGCAACACAGTGGATCATTGTGTGCAAAAACAAAGAAGAAAAAAAGGAAAAAATACCTAGCATGTCGATAAACTCAGTAAGACGCCATTTTTGAAAATGTGAAAAAATAAGGAATAAAACACCATGGTTATTGGAATATAAAATGAACCTGACTTGATTTTATGGCAGACAGTTTTATTCAAAAATTGCTTAAAGTTTATGGTTGTGCATCCATTAAAATTGTATTTCTACGTTGTGTGTGGCAAGTGTAGAATACGGCATAGGAAAACATTGTACAATGATTTGAGAAAAAACGGAAAATGCCGTTGGTGACAGGAACATTTATCAATCTATCTACCTATTCATATAAGACTGTATATATATATATATATATATATATATATATATATAATAAAGATATTTTTTTTATAAAATATTTAGAAAACCTTGCACAAAGCAGATTATTTGTTTTTAAATAAATTATTTATTCATCTCAAAAACATTTTTTTTTTATAAACTTGAGTACTTTCGGTAAATCTACCATCTTCAGAAGAATATTTCTTCTTTTTCTTTTTTTTCTTTTTTTCTCTAGGTTGAGACATTCTTGTGGCTAAGTTGAAAATCCGTCTAGGTATTTTGACGAAGTGAAAAAAGTGTTGATATGGCTGTGTGTCACGTGGTCGGCGTGGAAGGATACTTTGAAAAGTCACACAATTTGAAGCGTTGGGTGGGTGGCAATAATAAAGATATTTTTTTTTATAAAATATTTAGAATTAGAAATATTCTTCTGAAGATGGTAGATTTACCGAAAGTACTCAAGTTTATAAAAAAAAATGTTTTTGAGATGAATAAATAATTTATTTTAAAAACAAATAATCTGCGTTGAGCAAGGTTTTCTAACTCTTTTATAAAAAAAATATCTTATTATTGCCACCAACCCAACGCTTCAAATTGTCTGACTTTTCAAAGTATCCTTCCACGCCGACCACGTGACACACAGCCATATCAACACTTTTTTCACTTCGTCAAAATACCTAGACGGATTTTCAACTTGGCCACAAGAATGTCTCAACCAAGAGAAAAAAAGAAAAAAAAGAAGAAATATTCTTCTGAAGATGGTAGATTTACCGAAAGTACCTAAGTTTATATAAAAAAATGTTTTTGAGATGAATAAATAATTTATTTTAAAAACAAATAATCTGTGTTGTGCAAGGTTTTCTAAATATTTTATAAAAAAATATATATATTTATTATTGCCACCCACCCAACGCTTCAAATTGTGTGACTTTTCAAAGTATATATATATATATATATATATATATATATATATATATATATATATATACATGCACATATATATGATGTGTGTTTTTGTAGAGAAGGATAATCTTAAGTAATATTAACTTCTTTTCGCACACAAATATATGCATGTGCGCGAATAAACACCTATAATACATGAATATATGCATATACATGCATATATGCATATTCACATACACATAAATGAATAAGTGACAATCATCCATAGCGACATCGATTTCCTCCATATCATCTTTATACACACTCTCTACCCTTCCCATCACATCTTGACTCTTACCCTCTCACACTCTCTTTCTTTCTATCACATATATATACACCGCTCTCTCTCATCCTCTTTCTCCCTCTCTCACTCTTTCTACTTCTCTCTATTACACGCTTTTCTTTTAGTATATATATATAAATTTATATATATATATATATATGTATATATATATATATATGTATATATATACATATATGTATACCTTTCACTTACTCAGCCGAAATCAATAGATACCGTTCCCCAGTTGATCTTGCCCTCCTCCTCCACTACTCCCATGGTGCAGCAACTTGTTGGTTTGCAGATATCCATAACCGGATCCTTCCATCCTTCCTCTTACCCGCAAGAAAACCACATATTTCCTAATCCTTGGAAAATCCATTCTGCACCGAGGAACTCTCCACAATTTGTTAGGGGGTAGAGGCAATTCGGCTTTAAAATATAACAAAATAAAACTGCGGATCAAAAAGGAAACTCAAACAAAATGGCGGGTATCAATTTGTGTCCTCTTTGACACGAAACCAAATTAATAACAGAAAAAAACGTAGGAAAGAGAAAGAAACTAGATATGTGTTACCAACTCAGCAAAAAAAATTAATTCAATGGGTGTACAAATACTTACTAACATATATTAGTTGAATACAATTGTAAGTGAAACATGATTAGAAAGATTGTCAATTATATTAGCACGGCGTTCTTGGCCTTTTGGCTAAGATCAAAGTGTAGTATCTGTTCCGATGGATACTGCACGCCTGTCCTGTGCAGTTCTAGGAGGTCCACCCTCCCAGGCTTCGCCTCCCCTCTTTGGGGAGGAGTAAGTTTATTGCTTACTGTCTGAGGCGCCCCTACCGGGGAATGCCGACGGGGCTGCCCAGGCAATTTTTAAATGGCCAGAGTGCTCACCTCTCGAGCGCTGGCTTTTAACCCCACTTGCTCGACCCGATCTTGGGTCACATCTTACTTGTGGGAGTAAGATAAAACTGGCCTTGTGCCTAACTCCGTGAGGAGTAAATAAATATATTAGCACGGCGTTCTTGGCCTTTTGGCTAGGATCAAAGTGTAGTATCTGTTCCGATGGATACTGCACCCCATAGACTGGTATTGTCTTGGCCTTCGGGGCTTGATTTACGCCTGTCTATGGGTCTGTCCTGTGCAGTTCTAGGAAGTCTACCCTCCCAGGCTTCGCCTCCCCTCTTTGGGGAGGAGTAAGTTTATTGCTTACTGCCTAAGGCGCCCGACCGGGGAATGCCGACGGGGTTGCCCAGGCAATTTTTAATGGCCAGAGTGCTCACCTCTCGGGCGCTGGCTTTTCTAACCCCACTTTCCCGACCCGACCTTGGGTCACATCTTACTTGTGGGAGTAAGATAAAACTGGCCCTGTGCCTAACTCCTGGAGAGGAGTAAATAAATACCCGGCGTTACCCGGGGTGATAGACAACAAGATAGAAGGGTTTAAAGTATATGTAACATATTTTTTTAAACTTCTCTCTCTCTCTCTCTCTCTCTCTCTCTCTCTCTATATATATATATATATATATATATATATATATATATATATATATATATATATCACTCTTTATTTATCTACTTCATTCTATCCCATTCTATATATCTATCTATCTATATCACTTTTCCCTCTCTTTCCATCTCTTTCCGCATCTCTATATCACCTGTATCATTTCACATCAAAGTTTGATGGAAAAAATCGCTATAAATGTCAACCCCCTTGACTAATTTTGTTTTTATTGATCTTCAAAAGAATATATCAGCTTTGTTGTGTGTTGTGTGTAGTTTCTAATTTATAGGTGGATACACTCAAACAGACAACAATCCTTTAAATAATAGACTTGCGAACTGGTATTCTGTCATTGCGCGGGAAAATTAATGAAACCAAGGCTCGCAACCCCCAGATGTAAATTGATCGAAAAAGACCGAAAAGACTATTTTCGCTTAAAATGCTAAGCATTTATTCACGATATAGAAAGTATTCCTCAATTGAAATGTGGACAATAGCAAAATAAAAAAAAAACAATAATCAAATAAGAAAACAAAAAAACGAATAGTTAATTAATGAGAGTTCTTTTTGCAAAACAATAGACAAATTAGTTAACCTTCAGACATCTATCATATAGACATGACTGTATATAATACAAAAGCTGTTATTCCTGTATCGCGGATACGTTCTCGACAATCAGTCCGACGGAGAGTAGGCTGTTCGCTTTCCTCTGTGAAAGTGTAGTATGGTCCTCTTTAATCATAGCAAGTGCACTATACCAGGCCTTGTCTCTCTTTGAGATTGGGTGGCAATTGCCAATCGCTTGGGACGCCCCTACCGGTTAATGTTAACGGAGCTGATCATGCCATTTTTGCGGAATGACAATAATCCCGTTTTCAATCTCCTACCTTCCCGGCCTTGTGCCACATTTTCCTGTGGTGGCAAATAAGTAAATACCATCGTGAATTAGAAGATGGCGTTTCCAAGGAAAAAAAGAAAAAGTGCCTAGTCTAAATGAAATAGTGATTTGTCTGATTAATATGATGGAATAATAACTCTTCTATATAGATCAACAATTCAGATTTATTTATACAACTGAAAAAAAAATCACTTCTTAGTTTCAGACGTCTTACTTGAAAGGAGCTGTACCGGGAAATTGCGACGGGGCTTTGGTAGACACGAGTGTTCAACATTATAGGGTGCTGGCTTTTCAATACCACTTTCCGACCTTGTATGACATCTTACCATTGTGATAGAGAAATTTAAAAAAACTCATTTTTTTCTGTTTCTAACTTGAGCTCAACGGGTGACAAAACGGATAATATTTCTTTGAGTTGATACATAGATGTTTGGATTATGTTGCAGGTGATGTTTTTTTGTATTGGAAATAAAAATGATACCGTCGAGTTTTAAAAGTGAAAATGTTATAGCTTTTAATTTTTTTTTCTTTATTTTCAATCTTACAATGTTTAGAATTTTGAGAAATACCAACAATGTCACAGAATGAGAGTCTATTAATATAAGAACATATAAGGGTTGAAACATTTTTCTGACTTTTAATAGTACCTTACTGTGCTAAGGCCATGATTTCAAAACTGTCACTATTACTGCCATGAGGATGTGGCAAAATATGTATCTATTGCTAATAATTTATTATTTCTGCATCCCAGATTTTCTATAGGAAACTGTAATGAAAAATACTATACATGTATGGAACATTTTCTTTTTTCTCCTTTTTAACACTTTGGCTTTCCGAACAGAACCCCCCACCCACACATTCAACCCTAACCCGACCTGACGCTGACACTTGCATATGTTGATAATATTTCATGAACATACACACACACTAACCTGCTCTTGATGTGACCCAAAATTAAAATTTCCAAAGTCTAGAAAAGTGTCTCATTCACTGACCGATGATACAAAAGATTACGTGCAGTATCAGAACAGATACTACACTTTGCTCCTAGCCAAGAGGCCAAAGAACATAAAACAATCTTACCCAAGACGGGTCACCTTTTTTTCTAGTTAATATAAAGATAGCTGGTTTATCTTGTATGTGGTGTTTTGTGTGTGGAGCAGTCTTATATTCATTTCATATCAAAATGATACCATTTAGTCTTAAAAACGGACAGTTTACAGGTTGACAATTAAAGAACTTCGATTTCCTTATTTAGTCTTTGGCAATGATCAGAACAAAAACGATGAATATTTTCAAGAATATCACTCCTCCCACCCCACCGCCAGACACACAAACATCTGCCACCAAAAATGTATATGCATCGTTTTACGTAGAATTGTCATATCGTTTATGGCGGTAAGATATCTCTTTCTCCAAGCCGTAAATGATTGCTATATGTTACATATTCTTGTTTTAGCTTTGTTTTAATTAATAGTTTTTTTTTCTATATTTTGAACTTCCTGCATCTTTTTTAAAAATTGAACCTCGAGTCAAAGAGTGTACAATCATTGACTCATCAAATAGCGATTTCAAATTAGTTTGATTCTTATTCGCCTTTTTTCTTTCTTGTTTGTTTCTGTGACTTGAACGTGACATTTTGGGATGATTTGAATCAAGATAAACAATTTGAAAGAAAGTGAAGGAAAAGGATCTAAATGAGGATGTTAATTTAAGAGATTTCACAGGAGAGATGTTGCTAGTGTTTCTATACTCTACATGTATTTCAATGGTTGGTGCTTGACTGAGCTCCAATTTATGATCCCGCCTCTCCATAAAACATTCACAACAAAAACTCGTCTAGCTACAACCACTGTAAAGAATTTTCCTTTCTTTCTCTGTGTACCTGTTGTGGTTGCAAGGTTGAACAATAATTAGTGAGGAATACAATGAAGACGCAAACAACAAGGAGAATGCAATAATAAGTGTATTATAGAAAAGGTATAGTTACAGTATGTACAAATGAAGGTGTCGAGTCAGAGAGTCTTGGTGGGAGGACATGTACGCTCTTCGGCGTCACTTCCGGTGGCATTTAGGTAACACACACTAAGGCCAACCTAGGCTTGCCATTTATAGTGTAACGTTATTCGTATATGCAAATGAGTGGTTGCCACCACAACACCCCCCCTCCCAAGATTTCAAGTCACACAGATTTCAATATCTTTTTCTTTTTGGGTTTACCATCAATGGTTCATTAAATTTTCTTTTCCTACCTGATCTTCGGGGTTCAGGTGTATATTGAGGCGGTTCCAAATTAAAGGATTCGTATATGATATCTATGGTTTCCTCCTCTTCGACTGTTGTCGTATAATCATCATCTTGGATATGACGTTTTTTTATCTGATTTAGGTGCCTTTTATGTATACTCTGTGGACCTTTAATCATATATGTACAATTACCAATGCGTTTATCCACTACTCCACATTCCCAGTAAGATGTGTTATTCTTGTAGCACTTAAAATATACTCGATCTCCCGAGTTATATTTCTTTCTTCTCGTGTGTGTAGTGTTTCGGATAATTGCCTGTCTTGGCAACAGTTTATCAAACGCTGATTTTACCTTTCTGGCAAACATTAGATCAGCTGGTGATATGTTTGATGGTGTACTAGGATGTGATGTGATCCTATAAACTTGCAAGAATTGTTGCAAAGCTTTTTCTGTTGGTGTTCCAATGGATTTCTTTAACGCTCGTTTTAGCGTGTCCACGAACCTTTCCGCAAGGCCGTTCGACCTTGGATGATACGGCGGAGTCGTGATGTGCTTCACTCGGAACGTGTCGCAAAATTCCTTAAACTCTGCGGATGTGAACTGCGTTCCGTTGTCAGTGACCAGTGTGTCTGGTACACCGAATCTTGCAAACAACTCGTGTAGGAACCCTATTGAGTTGTTCGTTGTTGGATTCCTGCAACGCATTACCTCCGGCCATTTTGTGTAACTATCCACTACAATTAAATAATAGTTTTCTCCTACTGGACCAGCGAAGTCCATGTGGATTCTCGACCATGGTTGGTCGGTTTTCGGCCAAGGTTTGTGTACTATAGGTGGGGATTTTGCTGCTAACTGGCATCCTTTACATTTATTTATTGTTGCTGCTATGTCAGTGTCCATGTTACGCCAGTACACGTAGCTTCTCATTAACGACTTCATTCGATTTATCCCCGGATGTCCCGTATGGAAATCTCTTAACATCCTATTCTGCAATGTTTTGGGTATTATCACTCTCTCACTGTACAGTAACACATCGTTACATATGGAGAAAACTTCCTGCACCTTTGTGTCCGTTATAATTTTCTCTTTTATGTCCTTTATGTATTCGTCTTTCTCGGCTTCCCTTTTAATGTCAGACAAAGTTACGGGTAGTTCCTTAATGATGTTTGCTACCATATTTTTTACTTCAACATTTGTCCGAATTGCTGCAATGACTGATTCTTCCAGATTGTGTTTCTGTGGTATCAGTCTTGACAGTCCATCCGCATGGCAAATCTTTTTTGATGCTAGATGTTGTAGCTGGAAATCGTAATTAAGTAAGATTGTACCCCAGCGCAGCAATCTATTTGCGGTGTATACCGGCAATCCTTTTTTTGATCCATAGATCGTGACTAACGGTTTATGGTCGGTTTCAAGTAAGAATTGTCTACCATATAAATATCGGTGAAATTTAGTCACGGAAAAGATTATGCTCAATGCTTCTTTTTCGAGTTGTGAATATGCCCTCTCGGCTGGTATCAGCGTTCTCGAAGCGTGCGCTATTGGTTTTCTAGATCCATCCGGCATAATATGTTGAATGCATGCTCCTAAGCCGTAGGAACTAGCGTCACTAGCGACGACTATTTTTAATTTTGTGTCAAAGTGCGTTAAGAATAATTCGGATGTTAGTGCGCTCTTTATTTTGTCAAAAGCGGTTTGACATTCTTGCGTCCAGTTCCAAGGTTTATCCTTTTTAAGCAGATTATTTAAGGGGGCTCGCAAGTTATGCATTCCTTCAATAAAAGATTGATAATAATTTGCGAGTCCTAAGAAACTCTGCAAGGTTGTTACGTTATCAGGTGCTGGCATATTTTTTATTGCCGCAGATCTGTCTGGGGCTGGACGTCGTCCATGTTTGTTTATTATGTGTCCAAGATACTTAATCTCGCTCATACAAAAGTCACATTTACTTGCTTTTACTTTAAAGCCGAATTCTTGTATTCGAGTAAATACTTGTTTCAAATGTTCCTTATGTTCTTGTAGGGATTTGCTCCTGACAACAATGTCGTCCAGGTATGCACATGCGCACTCAATACCACTTAGCATGGTGTCCATCGCTTGCTGAAAAATGGCAGGCGCTACTTTAATGTCAAAGGGCAATCGGTTGTATTTGAATAATCCCTTATGCGTATTGATGCATAGTATTTTTGAGCAATTTTCCTCAACCGGTATTTGCAAATATGCGTCGCTCAAGTCTATCTTAGAGAAGATATTACCACCATTTAACTTCGTGAATATTTCCTCTGGGCTTGGTAGAGGGTAATGGTGATCTTTTAATAGGGAGTTGACCCCGGTCGAAAAATCTGCGCACACTCTAACTTCGTCATTCTTTTTCTTTACGTATACGGTGGGGCCTGCCCACTCGCTGTGTTCTATTTTTGATAGAATTCCTGTCTGTTCCAATCTATCTAATTCTTTACTAATCTTTTCCAACCCAGCGAACGGAACGTTTCGCTTTTTTCTAAAAATTGGGCTGGCGTTTTCTTTAAGTTCAAACGAGGCCTTGAATTTATTACAGCGACCTAAGTTCGTCGTGAATGCTTCAGGAAATAATTCTTTTAAATCGTCTTTTATATTTACTGTTGTTGGAGAAGAACATTCTATTTTTTTACAGAATGCATTGATTGGCTTATCCCATAGTCCAAATTTCTCAATTAAATCTATTCCAAACAGATTTTCACTATTTTTCAGTACGAATATTTTTAATTTCTTCGTAATTCCTTTTAATTTTATCGGAAGGACAACTTCTCCTTCAAATTTTATACCACCACCAGTTACCGTCCGGGCTGATTTACTCGTTTTCATCATGGTTGGTTTTTTACCCAACTTTTTCCATGTATTCAGGTTTATAATAGAAATATCGGAGCCGGAGTCGAGTTGTAACTTTATTGGTGTTTTAAATATTTCCACTTTTACGTATTTTCGCCGATCTTTGTCTAATTTTGTATTTGATTTTGTTTGCTGTACTCTCTTTCTGGTGTAATCTTTATATCTGCAGCAATCGCTTTTGTGTCCCACCTTCTTACAAATGTAGCATTTTTTCTTCTTATAAGGACAATCTGATTCCCAATGCTTTTCTGCACATCTCTTACAGTTATATCTAGGAAGAGGCTTGTTATATTCTGTCCTATATTTATGGTTATTAGGATTGTAATATCCCGTTCCATTTCGATTGCTTTTCTTTGTAAAGTTCTTGGTTGGTGTGTATGGTTTTCTAACTTTTCTTACATATGCCACTCCGGATTCTTCTATATTTTTTAAATCCTTTTTTAGTGTAATGGCTCTTTCACAGTCCTCTGCTAGTTTCTGGAGGGTTAAATCTTGCTCAGATTCCAGCTTAGACAACACTCGTCTGCGTATTTCTGCATTTTTCGTGGAAACTAACCCTTGTGCGAAGATTAGACATTTAAAATCTTCTATCGTTAGTTCCGCAAGCTTAAAATTATCGCAGTTTTTATTGACAACTGATGCGTATGTCAAATAATCTTGGTTGTCCATCTTTCTTAGATTCATGCACAGCCATCTTTTATGAAAAAGAGATATATTTGGATTAAATAATTCTTTTAGTAATTTCACAGCTTCCATGAACTCTAATTCCGCAGTTTTTTTAGGTAATATGTAATCTATGAATTTGCTGTGTTCTGATGTACCCAATTTCCTGAGTAAGAGGCTCACTTTCTGGCTATTTGGCCAATTTTTGCAGTCCAGTTGAAAGACATCCTCGTATCTTGTATAGTATGCTTCAAAAGTCTTTCCTTCCTCCGGCACATAATTAAATGTGTCCATACTATTAAAGATAGTTGTATGGGAGAAATTAACACTGTCGACATTTTCCCGATTACTCTTTAGTAGTTCCAGTGTTTTAGCAAAACGTTCATTTTGTCTTTCCTCGCGGTTAGCTTGTGCCTGATTTTGTCTTTCCTCGCGGTCAGCTTGTGCCTGTAAAAATTGCATGAACATTTTTGATAAGTCTTCCATTTTTTTTTTTCGAGTCACAATTGAAAAAAATGTATGCAGTACATTTAGTTCTTTGGAGTTTTTTTTTCTAGTATTTTAGTAATTAAAATGCTCTTAAATTGAGATTACCCTTTTTTTTTTCTTTTTTTTTCGTGACGTTTTACTGTATTATCCGTTATCCAGTGACAACTTTAAAAAAATCAAAAAAATCCTTTCCTTGAGCTTTAATTTCTAGCTATGGTATTTCCTTTTAGTACCGCCGCCAAACAAATTATTAATTAAAAGATTCCTTTAGTTGTTGTTTTGCTAACGGGGAGCAGTAATTAGAATCCACTGGTGAACTTTTTTTTTCGTAGGTTACTTCCTTGCTTTTCGTAATACGAGTCTGACCTGTCGTTTTGCGACAGAACAAAATCCGCTTTTCGTTTGCAAGTTGGTCCTTTAGTAATACAAAACAGATTTGTCGTTTAGCGACAAAACAAAAATTCACTTTTACATTCGTTTGCAAGTCGGATTCCCAGAAAACGGCGTAAATTGTCGCTTTTGCCACGTTCGAGTTTTTTTTTTCACTTAAGTTGAAACTTTTCTTTAGCGTAAAATCCGTTTGCTCGTCAACACTTTGCATTGTAACGTTATTCGTATATGCAAATGAGTGGTTGCCACCACAACAGTACCGAAAAAAACGTAACTTCCATGAGCAAAGTTTATTTCCAAGAACTATCCGTCTGTGGAACACAATACCGCGGGGATGCTTCCCAACTGACTACAACATTGTCGTTTTCAAGTTCAATGTTAACAAATTGTATTCGAGCCGTCCTCTTAGATAGTCAAATTCTGACCAGTTTCAGTCATCGTTATCAATACTCACTGTATTGCCTAACTGTTTATCCGACAAACTCATTAACTTATCCTTGAGTGGCCTTTGGGCCTTGATAAGCGCTGTCTCATTATTACATATCAAGTATTGTAGAAGAAATAAATAAGGAACTAAGAAAGACAAATACGAAGAAAAAAAGAAATAAAGTAAAGAAGAGAGAAATAAATAAATAAAGAGATATAGAAAGAAAGAAAGAAACAAAGTAAATAGAAAACAAGAAAAAGATAATGAAAGAAAGAAAAAAGAAGGGAAGAAGAAAGAAAGAGACGATAAAATATATAAATATGGATGTAGATTGAAGAAAAAATGTAGTGTGTTATGAAAAAGAAAAATGGAATAGCGTTCGAATCGTCGCGTGTGCTGCACCAACCACTAATCACTTCCTCTTGGACAGGATACAAAAAAAAAACTCTAACCTAATTAGTCCCGCACTGTCTACCAAGCTCTAGACCCTGTCCCATCACTGTAATGTTGCATCCTAGTGCTTGTTTTACAAGTACTTCACGTAACTTACTGCACTTGTGCCTCCTCAATGTAAATTCCTTCAACAAACCCGACACGCAGAAACATCACACCCCTTAACTGTAGAGGTTCCTGGGTGCCGAAAACGTTTCTACTCTAATAGCTTCTTTTCTCGAACCACTTGCGTTTGGAACTCTCTTTGGAATTCCCTACCTGCTTCCTGTTTTCCAGACTGTGTCAACATGTAGATATTTTTATTTTATGTAAACAAACATCTTGCTGCCTAACTCCCCATTTACGATGGCTCATATAAATCTGGCCTCTTATCACAGTAGCCTCTTACATTACAACAAATAAAAAGAAACTTACAAAATATATCGTCGAGATTCAATCTCGACTTGAAGTGTTTGACTGTCTAGTCACACTAAAAATCTGTGATAGAGTCAAACAGTTTGTCATTCTCGCTCTCTCTATTTCTCTCTCTTTCTTTCTTTCTTTCTTTCTCTCTCTCTATCTCTCTCTCTCTCTCTCTCTATATATATATATATATATATATATATAGAGAGAGAGAGAGAGAGAGAGAATAAAAGTAATCTATTTCTCGATAGATTTTGTTTTACAATATCAATATTTCATGTTTAATAGCCATTTCGTAATTCGATTGAATTTATTTGTAAATTATATTTTATCTGGCTTGGATTACTTTTTCTGACAGAACCCATCTTTGTTATCAGCAGCAAATTAAAATTAAAATAGTGAACCCTCTTTGCTGTCAGCAGCAGATGCCACTGCTAATAGTAATTATTAATACCAGTTCATTATTGCATTTCTTATTAATAAACAGAGGTGGCTAATATAATATGTTTTATATAGAAGCAGGCGAGCAAAAAATTAGTGACTTTCAGGAAGTTTTCTAAATTCTATGCCATAACATGTGACATGATACGGTGTAAAACAAATTAACCTGATATGTTAACATATTGCTTTGTTACAGAAAATTGCAAATGGCGTCATACATATGGTCGCTGGATATTACTTTATTTAATGTCAAAACAAAGTCATTTTTATCATTATTAACTTCTCTATAAAATGTTTTCCTTCGTGACGATTCAAAATTAAATAAGATTTTTCCAGCATTACAATCGTCACATTGCAAACCGATTCCTGTCTAGAATTAGGTTACTGTTATGGAATCGGTTGGGGCTGAGTAAACCAGCTCCTAATAGACAGTTTCTATCACAGGCACTAATCACAGAGTCAGCGTGAAATGTGTCTGTGACGGTCAACAAAGACCGCTTCCGCATAGCACATTTTTAAATGTGGTACCTTAGTTGCCGTGTCTCAAATCACCCACGGCATAGACGTGTTTCGCAAAACTGATCGCTTCAGAGCCGCCCATTCCTAGTGCTCCACATTCATGCAAAGGGCCTTATGATGTATCTTTGGTGTGTATCACATGCGTTTACCTGCTGCAGTTCCCTATATAATAGTTGTTTAGGAACCTGCCGTCTTTTATCCTTGAATGGCACACAACCCGGTGCACATTTCAATACCAGATATACCAGCTTCTTCTACAACACTGGTGTCAGTTGTGATAGATCGCAATTCATGTTTAAAACCCTCCTAATGATGCAAGGTCCCTAAGGTCTTGATGTGTTAACGGTACGTGCTCCACATCTTCAACGAACACAAAAATATTGACAAGACCCACAGCACTTACACAGTAAACTTTCGTTTTGATGGTAATAACTCTGTCTGCGTTTTTAAAACCCAGCGATCTTAACATGTATTTCGGGTTCGGAGGATCAATCTCTGGGGTAGTACTGCCAGGATATTTTAAATGGAAATCGCTCCAGACAAGGTATGAAGCCACTTGATGTAAAAAGCTAAAACATACTACTTCAAGATCAAAAGCTAGCCAACAATAAGTATTTGATAGATAGATTCCGACCTAGAAAACAGCAATTTTTCCCCTTTTGTCAGAAACATCGCTCATGGAATGTTAGGACTAAAGGACAAAATAAGGGAAGCGATAGATACAAGGCTGCCGAAAGTAAACCGAGAGTTCACTTTCAACTCTTCTTTGATATACGTTCAACTACACTTAAATTAATCCCCTTTACGTAAATAGTAAGTTCGTATATATATATATATATATATATATATATATATATATATATATATATATATATATATATATAATCCAAGCAAAGTAAACATTCACGGGATAGTAATCCAAAGAATTTCAACCGGTCTTATAAAAAGTTCTCGATATCAAATAGAGCTTATATGTATGATTATTTTTTTTATTTACATAGCCATATACAAAATCTGCGACACTGGCTTGTCGATGTTATCGATCGACAGCTGTTATAAACTGAGATCTCATCAGGGAGAGTTGAAATCCGATCTTAAGCTTAGATCATATTCGGAAAGAATAAAATAGGGAGAAAATAAAAGAAATTTAGAATTAAAATTGGTTAAGTCACGTGGTTGGGACCGTTAAAAATCAAAAGTCTTAATTAATATAACATATAAGATATAAAATGAAATGAAATAAAATAAAATAATATAAAAAGAAAGAAAGAAAGACGAAGAGATAGATAGATAGATAGATAGATAGATAGATAGATAGATAGATAGATAGATAGATAGATAGATAGAGATAAAATGAAATAAAATAATATTGTACGGGATAAAATAAGAAATAAAATCATTTAGGATAGTGGGAAGGGAGGGGGAGAAAAAAGTGGGTTATAGAGAGGGAGAGGGTAAATAAATAGGGAAGGAAAGAGATGCTTAAGAAAGACACATGCAAATATAGTTGGAGGGGAGTTGTCAATATCAGTATAGGGTCATTGTCAAGCATGAGGCATGATTTAACGTCTGGTTCTCAGTTTGGTAGTGGTGGTAGTGTGCGTGGGGTGTCGGTAATGCATTCGGCTCTGATTTTGTTTTTTAATTCTTGTTTTTTACTGTTTTTTAGTTTCTTTAAATTTATCTAATTTATCATAATTCAATTAATAAATTTATCAAGAAATTCATTAATAAATTTATTTAGTTTACACAATAAGTGGTAATAATAATAATAATAATAATAATAATAATAATAATAATAATAATAATAATAATATTAATAATAATAATAATAATAACAACAGCAGTGTTAATGGAAATACTGCCATTGCTCCCTAACAATAATAATAACAATAGTAGTAAAAACATTATGACGATAACAATGATCATAGTAATATTGTTAATGATAATAAAAATGGTTATATTGTCATTGCTTCCTCTACAAACAATAATTATTATTATAATAATAGAAAATAATAATAATAATAATAATAATAATAATAATAATAATAATAATAATAATAATAATAATAATAATAATAATAATAATAATAATAAAGAAAATAGCAATAATATTAATCATAGTAGTTGTAAATATCATAATAAAAATAATTTTATTAATAATAATAAAATTAGTGGTTGCAATAATACTAATAATATTAATAATAATAATAATAATAATAATAATAATAATAATAATAATAATAATAATAATAATAATAATAATAATAGCAAGTATTGCTATCATTATTATTATTACTATAATAATGATAATAATGATAACAATGGTGACCATGATAATCTTAATAATAATAATTATTATAATTATTATTATTATTATATTATTTATAAGACTAATAATAATAGTAGAAGTGGTTATGATAATGATAAAGATAATGGTAGCCAAAGTAGTACTGATAATAATAATAATAATAATAATAATAATAATAATAATAATAATAATAATAATAATAATAATAATAATAATAATAATAATAATAATAACAATAATAATGATAATATTTTTGCAATTGGTAATACTGTTAATGGTTTTGCTTGTAACAATTAGTGATGGACTCTAATTATAATTCTCATTTAATGGAAGATTGAATATAATAATTATATCAAGTATAATATAGAATATGGTATAAAAAGATAGTTATGATGTCTAATTATTGTTTGTGGATAGATAAAGTTCTTTTTACGAATGGAAGCTCTGGTATTTCCATTCCTTAGGGGGTAATTGATTCTGGGGTATTTAGTAGATACTATAGGATGATAGGTTCAATAAGGGTTAAAAACATATAGTTTTTTCGGGTAGATATTCTATTTATAAATGGTAATATTGGTTTATATGTGAATTACTGAGAAGGTGTGATTTATTGTGCCTACAGTTAATTGAGGTCTCTTGTTTTTCGTTTATGAGTTTACCCCTATCACTAAATCTAACTATCTCAAGTTTTTAATTTTTTAATGTTGGGCTGTAGGTTTTGTAGTATGGTGTGTAATTTATTGATGTCCCCCCATGTAGGTTCCCAGAGAATGAAACAATCATCCAGGAACCTTTTCCAAGGTTTTATGAAGAGAGTTTGAATATTGGGTCCATATATTTCTTCTATCTTTTCATACAAGATCTTCTCTAGGTATGACAGTGTTAGGGTGGCATATGTTGGTGCCATTTTGGTTCCCATTTCTCTACCTAGAATCTGGATGTAGTTTTTGTTATTAAATTCAAAGGAGTTATTGTTGAAAATAATATCTATGCTGTCGAGGATGAATTTTTTTCTGAATCTGTGGTGTAGTATTTGTGGGTGTTTGTCCATCCAGTGTGATATTGCCTGTTTACTTAAGTTATGGGGTATGTTGCTATATAAGCTGCTGATGTTAAATGTAACTAATTTAGTCCCGGGATTTATTATTTGTGGTAAGGAGCCTAGGAAGTTTATGTCGTCTCTTATGTAGCTCTTGACATACTACAAAACCTACACCCCAAAATTAAATTCACCATTGAACACAGTCAAACAGAACTACCCTTCATAGATGTACTAATTAAAATTAAAAACAATCACATAATCACATATATCTACCACAAACCCATAAACACCCAAGAATATCTCCATTTTAGAAGCCATCACCCCAAAAGCTGCCTAAAATCTATACCCTACTCCCCAGCACGCAGAATCTGTACTATTATCAGTGACAAAGACCTCCGCATTGTCCGACTGGAGGAACTACTGAAAACTTTAACAAGAAGAGGATACCCCCTACAAATAATACACAAAGGTATAGAACTAGCAGAAAACATTCCATTACAACAATTACGAATCCCCCAAAAACGAAACAAAGAACAAATATTAGCATACATCTCTACACGCAACAAAAACAATCCAGAATTATTCACAGAAATAACAAGAAACCTAACCCTACTCAACCAAAACAACAAACTAAACGACATATTAAAAACAACGAAAATAATAAAAAACAAATGCCAACCCAAAAACCTCAAACAAATTTTAACTTCATCCAAACTCAACCAACGCACAATACAAGGGGTCACAAAATGCAACAAGGAAAGATGTGGGGTCTGTAACATAATAATAGAGGGGAACTCATACACGTTTAAAACCCTAGCACAAACATTCACACTAAAGAAGACCTTAACTGCACCTTCAAGAACGTTGTCTATGTGCTAGAATGTACAACATGTAACGAATCTTATATAGGTGTGACTAAAAACTTTAATAATAGAGTATCTTTACATAAAAGCAACATTAAAATCAAAGAAAACCATAAATTATTCGTCTCCCAACATGTTCACTCATGCAGCGGAGGAAAATTAAAAATAATGCCAATTTTCCAAAGCCAAGAGTAAACCTACTTGCTAACACAAGAAAAAAACTTTATATTTAAATTCAATCTAGCATTGAACAGATCGTAACTCAAACTACACACAATACGGACCACATTTTTATCAACTTTTCTCTACCTCTCTCTATCAATCTATCTAACCATACACCTGTGTGTGTGTGGGGGCGCGTATTTATGTGTGTGCGTGCGTGTTTGTGTGTGTGTGGGTGTGTGTATGTCGCTCACCTATGTACAAGATTCAGAAGTGACCGCACACACACGTGCGCGCGCACGCACACACACACGCGCGCGCGGACACAACAGCCAATTTAGAGACAGGGCAATAAAAAATAATAAATTTTAAAAGAAAATCTACGAACTCCAAGAAATGGAGATGACCGATAGAATAAAGGTCAAAATAACACGTACTTAATAAACACACACGACTTTGACCAAGAGGCGCAGGGGAAAAAAGGAAAAAAAATAAAAAATAAAAATAAAAATAAAAGATATTAAAATATAAAAATATCAAAACACGTACACACACACCCGCAAACCAACCCATGCGCAAAAACGCCAAGCAATAACACATTTTCTCAAATGAAACAACGTTCTTTCAAATCGAAAGACATTTCTTCAAATAGGTTTACATATCTGATGAAAGCGGACCACCGCTTGAATTGCGTTATATGACGTGAAATATATATATATATATATATATATATATATATATATATATATATATATATATATATATATATAATTATAATTATAATATCAATTTCTTCCAACAACATCATCCATTTAGAGATAATTATTCGAGGAAGAGATGCACTAAGATATATAGATAAATAGATAAATATGTCTATTAGAATAATTATAAAGAAAAATAAAACTTTGCAATTAAGAAACAGTTGACTTATATATAGTTAGGAAATTAATTGGATCACACGAAAAGAAAGAAAAAAATACTGGTTTATTCATACGCTGGGGCAATAAATCAAGAAACGAATATTTCTTGTTAGATACGGACAAACAGAAAATGGAAAAGCTAATTTAATTTCTCACCTAAACAACTGATTTCGATGTCATCTGTTTCCAGCCATGAAATTTCTTCGAATCAATGGCGTCCTATGCTAGATAGAAATGTATCTGCCATTCTCAGTTTTCATTCCTCGTGTTCTCGGTTTTATCGCTAACGGAAGCATCCCCGACTTGGCCCTGTAGAGGAAAAGCTGTATCAAAATAAATTAATAAAGACATTTCGTACAAATATAAGAAAAATTGAATACTGTCCCTAAAACTAGGTTTACAAACCGAGTTCGTTAGACAGACAGAGAGACTAGTAAACACATGCCTGATCACCATCTACACGAAGGAAAAAAAGTGTTTATAGTGCTCCGACGTCACGAGGGCTCGGGTTCTCGCCTGTCGCTGATGCTTCCACGGCCCTTTTCAAGGCAGAAATTATTACAGCGATGATCTAATGAAAGTCAAGTTACATAAAACGACGTCAAATGCCAATAAATCATCCACAGAATAAACTGTCTGCAACTAAATTCCATGACAAATGCCAGTATACTGAAATCATATGCCCTTAATAGGGTTAAGATGAAAATTCATATACACTAAATGTACAAAACCAAGGATATTCCTAAATGTTTACACTTTTATTGTCATTAAGGGTATGACTACATATCAACCAAACCATTTCATTATCACATCACTACAGTATACATCTTTATGCATGAGTGGATGAAGTGTGTGATGTGCGCTGAAGAAAAATTCGTACCAGTAAAATATATAGCCCTGTTGTGCTCGCATACCCTTAATGACAATAAAAGTGTAAAAATTTGGGAATTTCCTTGCTTTTGTACATTTACTGTATATGAATTTTCATCTTAACCCTATTAAGGGCATATGATTTCAGTATACTGGCATTTTTCATGGAATGACACTACTTTTGTAAAGACTATGCCTAAATACAATGCCTTCTCATAACTGATATAGTTGGTAGTTTGACTTATCAATGTTTCTTCGAATATTCACAAGTAAATATCTTTTTAAATTATGATGAGTGTATATTTACTCATAATACAATTCAAACTAGAACAAATGTTTTCAAACTTTACCATGTATTCATTGCAAACAATAAAGGGTAATTCAATCGTTTTACAGTCAGTGTGTTTGAAAATTGACAAGGACACAATGCAAGAATATTTAATTTGAACGAAATAAATAAATCAATCAAACATTTTTGGAGCAGGAAGAAATATAATAAGTTATTCACAATAGTAAACAATAAAATATTCAGTGTACAAAGGAAAACAAAATACAACCCTTATCTGTACCATAACACAGCTGAATTAATCAAATAGCTGATGAGATATACAAGAAAGTGTATGTGGACTAGTCATGCTTTAAGGTTTGTTGAAAATTTCTGAGAAACTACGGTATATTGGTAAACTGAAATTAAAAAGCCATCAACTAGAGCCCAGAGCCTCTATCTCTGCCAAAAATCAGCTGAATCCATCAAAAAGTTGATGAGATACAGAATAAACTGTATGTAAACTAGTATTCTTTTAGGAAAACTAAGGTATATGGTAAACTGAAATTAAAATGGCATCAACTAGACACTAGAACCTCTATCTTTGCCAAAAATCAGCTGACTCCATCAAATGGTCGATAAGATATAGAATAAAGTGTATGAATACTGGTCATTTTTAAGGTTTTGGGGAATTTTCTAGAAAACTAAGGTATATGGTAAACTGAAATTAAAATGCTATCAACTATACCCTAGAACCTCTATCTCTGCCCAAAATCAGTTGAATCCATCAAATAGTTGATGAGATACAGGGTGGAACATACATACGTACGTACACACAGATAACATGATTTCATGATTAAACTTTCTGGATCTCTGGGTTGCCTTAACTAATGATGCTGAAATTCTACACACTTATAGAACCTATCAAATAAACATTTTGTGCAAAGTTTTAACTAATTTGGTTTATTGGTTTTTGAGTTATGATTGATCAAAGAAATGAGATTTCCAGCGTAGGCCATTCATGCGGTCTATTAAGGGATAGAGCGTTCTCGCGCCTCCCTTGATTTGTTTACAGCCGCGTGAAAAGTAGATGAAAAAACGTGGACAACAATTGCTAATGAATGCCGTATTTAACACATGCGAATGTCATATATTTCTTTTAAGTACAATTTTATGGAAAGTAAAAATTATATAAAACTATTTAAATTATGATTTACTGTAATTAACCTTTAAAAGTGAATAGTCAAGCGCCTGTTTTTAATGCGGGTGCCATAAACGAAATAGGATTAATACGTTTATGTATAGACGGACACCAACACCAATTGAAACCGTTTTTAACATTGTATGAAAGAAAGATTTGTTACTGAACTATTTTTATATGTAGTTAAGTTTTAGAAAGGACTTATTTTTTTAGTGTAAATATTTGGAAGGTATTATGAAGCAATCGAATTTATCAAGGGACAATAGTTTTCAGAAAATATAATTATGTTAATCGCTTATTCCGGCAAGCGATAATGGATTAGCCAATCCAAAAGCGTCCAACAAAGAAGAGGTAGGTGATAGGAGTACCACGTTTATAATTATGAAATTTATAGTATGTAACAGACAAATAAAATATTGAAATATGAAATGATAACGGTACTATGTTTCTTACAAGAAAGTCTTCCCGGTGTACGTGGGTAGCAGTGGTAGTAAATCTGAGTGTGAAAATAAACATTGCTATGTATGTGTAACTAATTATAAAAGATATCGAGCAGGACCAAATATGATAAGCAATTAAAGCGATTGAAACTAGACTATAACTTCTCTCAATAATAAAGATGTGATATATGTCTTTCTGAAGCTAAAACAATACTATTACTTCTATTACTAATGAAGATTTAGTATTTGTCTGTCTGAAGTCGAAACTTTACTATTACTTCTATTAATAATGGAGATTTTGTATATGTCGATACTAAGTCGAAACTATACTATCACTACCGTGTATTGCTAAATTCAGTTTACTATACTATTTCAGACTAATGTACTATCTTTTAATGCTCAGTTCAGGGGGTGGAGCAGTGTAATATCTGGTCTATAGTTATGATGCCACTTTCTCCAAGATATTTCTCCATTCTCTCGAGAGTAGTGTAGTATATGTCTGATCGTCATGATATCATTCCCCCAGGCTTTACCTCCCCCACCTTGTTCTTTTTGGAGGGAGTAATGTTGTATCTGTTCTGTTGTCATACAACCATCTTTTTAAGCAACACCTACCGAGGATTAGCGTATAATATGTTCTGTTGTAACAATAGGATTTTCCTAAGCATTACCTCCTCCTTTGGGTGGGGAAGCTTAGCATAGGTGTGTTCGTGATATATACTATCAAAAATATGCAACCAGAGAGAGCATACTTTTGCTAGCATCTTATAATAACTTATTTCTGCTTTTTTAATGGCCCCTCTAAAAGTGTCACATGCTTTCAAATTGAGCCATCTCCTTTGAGCTTAACGTGCAAGTGGTATGGTTTATACCACTTAAAGAAGATTGTGTTTCTCAACGTTTCCGAAACCACGCCTTTTTCTGAGAAAATGGCTCATTGGCACCGCCTGCATTAAACAAGCACTTATTCTTATAGCTAAAATATCAATAAAGGAGAAAAAACAGTGACACTAATACGAGACATAGCAACTGTATCAATTATTCTTCGCTATCAATCCGGAAATAAACATGAAAATCGACTGTTAACTCATATGTTTAACGTCTTTGTTTAATTCTTATTCATAGTTTCGAATTGGTTGTTTTCCTTTTGTTGTGGTGTTATCACAATGTTTCGCTCCGGTCTTCTTCATCTCTCTCTCTCTCTCTCTCTCTCTCTCTCTCTCTCTCTCTATATATATATATATATATATATATATATATATATATATATATATATATATATATATATATATATATATATATAACAACAAATATTTTATATTTGTCACTCCTCGTAAAAATAAGTAGAGCACTCTAAATGGTAGTACAAACACAGCATGACGTCACTTGCTTTATATGCATCATTCCTTCGTTAATAGAAGTAGAATGCCTCGACATCAAGCCGCTTTTATATGTGTTAAATTATCATTGTTTATCGGCTATTCAAATATTGGGCGCGCGGTTAACGACGTTGGATGTAAGTTGAAAAATACTTGTAATCCAGGGTTTCGAATCGTACGACCGGTAGTGAATAGTCATATCTCTATGCTGATGAGTCCTGATTGAAAAGGGACGAAACGTATACGTACATAGATAATAAACAACAACAAATATTTTATATATATATATATATATATATATATATATATATATATATTTCTCTCTCTGTATATTTATTTATAAATAAAATATAGTTATCCACGGACACGTGTTCTACCGTTACTGCGGCTATGATGAGATCCGAAACCACGACTACACAGGCTGAAGTACGGAATATTTTATCTCTTTTAAAATGTTTTAGCTACTTGTAATTGTTTTTTTTTTCGATAATGACAGCTGAATATCGGTGATGCATTTATTAAGTTATTTCTCTTACACAATTTATCGCCCCATATATTTTAGGAGCATGTATATTTATTAATAAAAAAATATATACTTTTCCATGAACACGTGTTTCGCGATTACTGCGGCTCATTAGCGTGGTTGAAAATGGTGAGATTTGAAATCACGACAAAGATAACCACTGCCGCCTTTGTGGTTGTGGTTTCGAATCTAAGCGAACCTAATTCTCAACAATAACTCTTTCGAATTTAACAGCGAAAACTAGATTCAAACCCTAGGTACAGCAATGGGAACAACAATGGCACCAACTTATACCACCCTAGGAGAAATACTATGTGAAAAGATAAGACAAAAATACGGACAAAATATCAAAGCACTTTTCATAAGATCTTGAAAGAGATACCTAGATGATTACGTTATCCCTTGGAAACCTACATAAAGGGACCTCAACGAATTAAACAATATATATATATATATATATATATATATATATATATATATATATATATATATATATACATAATAACTAATATAAGTTAGCAAAACATTTATACGGAACAAAACTTAGGTTTAGTATACGGAACGTTTATGTTTTTGTCTTTTAAGGGAAGTGGGGTCTGATCAACTCTGCTGGGAAGCCATGAAATAAAATACTGTCTTGTTTTTAAATTCCCGAAACAGTTTTTCATGGTAAACAACTGATGATCCCTTAAATAATGTTAAAAGCAAACTAATATAATAACTGAAAAAGTGATTTTCCACTGAACGACTTGGGACTTAAGGTGTTTTTTGTTTTGTTTGTTTTTTTTAATATAGTTTTAATGGTTGAGAAACTTCCAAGAATATATATATATATATATATCAGAACTTATACAATAATGATTTATAGACAAATAAAAAAAATGAAACAAAAAATGTAACTGTAAAATAAGGGTCGATTGCCCCCTATAAAATGATTGTTTAACAAAAAATAATAATCTATCAAGTGTCAATGTACTCTAATAGTATATGTGGGGAGCCGCATTATCGTTTTAAAAGATATGCACCCAAAAAAGAGAGCGCGTAAGCATTACAGTGAGTGTATTACGAGCAAGTCGTATCCAGGGTTGTATGTGCCGTTTCTTTTCCTTAATAACCCCTAATGATATTTTAATACAACATAAAACTGTCACGTTGCGATAAAGAAAACATATCAACTATCAGATATTAAGGAGCGCTATCTTTGCATATAAGCGTGTCGCTGAGCAGTTCAAATAGTCATCAAGTGGCTGTTTAGTGATATCGTACCATTCAGTAAGCACGAGTCAGCAAGCATGACTAGCGACCAGAAACACGTGGGTCATTATTTGTTTCTAAACCATTTAAGACGTGGGTGGATTTTGGGGGAGGAGCGACATATTGAGGAAGAAGGGGTTGACATATGAACGAACATTAATAGAAAGAACAAGGATCTAATGAAGAGGATGAGGATGAAAGGGAGGAGGAAGAGGAAGGGAGGAGGAGGAGGATGTTATAAACAAGGAAATGGAAAGAAAAAGAAAGTGAGATAGAGAGAAAGGGGAGAGAAGGAGGGATTAAAGGATATTCTTTTATTTGTTTTATCCGTTTTACGGCATATCAAACCTTTTTTTTTGTTATTTAGTGCCGAAACACAATGCGTATTACAAACGATTCATTGTTTACGATTAATTGAATACACGAATAAGAAAGAAAGCGGGGGAGAGGGGAGAGAGAGAGTTAAAGAATAACCGAAATACGGTACAAAAGATGAAAATTAGAAACCGGGAAAGATTGAGCAAAAAGAACAGACGACAATGCTATTTCAAACTTAAGCCTTACAGACAGACGACAATGCTATTTCCAACTTAAGCCTTACAGACAGACGACAATGCTATTTCAAACTTAAGCCTTACAGACAGACGACAATGCTATTTCAAACTTAAGCCTTACAGACAGACGACAATGCTATTTCAAACTTACGCCTTACAGACAGACGACAATGCTATTTCAAACTTAAGCCTTACAGACAGACGAAAATGCTATTTCAAACTAAAGCCTTACAGACAGACAACAATGCTATTTCAAACTTAAGCCTTACAGACAGACGACAATGCTATTTCAAACTTAAGCCTTACAAACAGACGACAATGCTATTTCAAACTTAAGCCTTACAGACAGACGACAATGCTATTTCAAACTTAAGCCTTACAGACAGACGACAATGCTATTTCAAACTTAAGCCTTACAGACAGACGAAAATGCTATTCCAAACTTAAGCCTTACAGACAGACGAAAATTCCAAATTTAAGCTTTACGGACCGACAAAAATGCTATTCCAAACTTAAGCCTTACAGACAGACGAAACTTTCAAACTTAAGTCTTACAGACAGACGAAAATGCTATTTCATACTTAAGCCTTACAGACAGACGACAATGCTATTTCAAACTTAAGCCTTACAGACAGACTAAAATGATATTCCAGACTTAAGCCTTACAGACAGACGAAAATTCCAAATGTAAGCCTTACAGACAGACGAAAATGCTATTTCAAACTTAAGCCTTACAGACAGACGAAAATGCTATTCCAAACTTAAGCCTTACAGACAGACAAAATGCTATTCCAAACTTAAGCCTTACAGACAGACAAAATGCTATTTCAAACTTAAGCCTTACAGACAGACAAAAATGCTATTCTAAACTTAAGCCTTACAGACAGACGAAAATTTAAAACTTAAGCCTTACAGACAGACAAAATGCTATTTCAAACGTAGGCTACATAGACTGAGAAAATGCTATTTCAAACCCAAGTGTTACAGACCAACGGCAGTCCTATTTCAAACTCAAGCGTGATAGACCGACGAAAATGCTGTTTCTAGCCTAAGCGTGAAAGAATTCTAAAAATGATATCTTAAAAGTTACTTGTGATAAACCGACTGACAGATCCCCTTACGAGTCTACTTGGATGCACATATTTTGGCCGTGTCAAAGAAAACGTTCAAGAGAGTATCTCACTCCTTACGCAAACCACTACATGTATAAACAGCAGAACCGTCATAAGATGAAGTACTGTTGCCACATCTGGGGAGGTGCCGCTAAAAGTACTCTCTCCTGCCTTGACAAAAATACAGAATCGACTTCGAAATCTGCTGAGAGATGATCTCTTCTCTTCCCTGCAGCCCCTATCATCACAGAAGAGACGTTGCTAGTCTTTCTCTACTCTATCGTTACTTTCATGAATGTTACTTAGCGCTTATCTCTAGTTCCTTCGTATAAAACATTCACAGCAAAAACTCGTCTAGTTACAGCCACTGTAAAGAATTTTCCTTTTTTCCTCTGTATACTTAAAACTAAGCGGAACTATCACGAACAAAGCTATTTCCCAAGAACTTCCCATCCGTGGAATACAATACGGCGGGGCTGCTTCCCAAATGAATACAACATGATCTTTTTTCAATCAAATGTTAACAAATTCTTCTCGAACCGCCCACTTAAATAATCAAATTCTGACCATTTAATCCATCGTTTGCAATCCTCTCATGATGTTGTTCATCTCCAACTGAGAATCTCATTAACCCTTATCATCGAGTGGTCTTCGCGCCTTGACAAGTGTAAACTCATTAGTATATATTAAAAAAAAATATTCTTACAATGGGTTCATTCAATCTGCACGTTAAGGTATACAAATGATATCTAAAACGCAAGCGTGACAGACCGACCGACAAAGTAAGCCTATCACGTGTGGGCGTATCTACAAAATAAAAATACAGTAAAAAAAATGAACTGCTTTAAATAGATACACACAGAATGATGTATGTACAGACGTGACAGAAGTAAAAAGACACCCATATAAACTCGAGTGTTTATTTAAAATATTAATTAGTGAAACTATTACAATAAAGTGTTCTTCTTGACACAACACCCTCCGGTAAATACGCTAACTAAAATTCTAATTTTAACAAATACATTCTTTTTATGGTGATTAAAAACCGGTAACCTAATTCTAATGAAAAAGAAGTAGTTTTTTTTTTTAATTATTTAAGATATTCAATTTTTTCCATCGATTCACTTGACTTGTGAGCCGCCATTTTAAAAAAATTATGACGGGCGATAACTCGTTTCCATCACTTTTGATGCAAACTCACTCGTGAAATATTTCTACGACTTTATGTCTCTCTCCTCAGGCCACTGTTAGAGCATGGTGTCCAGCCCTCCGCTCTATATCTAATACGTGATATCCAGCATCTGGAGAGAGTTCAATTACTGGCTACTCGAATGGTGCAGGGTCTATGGGATCCGTCATATGAAAGCCGACTCCAGAAACTTAACCTTTTCTCCCTTTAGCGCCGACGATTACGCGGTGATCTCATTTTGGCCTACAATCTCCTCAGTATACGATATACATCAGGACCTATAATTCACTCCTGCACCAGAAATAGGTATACGCAGACACCACAAGAAACTATTCCACCACCGATTTCGATTGAACCGGGAGAGGGCCGTTTTTTGAATCGTGATCCCTGGACCTTGGAATAGTCTCCAAAGAGAGGTAATAAATGCATCAACAATGCATCAATTTCTAGCTGAATTTGGGCAGGTGCTGGGCTACTGGATCCTCTTATGTGTAAATTTCTTCCACTCTTTCCTTACATGGTAACTGAAACATGCTTTTTTGATTTTTTGACAAATTAATTGAATTGAATTCCTATTTAACTGAATGTATGTGGCGACAGAAATTTGATAAGTTTAATATCTTAAAGAATAAAAATATTACTGGGTTATTTTTCTTAAAATTTGGTTACCGGTTTTAAATCACTATAACAAGTATATATTTCCTAAAATTAGAATTTTATTTAGCGTATTTACCGGAGAGCGTTATGTCAAGAAGAACCGAAACGGGTCCCGTCTACACAGCCTCTCACACTAATTTTCTTCGTCGCCTCCTTTATCCGGATTAAACTGAATAATCTTAGCTACGAACTTCTACAAACGAATTTGACTTCGTAAAGGTGCAAAAACTGCTAATAAATAAATATATATTTATATTTTGTATGAAGCCGCGTAGTTTGTATATAACAATAACAGAGCCCATTCATTATATTTATTAGGATATACAGCTATACACAATGTATTACATTTGCCGGGGAGTGTTTTGTCAAGAAGCACCCAATAAAGTACTAGTAATCATTTACCAATACTTAGTTGACATCAGTTTCGCCCTTTTTAATGCAAAGACTCTTTTTGGCATACTGCTGATCAGTTCAGAAACATTGTATTTTAGGAATTTTTGCCATCTTTCACGCAATAATCTTCGAATTTCTCATTTGGAAGATGGTTTCTGATTTTTCTTTCGAAGATTTCGGCCTACTATGATCTAAAAGTGTTCGATATGGTTCATTTCTGGGGACTGTATGTATCTCACTCCTTTCTGTTTCATTTTACTTCAGTCGAAGTTCTCAGAAATCAAGGGGCCCCTTTCCTAGGGCTAACACTAGATCTCTGTCAAACGTTAAGTTTGTAAAGACGTGAAGAACATTATTTTTCTTTTTCCCAATTGACCAGTTAACTATGTCATCTTTCTTTTGGTCTCTTGGTCCTACTGGATTCCATGGCAAGAATTCATCTAGTCTGGTGGAATATCCAGCTAAGTGCTGTTATTTGAGGTAACATTACTTGGAGAAGGTGCACCACTCCTCGTATGAGCCAGTCTATAGTCGTGTCGAAGGGATCATATTTGGGTTTCGAATACTATGTGATTTTGAATATTTGATCAATGTTCACTTGTAAGGTAAAGTATCCTCATGTCAGATTCGTGACAAACCCCTGTACAGAGAGATCGAAGACACTCGAGGATGGTGTCTAGTAGGCAATTCAAATGAACAATAAAATGCCCAATTAATTGAGGGATATCTTAAGTAGGCCATTCACTAGTGTAAATGTGGTATTGTGGTGACTGAGATGATTCTAGTTAAGAGTAGGATAGTCATTTTCATTACTTTACACCAAGGATAACCAACAACACCTATTTTTCCCCACACTTTTGATTGCCTTGTGCCTAATTGTTACCGAATGTATTTTTTCATATTTTGTGCAAATAAATAATTTAAAGTGTGTGTTCACACTGTGAAAAATAGAAAAGGGTATGAATATAGAAAAAGAGAAAGTGAAAATTAGAAAAGAAACGATAGAACATAAGAAAGAGAGATAGTGATAGTCACACAGAGAGAGGGAGGGAGAGAGAGGGAGAGAGAGAGGGGAGAGTGAAAAATCACAGAGATAATTATAGGAAAGGAAAGATAGAGAGGTATGGAGAGAGAGGGGAACTATGGAGACGGGTGAACTAGATCGAGAGGAAAAGAAAAAAAATGATACACAGACATAGAAAATGAGAGAGAGAGAGAGAGCGAGAGAGCGAGAGAGAAGAAAAGAGGAAGGGGAAGGGAGGGGGAAGTAAAAGTCGAAAAGAAAACGAGAGGTCATGAGAGCATTGTTAGGGTCGGCATGAGATAAAAATTAAAAGTCAATAGAAAGAATAACGAGAGAACTCGCAAAAAGAAAAATGTGTAAAAAAAAAAAAAGAGAGAGAGAGGAAGAGGGGAGATAGAGAAGACGCGTGGATGGATATATATATATATATATATATATATATATATATATATATATATATATATATATATATATATATGAGAGAGAGAGAGAGAGAGAGAGAGAGAGAGAGAGACTTGTGTAGTCAGCATATACGACGTGCCGTTGCCCTGCGCGTCATCGATCAACGTACCCTCATTTTCTGAACTTGAGAGATCATAGGGCAGGCTAGCTGTGGTACGGGCAAACCTGACTTCAAATGAATCAAGCCAATGAGAAGACATCAAAGACATCACATTTAACAGTTGGGATGATTGATCTTGCGCTGGGGAAGAGGTAAAATGGCGACGGGAAATCATCCTGAAGCGTTGGATGATCAAGTCGGTCACATAAATAGAGCCAACATTTACGTAAATCGTTACGAAAATGGTGAGCACACGTTGCGTGTCTACACGCTTCGGATATTATACTCCCCCCCCCCCAACCTTACGTTTCAGCGTCTTTTCGAGACGCAGAGTGTATGTAAGATATTACATCTCATTAGTGTCTGCCAATTTCGCGCCTAAAGCGGTCGTAAGTATTATTATACTTACTAGTTAAAAATATTCTTCCTCTGGTCACATGTTTTTCTAGTATATATATGAAGAACGAACATATACTATACTGTCCCCAAAGGAGAAGGTAATCCTTTAGAGGACGTTATAATGACAACAGATACTAGAGTGCCCCCTCCAAAAGGAGAAGGTAATCCCTGTGAGGATAGTATCATGACCACAAACAGATACTACACTACCTCTTCGACAAAAGAGGAGGTAATGCCTTGGTGGATAGCCTCATAACAACAGAACGAATACTACACTACCCACCCCTAAATTGAGAATTGAAAGATATTACATTAGTCTGAAATAGTATACGAAACTGAATTGGGGATTATAGAATAGTAATAGTATTGTTTCGGCTTCAGACCAAATCTCCATTAGTAATAAATTATGCCTTTTCTAATATTACGTTTAAGTGTCTGGTCGAGATATTTACTCACTATAGTGTCTGCCAACCTTGCGCCTTATGCGGTCATAAGTATTATTGTATTAGTGTACACACTCCGTCAAAAATGACGGGAAAATTATGCTTCTCCAGTGTTCGCACTAATATTCATATAAAATCATAGAATTACGTTACTAATTTATTTTTTTCACATATAAATTATTATTATAGTTTCTGATGACTTAAAGAAAAATATACCTACCGTTGACTCTTTATTTAGAGTAAAGCATTTCTTTCCGAATCTGTTTTACACGGTTGGGATTGTCGAGTCATTTCTGATGACCGAAAGAAAAATAAACACCAACCGTTGCCTTTGTTTTTCATTTTCTTACTATAGTTTTCTTCTTTCGATTATTGGCAGATAAGGGGGTGGCTAGACATTATAAACAAATTTAACATCAAAGACGTAAGCGGAATTGAAATTGTTGAAAAAAAAAGATTAATTTCCTACTATTGCACGAATCGTATTTTAGCCAAAAATTTAAAACATCAGATTCTACTTTTTCTAGCCGATTAGATGTAAACAGCCTGAAAAAAATATCCGCAAAACAGGAATTAAGAAATATATATTTTAGACTTTAGAGCGAGGGATCATTTTCCTATACAAATTCAACGGGCCAGTTAGCGGTAATTAGGGGCATGTAACCGTTTTTTCAATTTTGTTGGATGTAAAAACTATATACATTCTCTGTGAATACAATTAAGAGGATAAATGAAAATATTACTTAACGTAGAAATACGAATTAAGGAAGACGTTAAATGAAGAAAAATTTACGATATAATAATATAATCCTAAAACCGACAACTGCCCGGAGCTCCCAACCATCGTCCATCAACTTGAAACGAAAAGGGGGATGGTTAGAAGCACCGGGCGGTTGTCGGCTCGTTGCGTTGGGCGATCAGAATATCGGGACCCGAACCGATACTGTATACGTATCTTATTACGGTGCTATTCATCGCTGCATGACTCTTTGGCAACTATTCAATAAATATAAAATCATACAACAACCAGTCACTCGGACTGTGTAGAATCTCCTTAGTAAGTATTCGTAGCTAAGAATGTTGGCGGTATTATGAATACGCATGGGAAGCTAGGACTTAATGGATTTTAAAAATATTACTTTCACGGATAAGAACATGCGGTCGGAAAAAAAGAAGTCAGGACCTGAAAACGATCTACAACCTGAATCTTAAAAGATAAGATGGACATACTTCTGAGAATATGAACCTGTATATCGCTATTTACCTAAAACATTGATTGTAAAATCCATAGAAGAAGTGCGACGGAAGTAGTTTATCATGGAATTTTCCCAGGGTGTTTATTAATTTTGGATATGTCAGAAAAATAAACTATATTTGTTGTGATGTGTTAGAGTTAAAAAGCCGACTCGCCGATATCCGGGGGGGGGGGATAACTCGGCGTCATTAACACAGCTGTTCTTGGCCTTTTGATTAGGAACAAAGTGTAGTATCTGTTCTGATGCTACACTTTTGACTATTCTGTATTCGGCCAGGGAAGGAGAAATTCTTCTAGATTGAGCCAATTTTAATTTTTGTTTCATTCCAGATTGCCCTGGAGGTTTCCCCAGATCTAAACCGACTTTGTGTCTAGCTTTGCCCTAGTGGGAGGGCAAGTAAATAGAAACTCGGCGTTATTAGTGGATTGTTTACCTAGTTTTGCTTAAAAAAACGGGGCATTTATAGATTAAAAGCGATGAATATCATTAAAATCTATGAGTGGGTTATCATAGTATTTAGGGTATGGTTCGTATCAAGAACCTATTTTGTGGGTACTCGGATGTAAGGTGATATATAGGAGTGCATATATAATATACGGAATGATCACGTTCACACACAGATTCCCGTTAGATAATCGTAGTTAAGCGACGTTAAGCCTGGCCAGTACTAAAATAGGTGACAATTTCGGAATATCAGGTGCTGTATGTAGGAAAGAAGTTTGCTTATCTCGATATTGTTTCCAGTCGTTAAGAACTCGTTCTTACCATTGGAATTAAACAGTGTCGAATCAGAAGAAGTGTGGTTGGAGATGGCGAAACCTTTGTTTCATAACTGAGTAAGGAAGTGTATCCATTGACGTTCGTGATTGAACAAAGGCCATTACATTGGATTAGTGAGAGTAGCCTTATGGTAAAGCGGGAAAATAAGGCCTATATATATATATATATATATATATATATATATATATATATATCTTAAAACCTATACTGTTCATCCCCTCGAGAATTGTCAGTGTAGATATATACATCTATATATATATATATATATATATATATATATATATATATATATAGTAAGCTACGTAGTTTGTTATTGTTTTACTTGCGATAAAAACAGCGTTGTTTATTTTCGTATTTTCCACTTCCTAAGCGGTAAATGGCATGCAGGATATTGCATTAAGTCGCCTATCATTTTTTAATTTTATATATATATACTTATAAAGTATTTTACGTACATAAAAGTAATTTCATGTACTTTTATGTACGTAAAAATTAATTAATATTAATATATATATATATATATATATATATATATATATATCATTTTCTTTTAACTCATGCCATAGAATTAAATTGCTATGAATTAAATACAGTCAACCACTTTTGCAGACAAAAATATAATGACACGCCATTTTGTCTGCAATTGTTAAGAACCCAAATGATCTATGCAATAAAAATGTACAGAAAATCCAACGATAAACCAATTCCATTCCCAAAGATCTAACCGCGAAATTCGTGATATTAATTGGATTTTAAAGAATATATACGTGTCTGCGTAAAAGTAGGGGTTTATGTATGCGTCCCTATTTATTGCCTTGCTACGAGGTCATAATAAGATAGAAGTTCGACTTTTAACGTGGGGAAAATCCACCTCTCCGAAAAGGGGAACTTTGGATGAGTAAAAAAGATTTTCTGACTCTGTACGTATGCAGATCTGGAGCTAAGTACCTTCGAACCACGCGATAGGAAACTGCTAAGTCTTGCTGGGCGTTTAGGAAGAGATAGTTGTTTGCAGTGCTCTGGAGGCCTCTCGTCTTTTATGTTTTGTCCATATGAGAATGTATAACATTTTCTTTTCTCTCTTCTGATTAAGCAACTCGACCACGTTGTGCGGGTAACTAAGCTGGAAAATATCTCCCATAAACCTTTCGAATGCCGTATGATATTCCCTATGATGTATACCTCAAATGCTCTATATTTCATCGCGCCAGTTTTGGCAATTAAATAAATGTTACGTTTTGGCTTTGTTTTTAAAGAATAGTTTTGTTGTTTCAAGTTTGTAATTGCCCTAATAGATATATTTGCCAACCTTAAAATCAAATCGGATCTATTTGAATTCAGCACTAATACTGTTGAAAAGGGGGATGAAGCCGCAACCCCCCATCTAAAGGTAAAAATAACAACTTGTGTTCAAATCATAATGCGAACTGATTAACAATTCATAATATTTATTGTACTTCTAGATTTTAGCCAAAAAGCCAAGGTTTATGGAAGGGCCAATATATCAATGTTACATAATTTGTAACAAATAATTAACTGTAAGGTAGTCGGCCTGCAGTGTTAGTCGTTACTGACTGACCTAACTGACAGAACTTTAAAAAAAAGTCTTTCAAATTAACTCACTTAAACAATTCACTGAACCGCTCGGTTGACCGTGGAACACTTCAGTCACAGGAAGAAGAGACGCGACAGCCTAGCTAAAATATACTTCCTGCGGTCGTATATTTGGCTAGTCTGTTATATAAATGGGGGGTGAATGACTTGCATTATTATTCTTTTAAATAGAGAGCAATGAGCTGGGCGGAGGTGAAAGAAGGTTGGGAAAGGGAATGTGGAAAAAGGAAGGATTTGGGAAATTTTTGTATGAGGATTAATAATTTGTATTATTTGGATTATGCGGACTACTGTTCTCATATTGGATATTATTCTCACAAAGTTTCGACTGATGTAACCTCGGACTTTCTTCAGGTGCACCATGGATAACTCGGAGAGCTTTGTGATGAACTCTACAATCTATACGGAATTTTGAACTGAACCATTTAAACCATGGACAAATTGATAAAGATGTTATGTAAAATCAGTTCTAAGTCTTCTAGGGGTGGAAGGTTTAATCTTCATTAGAGGCGATACTTACTGAGAATAAAATAAAAATGACTTACTTAAGACTTTTATCTGGTCATGGCTGACGGAACAAGAACAATCTACCCCCGCGGATTTAATAAAAGGTTCAGTTTGAAATTCCGTATATGTTCTCAAGTTCAGAATCAAGATTTCTACTTTGACAAGATGCATCAGAAAAAGGTTCGGAGGTTATATCGGCCGAAACGTTGTGAAAATAGAATAAAATCCAAGATGAGAACAGTAGTCCGAATGATCCAAATAATCCAACTCAAAATCGATCGATTTGCCATAAAGTTGTCAGATCAAACCCCAAAAACATCATTTTTTTCTGGAGTATTATTGATTTGGCTGTTTTGCGACATATCAACCCTTTTTAAAGGGTTGATTTTCCGTAGAACAGATGTTTATAACCAAACATCTAATTAGGTTTAAAGTTTTCCTATTGAATAACTCTGGACTAGTCTCTTCAGATACCGGCTTTTTGCGAAGAAATAAATGATTACGACAAATGGAAAACGTTTCCAAGACTTTTGGTGAAGATTTCCATTCATGTGCGTCTTTGAGTCGGCTCCTCCTAAAACGCCGGCAGAATCTCCGGAATGGTTTCTACTTTCTAAAGTTCATTTATCCTTTCGGCGGATTTGTCTGATGTCTGGCACCATCCACTCGTTTCTGATGGATAGGATTTCCATGGAATGAAGGCTAAAAGATTAATGGCGTAGATGCCGTACGGCTTCATTATTCAAAGGAGAAGACAACCCAGCCGGATCGCTATAAAGGAGCGCTCGAAATGGATCAATTACAGGAAAATGGGCAACTATTTCCTTCTTTTTTGACATATCCATTTCGTACTACAGATACTACTCGATCATTTCAATATATATATACTGAATAACCATATATATATATATATATATATATATATATATATGGTACCGGTTTTGAATCTCGCTAGGTTCAATCACGCTGATGAGCCTGAAGACGACGAAACACGTGTCCGTGAATAATTATATATATATATATATATATATATATATATATATATATATATATATATATATATATTAAGTAAAGTAAAGTCGGACAGATTTTAAGAGTTGAACCCAAACAGAATTTAAGCTGACAAAAAACAGTTGCGCTAATATACCTTATTGTTTGTAATGGACTATTCCATTCTTCTGCTTTATGGTTTGGTTTATAACCTTCAGGGTGACCAAAAAAAACGGGCCTCCGTGTACACTTTATGTGATATCTTCTTTATTTATTAACCGATTGTCCTTATTTTACAGGACATGGCAGAATCAACGACCGTGAGTACATAAAGACCTCAGTGGGAGCTGAGACAAAGAATACACTGTGTTAAATTTTACTACAAGACAGGCTCGTTTAAAAAAAACCCAAGACAGTTTCATGCATCAGTTCGAATGTGAAAAAGTTCCATCCAAAAGCAGAATTCAGAACTGGGTGGACCACTTCGAGAAGTATGGGACCGTGGAGAACCTCAACGCTGCCAGTGAGAACCGTCCACCCACTCGGGACGTCCCTAGAAGCGGACAGCCGAGCTGGTCGAAAGTGTGAGAGAGTCTCTCCAGGAGAGTCCGAAACGCTCTGTGCGTAAGCGAAGTCAGTCCCTCGGTATCTCCCGTGAGACTTGCACAAGAGTGCTGGTGAACGATTTATGGGCTTCCCATACAGAATACAGACGCTGCAGACCCTTACAGCCTCAGACAAGAAGCAGAGGAGCGCTATGGCAGTTAAGATGCTCGATAAGATCGGGGAGACACCAGGTTTCCTTAATCTCCTTTGGACCTCAGATGAAGCCCACTTCCATCTTGACGGAAAGGCGAATTCCAAGACAAATGTCTTCTGGGGGTCCTCCAGACCCAATGAAGTAGCCACCAAGCCCCTGCACTCTCCTAATGCATGGTGTGGGCTGCAATCTCGGTCAGAGGCATCGTCGGACCAATCTTCATCGAAGAATCTGGCGCAGCAGTGACAGTCACCAAGGAGCGGTATGTGGAGGTCTTCAAAACCTTCAAGAATGAGCTCCAGACCCTCTACCCGTCGCTCATGAGCAAGTTCTGGTTCCAGCAAGACGGAGCAAGTTCTCATACCTCAAACCTGTCCCGAGATTGGCTGAAAGAGAAGAGGCCGAGTGATCAGTCTCAAGACTAATTTTTAGTGTACCTAACCCCCCCCCCAGATTATTTCCTTTGGGGCTATCTTAAGGACAGAGTGTACGCAGAGAAACCCAAAACCATCACGGAATTCAAGGAAGCCATCAGGGAGGAGATGAGAGCCATTCCCAATTCAGTCTGTAAGAACGTCATGGACAACTTCGTTCTGCGCCTCAAGAAATGCACGGAGCTAAATGGAGGCCATCTAGAACACATGCTGTAGAACGGAGAAAAAAAGGCCAAAGACCCTAGTGTTTTGATGTGATGTTTTTAATATAATAAACTAGTTATGACCAAAAATTCATTTAATTCGGACGAAACACTAAGAAACGGGGCCTAATATAAAATAGAGGAAAGAAAGTATGTAAACCGTCCAGGTATAGAAAAAACTTCCATCAATAGAAAAAAGAAATTTCTTTACAATTACAAAGAATTTTCAAAAGAGAAATATACAAAAATATGAGAATTTGTAGTGAAAATTAATCAATAGATAAATTTTCCAGTCATTAAATTAAAGACATATTCTTTCTAATAGAACAATTTCAAGAAACATTATCTTAAAACATATCTTAATAAAAAATTTTTAATTGAAATCACAGTAATATAATTTGCAGTTTAAGTTTAATGATAATTATAAAATTATAAACTTAAACAACAGCAAAAATAATAATAAACAATCTTTTTTTAGCGCTCAGAAGTTAGTTAAAGGTGTTCCGGGGTTCGAATCGTGCGACCGGTTTTAAAACAGTAATCTCCACACTGAAGATTCCGAAAAATGAAACGTATACGTATGTTGACAATAACAATAAAAATAATAATAATAATATTAATAATATTGAAAACTAATTTTTTTTAATTAAAAATAAAATAAAATGAATAAAAGAAAAAAGAAGAAAACAGAAAAAGTAATAGTAAGAGATTTTAAAAAATCATAAATTCAAAGTTAATTAAATTAAAAGTATTTAAAATATATATATATATTTTTTTTTTAAGAAACTACCATTTTCAAGAAATGATTACTCGTAAGCATATGTTCACAAACAAGTTAGAACCCAGTGTAGGTAAAATCAAAAATATTATACTAAACATATAATGCCAAAATATTATAAGCAAAAATTAAAAAATAATAAGAAACACTTTTGAAGTATAAGCAAGCCATAAAATAAAATAATACACAAATATATCGTTTTACAAACAGAAGATGAGAATCCTATTTAGCATTACAGTACTATACCGACACAATGTTACATTTAGACGTATAAAGATAAACAAACATTTACTTTTTATAGAGATTTACATACTCATAGACATTCACATATATACAGACATATATATGTATATACACAAATATAGACATACACACACACACACATATATATATATATATATATATATATATATATATATATATACACACAAACAAACAAAAACGTGAAACAAACGAATAGGGACAAGTGCAAATGTTATATAAGGTTTGATAAAAGCCAGAAAAAATCTATCAGTAGTGGGAAACACCCAGTATAGAAGTAAAAGCCATTGTTTTAACATCAATCATATAAGTCTGGCATGAGCAATGTTTAATAGATGAGTCTAATTTAGCATGGTAGAAAGGGGGTTATCAGATTTAGATAGAAGAGGGAATTTAAAGTACTCAGAGGAAGAAAGATATCACCTCATAATCTCCATATTGTCTCCAATTTAAGTGGATATGCCCCAACCTAAATCCTTCGTAGGCTTGCGGTAAAAATATTTCAAAACAGCTTTTTATTGACAGAAGTTTATCATCTCTTCAATTAGTTGCTGTACGGTCGTGCTCATGTGGGTGGCTCTTTAGACCAGCTTCAGTCTTACATGGACGTTCGCATATATTACACAAAACGTTTCCTTCTGATAAGGGTGCTGTACGTTAGCTTCATTATGAATCTTCGAATGCCTTGTCAGGCCACTTTTAGATTTGCAGACTAAACCACAAATATGACAACTTAGCACTAGAGGTCGTGCTGGTATAGCTTTTTCATAAAACGATGTATCCTGTATTTGCCTGTGTGATTTAAGATGGTTTACAAGTACACATTTTGACACAGAAATCTACCACAAAGCTAAAGTACCCGTCAACGCCGGGGTACTCAAACATTTCTCTTCTGCAGTTAGGTTTGATGTTTGTGGAAGGGAGACAACTTTGCAATCGAGATAAAAATCAAAGTTGGTCCAGCATTAAAGAACGAGATGGACCAAATTTAATTTTTTCATCGCGATTGAGGAGTTGTCGCCTTTCCACTATCATTAAAACTAACTGAATTTATGGTTACGAAAAACGAGGATTAATTTGAAAATATCTTTTTGTTGGCCTTTGAGAACAATATACATGTCCATTTCTAATGTTCCCCCTTTTTCTGTTCGGCGGTGGATTTATTTATGTTTTTAAATCTTATTTTTAAAACTTGTCTTAATCTTAAATATAGATTTTTACCTTTATTTTTTCAATTCATTTCTCCTGGGTTTGAGGTTAACATGACATTAGTATAGTATAGACATATTTTTTCATAGAACAAAAATAAAAACTTTTTTTACTCGCGCGTGACTAAAATACCAGCACAATTTGCAGATAGAAATACCCAAGTTGTAAAAATGATGAGAATAAAATTTAAGCAGAAAATGTAGATATTGTGAGAAAATTAATATAACATGTGAACAGCCATCTTGCGGTGAGATAGAAATAAACAGAGGTTAAAGAGAGTTCCGATAAAGAGGCTTCTATGGGTTCTCTTTGTTAGATTTGAAACCGACGGTACCTATGTTGTTCTGATCTTTTGTAGTACAAACATAAAACTGCTGCACTTGTTATTAAGCACCTCTTATAAACGTTGGAGTTTCATTGGATTAACATCTAGAAATATATATATATATATATATATATATATATATATATATATATCCACACTGAATATTTCGCAACCGGTTGGAACAGTTATCTCCACACTGAAGATTCCACAAGGATGAAACGTATACGTATGTTGATAATCATTAAATATTTATTATTAAATAATCATTTATAGACACCTTTCGGCCGGGTCCTTTAATGAGAAATAATATACGCCCTCTAAACTAAGCTATAATAAAAAGTACTGAATAATTTATTACACTTATAAAAGAATAGGAAACATTAATAATTTTAGTAAAGTAAAAAAAAAGAAACTGTTTGCTTAAAATATTGCAACAAGGTATATAATTTGAAATTAAGATAATTATATTCATAAAATATTAAAATATAAACTAAAAATAAAACAAATTATGCATATGTTTTAGTTCATAATATTATATAAATATACATATTTTAATTTCAAATTGTATTCATACTTGTCCTGTATTTTTCCAGGCTTAATATTTTATATTTCATACTCCTATTTTTCAATATAATATTAATATATATATATATATATATATATATATATATATATATATATATATATATATATATATATGTGTGTGTGTGTGTGTGTGTGTGTGTGTGTGTGTGTGCGCATGTTTGTAGATACACATATATGTGTATATGTTTGTGTGGACTATAAGCCGTTATCTGGATGACATGGTCGGAATCAACATAAGTGATTCTTTATCATGTCATCCAGATAACGACTTGCAGCCCACACAAACATATACACATATATGTGTATCTCTACAAACACGCGAACCAATTTCTGGATGGCTTATTTGCAGGCACACATTTTAAATAGGTACTTGTATGTAAAAAAACAAAACAATGACTTTTACCGGAAGAAAATAATTATTTTTTAATACGGCACACTTGTAACGAGTTGGCATGTGTAGTCAGTACGTGTGTGGAGGACAGTTTTGGGTTGCGTGCACTGTAGCTGAGGTTGGATAAAATGTCGAATGCTTTGTCAGCATAAATGCGGATTTTTTTATTTCCTTGACCCATTGAAGAATTTAAAAAATGCGTGACGTTTAAAAGTCCTTCAAATAACTGCAAGAGCACACAAGAATGATGTGCAATGAAATTGAACACTATATATATATATATATATATATATATATATATATATATATATATATATATATATATATATATATGGTACCAGTTTTAAATCTCGCTAGGTTCAATCACGCTGATGAGTTTGAAGACGACGAAACACGTGTCTATGAATAATTATATATATATATATATATATATATATATATATATATATATATATATATATATATTAAGTAAAGTAAAGTCGGCCGGATTTTAAGAGTTGAACTAAAACAGAATTTAAGCTGCCAAATAAAACTTGCGCTAATATACCCTATTGTTTGTAATGGACTATTCCAATATTTTGCTTTATGGTTTGTTTTATAACCTTCGACTGTTAATAAACAGAGATAGAAGTGGGAGAGAGAGTTACAAAAAACGAGAGGAGTAGACAGTGCATGAAATAAAAGTGGGGCATAGCACAATATACAGCGAAATAGAGTGAGAGTAACAGGCAGAACCTTAGTAAGCGATCGGTGAGTAAATTGCAAATTACAGCTTATTAGAGCAATTAAAATTGATAATTTTCAACCATAACCTTATCACAATATCAATGTATTTTGTGTGATTAAAATATATAGGCAAAATGCCCAAGGAAAATAAACGTTGAATATCTCAGCTTTAGTTCATTAATAATAGCACTTATTTATATAGCAGGACCCGTGTCCCGGCGTTGCCCGGTGAAATATAAAAGAATGATTTAACTTTGAAAAAATATCCGAAAATAAAAAATGTCCTAAAAATATTTTTCTTTAATTTTCTTACAATACAATGAAGTGCTGAAAACATATTTAATGTTTCAGGATACATGTTATGCCCCCGCCTATAAACTATAACTAAAACTTAGTTTAGGGTTGGGTTGGGGTTAGGGTACAGTAAAAGAAAGTTTGGTTCGTATTGTGTAGATTGTTTGGTGAAGTTCATTATCGTCACTTTTACTTAGCCAAACACGGGTATTTTTCATTATGATCGATTTATTGTGTGGGAAAATGTCGCTGAATTCATACCTCCTCCAAAGTCTAAAAATCGAAATTTAAAAAAGAGTTAAATCCCCCCCCCATTTCTATTCCAAACAGAAACAAATAATTTGGATGAGTAAAAAACAGAAATGCCCCCACCCCAATTTTCCCGTCACAAAATTAAGAAAACATTTGGTTACACTTGTCGATTTACCGCTAACTCGGCAGGAAGTGGGTGCTAATTACTCATACAATTTTTATGGAAAATTGATCAATCACATCGAAATATTTGTTTCCTTCTTTCTCGTATTTCTTCAGGGTGTTTATATGTCATCGCAAAAAAGTAAAAATATCAGATTTGCAATCAAGAGAAAAGAAGAATCAATAATTTTTAAGAAATTAAGCGTAAAAGTTTAAATATACTACGATGGGTGTGATAGTACAATATTGTTTATAAACCTCATTTCACTATTGTCATTGAGAAATGAACACAAAAGTTTAGTAACACTGATTTGTCCAAATTACTTCATACATAGACTGGTCCGATTTTTTTAAATTAACAAACTAAACAATATTAATAAAGTTATAAATACTTATACACAATAAGAACCAAACTGATTACGAACAAAAACAAGATTCTACATTAGTTTAACAACCACTACCCTATCTCGCCGCCTCACCATGCATTTTTAAACTCTAGCTCAATTTACCAACAACTACAAAAACATAACTGCTCTCCCTCTGATTTAAGACAAATTCTAGTTAATAAAACTAAATTTATGTATTCCGAAACTAATTTAAAAACAATAAAAACTACTGGAAGCTATCTACATAAAAACACAACAACCTAAAATTAACAATATTCTCATATGAAACTAGTGGTAACATTTTAAAATGCTTAACGTAATGCGATTTTGTTCTGTGATGCCATCCAGCGTTGCTGAATT